>JAWNKV010000332.1:0-1200000 GCA_035041805.1 Amiota mariae | reverse complement strand
ACAATAGTATAGCAGTAACAGTAACAGTAGACAAAACTGACAACTTTATATCTCGGGAAAATTGCGAAAGAACGAAAAATAGAATAGAATAGAATAGAATGGAAGAACTCGATTCAGAACTTTGACACTTTTTTCTTCTTTTGTCTTCTATGAAGCAAAAACTGATTGAGAGAAAAAAAAAATCGAAATCAAAGAAAAACACTGGGAAAATTTATTGATGTTTGGCAAACTATTTTTTTTATTTTTACACTTGCTCTCTCTCTCAATATTTCTTTTACTATTTGCTTTAGCAAAGTTTTTCAAATTTTTAGGCTTTTCGAAATTTTCCTTTGTATTTTGTGTGAACTAATCGAATTGAGTTTTTGTTATTGTTACTTTAGTGATTTGTTGATGAAAAGAATTCGCCTCAATCAATGATTTTCATCTCAACTCAACTCAACTCAACTCATCTGATCATAAGTGGCTCAATTGTTGAGCAGTTTTATTTCATTTTATTTCAATCGATGGTTAATCTTCACTCTGCAAATCAATTTACATAAGTTTGTTTTACTTTTTTGTGGCTACAAAATTGCAGCCATTTAAATATGATGATCCTTGTGAATTGAGTTGGGGTGCAAATTTTATGTTGTTCTGTTGTTTCCAATAAAAATTAATAATCGACTCCTATTTATTTCATTAGCATTGCCAGCATGTTGTTGCGCTATCATGTAATCTAAGAGTTCCTTTCCTATTTTTGATCACGCTTTTATCCTTCAAATTAGTTGTGCCTTAATGAGGCACACCTTATGCTCACAGTACACAAATAATAAGTGTAATTTATATAAATTGGTATGCTCGGCATGACTGACAGAGAGACTGACGGACTGACTGCCTGACTGACTGACTTACTGTGTTTATCATGCAAAGGACATGCCAGCAGGACTGACTAACTTGACTGCCCACTGAAAAAAGATGAAGTAGAACTTATTATTGTTCGCGGTAGACCAATCGACCACGTTACGCAAATCATGATAAGACTATGGGGTTGGGAGATGAAAGATAGGAAGAAAGATCTTAAGAGAGAAGGCGGAAAAGAAAAATCTGCGTGGGCCACAAAATGTCTAAAACGAGAATAAACAAAATAATTTTTAGCAATTTCGTGACCAAAAATGAAAACAATTTTCAAGAAAGAAGTAGCTGCTCCTTTACATAGTAGTCAGTGGTGTTTGAATATAAAAAAAAAGAATAATAGTAAGGACGAAAAACGTTGTATGAATGAGCAAATGAAGATTAAATGCTGAAATACGCGATAAAGCGGCTTTTTACAAGTTTTATGCGGCATTTAAAAGAAAAAGAAAGCAAAAAAAAAAAAAAAAGAAATATAGAAAAGATAAGGAGCAGCACACGACGAATGTAGGATAAAGGGGATAAAGGAGCATAGGATTTAGTTGAAATTACTGCGTAAATTTAATTTTGAACAGAAGTAAGTCCGTAATTTGATGCGCTCTTTGAAGTTTACTGTTTTGGATGGTTACGTGTGCACTTCTGATTAGATTAGATTAGTTGAGTTTTCTTCGTTTGCCTCATATTTCTTTTTAATTTTTTAATGATGCTCATAGATTGGTGAGTTTTATAGTTGGATAAGGAAAAACACTTACATATCATTTAATAGAAAAATTAATAATGTTTACAAAAGAATTAATTTTACATAATCTCCTATCAGCTCGATACACACTTCCAAACGATGTTCAATAGTTTCGAAAAACTGTTTATATAATAGTAAGAATCCACAGAATGCCGCAAAACTCTCCTTAAGACCATTTTTTGAATGATCCTTTGACTCAGGTGCGAAGTGATCCACGAGTATGAATCAGAGCAAAAACTCAGCTTTATTGCTGTGAAACTTCACGAAACATTTGGTTGAGGTTGGTTCATTCCACCATAGTCACTCTATTCATTTAATAAACGCGGTCTATACGTCATGTCCTGTACTTCTTCGTATCTTCATTTTTTAGTAATCACATTTCAAAATTGTGCGAAAACTACTAACAAATGATTTTATTTATATGCTTTCTTTATTTTGAAATAATTCGATGAAGATAGTTTCGAAAATTCCTCTCAATAGCTTAGTTATAAGTATAGTTGGTAATGTTATTAAATTTCTTTGCATTTAAAAGAATAATCATATGAGTAAGCAAGAGCATTTCCAAGAAGTGTCTGAGCTAAAAACAAATTCTCTAGGCATAGAATTGAAGCATTTGAGCTGCAACACAAAGAGGCCAAAAATGTCTCAAGAAAATGTCAGTGAGGAAACGAAATTCACAAGAACGACGTCATAAGAAATAACACATATTAAAATAAAATTGCAATTAAATAATTGGCAGTGAATATCAAAAAAATAAGGTGAAATCTGAAATCTTTAATTAAACCAATAACATTTACTCCACAAGTCTTTTACAATATATGTTCGCAATCAGAAAGGTTTTACTGATCATATTATGTGTTTAAAGAAATTTTTTTAAATATTTAAACACACCAAACTAAGCTCTTTTCTAGTCACCATACAAATAAGTGTTTCACATTTGGTGATTTTTCAACTTATTTATTATATTTTCGTTGATATTGCAATCAGATATTCATCAAAAATATTCAAGAACAAACTTTTACTACAAAATTTGAAAACAAAGAAAAGAATCAAAAATGTTTGTAGTTGATCCATGCGTCAGATTTACTGTACATTGGCCCTATTTGTTAAATGTATTAAAATGACAAGCTTAGACTTGATCGAAACAATATTCAATAAAACAGCCATAAAATCTTTTGTAGATAATCAAATAAAATTTCACTAAATGATTTGAACTAAAGTAGTATTTTCACTCTCTTCTTTCAAACATGTTCAGATAATGGAGATATCCATCATGACAAAAATAAAACAAAATTCTATTTCATCAAATTTGCATAAATATTTTGAAAGGAAATTTCAACTAAACGTTTTCATTTTACTACATGAGCAAAATACAAAATAATCTCTTTACAGTAACATATTTTTGTATGTTGAAAAAAAAAAAAAAAATTATGTCAAAATCATTCACACACAAAAAAGTCTGTCAAAAGTCAGTTCAACACATTTATGGTTATAGTATTGACTAACTCACTCAGTCAAAGACTACTTCACCCCACTCCACTCCACTTCACACATTCAGATGTCTAGTTACCTTTTGACGCTGCAATTACGTGACATGAAAATGACAAATCTACTTGACTGAAATTGTATATAGAAATAACAAAAAGTAAAAAATATCTTTATGTTGACGGAAATATATAAAGTAAATAAATATTTTTAAACAATATTTTTATAAATATATTTTTTTTTTTTTTTTGATCAAAATCAAAAATATCCTACATATATATTTGATTTATGAATGAAAGATGTAACAATTATTCAAAGCACATCTATTGTGGTTGGTATATGAAAACTAACATATATCAGACAGAATATGAATACTTCTGGTATTTGGATTGTACATACTAGTAGGTTTATGTTTTAGTATTTATCAAAGAAAAAAAAAAAAAATTCCAATGAGAAGAAGAAAAATGTGGGTGTAAAGAAAATGATTCGCTAAATAAATAATAGAAAGAAAAAAAAAAAAAACAAGAGAAACAAAGGCAACACTAAACACATGAATATAAGATTGGATTGGATAATTATGTGAATGATGAATGTTTTCTACACACATACTAAAACCACACATACATACATTATATATACACACACCAATTTAATTTTGACACCTAAAGATACGTATAAAGATACTGACACCAGCTCACGCCTTTTATATTGTTGCTACATAAGTATTTATAATATTCTTCCATTTGTGTTTGCCTTGAAGGCAGATGGCATTATTTATAAGCAAAGACATTTATCTAATATGTTTGTCTACTATGTCCATGTGTTTTATCAAAAAATAATCTGATAAACTTGTGTATATCTTATCTGAAAATATGATGAATGATTATGTGGTTACGAATTGTAGTCATTGTCGACTTCAAAATTATAATTAAGAAGCAGCGTTGCTTGGAGGCGGACAGCTGTTTAGTTTAGTTTATATTATATTTTGCAAGATAAACAGATTTAATAACTTTTAAAGTCGCTTTAAAGAATTATGAAAATTTTACTCAAAGTAGCGAAAAACCACTTGAATGGTGTCAAGGCAGCAATAACTTTGATATACTTTAAGTGCCTGAAACAACATTAAATGAAATATGAAAGCCCCTTTTGGCTATGCTACAATAATTTTAATGCACAAATACAAATTGCACAAGCAGCAGCATCAACAGGAAAGACTGTCAAAGCTTTAACTACTCAAGTATTTTGACTAAAAAGTAAAAAAACGATGACTAAAAAGTAAGAGCATAAAAGTAAAGAAGGGAAAAGAAAACAAAATGAAATACAAGAAGTTAAGTAACAACAACAAAAATAAGAGAAACAGCAACAAATGTCTTAGTATGTAGAACAAGTGGATTGGCTTCTTTTACCCATTCATTCTCAATCCTTCAAGTTGAATTGAATCGAATGGAAAGAAAAGAAAAGAGTAAAACATTTTCAATTTCCGTTTTTATGGTGTTTTCTTTAATTTCTTTCGATTTGTACTTAGGCGATTTTCATTTGGTGTTGAGGTTAAGTAAAATACAATATTTGAAGATGTGAAATGAGTTAAGAACTTAAGTGAAAAGAGTTCAAGAAAGGGAAAATACAATGGTAAAGGAAACAAGCAATAAATGAAGGAAATAGAAGAGAAGAAATGAAAAGGATTAATATGATGAGTGAATGGAGGAAAGGTACATAAGTGATAAATGTTTGATAGAGAAAAGTTTTCAAGTATGAAAAAGTGAAGTGCAAATGAATTTGGGATTAAGTGTGAGTGAGTACATATTACTAAGAGTGATAGTTTGAGTTATTTTGCTCTTGTGGATTTCATTTGTTGTTATTATTTCATAATACAACATAATTTTTTTTTTTTACTGAAAGATTATCAAGTTAATTTATGGAAAATTATTTACTTTTAATCAATGCAATATTTAAAGAAAAAAATTGCAGTAAATTCCTTGGTTTTCTCTTGTTATCTCATAACATTGTACGATTTAATTAAAGTTTTATTTTATTGAATGTTGCAATTAAATACACATTAAAATATGTGATTGTGTGTAAAGAAAATACGCTCAACAGTAAATAATTTGCTTCTGCTTTTGTCATGCCACCGCGGCAGCAATGAAAGCAAAAATAAAAATAAAAGAAAAAACAAAAACAATTTCACTATTCATTTCCATTTTTTTACTTTCACGGGCGAACCGAATTTCCAAAAGAAAATTAATAAAATTAAATAAATGAACGAACGAACACAAGTGAAACAACAATAAAGAACAAACAAACAAAGAATATAGAAACAATGTGCAAAAGACATACAGAATGATAGTGTGGGAGAGGATGCACACAAAAAAACAAAAAAAAAAAAAAAAAATCATATTATAAGAGAAATAAGCACTAAAATCAAATTTACACACACACACACACACACACACACGGATACATACCAATGCATTAACAATACAAACAAATAAAATTAAACGAAGCATTCGAATGAATGCCACAAAATGTTGTAAATTTTACAATAGTTGAAAGGCAAATACAACGCGACAAGAGGAGAAGCTGGCAACAAGCAGCAGCCACTACGCATAACAAAAAGTGTATTTTAATCAATGTAAATATATACATACATACATACATACATATATATATATACACACATATACACATAAAGAAAGAAAGGTATCTGTGTGTTCGCATTTCATTTATCTTTCTTCAATTTCAATTTCATTTCAAAAACATGAAAGGCATTCAAACAGATACCACCAAAATGAAATGAAATAAGATTGGTTGAGGGTGTGGGGTGAGTGGATGAGTGCAAGTGTGGTAATTGAACTGAACTGAGAATAACAACAACTTCAACAACTTGCCACATCATGCCACCATGTCCTGCCAAGCCACACCACACCACACCACACCACACGAAAGGTAATAAAGTTATTGCTGCCATCGAATGCTGTTTTTGAAATGGCTCCACAGCTTTATTACCAATTTAAATAATTTTTCACTTGAATTAAAGAAGCAGCAGCAGTAGCAATAGCAGCAGCAGCATCAGTAACAACAAATAACTACAAAAAAAAAAATTATGGGGAAAATGGAAAAAAAAAACTTTAAAAAATGAGTACAAAAAAAAAAAAGGAATCAAATGAATTATTGATGCCTTATGAATTTCAATGCGGCGATAGTAAGTAACTCCAATGAAATACTTTTCCTCTTTACTACAACTTTCTCCATACCAGTGGAAGAAATGAAGAGTATGTTAAAGGACTTCAATTGAAGTTCTGTCCCAATTTCAGTCAGTCAGTGAGTCAATCAGTGAGCCATTTATACACAAAGCAATCAAACAAACGCAAGATGAAAAGTTTAATTTAAACAAATATTTTATTATATTGTTAAGTATTTCGTAATTTTCATGTTAGAAAGCAAAAATGGTTGGAATTTTCTCTTATTAATCAATGCAATATAAGTTGAGACCTTGAAAGAGATTCATATGGAAAATGGTTTTCATCTTTAAAATTTGTCCATCCACGATTTGTGCATATTAAAATAGCTAAGCAATTCTTGCTTTTAAATATGTACATTTATTTAGTTATACAATTTAATATGCAAATAAATAATAATCATAATAAAATGTCAGGAAACAAAATGACGACAACAGTGATGAGTACACAAGCATGAACAGATTCACTGGAATGCTAACATCAAAGTGCTACGACTACTTCCACAATACTATTTTATATAGAATTATAAAGGACATCATCAAGGATTTGATGTGACAGTAGCAGGCGTAATATCAACATCAACACTAACACTAGCTTCCTTAGCAAGAACATTTTGAAAAAGAAAAGGAAACGAAACGAAAGGAAAGGAAAGGATAGCAGCAAAACAAAACAAACAACATTCTATTTGTGACAGTAGACGAGCATTTGTCAAAATATGACAACGGTAGCGTTTCAATGAAACTGTGTGCAACAACAACAATAATAACAATAATAATAATAACTGGAATGACCATTGAAAAGGACACACAACGCTCACTAGTTTTATGTTTGCTTTTGCTCTAATGTTTGTTTACTTGCTGCTTTTACTGTTGCTGTTGGTGCTGTTAGTGCTGTTGTTCCTGTCTGTGCTCGATGTTGTATGAAGTGTCAGCCATAATTACAAGACTTGGACTTGACTGTGCAAATGAATCGTTTAATGTTTATGTTTGTATGCGTGAGTGGTTGATAAACACAGATATACGTATACACTCTCTCACACACACACACACACACCAAAGTTTGTAGTGCCGTGGGTCCCGCACTAAATAAAATCCATTTGTCGGCACATAAACACAGCGTGAGTTTCACCAAAGTTGGTCACTCCATTCCATTCTTCTCGTTTATCGTTGCTCATACTCAGTGTTTGTTAATGTCGACAGCTGCACGCTGTACATTACCTAAGGAATGCTACTGCTATTCTGTCTGTTGCCTTTAGCATTGTTGACAGTATTTTTAATTTCCTTTCCACAATTTTCTTTTCGGTTGCCTTCTTGAGTGCTGCTGCTCGCTTGAGTTGATAAATCTTTTTTACTGACGGATCAATCAAATCACTCACTCACTCAGTAACTCACTCACCATAAAATTGAATCATTGAATTGAGTGAATGTACTACGTTTTTTAAATTCTGTTAAGGTTTTAAGTATTTAAAGTGACCACATACAAAGCTGCTTGTGTTTAGCACCTATCAATGATGTCTTTAGCCAATCACTAAAATGGGGCTTACCAAAAAAAAAAAAAAAAACAACTGACCACTAAGCCACATACAATACCCAACAACTAACCAAAGCCCTGCTATACCTCGTCGTGATTTGCTATACTAATGGCAATGCTAGCCACGCTATATAGGATGGCAAATGCTTTAAGCTGCCTATCTAAAGCGGCTAACAAAAGAATAACAAAAACAAAACTGATAAAACATCAACAATAACAATAACAACAGAAATAGCAAAAACAACATGTTCCAAAGATATTTAGAATAAAAAAACCAAACGAAGCGAAACAAATACAAAGCAACATATACTATACGTTAAATCTATGTAAAAAGAACATATTCTACTTGTCTACTATTCTACTAGTTGTTCTGCCCTATCATTCTATTGCCTTCTCCCTAGTATGAAGAGCCAATACCCCACATAGTACTACGTTGATGAAATATGCCCAAAGACCGGAATTTCCGGTCTTGTCAGACTAATCCCTTTACTTAATGCAATTAATTTAAGCTGATAACGGAAAGTAGCAACAAACACGCAAAATACACAAGGAAAAATAAATAAAATGGAATTGAAGCAAGTAAAACAAAGCCACATACCAAGGTGGCGGAGAGAACTCTAACAATCACTTTGAAATAACATAAAGCAAAAGCATAAGGAAATCCGTAGGCGTAACATTCTATAAACATCATCATCATCCTCATCATCATTATCATCGTTATTATCATGATGGCATTGAATATTTTAATTAAATAATATATTTTATTTTTTTAACAATATTAAACTTTTGTTTTTTGTTGTTTTTTTTATTTTGGCAAGAAAATAAGAAGAGTAAAAAGTTTTGCACCTTTCCCTATAGTGAAAATGTACATATTTGTTTTGTACATAAATCAAAACTAAAATGAAATCAGAAAAGACTAATTCAATCGCCACTACGTGCGCCAATAAGTATACTATACTAGTATACTGATATACTTATCGTGTATTGTATATTTTGAGAGATGATATAAAAATGTTTTTTCTTTTTTGTTGGAAGATGACAAAATCTGTGATATTTTGAAGCTGAGAAGAAGAAAGAAGAAAACTTCAGATGCATGCGTGTGTGTGTGTGTGTGTAGTGTGTCAAAGTTGTCAGGCGCACAGACTTCAACTTGCGGCTTAATGTTGAGCTCAACTGAACTCAACTTTTGAGCAGAATATGACAAAATTCAATAACTTTGGATTCAGTTTGGTTAGTTGTAGGGGCGGCGGCCGTAGCCATTGTGACTTTTTGGCAAAACAAAAAGCGAAAGCAGAAAAGAAAAAAAAAATATAATAAAATTGAAACAAGAAAATCTGAAAAGTCTTGGAAGTTTAAGACAGAAATCTCAAAAAGAGACAAAAAGAACATCATCAGCAGTGTTAAGGCAAAGAAGAAAAAGTTTTTTATTTTGAATTCAGTTTTGGTTTGCTATGGTTTGAGTTGATTTGATTTGGTTTGGTTTGGTTACAGGTTCAGTTCAGTGTTTTGCCTTATTTAATTCGTTCGTTCGTATGAGAAACTTTCTTAAAATTTCTGTTGCAAATTTGTAGAATTTTTTCTTTTATTTTTAAATTACGCAGATTATGTTTAGAGTAAACTAAGTTTAATTTTATATATTTTATGTTTGTCTGATTTTATAAAGCCCACAACATGTTTATTTCGCATATTATTTGTTATCATAAATGAAGGCGGCTTGCATGCGTAATTGGCTGATTTACATAAAGAATTGTTGGAATCGCATAATAAGAATTGAAATATAAACAAATGATAGAAACAAAAACTTAGGTACTGCATAAAAACTTCAATGTTTTCTTTTGTCTTTGTCTTTTAGTGAGTGAAGAAAAAATAAATATTATTTTCCATCAAACAAAAGACAAATTTCAACATTCTATAAATAATCAAAGAAACCAACATGCAAAGAAGAAAAGTAAGAATGAAAGTATTGAAGGAAGAAAGGAAGAATGAAAGAATGCAATAAATAACAAATAAATTTATTACTCGTTTTGAGCTAAAAGTTTATTTATGTACATCAAGGGAGACGACCTCAGCCAACCATTGAATGTATCCAGCGCCAGGTGCGACCTTTCTTCGCTCTCCCTCCACTATATTAAATAAAGTTAACTGACTGGGAATAAAGTACACAAAATCATATTTTCTTTTTACGATTATTTATTTATTTTTTTTCTTTGTTTTTGTTTAAGTTTTTTTTTCTGCTGTTCTCTTAATCCTTTTTTAAGTATTTTAGCATTGTCAATCTTACTTCTGCTCTGTTTATTTTATTTATTTATTTATTATTTTTTATTCGTGTATAATTCAATATATATTTTTCGGTTCTTTTTATTGTTGGTTTGTTCTGTTTTTGTTTTTTTTTTTTTTATTTAATTTAACTTAGGACTAGAGTGCTTTACTTCATCGCTATGCTTGCCTTTATTATTGTAATTATTATGTATTTAGTTTATATTTTTTTTTCGTTTATTTAACAATTAATTTTGAAATGTGACTTGACTGATATTGTGAGTTTATTATTATTTAAAATTATTTATATATTTTTAATACTAGAAATTTATGAAATTTATTAATTACATATTGGAAATGCCTTATTTAAATGCAAGAGTAAAATACTAACTAATAATAATAATTAAATTTCGTTTCTTTTACTTTACTTTAATATTAATATTAATTTTTGTTTATTTATTTTAACATTTTACATACAAAATTGATGTTTTTGAGTATTCTGATTTTTATAGGAGATTTTCTTAATTCAATGAAAGTTGATGTGTTGATTAGCAAGAAAAGTTAAGGAAATTCAAAAGAAAAAAAAAATTATATTGAAAGAACAAATATGAAATAATAATAATAATTAATAAATTTAAAAATGAAAACAAATCTATTTTTATTAATTTTTTCAATTATTTTAATAAATTAATAAATTATTTATGATTATAAACAGAAATTATTAAAAATTATTGTTGACATAAATAATGATAATAAATAAAATTTGTGTAGATTTTGATTATTAAAATAATCTATTTAGTTAATTTAATATTTTTTATTTATTTTTTTTTTTTTTAAAGACTTTAATGATATAAACTTGGATATGATTTTTGCAATGATATGAATTTGCTCTACTCTCGTTTCATTTGTTTAATATTATTTTTAATAATTATTAATTAATGTATTTTTTTTTGTTTTATACTTTTTTTTTTGAAATTATGGCTTTAATGGTTGTGATGATGGCTCAATTACTAAAAAGTAAAAAATCTTATTATTTTTTTTTTTGTTTCTAAAAAAACATTTCGCTTGGGTTTATCTTATTTGATATTTGTTTTGTTTGTTACATAAATTTACATTTAGAAAAAGTCTTATAGTAAAAATGTCTATTTATTTTCTGTGTTGTCTTCAATATAGTTTCGTATGTATTACTATATTTATGTATATTTATTTAAGTATATCGTACACGCGTTGTTGATTATTTATTTTATATAATTTTCTTCATTGTTAAGATTTTTCCTTATTTATTTATTTTTTTTTTTTTTTTGGCTATGTGAAGGATTTATCCTATTTTTTTAAAATTATATTTCTTATATAACTTATTATATTTTATTAATTTTTCTGATTTGCACGCATTGCAAATGTTAAGATTTAATTTTTATAAATTATATACAAAAAATTAAAAGAGAAATTAATAATTTATTATATTAAATACTTTTTGTCTTCGTTCGTATGTTTTTGTTTTTTTGTTTTTGATCTTATAAACTAAGTTGATAGTAGAAAAATGTTTATAGAGAGACGTCCTAGGAATTTAACATTTGCAATGCGTAAATACTATAACAATAATATGCTTTTATTTTATTTTCTTCTTCTTAAGTGGGCAGTAGTTTTCCTTTACTTATTTAATTTATTCGAATAATTTTGTTTTTTTTTTTTCATATTATTTCGTTTTAATAGCAAAAGGAATTAAGTATATCAAAGGGGAGGAGAAATACAGTTGGAATTCTTAACGAAGACAAGTTAAAGTTTATTGTTTATTTGAGTTTTAAGTTCGCGTAGAGTTGAAATTGGAATTCGCTGTGATTCTGTGATGATTCCACGTTTAGTTTTTATTATTGTATAGGTAAATTTTTTATCTTCTTTTTATGGCAATGACTGATGACTTCACGGTGTTGTCGTTATTGTTGCTGTTGTTGTTGTTGTTGCTGTTGTTGTTGCTGTAATTCCAGATGTAGTGGAATTATCCTCCCACACTCAAGTGCGCAGTAAATTATTTAAATGTGCTTCATACTCTTCAGCAGTTTGGAATTCATATTCACTATATAATGTTAGTAGGAAGGATAGCAGAATTCAAATAAAAGAAAAAAAGCAAATTGTTTTGCCATAAAAATCATCAGTTGAAAGTGTTTTGTTTGTCATAAATCTTTTGACATGGCATATTATGGCACTCTTACCTCTCTTGCAGATCACGTTTTTTTCTTCGATCTTGTGATAGTGCCTCCACACAGAGCACAATCAATTTGCCATCACATGATTGACGTTCCTGGTCGAGCAGTTTATTGCTTAGCAGATTGCTCGCATAACCGTATTTGTCTCTGGCACTCGAGTGCCAAGCGTCACAGTATGTGTCCATAGAACGTTCACCGTTCGGCAGTGAGCCATGCCACACCAGTTTCATTGGCCTAGAATACATTTGAAATCAAACAAAGTCAGTCACCATCATCATCATTCACATATACAATATATGTATATATTGAAATTGAAGTTTGCTTAAGAGCATATGGGAATCGAATTGAGTTGAGTTGAGCTGAGTTGAATTGAATTGAATTGAGTTGGGGTTTCACCAGCAATTACTTTGATTAAGATTTTTGGTTTCTACAATAAGTTGTTTTGAATGCAATGTAGTCAGATGGAATACAATTTTCCAAAGGAAAGATT
This sequence comes from Amiota mariae, assembly GCA_035041805.1. Classification (NCBI taxonomy): domain Eukaryota; kingdom Metazoa; phylum Arthropoda; class Insecta; order Diptera; family Drosophilidae; genus Amiota; species Amiota mariae. The sequence continues at coordinate 1,187,175 of JAWNKV010000332.1, read as the reverse complement.
TATTTCTAACAGACCAAAAGGATCACAGAAAAACTAAAAACTAAACAATTTTACCTACTTTGTGACTTCCTTTTTTTAAAAATAAAATCAAGAAGAGACACTTAATGTTGTCTACTTGGTGTCAGTCATGCAGACAGTCAGTCAGTCATATTGTTAGTGAAATGTAGATGCCACATGCATTCATAAGTAGGTAGACAATGCGCCAAAACTTAAGCATAAGCCGAAAAGTATGCAACAAAAGTCATGATACTCTATGTTGCTCATTAACACAGGGTTTCCTCTAAAAAGCTTTGACTTTATATAAACACAATCCTTTTCTCATTTCTTGCAGATTCTAACAAAGAGATAGAGAGAGAGGGAGAGAGAGAGGGTGTGACAGAAGCTGCAATCTTATAAGGTAAGTAGTCAATGTTTTATTGTTTCATTGAAGCTTGATAGATGTGTGTAGGATTTAGTCTTACGAGGTTGAGTACTTCAACACTTGTCTGCTTGTTAAGTATATGAACATATGTATATGCTCATTAAAAAATATGAAGACAACTTCCGGATTTCTTTGTTTCTTTATGTCATATTATACAAAGTATTCCGCACAACAATTCTCATTATAAAAGTCTGTTTTATTCTTTTATCAAATGTCACTTTTGTTTTCCGGCAAAGTTCAAATCCATTTTTCATTTGATTATTTGTTTCTCTTGATTACATTTAAACTTTTTTCTTATACAAAAATGCATTTCGATCAAACTTTCCCAACCACAACCACAACCACTGACTTACTCACACAGTGATATCTAACTCAAATGCTCTGACACAAGTGTATGCACATAAGTATTTGTACGTGTATTGTTGATACACAGACAATCAATTAAAATTTTTGTGAAATTGTAATTTTCAACTATATCGATTGAGTGAACAATAAATGCAGCTGAAACAAATCTGTTTGTAAAACTGCATACATTTCTAGTTATCAAGTTTTCATATTCAGAAATGTAATTGAAACATTAATTTTTGTGGCAAGCAAAGCTAAGTATTATTGTATTTGTGTATGGACGCATGTGTGTGAGTGTTTGAGTCTAAATGCAAATTGCCAAAAACAGATACATTTATCAAAGCATTGAAGCATTACATTGCCATACACAATGTGTAATACTAATATGAGACTACATGAGTAGTAAGTATACAAATGATTATAGTAATGGAGAGACTATGCACATAAATATACGTATGTACATAGTTACAAGTATAAATTGTATCTTTGTATCAATGAGACTTTGTTTTGGTATGAATTTATATTACAAAATATCAATAAGCCGATTATGAGCGTAACTAAAGTGCTAAATTTTGGAATTCGAAAGATAGATGGCTTTTCCAATAGCAGTCTTCTGTTTTATTTTCTTTTTTTTTTTGTTTATTTTGCTTTATAAATAAACATTTATTTGGCTTTTTGGTTTGATAGTGCAAAGCCATCGATCACAACAAATGAGAGAGTCAAGTCAATAAACGTTAATAGGAAACTATTAAAATGGCAATTTATATGAAGAGTATTTATCAAACGAGAAACTTCTACATTTTGGCTCATTGAGCAATTAATGTTCGAAAGCTGTGGATGAGATTTATGTATTGTGCCACAAGCGTTTGCCATTTGTTCATATGAAAATTATGCAAATTACTATTTTCATTGAATACTTTTGAAATTGTCCTTAATTTGCAACCAACTGAACTGAACTGAACTTGGCTGAACTCAACATTTGGAATATTGAATATTGTTATTAAGTAGACTTAAATTTCTTTTCAATTTCAATTTACAACTTACCACAATGGATCGGTTAGTACATTCTTGCCACTAAAACTGTAGATGCGTGGCGCTTGTGAAAAGAAGCCGCCCTGACCATTGAAGACGCCTTTCCATGAATTAAAGAGGACATCACCACGAGTATTAACAACGGGCAGCTCACGGTCCGCGGCGCGTACAATTGAATCAAGATTTTGTACCCTGAAAGTAAGAAGATGAAAAAACAAAAGAAGAATGTAGTAACGTACTTTACTTTAGAGACAAGAGACAAGTATAATTTGAAACAAAGACAATAGTAGAAGAAGAGATTGGAGAAAACACAAATCCTCAGACAAAGAAGAACGGAGAAGAAAAGCATTTTGTTTTGTATTTGTTTGTTTTAGAGAAAATAACAGCAGCAGAAAATGGAGACAACAAACGAACTAACAGAAATTACAAACACAATAAACTGTAAAGTAAAATAAAATAAGAAAACGAAGAAAAAAGAATAATTTTTTGCTTTATTCTTTCCTTTTCTTAATCTCTTTGTCTCATTGTCCATCGACTGTTGCTGCTTCTCCTTTCTCCTCAATACTTCTGTTGCTGTTGCTGCTGCTTTTGCTCTTTGTCTCATGCCCTTTGCAGGAACAAATTCTTTTACTTTTATTCTTTTCTCTTATTCAAGCTGTGTAAATAAATTGAGCAAAATTGTTTTGCCAAATCTTTTGTTTTTCTTTCCATTCCATTCCATTCCTTTCCTTTCTTTTTACTATTCTTTGTATTCTAACATTCATTCATTCAATCATTCAGTTATTCATTAATATTTTTCATTCAGTCATTTGCTCATTCATTCAGTCTTTTCATTCATTTATTCGTAAGTTCGTTCTTCGTTCATCGTTTTTTCATTCATTTTTCGTTTTGCTTGTTCAAATTGTTTAGATTAAAAACTTGAGATAAATGAAAGTGTACAGCAGTGAAAAGGGATTTCACAGTGCGTATACGTAATATGAAAACTGCTGCTGCTGTTGCTGCTGCTACTACGTTAATACTGAGTTGAGAGTATTATGAAATCCTCAAGTGATGGATCATGTTCCCTTAAGAATGCCTGCTTCAATGCTTTCAATATTCTTTAAGGTCTTAGTACAGACGCTTTAGGCTTTAGTTATTCCTTAAACATTTCATTTTAGGTCGTAGTCGTCGTCGCTTCTTTATGGAATTTTCTTTTAACTAAAAAATTAAATCCAAAGCGTAAATGATAATAGAGAAAATAGAAGAAAAAACCTCCACCTTGCTTAAGAACATGTAACGTCTAAAAATAAGAATAGAAATAAATTATGGGTCATTGCTTACCTTGATGAGAGGAATGCTTTGAATGTGCCCAAAAGACCGGCACGACGTCCTTGCCTATAGCAGGCAAAGTCTGCACCGCGTATTCCTTGTAAATCACCCACATAAGGCTCATTGAGGGCCGCAACGCGCAACTAAAGACGAAAAGAATGACGAAAAAAAACATATTTATAATGTGTGAATATTCTACAATAATAAAAAGTGAGGTGGTTGGTTGGTTAATAATAATTGAGGACATAATACAATAATAAGTAGTGGTCTTAAAATAAAATCTATTTTTACTACTACACTCAAAATTTTATTTAAAAATTTATCAAAAAAAAAAAAAAAAATGTTAATGAAATTATAAAATAAAACTGCCTTTATCATTTTGTTCAATATTGTTAATATTATTATTGTTGTTTGTTGGTTGGTTGCCATTCAACCTATTCAAGGTTTCCGTTCAAACTATTCACCACAGCAAATAACAATATTTTTTGAATCCTTTTTTTATTATGAGTCTAACAATATAAACTAATTACCCAAGAAAGTTCAATAAAAAAGAAAATATTTACCAAAATATTTTATAAACTAAATTTCATATACAAACACTCATTTGTGAAAAGAGACAGAGAGATAGCGAAATGAGAGAGAGATAGAGAGTCAGTTGAAACGTTTTTAGTTCAAATTTTATACTATTACATTTGTGATGCAATAATCTTTTCAGTTGACTCTCGTTTTATGTTCTATAAATAAATAAAATTTGAAAAATAAAAAAAATAAAATTATAAAATAAACAAAGTAATTCTTTTCATGTATAGAAAAAGGAAAGAATGTAACTCACCATGCGTGGATACCACTTTTGTTTTTAGTTTCATTTTCATTTTTATTTGAAATTTATTTTGTATTTTTTTTTTTTTTTTATTTTCATTTAAATTGATTTTTGTTGTTTTACATTTTGATATTTTTCCATATTTAAATTTTAATTTTTGTAAAGAAATTTTATTATTTATAAACGCCGCATTTGTTTTTTGTGTGTTTGCCAGAAAGAAAAATGAATATAATTTTGTATTTAATTAATTTATTTTTTCATCTTTTCATCGTAAACAAAATGAAAAACAAGTAAAAGCCAAATTAAAATAGAAAAATAGACAGAGAGAGAGAGAGAGATAGATATAGATAGAGAACTGTAAAACACAAAAAACATTTGCATTTGCCAATTTTTGAAGTAGAACATTTTTTATTTTTTTGTTTGCAGTAACAACAAAAACTAAATAAAATCAAAATAAAATAAAATGAGATAATAAACATGAAAACTTGAAAACCAAACAATCCAATAAACAAATAAAAAAATATTTTAAATGCTTTTGCAACAAGTCAAGCAGAAAGTGACATAATTTTCATATATTTTCAACATTTATTTATTTATTGTTTTTGAAGTATTTTGTTTATATGCAATAAATTTGGTAAAGTAGTATGTGAAGTACTTTTGATATTTGTGCAAATATCAATAAAAATAATTGGAGATTTTCTCTATTTGAAATCAAATTTAATTTTCGTTTTGCTTTGTTTTCTTATGAAAAATACAATAAAAGTAGAAAAACATAAAATCAACTACAATTACAACTAAGATGTACATTTAGAAAACACAAAAAGCTTCTCTTTTATGGAAATTTTATTATATTTTTGTTTTTGTTTTTGTTTTAATGTTTGAAATTTTGTTACTAAGTATTTTATGGTAATTACCGTTTCATATTCAGGCGCCGTTGTAAACTATTCAGGTGAAGGAAAATGGGGGATTACAAGGATTAGTTAAGATTAGTACATAAGATATTATAGTAGAATATCCTATTAGGTGTTATTCTTAGGTTAGGTTATAGCACAATACATACATAAGTGTTAGTTAAGGTGTGAGAGTGTTAATGTTTTTTAATACCAAAATGTGTTGCACTTTAAATCAAAAAATGTATTATCGTGTTTATTTCCATTTTAATTGGAATATTTCTATTATTCTATGGTCTTCTTTGATATTTTCATTTCAAATTTCAATAAAATTAAAATAATTTATACAATGTGCTTGTTCTCTTCCTATCAAATCATTCAGTCAACAAAAAGACAATTAGTACGAACTGTGTCTTCGAATTTCGATCAAATCAATTAAATTTTTAAGTTTTGTAATATGATTACTTAATTTCTTCTTTTTTTTAAATGTCTATTATCCTATTATTATTTCTGTCTATTATTAAGTTTATACGATAGCTAATTCAGAATTCATTGAGATTGGATCAACTCAATCCGCATGTGTGAACTTTTCATTGCGCATTGAGCACACGAAGCGAGTTCATTAAGCTCGCATTGAAAAGCCGTCATTGTTCGCATTGAAATGTATTGTAAACGCTAAGCTTATTCAAATTAAATATATTGTTTCGTCCAGTTGCCAGTTCCATTAACTAAGTTTATATTTTTTTTTTTCCTTATGATTTTGTGAACTATATATACTGAATATTCATTGCAAAAAGTTATATGGCAACTGTGCACTAAGCATAAATTCGGTCTCAATAAGCATGCAGTAACTTTGCAAGTATAAACTTTTATTTATTATCTGAGTCAATCCAAACTCAAAGAATTCCGATTTAGCTATAGTATTTATAAGCAATGAAAAGTACATACATATATCCGTTCAAAATTTGTTAGTAAATATCTAAAATATTCTTGATTCTTGGCATATATAAATGTCCTCTGAATTTTATTTCTAATACGTGTAACTCATTCATTTGATTTCATACTGATCTCAAGTGTATTCTTAGACGTTTTTGTTTTAACAAATAAAACGATCTTGAAAATTCATTATAAATTAGAAATGAAAAAAAAAAAATCCATAAATGAAATGAACTAATCTTGGCATTAAAACAACAGAAATCTTCGAATGAATTCATTGTTTTACATGTATGTATTTTCATTTTGACTTTGTTGCGGTATAAAATTTATGTAAATATTAATATTGTATTTTGTAAGTGAAGTGAATGAAGTGTATTGAATATGTACATACATACACTATTTCTCAATGTTGATTTATTAAAAACATAACAAATAACTAAAACAGAATCTGAATGCTTTTCGTATTGTTTGTTATTGACTTTTACTTAGTTTCAAGTGTATTTTGTTTGTTATTGCTTTTATTGTATTATATAATTTTGATATATTGTTATTTGTTGTTGTTGTTGTTCTTGATGATGTTGTTTATAGAATATAAAATCTTAAAAGCTAACACTAATAACATACTACAGATGTTACCACATTGAGAGACTGATTATAGTCACAAGTTCCCCATTCCCAAATAAACAAAAAAAAAAAACACACTCAGTTTAGTCTTAAAGTATACAACAAAATGAAACTTACCGTTGGTGTATTTAATAGAGGCGGCAGATTATTTAACAAATTCGATGATTGCAAATCAACGCGCACTGGAGGTGCCACAGTAGTAGGTGGAGCTGGTGTAGCAATGGGCACCAATGTTCCAAGCTGAAAAGAAGAGAACAAGAGAAATGAAGAATAAATGTTAAGTAATTAATATACTACTACTACTACTACTACTACTACTACTGTTCGTAGTAAAGTGTTGACAGCAAAGACTGAACTGGCACTTAAAGGCCAGAAATGAAACTAAGAACTTGAGAAAATGAGTGAGAAGTGAGAAGTGAGAATTTGATAAATTAATTTTCTATAGCACAAAGTATTACAAAGTCAAAGACAGTAGTAGTAGTAGTAGAAGAAGTTTAATAAGGATGAGGGACATAAGCAGACAGTAGAAGATTATAAGAAGAATGAAAGAGTCTCGTAAAGTGAATCCTTTTAACAACAGTTTGCTTTGAATTTAAACAATTGTGAGGTTTCCACACGAAATCACATTTTTCGTGCTAACAATCGAAAGGATAATGAGCTTGAGCTGCCAATGTTGGTTGTGTGGTGGTGGTAAAAGAGGTAAAATATACGCAACAAATGCCTGATGAATTCCAATTTAATAATATTGTATATATTTATATATAAAAGGTACTATGGCAAACAAATACACACTCACACACACACACACACACACACAGACAAGACACACTTGGTCGCATGCACGCATACACAATAAAGTATGTAAGTATTGTACATAGTAGTGAAAGTAGTTAAGAATCCAGACAGCAAGGCAATGGCGAATGGGCGAATAAAGCTCAAGCGAGCGATATAAAACGCTCGAATGAACTGAACTCAGCTGAACTGAATCCAGTTCAGTTCAGTTAATAGTTGAATAGTGTTGATGTTGTTGTTTGGTTTCCATGAAACGATGAATTGGCCAAAAGAATTAGAGGTAGGTGAGGTGATGTATGGTGAGGTGAAGTGGAATGGAATGGGTGGGTTAAATGAATGGACGTAATGGAATCTCTAGCGCGAAATTAAAACTTTTGCGCAAATATTTGCATTACGTGAAGTAAAATATTTCACAAAAGGCAATGACGACAACGAAGTGAGGCAGGCCGGCCCAGTAAAAGGTAGCAAGGCAGCACAAGATGAGAGTGAGGTCTTGATGCTAGTTGGCTTTATAAGAGTTAAGGTCAAAGTTTCGTAGGGAAACCTTAATAAACACACACACACACACACACACACACAGGTTGCATGATCCTGACTCACTGACAACTCACTCTTACTTATATAGAAATATACGTTACTAAAATATGAACAGTAACTAGACAGTGAGTAAGACAGTTGGACAGTCTGAGAGAATGAAGGAGAGATAGATAGAATTAGAGAGTGAGATAGATAGAGAAATAGTCAGAGCAATGATGACAAAAGTTTTAATTACTATTTTGAACTTTAAGTAGTCAAGTCGAGTCGTGTACTGAAATCTAATTAGAATGTAGCAAACTTAAGTAGTAGGAAGACACTAAAGACTAAAGGAATTGTTGTGACGGACGATTGAGATTCACAAAATGGAGAAGAGTTACCTACTCACACTTACTCATAATGGTCACTATCTCTACAATTTTTAACATTCTCTCTATCATATCCAATCCAATCCAAACTAATCCAATCCTACCTTTGTTTGTAGTTTATATGGGAAAGAGAAAGAAAGGCATTGTAGCAAATTCACAAGATATTTTTTATACTGAGATAATTGTAATGGTCGTCTGTATGTGTGTGTGAGTGTGTGTGTGTGTGTAAGTGTGTCTGAGAGAAAGTATTTATGAAAAACTTTCACTTTGACGTAATTATGTGCGAATGGTTGAAATTTTTAAGTTGTCCCTTGAAACCCATGAGTTAAAGTAGAAATATTGAGCATAAATGAATAAATGAATGAATGACTGATTGATTGAGTGAGTAAGTGATTACATGAATGAATGGATGGATGACTGAGTGTACGCGAGTTGAGTGAGTGACTGATGAGGTTGCATTTAGTTGGAAATTTCCGGTTATAAAACAATACAAAATGTTGACAGCAGTTGCGTGAGCTCAGAGCGAGGCTTCAATTTGGTTTCATTTTGGGTTTTATTTTCAGTTGCCCTTATAGTTGCTGTTTCTGTTGTTGTTGTTGCTGTCGTTGCTGTTGTTGGGTTCAGTACGCATGGTTGGTCTAAATTATGCAAATTTTGACTTCAACTTGAGTTCATTGAGTTTCAATGGGTTTCGCTTGGACATCATTTGAGGTTTTGGAGTTTTTTCTGTTACGAATTTCATTTTGGGGTTTTCTGTTTACTAATTTCATTTGCCTGTCCTTCACTTGGTCTCCCTAGTGCTGTTGTTTTTGTTGTTGTTGTTTGTGGAAATCTTTATTCTAATTACTGATTCCAACGTAAAATTTGAGACATGCCCTTCATCTTCAGTTCTCTTGAGTGCGTACGAATGTGCTTAAGTGGGGGTGTGTGTGAGTGTGCGTGAATTTGTGGTCTGCGAAATGTCACTTTGATTAGATTAATTAATATATTTCACCGCTGAGAATATCCAGTTATAACAAAACATGCCTCATCAACCGATATACGATTCATTTTGATTGCATTCAAAGTTAATTTGGTTTCATTTCATTTCGCTTTGCTTTGCTTCAATCGCCACAATTCATGCGTAATTGTTGGTCACTTTGAGTGTGCATTTTTGGCAATGAAGCATTACGATGATTATGATTATGATGATGATGATGATGATGATGACGATTTGTGATTAATATAAAGTCAACTTATGCTTGAGCAGTCATTTAGGGAAAAGACAAAAGATGGTTACGGTTGTGATTAAAATGACTATTTCATGCATTCTGCATGCGATTTTCATTCATTGTGGGAAATCAATTGAAATTTCATTTTCATTTTGTTTTTCATTTTATTGCTCATAAAAAAAGGAAAAATATTTAATTTCGCGTGTTTACATGATGTATTACTTAGTTATATTGAAAAATTCATTTCTCAAACACACATGCACACGCACACGCACACGCACACAGATATTCCACATATTTGTGTATGACAAAATGACAACGCGAGTTTCACAGATTTCGATTTCCTTTCAAGCAATGAACGCATTTTAACGACACTCGCACGATAAATGTGCAAATGAAGCGTAAAATTTGTTGTCATAAAAAATGGAGCAAAAAATAGAAGACGAAGACGAGGAACAAGAATTCGATTTCATTGAATATCACTTCAAGAAGTGAGAAGGCAAAGATGAAAATACATAAAGTCGAAATGTCGTAAGGCACATAAAAAAAAGAATGGATGAAAAAGGAGAAAAAGCGCGCATTCAACACACATCTACAATATCTATGTATCTCTGTTTGTGTATGTGCATTTGTAACAAAAATGGTTGCTGTCAGAGCCAAAAGTTGCTCCTACTGCAGTTGAACAGAAAAGAACAGAACAGAATAGAACTGAACTGAAATGAAATGTTCCAGAATCTATGACTCGAATCATCGTATATAAATCAGCGGAAACGGAAATCGAATCTTCAACAATTTGAAAATAAAAAGAGCTTAACAACACACGCGCACACAGATAGACACACACATTTGTACAATAAATATAATACTATAGCTGTATAGAAAAATAATCATGCTTTGCTTGTAATTTTGGTAGCTGATTGCAACAGTTTCTCTGGTGGCTTTAAATGAGTAGCAAAAGCAAAAGAAAGCAATCCAGAAAATGTTACAGAAATCTATAAAAAAAAAAGAAGTTGGAGGACGAGGTGTGAGTAAGTACTAAGATGATGCTTAGTCTGCTTTAGTTGTGTGTTGCCAGCAAAATAAAATATTCGATTTCCGTTTAATATTATTTTTAATCTTTGCAAACAGCTGCAACGAGTTTATTGTCGCACATGAGAACAGACCAATACTCACCCACATACACATTTCTACAGATTTTCACAGATACTCATAAAAAAGTTCTTTATGTATTTAGATAGAAAGATAGATAGATCGATAAATGTATGTGTAGATATGTATGCTTAAATATTGTATATCTCGAGCTTCTTTCTATCTTCTATCTAGAACTCTACTTCTACTACTTTTCCCAAGTGACTTTCTTGACTTAACACAAGCAAGAAAGCAAGCAAGCAAGCAAAGCAAAGCAAAAGCAATTTTGTGTATATCAAAATATTGTATTTAAGCCAGCAAAATGTTGTCAACGTTTGCATTAAGCAAACTAGAAATCAATGTTCAAGTCAATATACAAACTCAGATATATTGTGTGTATATATATTTTGTATATATCTCGAAAGGAAGTATGAGTTTATATAAATAGGATGTACACATGATAAGAAAAGGCTATGACGGCAATGGAGGCAATGGAAATGGCAACACAAGAAGTCATGAGGACATTTACACATGGAAGACATGAAGTGCTTTTGACAGGCGACATTCTGTTTGTCAGTCAGTCATTCATTCATTCATTCATTCATTCACTCACCCACTCACTGACTCTTTCACTAAGTAACTTCTTTACTTGCTTATTGGCCTAAGAATCAGTTGAGTTAAGTTGAGTTGGCTTCAGTTCAGTTTAGTTGAGTTAAGTTAAGGTTGGGTGAGTTGAGTAAAGATGTGAAGCGAAGAGCAAGCGCAGTTCAAACATTTAATGTGCAAACAAAAATCAGGCAGGCATTCGGGCAATCAATGCATCTGAAGTCAAAGTCAAAGACTATATAATTTTATATGTTGTTTAATTTTATTTTTCCTTTCCTTTATTCTACTTCTATTGACTTCTTTTTTATTTAACGAATTTTTCTACATATTTTCATTTCTTTGCTTTTCATTTTTTTTTTTTTTTGCTATCTTCATCAAGCTCAATAAAATAATGTTGCCTTTGGGTGCAATTTTTATTTAATATGTTTGCTTTTTTAGGCAACAGCAGCAACAGCAGCAGCAGCATCAGCAACATCAGCAGAAGGACAAACGACAGACGAAGGAATAAAATTGTTTACATGAGTTTCCTTTCGACACGCGTTCTTAAGTTGTTCTTTTTAATATTGTAGTTGTAGTTGTTGTTGCTGTTGTTGCTTATGACATATGTTCAAATTGTCCTGTTTAGATTGTCCTTTTTTAAGTGCCCTTCATGATTTTTATCTTAGTTTTTCCTTTCTATTTGATTCTGTTCTATTTAAGTTCCTCCCACGTTATCAAAAAATTCTCGTGTTTGCCTTGGGCAACATTTTTTCAAAGCTAAGAAATTCTTAAGCTTAACATTAATAGATTTATATTCATTATTATATGACTTAAGCTACTTTATAATCAATAATAAATATATTTTAGTAGAATTTATTCTCAATAGCCTTTGGCTATGCAACAGTTTAAATCAAATTAAAAATGTAATTCGGAAAATTAAAAAGCAATTTGATTTACTCACCGCTATATATTGCCATCCTTTATTGACCCGCACTAGGACAGCTTCTTCTTCGGTTATATAGGCTAGTGTTCCTGGTGGATTCATTGCGGATTTCTAGGGGGAAGAGAAGAATTCACCAGATAATATTGTCATTCCATTAGGAAATTCTTGCGTTTGTTCACACAAAACGATAACAAATCGTCATCAAAAGACAGTTATTCATTCATTGATTCATTCACATCGATGATAACATACATACCTTTGTCATTTCATCGATATTCTGGAATGTTACAGCACCTGGTACAATTCTCATGTTCAACGAGGATGCAGAGAAGTATGGTGTTTCTTCCTCATCATGTGTATAGGAATGCGATGGAACGCCTGGTGGACCGGGTGGGCCAGGTGGACCTGAAATTGTTGAATTCATTTGTTGGGTTGTTTTCTTTTTTTTTTCTTTTTCCATGTATTATGTAGTTGTGAGAAAAATAAAACGAGCGAGTGAGCGAAAACAAACATAACAACATAATGACCACTGATGAGTCGACAGAATCAACGGAAAATAAGTAGGATTAGACCGCAACAGACATGGACACGGACACGGACAAAGACACGGGCACTGACAAGGCATGGCATAGCAACATTTGTAATGCGTGTTCAGCTACATTATGTTATTATGATACTTTGTGGCATGACTTGGCAAAAAAATATACATACATTCACACAGTCATAACAAAATAACAAAAAGGCAAGGAAATTATACGTGTATATTATTGAAAGAAGGGAAGGGAAAGGAATAGGAAAAAAATGAAAAAACCTTCAAATGAGGGTACCAAAATATTATTTTAAAAAATAAATTGACTATACTATTATACTAGAAAAAGAAACAACAGTGAAATGAAATGAAATAAAAGTTAGAGAATTTAGAGTTCAAAACCATGAATTTGTAGAAAAATATGAAAACGAAAACATTTCTATTTCATGGTCTTTTAAGGATTTTTTTTCTTTTATTTTTTGTTCTATGACTTCATTTTTCCTAGCCACTTATTTTTGGTCATTAACGTGCCAAATGAGTTAATGATGATGTGCCAAATATCAGCTTAAATATATACATACAATATTTATGTCTGAATTCTTATTTCTATGCGTATGAATTTCATACTGTTTAAATGGGAAGAATATTTGAGTTTTAAAGCAACAGAACAATAATAAATAAATAAAATTGACTTCTTAACTTAAGGCAGTATTTTTAAAATTAAAAAGTCTCTTTAAATGAAATTAAATAAAATATATATATATATATATATATATATATGGGAAAAGGCTTAAGAGGGCTTTCAGGCATTCGATAAAGTAGTAAAATGATTGTAAGTGATTTTAATGAGACATGTTAAAAGGCAAAAACAACTACTACTTTCTATATTATAGTATTGAGTATGTGGTGTGCGATATATGGCATGCAAATTATGAATGAACAAGCACAAAAAGACAGTAAAAAGGATTGGTTAAAGAACGAGTAAGAAAAAGTAACCATAAGTGTAGTTTAAAGAATTCACACTTAAATTCAAGTGAAATATATTTTTTTTTAATTGATTTGATTATACAATGATATTAAAGGTGAAAGTGTTGAAGAGTTTAAATTCTGGTTATTGCATTTATGAAAAACAGTGATTTCTGAAAAGAGTTTAAGACATCAAATATATTCTAAAATTAAAAATTTACTATTTTCTATCGTTTTCAATGTGTTTTGTTTTGTAAATAGCCTGATTTCTATTTAGAAGCATTTAAGTGGAAAATTACATTTCAGATTCGAGTAAATGTTTCAGATTATTTTGAAAACTTATTAAGCTGAACTTAATTACATATGGGTTTGATATTTGAATATCTAAATCAGCTAAAATTATATTCAACGGTGCCATGAATTTCACTTTTACCTCAATGCGAACCCAAGTACAATTCATCGTGCAACAGAAATCGCTTTCAAGCGATTTAAAATCTCCCGTTTTTTTAGAGGCGATTTGGTTATCTAAAGTTATTAAAGAAAAATGGTACCAACAATTGCAGCTTATTGTTTTCCTCGTTAATCTGCTTTTAAAGAATTCAACATATCAGATGTTTTTAAGCATACATTTACATTTTACCCAAATCTATTTTCCATTAAAGTAAAATAAACGAAATAAGCAAAACCAACCAATGCAGAATATGCCAACCTGCTTGCACATAAATATTAACTTTCGAAGATTCAAATTTGTCTTTAATTCAATTATTTGATATGTAGAAAGAAAATATTAATGTGGTGTTTTAAATATGTTTAAAAAAAAGCATAGAAAGTGATAAGTTCAATAAGACATTTTAATAATCTCAATGGAAAATGTTGACATTTCTGCAATGTGTTAAAGGGGGTTGTTTTACACGAGTTTTTTTTTTTTTTATTTAAAAAAAAAATACTGCTGAAACTAATCGAATGCTAATTCACACTAACTGGTGGTTGAAGGTCATTGGTCGACAGAATATATTTTAATTGAAATAATAAAGTGATAAATAAGTTATTCCACAATGAAGAAATAATTTTAAAATATGTTGCTATTATCTATATATGACCATATCCCATTATTCTGTCATTCTGTGCCGTCAATCAAAAAATTAATTAATGAAAAATTAAAGTGCAAAAGCAGCAAAGCAACTGAAGCGTATTTTGTTTTTAGCATTTTTGTTAACTTTTACCGTCAGTACTATCGGTTCGATCGCGCAGATCTTGCAGCTCGCGTAGTGCTTTCAGTTCGTCTAAGGATGAACGACCACCTTGATTAATACATATATACATATACAATACAATTTATATTTTATATTTGAAAATGATATGATGATTAACTATAGAGAGCAGCTAATAAGTATTGTATGTCAAATAGTATCTAGAGAAAGTTATTGTTGTTGTTGTAATTGATAGATACTATACATAAGTAGCAGTGATTGATTATTCATAAATATGATTTAAGCTAAGAGGTTTATGGTTGATAAACAGAAGCCTATGTACATAAACACAGAAACCATTTTCAAGGACATTATACAATAATTTACCTGGTCTCGCATAATAGGAAGCATCACCATAGAAACCACTTCTTGAATCCAAACCAGGTTCTCCTTTGGGTCCAGATATCGATAAACCAGGTAAGCCAGGTGGACCGGGTGGTCCTGGTGGGCCGGGAGGTCCAGGTATGCCAAGCCCTTGGTCACCACGTTCACCTTTTTCACCACGTGGCTAGAAAATAGTTGTGGCACAAGAAGAAATTATAAAATTGATGTAAAGATTTATTTTTAAATTCATTTTTATGCCTTACGCCTTCACGTCCGCCTGTATCGCCCTTGACACCTTTGGCACCGGTATCACCTTTTGGTCCTTGTATACCTGGTCGACCCTGTTCAGTTTTTTGTAGTTTGTTATATTGTTGTTGATTTTATTATGTTGTTTAAATGAAAATATTTCACATTTTAGTTAGCCTTCAATAAACGAAATACTTTTCTTTGCTTGGTTTTAGTTGAGCTGAGTTGAGTTGAATTTTTCACTCGTTAGCGTAACTTAAGTGAAGCTCTCTCACCCTCTAAATATTTAGATGTAGGAATGTGAGTACAGTGAAAGAAAGAGGAGTGGGGGGAGGGGGGGGGTTGGTGGTTGAGACAAACATTTCTGATTGTGTTGTATAAAGGTAAACGATGCCAGTTGGCATCATTTTTCGTTTAAGGAATAACTTTTTTCGCTATCTTTTCTTCTCCTCCTCTCTTCTTTTGTTGTTGCTGTTATTGCTGTTATTGTTAGCACAGTTAAAGTTTATTTAACTTTTCTTTTTCTTATGTTACTGCAATGTAATGCCACGAATTGTGGCAACTACAATAGAAACAGATAACAAGAGAAGAGGGAGAGAGAGAGAGAGAGCGTAGTACGGAGGATATAGAAAGAATAACAATACTAAGTGACTGAGTGAGGCCGTAAGTGAGTGAGTGAGTGAGTGTAGGAAATGGGTACCGTGATGAAAATGGGCTTAAAAGAGTTTTTCTTTTACAATTTTCTATTTTTTTGTTTTGTTTTTCTATCCTGCATTCAGTTTCCACAGCTCAGCTGAG
Source organism: Amiota mariae (assembly GCA_035041805.1). Classification (NCBI taxonomy): domain Eukaryota; kingdom Metazoa; phylum Arthropoda; class Insecta; order Diptera; family Drosophilidae; genus Amiota; species Amiota mariae. The sequence goes on along the minus strand of JAWNKV010000332.1, from coordinate 1,171,125 downwards.
CTTGCTTTGTTATTGTGCATCGTCAATTTTATTTTTTCTTCTTCCGTTTTTCGTTTCGTTTCGTTTTGTTTTGTTTTGTTTTCATCCTTCCATTTGCTGTGTTTGCTATTTGATATTTTTTGTCGAGCCTCGTCGTCTGAGTTTTCCAAACTGTCTGCAAAAGTAAGCCGCACGCGTTGCATGCAACAAAAGGCATCAGGCAGGCAGGCAGCTTTAGGATATGCAACGCAGTTAAGAAAACGTTGCTGTCTCAAATTTAAGGAGTAGGCAAGCATAACAAATTTCAATGCTACGCAAGGCAACATCAACAGCAACAGCAGTGCAATGTAAAATGAAAGCACTTTATTAAAATATGAAATTTGCACTGAGATATTCAATATAGTAACTGAGAGTAAAATAGAAAGTGAGTGAGTGAGTGAGTGACTACTGACTTACTGAATATGGAATGGGATGAAATGATGACTGCTAGTGAGAGTTGTTTTGGTTGCCTGGGGGCAACTGTTATGAAAATTCTTGTAACAATTTTAGTTTTCTAGGTCAGTACGCAGTTGCCTTGATGTTGTTTCTCTTGTTACTACAACTGATGATGATGTTGTTGTTACTGAGGGCGATGGTGATGGCGATGGCGATGATGATGCTGTTGTCTTCATTGTTAGTTGCCTCATTGTTGATTGTTTGTTTGTTTGTTGTCAGGTTACAAAAGAAAACCGCGAAAAACTTTTAAAGAATGACATTGCAATCTCTCACTCTAGGTATAAAAAGATTCAATGTAACGTACAATAGAGAGAGTGAGAGCTTCTCAAGAGAGCTTCTTTGGTGAAGTGGATTATTCTTGCGTTACTAAACCAAGCAAAGATTCACAAGAAAATATTTTGGTTTTTAAATATTTTTCTGAGTCTGCATCATTTGAATTTAATGAATGAAATTCATACTTACCAATCCAACATCACCCATGGGTCCTGGCTTGCCCGGCGCTCCGATGGGCCCAGCTGGACCCGTTTTGCCGCGACGTCCGCGCATACCCTTCTCACCTTTGTCACCCTTTGTGCCATTGGTAGCCATGCCTTCATAACCGCCAGCGAAAAAGGCCTGTCCCGGTGGCCCCTCGGGTCCACGATCTCCCTTCGGACCACCGAGACCACGTATACCTTTTTCGCCCTTCTCACCTTTAGTGCCAGGCAGGCCGGTCAAACCGGTTTGCCCAGCTGGACCCGGTTCGCCAACGCCGGGCGCACCATCAAAACCAGGTGACCCACGTGATCCAGGTGGCCCTGGTGGCCCCGGTGGACAACCACAAGTCGGTGATACGCCAGCACCAATTGTTGTAAATGGTGGCACAATACCATCAATGCTGCCATCACCTGCACTACTTCCCCCTTGATTTGCATATACCACTTGTCCAGGTGGACCTGGTGGTCCTTGGATGCCCATTTCGCCAGGTAGACCACGGTCACCCTTCAAGCCGCCAGCACCAGGTGCTCCAGCCAGACCAGGCACTCCAGGTTGGCCAGGTTCACCTTTAGAGCCGCTAGGTCCATGTGCTCCAATGTGACCCTGTATTTAACGGTAACATAAAAAAGTAATGTTTATATTAATGTTAAGCAAAATGTCACGTACTTAATCCAAAATATACACAATCATACAAACACCCAAACTCTTAGCACATAAAATCTTCACATAAACATAAATTTTCACCATTTTTCTCCCCCACTAAAATGATAAAAAAATAAAATGAAATCGTACAGACAGAAAACGAAATTCAATTTAAGCTCATTTCGAAATCAAATCAACAGAACTCAACGACCGAACAATGTAAATGTGGAATTGGCTAAGGAGTTGAGGGGATTCTACACACATTCAGAATACGCAGTATATGCCACAATTTATGAGCCTAAATGTATGTGACATTAAAAAGACAACATAGCAATGTTGAGAGGAAGGAAGACGTTGAAGAGCCATCTCCTCCTTCCACCTTCCACATTCTTCCTGGCAAAGACAGTCGATTCATTTTGGCTTTTCAATTTTTGAAGCAGCAACGTACAAAATGAGAAAATGCAATGTGTAGTAGTGTCACCATCATCAGCATTATAAATCTATGCTTGAATTTTAGATGTTCCATGCCAAGCCAAGCCAAGCCAAGCCAAGCCAAGCCAAGCCAAGCCAAGCCAAACCAGGCAATGTCAGGCCAAGTATAGCTGAGCCGCCTCAAATGTATTTACATTGACCCAGTAGGCTGTTGGATATGGTTATGGTTTGGATTGGTTTGGTTTGGTTCGGTTGATGTCGTCATCATTGTTGTCATTTCTGTCGTTGTTATTGTTGGTGGCAACTAATGAATAATTAATAAGCCAAAAATGCACAGATACAAATACAGATACACACAGAAGAGTGTATTTGTTGCTTACGAATATGTGAGCTGTACTAGTCATATGAGCAAACGAACGAAGAACGTTCATCATACGCCTCCTGGTTGCTCATTCATGCGTGTGCTTAAATTCTTCATTCATACTCATTCCATCATATTTCATATTACATTTCTTGTTTTGTTCTCTCTACTACTACTACTACTGCTACTACTGCTACTATGGTATGTATTTCATTTTTCATTTTGCCTAAGGGGCAACTTTTATTTGGGTGAATTCCTTAAATTTAATGAAATTCATCTAATTGTGCATTTATTCATACGTTTAAAAATGCTAATGTTACTTTCAACTTTCATCCTCTCTTCATTCCACAATTTAATTTATTTTTATTATTTTTATTTTACTAAATTTCAATTCGTATAAATCCACACTAATGGTGGATGTTGAGGGTGGTGGGGGCTTGAATGCAAAAGGCGATTTGACAGAGTGTGTTTTTGTTTAATAGAAAATGAAATGAAATTAAACCGAAACAATTTAAATATTTAAATATAAAGAAGATGAGCTCACGCAGAAACACGTATTTCCTACAACTTTAAACTCATTTTTCACTTCACACACGATTGCATTTCGGTTGAATGAAGATGAAGAAGAAGAAGGAGAAGGAATTGAAAGTCTGTTATAATAATGACAATGAAGCTGTGTTAGTAAGTATAAAGGTGGAAATGAAACAACTTTAAGTAGAAAAAAAGGGAATAAAAAGGCGCGTATAATGTTTTAACGCCGCAAGTAAGATAAATAATGTGACAAAGGTCAAATAAATCTTCGCGCACATTAAGATGTCACACATTCTGGCAACAACAACAACAACGACAACCAATAAACAAAAGTAAAATTTTACCTATTTGCCAGTGAGGCAGGTAAGAAGCAGGCAAACTACGACAAACTGGTAGCAAATGACAGATGAACAGACAGAAAGTAAAGGAAGCAACCAAAAGGTAATAATTTGCCGTCAACTTGTTTCGCTGATGGTTAAGTCCACGACCAACTGTCACAATAACAGAAACAAGTAACAGCTGACAGTGCGTGACACGCCCACATATAAAATGACGCCTCCAACACTTATGCACGTGAAGTTAAAAAACAAGCATATAAACAGAAATACAGAGAGACAGTCAGACAGATGGACAGATGGAGAGACAGAAAAACAGAAGTCACCACAGCCATCGTTTTTGAGACATTAAAAACTTTTTATGGTAGTCAATCCTCTCTCCAGCTGCCTCCTATACTTTTCATTACACGACTCTTGTCGAATGCTCCACTTGACTCACATAAGCGTCCAAGCGAAAGTCGCTCTGAACTGAACTGAACTGAGCAGAACTAAACTAAAGTGAACCAGGCCAAGACAGGCCTGCGGCATATTAACCTTGCAAATAAACCAAGTCATGTACGACCATAATATGTACGTACCAACAACAAAAGCAACAATAACAGTAACAGTAACAGAAGTGGAAATTGTGAACGGTCTTTGGTATTTTTTATTAGGGGCGAAACACCTTTTGCCCATATCAAGCTCAATGTATTGTATAGTAGTAATAAAACCGAAGTAATACAGAGCAGAGCAGAGCAGAGAAATAAGTTAAGTTAGGAGCGGATAAAATAGGATGATGAGTAGTTAGCAGAGTATGAAGGAGTATGAAGGAGATTCCGGTCATGAAAAACTTATTACAAGAAAAAGCAAAAAGAAAAATATTCAAATCCCTTAAGGCGCTCCGTTGCCGCGGGAAATGAACAAATGTTCGAATAAAGCACGGATGGAAAAGCAAAGGATGGAGCAGGAAGTTTGGGTAAGCAGCTACTACTACTACTACCATAAGGAAAATCAGCAATGGCAAGCAACAACCAACAGAAAAGTTGAGGTTCAATGCCAATGGACACAATGCTAGAGGATATAAACGCACGCAGCCAGGATAAACGGAAAGTAAGCGAACTCGAGTGTGTTTTTCCCCACAGACACCAGTAAATGTCTGTCTGCATGTGGAAAGGGAGAATGAATGTTGTTCAGGTTCTACCTCAAGCTTATTACACATGATTGCTATAACAAATGTATGCAGAGTGGGTGAGACAAAGAAAATACAGGGGAAAAAAAATGGGAAAACTTGTTTTGGTCAACTTCCTAAGGGCAGCATTAGCAGATGCGAAAGGCAGGCAGGCAGGCAGTCGAGTTTGTGAAGTTTGTGGGGGTCAGTTGGCTTAGACGTACCTATGGGAAACACGCATAAATGAGCCACAAACGAAAAACAAATTACGTGTGAAATTGCATAGAAAATCGCCAGCATAGTCATCATCACCGACAACATTGTGATCGACCTCATCATATGTTAGTGAGGGTTAAATATTAGGGGTTTTTTGGTGTTACTATACTATTGTATATTGGCTAACTTCCGGTTACCAATTCTGATGATATTTTTTGTAGCAAATTCATTTTCTCATTTATCGAATTGAATTTGTTGGTGAAGTCTTTAGTAGATTATAACGCAGATTTGACGAAATAAAATTACAAAAACTGGATGTTGAAGTCAAAGTTATGAAGCTAATAGAAAAACAAAATGACCTTAGATTCAATATGCCTAAAATGGCTGCCATTGACACGTGCGTTCGTGTGTGATGGACATCTTATTACTGCAAATCAATTGAGCAATCAATAGCGCGGAAATTATACTTAGAAATAAGTGGAAACACAGAATTTAAGATATCGCATATCGCACATCCATCTCAAACACACCATAAGATTAATTTTATATATAAAATTTACGCTTAGATACACATATATTTCTTAAGAGTACTTACCCTTTCTCCCTTCTCGCCAGTCATTCCAGGATCTCCACGTTCACCTTTTGGCCCCTGTTGACCACGTTCGCCTTGACGACCAGTCTCACCTTTTTCACCCGGTACACCTTTGGGTCCAGGCGTTGCGCTACGTAAAGCGCCCATTGAGTTGCCCATTAGAGATTCCTAATAGCGTTGAATTTGATTGTGTATTTGTTGTGTATTTGTATATGTTGATGTCAAGTGGTGGTGTCCGTGTGTGAGGGTGTAGATGTAGAGAGATGTAGAAAGCACAAATATAATTTGTTAAATATTTGTTTGGGGCTCAACAAAAAGATAATATATTTTCGATAAATGTATTTTTGCACTAGTTTTTCTTCTAAGCATTTCAGTTCTTTTCTTTTCTTCTCCATTACCATTCCAATTTTTGCTTTGGAATTTTTTGTGATTAATGACTTTAATGGTCTACACATGCTTCAAGGTTTTGTTTTGTTTCTTCTTATATATTCTCTTTTTTTAGTTTTTTTTTTTTTTTTATTATTGCGATCCTTTCATAGTCCATTAAACTTTATTTGCCATTTTTCATTTAATTTTGAGTCCAGTGACTGTGGACGTGCTTAGGGAAATATTCCTTACCGAATAAAATATTGTAGTAGTATGTTACATTTATTATCTTATTTTGCCTTACTTTATTATTTTGTTGTTAGAAAATATTTTTATACCTTAAATGTCCTGGATGGATTCCAATTTATCTATTTTGGTTTGTGGTTAGTTTCGAGTTGATTTTTTTTTTTTTTTTTTTGTTTTGTTTCAGATATTTAGTATTTATATTTTAATAAAAATATTAATTTAATAAAAATTGTATATTTGAATAAATATAATTTTTCATTATAAATGGAAAAAGGTTAAATTTATAATAAAAAATAAGAAAAAAAAAAACAAAAGAGAATTGCATCAGTTTCTATTACTTGTTCATTATCCTTTTCGAGTTCAGTTGAGTTGAGTTGAATTGAGGCCCTTGGACACACACAATTACTCTAAAAGGCTTGCATATGAAATAAAATGATGGCGGTTCATAAAAATAAAATAAAATAAAATAGAATATAAAAATAGAGAGAAATTGAAGAGAAAAAAAAAGGAAAATGGCATTAAGGAATGAACGTAAACCAAAGTGTTTGAGTTCCTTATTTTTTTTTTTTTTTTTTTGTGGTTGTTTTGTTAAGTGCCTTATAGCAAACATAGCAAGTTTCAAGGACACGCATCATAAACACGCTTTAAGGAAACCACTTAACTATGAAACAAAATGTCAGACTCAAAGGGAATCTAAAGCCTTTTGCCAAAACGGAATGAACGGAAGCAAATAATAAGCGCGCAATACGCATAAAGTCGAAGTCAACTGGTTACTGGAAAGGAAGGAGAATGCAGTAGTAGGCCTAAGGGATTTTATAGAGCCTTAGGAGCAACTGCCTCCAGCTATTGTTGTTGTTATTGTTGTTGTTGTTGATATAAAAACAGAGTGGCAAGGAAACCCTTTTGCGCAAGATTAAGTGCGCTTGACACTTACATAACCGTAACAGTGCGATAACGATTACGGCGATGCCAACGACACCAAAACGCAAACCAAAATTACCAACAACGACAACAGCAACAGCAACAACAAGGATATACTAGCTAAAGCCAGCAGGACACCCACAATCGTCACCATCAGTAACAGTAGCAGCAACAGCAGAAGCCGTCAACGGCCCAACGCCTGTGTAGCCTATTTAGCCTGTGTAAATGTCAACTTGACTATGGCAGGCATATTGTACTACACACCCACATACTCACCCGATGTTGACGGCATTGAGATGTATGCAGAAAAGGGTTAAAAGTCAAACACACAATCATCACGAAAGCCATGAAGAAAAGAGAAATTGTAAAATAAGGCGTGGTGGTGGTGGCCATGGCTAATGGCCAAGAAGAGACGAGCGGCAGGCAGGCAGGCAGGCAGTCAGGCGATGAGGCATTTAGAAAGTCGCGAATTGCGCGCCTTGCAAGCTGATAACAATAATTGCCACACGATGCCAACACATGGCAAGGCATGGCACATTGAATCTCAGCATGTTATGCTATCCTATGAAGCCAAGAATCAAGTTGTGTTGGGTTGAGTTGAGTTGAGTTGAGTTGACTTGACTCGAGTTGAATGGCAACTGTGAACTGAACTAAAAATACTGGGCTGCGTGCCTAAGACACTTAGGTAGCGGCATTTTTGTGTGATGTACCTTTGTGTGGTTTTAAGATTATTAGAGAAGATATCGTCGTCAAAAGGAATGCCGCAATGCCTTAGGCAAAGGCATGAGTCCTGCTGTTAGGTGATTGTAGATGGTGGTCGCCGCCTGCTCCTTTTGAACTTTTGTTCAGATTGAAGCTATGCAAACACCAACAGGAAGGAAGAAAATTAGTTTCGCCAAACAAATTGAATGTGTGTGTGTGTGTGTGTGTGTGCGGTGGGCCTTGTTAAAGCATTCAAACGTTTAAGTTTATGAACTATTTTTTTATACCGGAAACAAGAAGTGCATGCATGTATACACACTTCCTAAGACAATGAGCAAATAGAAACAGATGCAAGTTTTCTCTTTTCTCATTAGAGTAAATTAAATTAATTAAATTAAAAATAAATTGATAATAAAATTTGAAACATTTTGTACTTACATCGTAGTTCTCTGGTAAACCAGGTGCTCCTGGTGGCCCGGGTGGTCCCATCACACCGGGCAAACCATCGACACCTGGGTCACCTTTGTGGCCTTGCAGACCCTCGGGTCCTCTGGCGCCAGTGTCCCCCCGATCTCCGCGATCTCCTTTCAGACCGGGGGCACCACGTTCACCTGGCACACCAGTGGCACCCTAAATGATGATAACGAATAAGAAAAAGAATAGATAAATCATATTAGTTGATGACATTTATTATTTGAATATAAAGAAGAATTAGTTTTTAAATAGCATCAAATGTTTGTGTGCAGGGGCAAGGAGTCTTGGGTTTGTGCAAGGGTCATCATTTGAGGAGATTTTTTGGTTGATTTACATAATTTTCATTTAACTTCGAGCTCATTAATCTTCAAGGAGAAAGGGAAGTGCCTAAACGCATTTGACAGATTTGTATTCTAAAGGATTTTTTCTTATTTCTTTCATTTTGTTGTGGATTTTTTTTTTCGGATTCTTAATCTTATGCAAAGTAGCCACGGGAACTTAACTAACCAACTAACATTAAATGGAATCGTGTTTCTTAATGTTGCGTGTATTTTGTTATTTCTTTTGTTTTGTTGTTTGTTGTGATGGTTGACTGCTTATCGCAATTTAAATTAATTGCCATTAGTTAAAGGATTAACAGGACATCGAATGCAAAAACACTTGAAGCGGAACACCAAAAGGCATTTCCGGTATGTGAGCAATATATCATTGGCAACAACACAACACACATAATTCCATGCACTCAGAATAGTACAAAGATACCATAAGTATTAGTATCTCAAGTGATTTCATATACCAGTTAAAAAGTTCCTTTATTGATTTATGTCAAAAAAACATAAATAAAAAAAATAAATAAATAAATAAATAAAAAACCCGAAGGAGGAAATGATGAACCAATGGGTAATGGGAAAGTTTCATCATTTTAAGAAAATTTCAAATTCTCAAATGAAACGAAACCCCAAGAATTTTCTTTTTGGGATCAACCTTTCATTCAATGATGGTTTTTTTGCGGCGAAGATACCAAGTCAAATTCTTTGTAGTTTGTTTGACTATGGTTAACCATGAAGTTTTCAATTAACTCTCGCATTATTATGCTACAAAACATGTCTGTATCTTTTTTGTTAATACAATATTGTTTTGTATTGTTGTATGAAGTTGGTTTATTTTCTTTTTATTGTGATTAATGAAAGGATTAGAAGAATGAAAAAGGAATGAAGCATAAAAAACACAAAAACAAATAAAGCTAAAAGGAAAAACTTATCTATAAAAGGGTTTCTCTGAGTGTGCGTGTGAGTGCATAAGAATGAAAGTTTTTTTGTTGTTGTTCTAGTTGTTGTTATAAGGAACTGACTTTGTCAGATATTGCGTATACGATATGGTTTCTTGATTACTCTTTCTTTCACTTAACTTCCTCCTGATTTGACAAGCTTAAAACAAGCACAATTACTTGGTAGTTTATTATTATCAGCTTTTGTTTTCTTTTGTTTTGTTTTGTTTTGTTTGTTCTGTGTTTTATTTATTTTTCTTGCTTACTTTATTGTATAAGAAAATTGAAGGGAATGCAAAATAAAAGAAAAACAAGACACAAACCGCTTTTCTTTTGATGTATTGCATAAGGCTACGTTCCACAGGTTGCTGTAACAACATAAAGTGAGCAACTTTTGTATCCATATTTCTATTATATTTTTATTTAAATATCCTATTGTTTGTTTATTTGTTTTGTTTCATTTCCATTTTAATTTGAATTGTTTTTTCTTCACTGCTGCTGCCACTAATCTCACTAAATCATGTTACATACAGTTGAACCGGAAGCAAGTGAATTGCGAATGAGTGAAAATCTTGGTTATTAGAATAGACAGCTCTTTAAAATGCGTAAACGTCACAGGCACAGTTTGTGTTATTCCCTGTGGGAACCTCATAAGATATGTGATGTTCATGGCTTCCAAATCGTTAAGCTCATTGAAGATGTTTGAAGAGGGCATTCTAAACATTTTTAAATTGCGGTTCCATTTAAACAAAAACATGTCAACTATAAAGATATTTGAAAAACCTACACAATTGATTCATACATGATATTGAAGTTAATAGTCGAAAGCTTTGGTATCCCGGTTTGTAGATATAAGATGATGATGGAGGACTGAACTGTATCAAACTGCTGACACAATTAGGGTCTTCACTCAAGGTGTATTTGGTGTGTATATCGCTTAAACTGATTATATTTAACACTGATAAGACTAATTCCATACAAAAAAAGTTGAAGCGATTGCTTAAACATAATCGACCATTGAGTATGGTAAACTAAGAGAAATACTGCTTATACTGAGGGCTGCCAACTTTGTGAATTTATTATGAATTGGCAAGTCTGCCCAATCATAGGCATTTTGAATAGTTTGTTTAAATTTGTAAATTTGTACATACCAAAGTAGTTGAAACACACTGAATAGATGATTAAAACAATCAAAAATCAAAACAGGTAATTCACGCACTTGGGTATGAAATGCACGTTGATTATCTCTACACATTTGAGTGAAGACCATAAATGTTTATAAAACTCTCATTTCTTTGTGATGGTTAAACCAAATCTTCTTGGATTTTATCCTACCACCATCACCACCACCACCACATTTTAATGGGTTCTATGACCACCTAGTAAATGTGATTGAAAGCTGTTGACGGTGAATCTTTTGTTAATCTTTTGCAATGCATTCAGAAGTACTAAGATGCACAAAGAAAGTAATTCATATAAAAGCAAAATTATTTACTTTAAAACATGTTAATCCTTTGTGCAGATTTTAAGATATACTTAAAATAAACTAAAGACGCATTTGTGTGCGTATGAAAGGTGGCAATATCAAAGAGTAGAGAGAAGGAGAAGAAACAAGAGAAAAACCTCTCATTGAAAGTAAAATGTAGCCAAGCATGCTGAAAAACCAAGCCAAGTTGACTTGAGCATTGAAGGCATACCAATGCATGAAGTCTTGCCAAACGAACCGTTCGTTGGCTTAGTATATATTGTATAAAACATTTATATACATTTAATGTAGACGTAGATGTGGAAGGTAAGAAATGGTTTTCCATTTTTGTTATTGTAGCTTGCATTAAAGTCCTTGTACCTTTCTCAAAGTGAATATGAAATATGAGCTCAGCTCAGCTCTACTCAACTCAGCTCAGATCAGCACAACGAGGCCGACAACTATGGATATCGAAGTAAATGCTTCTGCGTATTCGTAAAAGGAATAAAATGATTCGTTTATGCAGACAGAAAGTGTACCAAATATGGACTACAACTATAAGTTATCGTTTGGACATTCAATAAAACCCAAAGACAGAGAGAGAGAATGAAAAAAGAAAAAAAAATAACTTATATAGTAAATGAAAAACTACAGACATCGCCCACTTTTTGTCCTTGTGTGGTGGCAGCAGCAGCAGCAGCAGCAGCAGCTGAAATTGAGAAGTAGTCGGAAGTAGTTGCCTAAGTAATGGCAAGACAAAATAAATACATTCTATGTATACGTATATGTAGACAAAGAGGGTCATAGGAAATAGAATATAAAAACATGATGAGATGAGATAATATTTCGAGAACTGCCAAGTTAAGTGTTTAAGCTCATATTGTGCTTAAACCATAATAGCATGGCAGTCTCTGTTTTTGCTCTATCTATTTTTATATGTAACTGTTTTGGAGTTTATCAATGTGCGATACACATGAATTTGAGTGTATGAGAAGTGAGTGAGTAAGTGAGTTCTAGATAAATTGAATCTGTTACTGTCACACTGTTCTTAAAATAGTTTTCTTTTTCAGCCACTTGAAGTAATTTGATGCCTTGAAATTCTTTTTTATCTTTAGTTGCTGGTTATTAGTTTTGTCTGTTCTTTGTTGTTCAAAGGATAATGATGATGACGATGACTTACCGTACGTCCAGGCGCTCCAGTCTTGCCTTCCTTGCCTTGTGGTCCGGGCGGGCCTCGTAATGTTTCGCGCAACGGTTCATTCTCCTTAATTGCTGACAGGATATCAGATGCGTTGCATGTACATTTCCCAGTGTATTTCTAGAAGAAATAAAGAAATGTTAAAGTTATTATTTCTTAATTTATATATGAATTATTTATTTAAATTATTATTTAATGTTTTTATTAAAGAGTCAAGTTCAATTTGCCTTAAGTACATGATTGCTTTTTTCTTTATTCTTCTTACAATTCGCCTTGCCTAACAAGCCTCAAGTTGTGCATTTGCCTTTCTTCAACTGACACAGATACACTAACACTAACACAAACACTTACATATATGTTTATCTATATATATAAGAGCTCTCTTCCCCCTATGTAAGTAAGTTATGCATGTTGTATATGTATGCGTATAGTAAGTGACTGTTCAGCCGCAATTTAGCTCAAGTGCGCATTTCCATATGAAAAATGTATATAAATATGAGGGGTTCTCATTTCATACGTTGCGGTTGGGGCTTTTACTTCTCCGCCTTTCCCTTGCTTTGCCATCTTTACTTTACTTACTATTATGATTCTTTTGTAATTTATTTATTTTTTTTTTTGTTTTTGTTGCATCCTTCATATTCTTTTTTTCCTTTCATTTTCGTTCTATTTTTTCTGTCATTTATGTGTAAATGTTTGCTTTTGGCATATTTTATGCAAATGTTTAACTTTTTCGTAATTGCCCGCATACATTTGTCTATTCGTTTCTATTCAATTCTATTCTACATATTTTTCTCTCTCTGTGTCTATTTGATAAAATGAAATTCATTCATAATTGTTGGAATTTGATATGCGAAATAATGGTGGCACCTTAGTTTAGGTGTGAAATTGGTTTGTTTTTCTATTTTAATCAACATAGAAATGCATAAAATTTCTTAAAATTATAAACTTACCGCCTCTGGATTCGCGCTAAAATCCACAAAGGGTGGAAGCATGGCTGAATCACCTTTGGGTCCCGGCGGACCAGGTGGCCCTGGTGGACCACGTATGGTTTCACCTGGGGGTCCTTTCGCACCACGTTCACCCTTTTCTCCTTTGATACCGCGATAAGCTAAACATGAAATTTAGAAAATAGAAATCAGTTACTCTTTGTTTTCTTTGTAAATGAATATTGAATGAATAAACTTACGTCTTTCTTGTGTCGTTTGTGAAGAAGGAGACGAGCCACTGGGATCGTACGAATCCGCCTGCATGGAAGAGAGAATAGAGGGGAAAAAATTAAAAATCTTGTCAAAATTCTTTAAAGAACAAGAATTTCCTCCATTGAAAAATAAAATAAATTATTTTTCTTTTCTTTCATCATTTTCCCCTTCCCCAAAACATTGCTTTCGAGTTATTGCCTCTTTGAGCATTAAATATTAATATTGATAAATGGAAAAAGAAAATATTTATATTTAAATATTTAAATATGATGAAAAAACCAATATAAAGTGTTGTGTGTTATATGTAGAAAAAGGAAACCGCTGTTAGCAGCCGCGGAGTGAACAACTTGAAAAAAGGCCGTTTAAAAAGTTCAACCGCAGAATTTAGGTCAACAGCAACAACAATTAGGGCCAAACATGGCAACATCGAGTGAGTACATGGAATCAATGAAGCCAATGCCACAGAAGATGCTGCTGCTGCTGCTGCTGTGTGTTATTGCAACAATAGCAGATCAATAAATGTTGACTGAACTGAAGCAACACAACATAAAACAAAACAAAACAAAACAAAACAAAACAAAACATAAAAATACCAATAGCAATAGCAATAACAATAACAATAAATGAACTATTATACATGAATGAATGACTCAGTGACTCACTGACTCTGTGAGTGAATGGATGCATGAATGAATGACTAGCTGACTGATTGACTAGGTGGTTTGGTTAGTTGGTTGGCTGACTGACTGAATGATGAATGACTGAAGTGGTTGTTCGTGCGTTCCGATCAATGAGTACAAACCCCCACAAACACATACACACACACACACGCAGAAGGGCAAAACTAATACTGCAGCAACAAAAATTATCAGACTTAAATGAACAGCTGCGGCTGCGGTAACTATTAAAGGATGATGTTGCATCAATAAACGGGAATCTGCACAGCTGCAGCTGCAACCGCATACGCAGCCAATAACATCGCAAAAATAAAACACAAATTACAGCAACAACAAAGATAACATTTTATCTTACGCTTTAGTTCAGTTTGTAGTGCAAAGTAAATACCATAAAACCCTCAAGTGTTAGCAATATTGCAAAGTTTTTATTGCCACTTTTTACAAGAAGCCTCCGCCCACACAATCTACTCTGTCTGTTACCATATCTTTCTCCACTCATCTCTCCATCTGTTATCATCAGCATCCTCATCATTCTGTATTCTTCTATCTATCTATGGACATATCTGCATTGCCACGCAACGCCATTTTTTATTACATTTTAATATGAAAAATTTCATTCCAAAGCCACTTATTGAACTAAAAGAGCGTAAGGCATGTGAAAATTGAATTGAAAGATGATGATTGAGAAAGCAAAGGCAGAGATATAGACAGAGAGATAGGCAGAGAGAGAGAGAGAGTGAGAATGAGACACGTAAAAGGTAAATTTATTATTACATTTTTTAACATAATTTATTTCAAGTGTCATATTTATTGAATTTTTAATCAAGGGCCATCCATCAGTCATCATCGATGACGTTCAGAAGTTCAGGATTCTTGATGTCTTCATACTACTTAGTAAAATACATATTATTATTAAAATCATTCATTCGTTCATTTATTGAATTCAATGCATGTTACTCTTACGCACTGTTTAATTTTTGTTGTTTTTTTTTTTTGTTTTTATATAAAAATCAAAATTCTGAAGCATCATTTCCTGTTCCCTTTAAAATTGACCCAGCTGCCAGTTGCGTATTGACATACGACACAATTCAACAGCAACAATCACACAAATATTATATATACAAATACAAATAAAGGCTAAAACATTCATCATAGCATTGAATAGAATAGAAAATCATCTATAAGCCCTAGTCGTGCCTATGGACATTTCTACTTTTGCACGTATTTATCAAATTTCCAGTATCGGTTGGCCAACGGAGCCCGCCAACGACAACCTCAACACGAATGCTTGTGTTGAGAATGTCCTTTCGAAAAATATTTCCTGCGGTTGACATAAATTTGACAAAAGTTTTTTTTTTATTTTATTGTCTTTATTTTTTTTGTGATTTTTGTTTTGTTAGAAAGCAGACAGAGAGAGATAGATTGATAGATAGATGGATAGATAGATAGAGGGAGAGAAGTTTTTGTAAATTTTGATTGATATCATTGATATTTTGTTGTTGTGTTAGGTTGTCATTGTATTTTTTGTGAAATATTTATTTTTGATTTTATTGCAAATAAAATATTTGTCATTTGTATTATTTATGAGTCAGTCACATTTATTGTCATTGAGTTGAGTAAATATTTACATCATCATCGTCATAATCATGGAGTTCGAATACTTACATCATTCCAAAAATTATCATCTGACAAATCATCAATATCTTGTTCTATAGGTAAAGGATCCTAGCAAAATAAAAGATAAAATAATAATAATAAGAAAAATGAAATAAATGTAAGTAAATAAATATAACTAAAAAAAAAAAAGAAAAAAAATTACAGAAAATAATATAAAATAAAATAAATATACAGAAATAAATGTACATAATTATAAAGATAATACAATAAATATACACGTATTTATTTCGGTCTTATTAAATAAATAATTAGCCTTCACAAAAGTATTTTAAAACAAAAAGGTAAAGGTAGTTTGATGGAATTGCGTTTAAAACACACCTCGAATTTCTTTGGATTGTCTCAGTGTCTTCAACTTATTTTTTTTTATTATTATTAATATTTCTATTCCGCGCTTAGTTTCTGTTTCATATTGAAAGCACCACTTTTCATATTCCATAACACTTCCTTTCAAAAACATATAATTTTTTTTTTTTTTTTTTTCTTTGAATTTTGAAATGATTGATAGGAAGTGATTTCTGGTCAGTAGTTAAATATCTTTATTTGAACAATTATCCATGAAAAATGAGTTGAATTGTTTCTCTGCTAATATTCAAAACCTCTTCCATAATAATTAGTAAATCATTGCGGTCATTTGTTATAAAATTGCAACATTTTTCGATCATTTCGTCTGCCTTCACATTTATTGTCTTCTAGCGACACTTTACCATTCAAATGGATTACGTGTCTAGTTGCTGTGATATAACTGATACTTAATTGTCGCACCCCTGCCTCTTCTAATAACATAAATTGATGGTTGACGAGTTTAGAAATACAAGTATACATAAGACGTCTACTTACTTAAATTTGAAGAAACTAATCATTTCTGGGCATTTTCTGTTATTATTTGTATAATTCGAAGAATTCTAAAGAAAATAAGACAAAATTCTTGAACAAGAACTAAGTTTTGTGCCATGGATTCTTTGTTAATGCCTGCTTATTTTCTATCTAACTTTTACAAGTCTTTCAACAAAAAGGGAACTCTTCATTGAATAAAGAAGATCATCAATTAATACATTTAATATTTCTACCACAATTTCGCAATATCTCAAAAACATGGTTGCTTACCTATTGAATTATTGAATTACCACATTTCTTATAGATAAAATTTTAAAATAAATACAAATAAATACAAATAAATAAACAATAATAAAGCATACATCACCAGAGC
This sequence comes from Amiota mariae, assembly GCA_035041805.1. NCBI lineage: Eukaryota > Metazoa > Arthropoda > Insecta > Diptera > Drosophilidae > Amiota > Amiota mariae. The sequence goes on along the minus strand of JAWNKV010000332.1, from coordinate 1,154,519 downwards.
CGGGTAAATCATTTAGGACATCATTATCAATATCCTACAAAAACCAATAAAAATAAAATAATTAAAATAAAAATAAGTGAAAAAAGAGACTAAAATTAGTAAAAAAAAAAAATAAAAAATTTATCAAATTATATAAATTTTTATTTTTAAATAAATAATAATCAAATCAAAATTTTAATTTGAATGTACACTCATGGGCAATCATCACACATACACACACACGCATTTGCAGGTTATAGGAATCCAGGAGATAAAAATAATTAAGCTGTCTAAAAAGTTGCTGCCTAAACACACTCAAACCCAAACCCAAACTCAGAACCCCAAAACCCCTTGCCACACATTATGCCGCAACCATTACGCAAAGACGACATGCTGTGACCTTAATTCTGTCTCTAGGAAATGATGAAAAAGAATGTATGAAAGACAGAAAGAACATACACAAACCACAACATTTTATACCCAAGCACACAAACACACACGGTTATTCACTCAAATATTTTCATTTAGCTATAAGTGTGTCTCTCTGCTCGTGTGTGTGTGTGTGTGTGTGTGTGTGTGTGTGTGTGTATGTGTATGTATTTGTTAATTTTTTTTACGAAAAATTTTTACTCTATATTTATATTTTAACATGCGTGACCCACATCGATGATGCCATCCATACTATACATTATTCTATACTTTGTTGGTGTCTACTATGATGGGTCATGGAGTTTAGTTGGGTTTTGATGCTGTTGCTATTGGTTTTACTGTGTGCTATTGCGGTGCGAGCACTGGGAAGCAAAGACGAGCAGCTGCAGCTACAAATTTCTAACATCCTTTGAATAGCATGTTGGATGTAGCCGTTGCCGTTGCCGTTGCTGTTCTAGTCAGAAATTTCAGTGTGTGTAAACAGTTTAAGCCGCAACGCAACGCAACGCAAAGTAACGTTTCGTTTTTGTTTTTCATCTATCATCATAGAACATATAATGTGTCCTTATGTGCGCATGTGTTTTTGTATTTGTATAAAAAATTTCCTTTTTTTTTTTTTTTTTTTGATAAAATAAAGAATAAAAAAAAAACAAAGGTAAATATTTCCTGCTTCCAGCAGCAAGGAGAATTGTTGAATATTTTTCATTTGGATTTTTTTTTTTTTTTGGAAAACTAAATAAACTTTTTCCTTTTTTCTCTCCAGTTTTTCCATCTCATTTTACATTTTTATAATTTTTCTCTTCGTTTCTTGTTGTTTTTTGTGTGTTTTGTTTGGGTTTTTGATGTTATGTGAACGCGTAAGTTTATTAAAAGTTCTAAACCTAATCCACTTTTTCATCTTCATTTGCAACATGCACACATTCACATACTTATATACACGCACACACACACATTCCTCATGTATGCAAATGTTTGCAAATTGTTGGTTTCATTTTGTGTTTTTTTCTTTTAAATGAATTAATTTACCAACCCAACCCAACCCTATCAACCCCGATTCCAACCCAACCAAACCAAACCAAAGAAAGTATAACTTTTCTCTGGCATTTTCTTTTTCTTGTACTTTTTTCCCATCTGTTGTTAGTCAATGCGACGTATGCTTAATGTCATTGATTTATGTAGTAGTAGTAGTAGAGTAAGCAAATATGAATTGCATTTCTTTGTTTCGCCATGCTTCCGTTTCCGTTTCTTTTTTTTTTTTTTAACTTACCGTTGGCTTTGGTGGCGGCATACAAGTTGAATTTATAGCATCAGGATTTCCATAAACATTCAATTTCTCTAAATTGCCCTGTGAAGAGTTTATAGTATTTTTGGTTGAGTTAAAAAGAAATCTTCCCAATGGAAAATGGTGAAAACCTTGAAACACTTTTGAAACGTTCGACGACACACAATCTGATTATCAAGAATGATTTATTATAATCACTTCACTTTTCCCTATTCCCTCTGTTTATTTTAATAGAAAATCAATAAATTAAATAATATTTTCTTTCATTTACATAGAGAAAACTCAATTTCCCATTAATAATAATATTAATAATAGTACAATAATAATATGCCGCAAAATTTATTTATTTATTTTCATTGTTAATTTGCTAAAGCATTTTCCTTAAGTCCTTATTGCTTTGCCAATGCATAATGATGATGATGATGATGATTATAATGATGATGGTTTTCTTGTTGTTGAGAGAGATTGTTGATGATTGTTGTTTTTGGTTTGTTGTTGTGGTTATGTGATTTATTTTATTGTAATTTTCATGTAAATTACAAATTAATTCATGTTTCATTTTGAAATCAATAAACTTCACTTGCAATTAGTAAAGGAAGGACTTACAACAGCAAGGAATCTTAATACTTATGTTTGTACATTACATAACAGTAATAGAAGTAGTTACCTTGGTATGTGGTATCTTCTTGTAAGATTCCATGGCAAATACTTATGTATAATCATTTGTAATAAATGTGTTGCATAGTTTTAGGTTTAGTTTTGCATAAGAAGAAAAGCTTTAGATAGTTTTGATTGTACGTAAGTAGATGCTAGTAAAATTGTTTAAATGCTTTTGATTTTAATGCTAAGAAGTTTTGATCATAAAATTATATCAAAAATTTTAAAATTAATTTTCACAATTAAAATGGAAATTAAAAATGGGAATTATGTATTAAGTTTTATGTGTCTTTAAACGAAGATGATTTCATGATGTCAGTAGTGTCGAGGACACAACAGCGTTGACTTACTAACTTTTTAAGTGCAATAGTCATCATAAACTCATACACAGGACACACGTTTTCAGTAGATGAAAGGATTGAGTTAGACACACCGCAAAACAATAACAAACACACTTAGGTAAAGCATCTAAAGAGGTAAAGATAGATGGAGAGATAGAGAGATACAGAGAAGAGAACCAGAAGCAAAGTTAGAGTAAATGAATAAATGACGAGGAATAGTTAATGAAGCAGGGAGGGGGGGGGGGTATGTTGAGAAAGAAAGAAGAACAAGGAATGAACATTTGCAATAAACATTAAATTGACTTCCGTTAGCTCTTCATGTTGCTTGAAGCTAAAAATGGCAGCAAACACTCAACAGCTAAAAAAGAATAACAACAGCAACAGCAGCAAGGACAACAACACCAACAACAACCAAAAACTAAGCAACAAGGCACACAATAATGAATGCCATTGCATGTAGTTCTTTTTGCTGTTGTTGCTGCTGTGGTTGTTGCTGCTATTGTAGCTTTTGCTGATAGTAATGTCCATGGCGCTTTAATGCTTCACAGTTAAAAGTTTTGTCTGTCCTTTAGTGCTTCAATCTCATCAACTCTCTCACCTACTCTATCGTTTCTGCTATCTCATTCAATCAAAGCCTCTTAGACTGAGAGACACCTTACTTGGTATGCGGAAAAGTAAGCAGGTGGGTAAGTAAGGAGAAAGATACGAGGAAGGATAGTAAGAGACAATGACTAAATCTATGCACGTGGCATGGATGACTGCAACTGAGACCAACAACAACAACAACAACAATAGCAATCGCTGTGGCATACCCCATAAGCAGCATGTTTGGAGACCTGCAAAGTCGCGTTGAATTGTTCCACAATAAAGTCAAATGTCCGTACATTGAAATTAAGTGAAGGAAGGCAGGCAGGCAATGGAGGGAATGCTGTTGTAGTATATTGTGTTGGCATATCGTATAGACTCATCGACTCGAGCGAGTGATTTGAGTCCTTTGGCACCGGTTTCAACCAGTCGCTTGCTGTTGTCGAGTACGAGTATATGTTCCTGAGTTGAGTTTATTGTTTTTAGCTTTTCGCTTCTACGAGCAGTTACTTTTTTAAAGGACAAAATTAAATGGAGAGCAGCAAGAGATCGGAAGCGGATGCGTGACAGGCAAAAGGATGTACCTTGTCTGCGAAAAATGAGACACAATAGCAAACAGAGACAAAGCATACTTAACGCTCGCTTTTGTTAGCAAATGATGGAAGAATAAAAGCAGCCCAAAACAGGCAAAAATGAGCTAAGACAAAAGGAAAAGATATGAGCATAAGATATATAGATACAATACTTGAATGAATGAATGGCAAAAAAAAAAAAAAAAAAAACAGACCAACAAAATTAACGGAAATGAAATTCACTTGAAACGGAAATGAACAACAACAGCAAACGATGAATAAGGGGGAGACAGAGAAAGAGAATGGAGGTGTGTGAAGATAGCCAACTTTTGTGGAATTTAGTTGCTCATAATTATGAGCAACATCATTATTATTATTATAATGGCAATTATAAAGCAAAAAAAAAAAGAATGAGACAAACGTGATTATGTTGCCAAATAGTCGATGAGTGAGAATATGTTTAAAGTCAAAAATAAATAACAAAAAACGTAGTAAAATATCACAGATGAAACCAGGACCAACGCAACCAGAACCAGAACCATGAACATGTTCAAGTTTAATTAAAAACTTAGTTTCAACAAAAACTCACATCTAATACTATTAGGTGTACTAAAGAACTTATGTATCTATGAAAGAGCAAATGTATTTATGAGTATGTCAACACGAAACATGAGACACCTGGAAAAGTTAAGCCGGAAGTTGTCGAATGGCAACGGAAATGAAAGAAAAAGAGAATGATGTTTCGAAAAGTAAAATAAAATAAAATTAAATCAGTTGTTAGCAATTCTGAGTGACTGAGTGAGTGCATGAATGAATGAATGAATGAATGAGTAGGTAAATAAATAAGTGAATGAGTGACTTTCTATGTGAGTATCTATAAGGACAATTGTTTGTGTGCTTGATGTAATATTGTATATCAGTGTAGTGCAATGCGATTTGTTACATTATCAAATGAAAATGTTTAACAAGCGCATTAAAAGGACACCCCGAAGTGATATGTTTACAACTCAATGTACTATGTTCTCTATTTTTTCTATCTAGGTTCAGTGTATGTACAGACTTAAATTAGTTAAGCTTGTAAGCAATGAATATTCCATTGTAGAGTTTGTATCTATATCCTTTTCCTATACTAGTTATATAGTAAAGTTACCTTTTGTCTTCAAATATGGGTATTCATTCCGATGTATCTATTTTCTATATCACAGTCCTGCTGAACTGATTTTGTTGTGTTGTGTCAGGCTTTACTTTTAAGTTGTACAAATTACTGCATTTAATCAGTGGAATGAGTTTAAGTTGAGTTGTGTTGACTAAGCATAGAGAGAGTGCAACACATCAACAAATGACTAAGGACCTCAGGACAAAGGTGTATAGTATTTGATGTTAGTATGTGGCGCGTTAAGTTCCCAATAAAACAAACGAATCAACAGAGAAAAAAAAAAAAAAAACAAGAAAATGAAACGAAATGAAAGGACAGATACTTAATGAGTTAAACAAGTTACATGTTGGAAGCAAATGCTGGGTGTTAGTTTTTTGTTGTTGCTATTGTCGTCCTTAGTCATAGTAGTAGTAGTAGTAGTAGTAGTGTTTTTGTTGTTGTTAGTTTGTTGTAAAGTTAAAGTGATTTGTTCAAGTCGACTTTGTGTCATTTGTTATGCTACTAAGTGTATATCTGAGTGAATGTGTGTCTGTGTATGCGTTAGTTTGTGAATGTATCTATTTGATTGAGTAATCCTTTCAAATAGATTGCTGTTGGGTTGTTAAGGGCTTTTGCTGGATTGGAAACACTTCAATTTTTGTATTCTACATTTTTTCATCCCTTTCCTTTTCCCTTTCCCAACACGAGGACGAAAGCAAAGCAAACTAAAATCAAACAAAAGAAGGTAGAAAACTTAACATCTTATGATTGTTAAAGGGTTTACGAAGAAAATTTAGTATGTGCGTGTGTGTGCTTGTGACTTAATTAACAATTTAATAATTAATTAGGAATAATAAAGAAACACCCAATTTAATTTTAAAGGATCCTAAAAGTTTCACAAGAATGAAAATTTTAAAAATCAAACTTGAAGAATTGAAAGGAAAAGTTTTCTTTTAAAAAAATATATAAAAATTAAACATAAAAATGGATATTGGTCCTGGTCCATCTAACTTCTTCTTGTGCCAAGGGAAGTAAAAATCATATATTTAATATAATGTGGGTTAAGCCTGACAGCCTTATTCAGGCTGCCCATCAAAAGCTAACGGACACACTACGCGAGAAAATTAACAATGAGAGTTGAAGAAAACAGGGGGACGAGACTGAAAACATAAGCGCAGTCAAAGTTTGGTCATGGTGGTGCAAGCAAACAAGGCTGCTAAAAGATTGCGACCAATACAATTCTATTTTAATCTAAACTTAAACATAAAAATTATTGTTTTCTAAATTTTCTTCACTTATAAAGTACAATCCTACAATGATATTAATTAGAAAACAGACAGGAAAAAACATCAATTATTATAATTCTCTTGGTACAACAAAGCGAATGATCATTTTTTACATTTAAAAAACTAAAAATCTCATTTGAGTTTAAGAATATTGAAATTTCAATAATTCACATTCATGCGATCAAATGTGTTTGTCTCACAGATTTTGATAACCCAAAAAAAAAAAAAAAAAAAATAAAACCTCAGTTGCTTAGATTTTTATCATGTTCTTTATTTTATTTTCTTCCTTTTATTTTCAAATCCTTTTTCTTTGAATTTCCTTTCCTTTATTGGTCATAATTTACGGTTTTTAAGCTATAAAAGCATAGACCACGTTATACTCGAACACTAACATTTTGTGGCAGATTTCATGCAACAAACACACACAATCAAAACAACAATTAACTGCACTTCCGCTTCAAAGGTGAATGAGCGAAGGATTAATGCAATTCCAAGGATGGGTAAGCGAATGTAAGCAAACCAGATTTCCTGCCATTTACTGGTCAACCTGCAAACATTGGCATTTCAATAATGCCGCATAAAAACGAAAAACAAAAAGAAAAAAAAAAAAAATAAAAGGAAAAAATACAAAAGAAAATGGGGAAAAGCGCACGAACAAAGAAATGAAAGCATGAAAAGAAAGGGTTAGAAACATTGTTAGCCAAAGCCCCAACTAAAGCCGAAAGTTAAAAGTGGAAACTGTATGCAATTAGTTTGCAAAGGTGAAAAAGTTGAACAAGGAACGGGACACAGAAGCGACAGCAGAGTGTTAAAAAACCCAATACAAACACAGACAATCATAGCCATGCCTGCTATGGCCAGGCAGTCCAGGCCAACTCAAGCTGAACCAAACAGAGTAAAGGCAAGTCAAGTTGTGCCTCAACCTCATCATGCTACGTTCATGCCATGCTAACTTGAGTTGGAATCGAATCGAATCGAATCGAATAGATTGTATTGAAATGGAAAGGAAAGAAAAGGAAAGGAAAGGAAAAGAGTTGAGTGGAGTTTGGTTTCAAGATAGGTAGGCCCAGTCAGACACACCTGTTTCTGGCATTTTGAATTTCAAATGGTTATGCAAAGTGCCAAGCTTTGTTTGTTTGTTTGTCGTTGTACTACCAAGTTGGAATCGCAATCAGAACGACGACGGACTATGATCATCTACATACATACTACGTCTGCACCTCACCCCCACTCAATCGACTGATATTGACGCTTTTGTGTAATACCAACGAATCGAAACGAATCAAATTTGAGAATTGGTTTTAGTGCTCAAATGCAACCAAATAGAAAAAACAGAAAGTTCTTTACTGGCAAAAAGTTGAACTGAGTTGAGTTGAGTTCAGTTCTCAATTGAATGAACTTCGTTCGTTTTTTAATTCTATTTTCGTAGCACGTTTTCTGTTTTTTGTCTTGTCTTGTGTTTGAGTCTATTATAAAAGGCCGTAAGCGATACATTTCTCATAATAATTATACATAATTACTATTGAAATACTTCAACAACAAGAACAGCAATAACAACAAAAAACAACAACTCTTATGTCAGTAATTGTTTTGCAAATTATATAAAATGATGCCGCCGACATCATCATCATCGATGTTGTTTTATGTTGCTCTCTGTCGATATTTAAACGATTTTATGGTTCTATTTTGTCTATAGGCAAACAAATAATTGACAGCATTTACTGAATTATTAAAGAGAGAGAGGTCTATAAGAATTTCCATTCAAAGGACCAAGTGAGTAGAGAATTGAAAAGTATTCTTACTTAAGTTTGAAAAAGTTCTTTTTTAATAGATGTGGATGATGATGGTTTGAAATTCATTAAAATTATAGAAAAGAAAATATCAAATTCCAGTTAAATCTTCTCACAAATAAATTGAGAACGATCGCTTTACAGTGATAAGCGGAAGCCGCACATCAAAGTTACTAACACAATGTCAAACGATGGCAATGATGGCGATGGTGGTTATCAAAAGATGCCACAAAACAAATAAAACAAAATGAAATGAAATGAAATGAAACGAAACAACGAAACAAAACAAAAAAGGGCAAGACAAAAAGATAAAAAGAAAAATAAAAAAAGGGTAAAAGATGAAACGTGTGACAGTCGGTGATGGTTTTAACGCAAATAAAACAAGTGAAGCCTTGACGCGTCGAAAAAACATGAGTGCCATTTTCCATGCGAAGCGAACAACACACAACACAAGCGGAAAAAAAAAGTAAATGCAGAAAAAAAGTGGAAAGATAAGAAAAAATGAAAAAAAAAAATAAAATAAATGAGAAAAAAAAAATTATGTTAACAAGTCACGCAATATGATTGCGATGAACAGCTAAACAAACTTTGATTATTTAAAGAGAATGAGAATGGAAAGAGAAGGATAAGGTTAAAAAGATGGAGAAGGAGATGGGGAGAGCTTCAAAAGACGTAGGCGGTGAAGCGTTTAAGCGTGTAATTTTAATTGCCTTTGCCTTACAATAATAATAAAAATACCAACAGCAGCAACAACAACAACGACAACAATAACAATGATATGGCAAAATAATAAAAATAACACAAACAAAAAAAAAAAATGTGTAAAAGGAAAAACCCACAAATTCTAAGCTAAGTAAAGGCAAATAAATAAAAATATTGTAGCTGCAACAACAACAATAACAACACAGAAATTGTTACGAATACGTAAAGTTGTTACTGACTTCACATTAGATTTTTCTTCATCCATCCACCCATTCATTCATTCATCTTTCCTATACTTTACATTACTTCGCTTCGCTTCATTCCTCTTTCTTCATTTCAATAAAACAAATAACTGAAATCAATAACTAGCAAATGGCAACCAATAAAATATAATGATATTTAATTTAATAAGCGAACACAACTTTTGCTCGTTGGTTTTGGTCTTCGTCGTCCTTTCATTCATTCATTCATTCTTCCTTTCTGGTCAACGGAAATATAAAAATGCCATGACATTTAATGTTTTTTCTGTGGCCTTTTGCTTTTGCTGTTCATCGAATTTGGGGAGACAAATACGAAAAAAAGCAATATTCGCTTATTACTTCATAAAACATTTTTCTTCTTCTCGACCCTTTAGCAAAGGTTAAGCTGATTTTGCTTGTGATTTTAGTGGGTGCGTGTGTGTGTGTGTGGGTTACAATTCCATATATTGAATTCATAATCTACACACACACACACACACATACACACACACACACACACACACACACACACACACACATAAATAAGAAATCATAAGAAAATTTTCATTGTAATTTGACTGCAGTGAAATTACATGAAAAATGATAAAAATGTCAATAACTCGTCATTCGTCGTTCATAGGAAAAAGGCATACAATATTTTCTTTAATTTCCATCATCAATATAAGGTTTACTTCTATGGTCATTTAGTATGAGTTCATTGTTATTGTTATTGTTATTGTTCTTGTTGTTATTTTTGTAAATATTATTGTAGTTTTTGTTGCCGCCTGAACATTTAAAGGCCAAAAAAGAAATACAAAATATAATAAAATGTCACGTAAATCATTCATTAATCAACACTAAACACCATTATATTACATTACATTTCATTTCATTTCATTTCATTTTGCTTATCTCTCTATCTTTCTCATGATAGTAGGATACCTTATAACGTATTCATACGATCAGATTTAATTATATGATTTATTGAGTAATAATTATTTGACATTAAAAAAATTAACTTGTTTTATTTACATTTAATTGATCATCATCATTTGTTAATAAATAAATATAAATTAACCTCATTATTTTATACACTTCATTTGTAGGTACTAAGTATTAAATAAGTGTCATTAATATTTAAGCATAGAATGCTCAATGTAACCACTAAGTAACTCTAGATTTTTTCGATAATAAAAGATGGGTTTATACTATGAAAATATTCTTTTAATTATCATAATTTTAGTTTATCGTCTTTATGTATTTGATTTCAAGAAAAATAAAGAACACTGCAATTCATTGAAATCTTCAAATCCTGATAACAACAAATGAATGCTCAAGATTTTGCAAAAGTATGTTAGAATTGAAAAAAAAAACCTTGAAAATAATAACAAGAACAGAATAATATTTCTCAATACTGTTGTGATTCACAAGTCAAAAGGAAATTTTTATTAATATTGACATAGTTATTTGAGTTATCTGTATCTCCACAACTACGCAACATACTGGGTCCAAATTTAGCTAAGAACCATCCAAGTGACCCCCCCCAAAAGGAAAACGAAAAAATTTAATCAAAATTAGTCGAGCCGAGTCTTTTACTTAAAATGTTTTTTATTTCTGTTTGACTGTTAAGCTTTACTTGCATATATTTATGGTAGTGATCCATTATATGTGTTTTTTTTTTTTAAGTTAATTTTATATATTAATTTTCAAAATTTGTTCGACTTTTTATTCTTGTTTTATTTTAACTCTTACAGAGTAAACCATAAGATATTTATAAAATTTATTTTTTTAAAAAGAGTTTGTATTCGCTCTTGGTCATCTATTGTTAGAACAAATGTTTTGTGATGTGCGAGTATACACAGTTGCTTACTAAAATGGCTTTATTCTTTCTGATTGTGTCGTTTTTAATCTGATTATTGGTTAATCTGTATAGTTTGCATTGGAATTGTTATATTTTTTGATTTTCTAGAAGCAATTTATCGTGAATATCAGTAACTGAGCAAATCAAGAATTAATTTTCTTTTCTATTTGAAGATCTTATTTTTACTTCAATTTTTAAAAATTCTTTAAAGATTTTTGTTTTTATTTCATAGTGATTTAATTTTTCTTCTACTTCGACATCATTTGTCATTTAATTAATTCATGGAATTGATATCTAAATCTACAATGTCATCTTCATCACCCATCATCATCGATACAAAGTGTGACATATTACGAATGCATCATTTAAATATTGTTTTCTTTAATTTGTTAGAGTTCTTTGTAATGATGACGCTAGTGATAATAGTTATGATTATCTACACTGTTTGGCTTGTTGTAATTTATAAAGTCAGTAATTCTTTATTTTTTGTATTCTTTTTAATATATTTTATAATTAAACAATATGTAATTATATTTTATGGTAATTTTAATAACATTCTAAGGGACATGTTAAAGGAAAACTATATCACAACTTGACATTGTGAGTGTCAACGGTAATAGAGGAAATTATTGTAGTTTCTTCAGCAGCAGATACAGGGAACTATTACTGAAGTACCCCAATGCCTTGTCAAAGTGTTTAGTCACAACACAACACTCCATTGTTCTCCTTAATAGGATATCTTAATATTAATTAGATATCATGGTTTATCTAAATTCCTGTAAATATCCTGATGCTAATATAAATGTATAGAATCCATCTTATTGTTTGACATTTTCAAAATAAAAATTTTACCAAAAGAAAAAAAAATTACTTACTTATTGCGAAGGTGTTTATTTTATTATTTTTGTTCTTTATTTTAATGAGGTAAAAATAAATTTGAAAAAGAGATAACGGGGTTCATCATCATCTGAAAGTTCTTCAGGACTTCTACGACTTCTTCTTCGCTTAAAGGTAATGAATGCATGCAAATTTATCCAAAATAAAGTTTTAATTAAAATTAACAAATTGATATACAGTGACCACTTCCATAGCTGAGTATTTTATTCAATTATTATATTGCAAAGTTATAATATCAGTAGCAGATAATGTGTTCTTATATTAGTAGCTGTGCAAGTCTATCTACAAATCTGCAAAGAATCGCATTTAACTAGAAGACATACGTGTGTCAATCCATTAGGTTCTTATCACTGTTATATATGGTAACTGATGTGATTAATGTGATTTATCAAATTTAGTTTTAAAGGTTTTTTTACTATTTGTGTATCTTTCTGCACACCAGGAACTTAGCACCATGACAATCATTGTGATTTGACTATTAAAAGATATTGCAATCATATGTATTTATAAACTAAACTATTAAATGCTTACAACATTTTTCTCCCCAAGTTTCAAATTGTCATAAAGTGGTGACTTGTACTAATTTAATAAAGAGGTCAAAAATTGCTAAAGTAAATTTTCACCATGCGAGAACTAAGGGTAAGCGAAGGTATCATGGTAAGCGGAAAAGTAGTTGTTAGAAATGTTCAGGGTGGTTTTTGTTTTTTTGTTTTTCTTTTTTATTTTGTGTGCCAGTGACAGCATTTTGTGTCTTATTCAATCTTTTTCAGTTCATGAAACTATACCAAATGGAAAACAAAGGTTTCGCACTCTCTCTCTCAAAGACCAAAAATAAAATGGTGCATAGCAGAGTTAAGAGACACATCAAATGCACACATAACCAAGACAACAACAGAGAGAAGTAGCACTCATATACAAACTTAATGTCAAAAACAATACATGCAACTGTCACTTTACAACTTGCAACAAGCCGCACCAGATGCCACCAAGTGCAAAAATAGCATTTTACTACTTCTCTCTATATTTCATCTCTTTTGCTGTTTGGGTCAACTTAGCCTTAGCACGACTTGGTCCACACACTCAGCCAAAGACCATGCGACAATTCACATTCTCAACATAGTAGTAACTACATATGAGTGCATGCAGGCGAGGAGGCAGCAATGCCCAGCTTGGTCAAGTTGCAAATGCCTGCAGCGTTTAACTATTTGCATGAATGTTTGTTTTCCACTAAATACACTCACATGCCACACACATACGCAAATACATTCATAAAATGCTCACTCACTCACTCACTCACAGATTCACACACACATATGTGGACTCATATGAGTTAAGCGTACAATTAACGCTTTGAAATGAACTAAGAATTCTGTTGTTTTATATGATGATGTTGATGATGATGATGACTATGATGGAGATTGTAGTCATGATGATGGTGATGATGATGAAGAATCTGAATAAGAAGCAGTACAAGGCCACATTGAATAAAAGAAGCTCAAATATGCAAATATCAAAGAACAAAAATGTATACGACACGGCAGGAAGTCTAAAATTTAAGCTAAGGAAACGAAAAAGAAGATTAAAATAGAAATATTTAAAAATTATGTGAAATTATGCTATAAAAGAAAATGTAAAAATGAAACAATGTGTTAATATGTTAAGACATTTAAACACACCTGCGTATATTGAATGAATACTTTTGCTCTACTATTGTGTGTTACAATAAAATGTGGGGAAAATTTGCGTCAACTTCAAAGGCAAACAAAAAAATAACAATAAAAAATATAAATTTCATTTTCAACATCACATACAAATGTCTACTATTTTAACATCCCCTAGACCCATTTTGCTGATGTTTTCTAACCATAAAAGGTCATTAACATTTAGATGGAGTTTTATATTCACAAATGTCAGAGACGATGATTTTGTAAAAGGGAAAATTTGCTTTGTTTCTTCTTTGATTTTCTGCGTTGCATGCAATCAATTTAATATTTAAGACACGTTTTTTATTTCTTACAAGAAATCATTTGCTATACAGTGGAAAGGGAATTGAGTAGAAATGGAAAATCAAGAATTGAATTGGTCTCCAGTTGCCTATGGTCAAATGCCAATTTGTCAAAATATGTCAATAATTCTAGTAGATTGACAAAGAAAACGACCCAACTCAATTCAATTCAACGCCACTCCACTCCACTCAACTCAATTCAATTCAGTAGAAATGGCGCACCAAATGTGTTGGCTAAGACACGCGCCATTGTCTGATTCAGTCTGGGCGTTTGGGTCAATGAGCTATTCTTGTGCCTTTCTTACAAATAATTCACCAATTTTCACTATTTCGCTTTCTTCATTCATCACTTTGTTGCTTTTTCGAGTAAGTATTTTTGTTACAATTATTTTTCTTTCATTTTCTTTGCACTTTTCAATGAAGTCATCGTGCACTGATTTCGACAGTTCCACAGTCTAACGAATTGCCCTACTGGCATTCGCTTAATGGAAACTATTGTAATCAGAGAGAGAGAGAGAAAGAGAGAGAGAGAGAGAAAGAGAGAGAGGCATTCAATGAAAGAAAGAGAGTGAATGAGGGAAGGAAAAGAAAAAGTGGATACAGACAAAATGGTTGTAGAAGGCGCCTCCATTGAATGGACAACAAAAACGAAAGACAATTGATAAAAGTACGAAAGAAGTGAACATTAATTAAACTTTACTGTGGGATTGTACACACCTTCATTCTGTTATAAAGTATCTCATGAATCAAGGAAGAAAATAAAAGGAAAAAAAAATCAATCATAGTAAACTGAGTATTAAAATTTTAGAGAAATGTATTTTTTCATTTTGATTTTGTATCAGTAAATCAAAATCATCCGAAATGATTTCGTTCTAAAAAATTTCGGCTAAAAAAAAATTCATTTACCGCCCTCAACTTTGCCATTATTTCGGATCCGCTGATACTTATAGAGCCAAAGTATAATAACCAATTTATTAGAGAGTTGAAAGGAGAAATATATTGCAACAATGGGTACAAACATGATGCCAGAATACACACAACAATTGATTAATGAAAGTTTCCCTTGGATAATTAACCATCTGGATTTATTGATTTCCTCACAGTTTTTGGATAAAGTTAATGGTGGCGGTGATCCTTATACAAAGTGGCCAAGCTATAGTATATCAGTTTCCCGATTACCCATTGGCAACATGAAGGATATGATCAGCTATATAAAGGGGTTGACCAAGGAGTTTGTGTCTACACTTTGGCTACTTAAGGCGTATTTTGCAATACACGAAATCAAAAGCAAAAGAAACGATCCGAAGAATTTTGATGAGAAGTTTTTCAATATGGCGCATTTAAATCTAACGAAAATGATAGCTCTGAACAAGAATCTTGTAGCGACTTGTAATCGATTAGGTCAATGCCGCCGTACAATTGCTCACGGTACAAAGATGATCAATGACGATTTTATTCAATATCGAACAATGGTTCGTCTATTCGATGAATGCGTGTTCAAGGAGCTGAGACAAAAGCTGAAATACCTTCAACGATATTATCAGGATTTCTATCGAGGAGCTGAAAATATGAAATCAACATATACCGCTTATCTCGACAATGTCCTATTTGATGTTGACTAAAGTTAAAGCATAATGATGATGATGATGTGCAAATGACAAACGATGGGGATGATTTAGATATATAAAATTTTAATGTATAATACATAAGTATATTTTGGTGTTCAGATATAGTAAAAATTCGACTTAAATTCTTTTCATCTTACACTTTAAGTCAATAACCTTTTGGATGTTTTTATTTTTCTGTTTTTTTTTTTCATTTTTATGTTGTATTTTTTGTGCGTTTAAGTGTCAATGGAGTTGAATAGCGTCTGGCTTAAAATGAGCTCATCAAAAAGAATGAACGAACGAATGAATGTTGGAAATTAATGAAAAGAAAAAAAAACAGGAAGAAATGCAGCTAATTAAGGCAAAAATTAAATTGCAAAAAAGAAAGGCAACAAAAAGTGCAAATGGTTATGTTGGTGGAATTGGGGATTGAGACTGTAGAGAGTCTGCATTGTCTATCAGACAAAAGCAACGGAAGTCGCTTGAGCTTTCAATGTTGGAATCGGCGGCTTATGGAATCGGCATCAGATAGGAGAGAGTAAATAGTATGTGATGTCAGTGAATGACGTGAACGAATGACTGGCCGAAGAAAAGAGGAAAAAAATGCACAATTTTTCGCTTTCAGCAGATTTTTATTTTGCTACTCTGTTCTTGGTTGTTGGATGGATAGATAGATAGATAGATATTATTGTCTCTTATTTGGGGGAATGGCAAAAGGAGGAGGGAATTTAGGTTAGGTTAGGTTAGGTTAGGTTAGGATGGCCAAGGTGAACGTAATGGCAAAAGGCAACGCATAATACAACAATAATTTCTTTTCATTTCATTCTATTTCCGATTTCTTAATATACCATCAGAATGGTCATGGTTATACTTATACTTATTTTTAGTATATGACTCATATTCACAGATTGAAGGGAACAGAAATTTACTAGAAAAAATCATTATTATATAAGCAAAAATAAAAAAGAAGTCAAGGCTGCATGAAAGTAGCCTGTGTCAGTGTGGCATAGGAAGAATGAATAACCCATTGAAGCCTTTCTAATTGCCATTTGGAATTTGGGTTTTCATGCTGAGCCACATATTGATTTTTATGACACAAATTATGGATATGAGGGACACATTTGCCATACGATTTAGCATTATTTTCTTATCAATATTTCTATTTTATATATTAAAGCATAATTTAATGCAACAAGATGCTTGCAATGTGTAACACTTAGTTTCCTATAAATGAATAAAAAAGTAATAAAAATGGAAATTTATTGGTAAAAAAAAAAAGAATTCAATAAAAAATGTCAAATAGAAAAGGAATTTTGAAGTAAAACACAAAGGTAAATAGTTAGAACTATTGTACTATATTTTGCTTGAAAAGCCATTATCCCGTAGATGATTTTGAAATGAAATGAATTTCAAATATTTCCAAGCGTTGACTCTTAAACCAATGAAGATACAAAGATTAATGGGAGTGGGATTTTAAAGAAAAGAACAACATTAAACTCCTTTTAGATACAAAAACAGAGAATAAAAGCTTATATGGTTTCCCCATGCATAAATCAATGCTAAAGTGGGTAGCAATGGATGTAGAATATAAGATTTAAGATTTAAGAGCTTAGCATAGATTACACAAATTACTCTTAGACTATTCACATATATTCATCAATGATATACTATGTATGGGTGTTTGTTTGTATAATAAAACAAAATTAATTAAATCAAAGACAAAATGCGCTTAAAAGTTGCGCTTGCGAAAATGAAAATTTAATTGAGTGCAAATATTTAATAAGCATGAGAGAATTAGAGAGAAATGGAGGGAAATAGAGTGGCGGCTTAAGCTTGACAAAAACCTACTAAACTAACAAGTAAGCATAAGGATATGTCACACAAATATACACACATACATACATACATACATAGATACACAATGAGAAATATACAAACAGACAGACAGATAGATAGATAGATAGATAGAGTGGCATCCTTGCCATACTAATCTTTTTAACATTAACATATCTTGTTCTCATTTTGCTGCCACTAGCTGCCACTTTCCATCATTTATTCGTTAGTTCATTTGATTGCTACATGTTGTCTGTGCCACTACTTCTCAATCTTTCATTCATTCAGTCAGTCATTCATGTGGCACAGAAAGATACTAGTCAGACCAAATGAATGATTGAATGAATGACTGAGCAAATGACTAAATGAATGAGCAACTTACTCGACTTAACTACGAAAAAGAATGTTAATTTTTAAGCGCGAAAGCGAGTACATTGAATAACTGATGATGATGATGATGACGATGGAGGGGCAGCAAATACTTTGACAGGTGCGTCGTTGCTCATAGTATTTAACTCGACAGAAACTTTGGCACGTGCATCCATCATTTCTTTTTCTTCTATTCTCTTATCCTTATTGTTGTATGTAGTACACAGTTATGTAAAAGTTATGCGCCAAGTTAATAGATAATTAACTATGAAAATGTTTGCGCAACAGTTTACAAATGTCAGACACGAAACTTGTTTTCCTAAAATTTAACAAATACAACACTAAGTATTTTGTAACTGATGCTATTCATGCGGAAATGCTGCATTTGAATAAGAAATATGAAGTGCTTTGCTCTAATTTATTTATTCTAAATTATAATTATTATCATTTATTTTTATTGCTTATACTACTACTACTGATACAATAATTTAACACTAAATATTGTACTTAGTTGTTGGTGATCCTTGTTTAATGAGATGAAACTAAAAACAAAAGCGGAAGCGGAAATAATGATAAAAATGAACGGTGAAGACTTTAGGTTTATGTTGATGAAATACAAGTTTCTTGAATTTTCATTGAGTGCTTGTGCCTGGCTGTGTTACAGATATTATATAATCTTATAGCAAAATTAAGGAAACAAATAAGGAAATAACTTAGAAGGTGACTTTAGTAATATTTGCTGAGATTTACTTGGCCTGCATTTGTATCGCTTCTAAGTAGATACTAAGAAGGTAAGTGTATGTAGAGAGAGAGAGAGAGAGAGAGAGAGACACACATTTTCTGTTTTATTTTTAAGAAGACAGTAAAAGGAAATATCTTCAAATTGAAAAACTTTGGAAGCTCCCCCAAGCACCAAGACAACAGACATAGTACAAACATACTTACTTCTTCAATCTCTACTCTCACCCACTCTTAGTAAGTACTTAGTATTCGTTCTACATATATATGTATGTATATATGTTCTTCATCAACGTCACTCATTGTCATTTCACATACAAAAAGGGAAAAGAATAAGGAAACAAGAACGAAAAAGAAGGAAAACATTTTGAAACTTGTTAGCGTCTGTTTACATTTGTCAAAGTGGCAAGTCGCAAGTCGCAAGTAGTAGCAAGTCACAACAAAAGCAAAGCAAAAGAAAAAGCAACATCAACATCAACACCAGCAAAAATAATAACGAAAATGTGCAAAATGAATTGCAAAGTAAAACATGAGGAAAATGTTATGAAAATACCTTCAGCCAAACTCAACTCAAATTACAGTGAAGCATATCATCGGTATCGTTGCTGTTCTTCCTGTCAAATCGCAACAATGTATAACCAACAATTGTGTTTTGCTGGAGAATGGATAATGGAGAGAAGAGGCAATAGTAATGCTACCAACTACCAGCTGCATGGGCTTACACCTGCTTGCTTGCTTACATAATTTTGTAAGTAGTAGTGCACTCATTGGAGGTAGAGCTGCGACTTTGTCGTCAACATGGAACTTGTTAGAAAACTAGTTCAGGATACTAAGTAAGTAGATGTAGGTATGATGGGACGGTATTCATGATGACTAAAACTAAGTTTAACAAGTCATTGTTGCTGTTGCTGTTGCTGTTGATGTGATGTTGTTGGCAATTGCAATGCGCTTTCGTGTTGCCTTGTCAGCATTGAAGTTGACAAGCGTGAGAAAATTAGAAGAAACTTTTTAAAAAACAAAGGCTGCTTCTGAGAAATTTTGGCCCACCACACAAACCAAACCAAATAGCAGATTATTTGTCAGGTTACTTGTATGTGTTCATGTGCATGCTATACTATCAATGCCAATATTTATTTATCTATGGCACACACACGTTTCAACTTCCTGTCTTTCACATTACATTGATAAGCTATCATCTGACTGCCTTCCTAAATATAAAGAGCACTCAGCTTTTAGTTTTTTTCTATACTAAAATATTTACTTTTATCATCATAAGTATTTTCCAAAAGGATCCGCCACTTTTTGTGCACAAAAAGTAAAGTTATACTTAAGTTGCTTGCTTATGACTTTTGTCAGGCTTTTGCCAAGAACAATGCACCACATTGAACTAACGAAATGAACGAAAGAACGTGTCTACTACTTTGTTGCCATACTTTTCTCTTGCATGCGATATTATCATCTCACACATGTCGTGGCGAATGAAGAAGCGCTTTTTTCAAGAGTTCTATAAGATTGAGAGTCTGTGATGCTCGTATCTAGTATAGGCGGCGTGACTTATCTGGTGCAGGTGGATGCACATCAGCTAAGCGCCTTGACACGTTCTTTCTTAGTTTCCTGTTCCTGTTTTCTATTTCCAGTTATTCTTTCTACTTTTTATACCAATTCTTTGTTATTTTTTTTTTTTTTTTTTTGTTTTTGTTGTCAAAGAATTTGGCAAATTTGACAAATGTTTTCGTAGTTGTGCAGAAACTTGGTTACCAATTGTTGTACAAACTTATATTTACAAGAAAATCAGTTTATATTGTCAACGTCATGATGCGTGCATTTTCTTGAAAAAGGAAACATGTGCATTTTGATAATAAATTTTATTAAATTCATTTATATTTTATTTCAACATGAAAAGAAATCCATTAGTTTTAATATTTTAAAAAAACTTGTACAAAAAAATAAAAGTAAAATTGGTTGGTGGTTGACTTTAACATAAATTAAATTTTACTTTTAAGCCCTTGTCAACCTGCCCTCACCTCTCACTCCTTACTCTACACCACAATTTGTACATAAATCAAATATTAAGCATCAGAAATTTTGGCATAATGAACCCGTTTGCCCAAAGTGACCGCAGGCTTGTAGCCTTGAACTGCCTCAAACCACTCATTAAATGGAGGTTTAGACTAAGCAAACAGGCAGATAACATAGAAGGTGAAATGAAAATCGAAATCGAAATACGAAGGAAATAGAAGGGTAAATCTTGGGATAAAAACAACAACAACAACAACAACAGGAATAGCAAAGACCAACATTAGTTAAAGCCACATTTAAGCCAAAGACTATTAGAGGCATCATTAATCTGTGTACATAGACAAACAGAATCACCAATTGAATGAATGAATGACTGGCTGACTGACTGACTGAATGATTGACGCTTTAAGAAGAGTTGCATAATCAAAATGAATTTTACAAAGTAATGGAAGGAGGTTAGCTCCCAAATCGCGTATGTAAGTATAAGGTGATGTGATGATTTACACAGTTTAAATTAATAGGAAATATTTGAACTGGAATGACAAAGCAATTAATCAAATAAAGTTTTATGGTTAGAGTTTCCTCAAATTGAAGAAATTATAAAAGAAATTCTAAGGAAATATTATACCATATCAATGGAAAACATTTTCTTTAATCTATTGAATTTGCTCTCTTGATTGGTGTTTACACAAACATTTTGTAATCTTTTCCTTTCACACTTCCCTTATCCTTAATGTTTGTGTACACATTCTTTCACACTTGAATAAAACAAATTCCTTTCTAATATTATTAAGTGCATTCCTCAAACCCCTCCTACTTTATAATACCCACTCACATCAACATCAACATCACATCTAGTTTCCTTTTTTTTTTCTTTTTGCTGGCCTAATGCACACGCACATCAAAGACAAAACGGAAAAAAGGCAAACGCAAACGCAAAGGCAAAGGCGCAAAAGAATCATCAAAAAGATAAAAATAAATACAAAACCAATGAAAATTTCAACAATCAAAGTATGGAGAGTGGGAGAAGAAAATTATCAGTAAACAATTTAAATTCAATTCAATTCATTTCATTCCATTTTCAATTTCAATTTTGTACGCAAATCAACTATAAAAATAAATTTGAATGAATCTTGAAGCAACGCAACACAACGCAAAGCAACAGAACATGACGAGCAACTACTGGAATCAATCGAGTAAGAGATTCTGAGTCCTTGCAACGCTGACATTGACGACGACAACGACAACGGCAACGGCGATGATTTCATTTGAATGCCTTTAACTGTCTATCTGACGGTCGATTGGTTGGTTGCTTAGTTGGTTTTTGCTTCTGCTATGTTGCTATTTCCACTGTTAACTGTTGTTATTCATGAAGACCATTACAATCAACCCCAACCCTCAACAATCGGAATCAATCTAAATGATCTCATGCTTGCCACCCTGCCTGCCTCTTTTTTTATTTTGATTGTAAATGTCTTTTGACGCATTTTTTTTTTCTTGTAAGATTGAATGAGTTTTCCGCGTTTTTCACCTTGTTTTTTTTTCCCTCTTCTTCATAGCTTTCGTTAGTGGAAATACAAAATGATCGTTAGTAAATTATATGGTTTACTTTGTTCCTTTTTTTGTATTTTTTTATTTTTTCAGTTTAGCGAATGAGAACAATTTTTATAGTAATAGAAGCAACAACAGTAAAGGAACAAGAACTAAAAACACTTTTGTGCAGATTTTGGTGAACAAATTTTCCATAGAAATAAAAAAAAAAAAAATGAAAAACTATAAAAAAGGAAATGTTTTAACACACAAAGTTCGCGTTTTTTTTATTAGAGAAAATTGTACTCAAGGCAACAAATAAAATTTTATATTTATTTTGCAAGTACTTCAGTGTACAAGGATACAAGAGAAACAGCAGCAGAAACAACAGAAGCTGCTGCCTTTCTTCAATGGCTTCTTTTTTGGAACTCAACTCAAGTCAACTCAGCTCAACTTAAGTCAACTCAAAGTTCAAAAATCAATTTTATGAGCAACGCCATTTTCTGTTGTTTGTTGTTTTCCACATTCACGTTTGTCGTTGTCGTCTTTTGACTTGTTTGTTTTTGTGGTTTTAGAATTTCTTAAACGCAACCATAATCTTGCCGCCATAAAGCAACCTACAAATGAATCTGTGTACATACATCATCAAATGTTTTGGTGCCATGATGTTGGCAACAACACGCGGATGTACCGAAAATAAAGAAGCCATTCTGAAGCTTTTGCAATTGTTTTGCTTTCGTTTCCTTTCACATGTTGCTAAGTTGAGAATAAAAATCAGGTTAACTTCAATGAAAAACAACGAAAGTCACTTGAGCATCAATTTGTTTTCTGACAATTTGATTTGATTATTTTATAAGAGTTTTGATGCTTAATCTCGGTTAAGATTGATTACAATTGATTTTCAACTTATCCGCATTTGTAATGAAGTTAGAAGAGAGAAAATACTTATAGGAACTTAAGCATTGATTAAGTCGAAAAATGGTGCCAAAGCACGGCAACCGGATATATACATTTATTTTTTTCAATATACCAGCTTTTGGTGCACGAAAGTCGTGAGTGCAGACGGAAACTAGCAAATGGATGGATTGCATTTTTAAGGTTTTTAAGCCTTGCAGTATGCAATTAAAGTAGAAAAAGGACTCAAAGAAATGAAATAAAAACTAAAAAGAGAAGAGAAAAGCTTTTTATAGTCACACATTATTATAAAATGCACTCTGCAGATGCTCAGCTTCTTGATGATTGTGATGATGATGATGATCGTCATCATCTTCATGTTCATTACTGGGCTTTGGTATTTTATTAATATTACTAATACGTCCAGTGTGTCTAATAGCCACCTCTAGACTATTTCGGTCTCAGTTCGTTACAGTTACAGTTACAGTTAGTCTGCATGCAGTCAGTCAGTTAAGAAAACGCAATAGCCACATCCTTTTTATTATTGTACTTTGTCTTGAGTCTTTTGCTTCTATTCCATTACTTTGTCATCATCACCGTCGTCGTCTTCATCGTCATCAGCATCATCATCATCATCATCGTAGTTTTATTGGCGCACTCACATTTAAGTGGCTTTGGTGTCTCTTACTTCTTTACTTTGATATGCCACTGAGCATAGTAAAAAAAAAGAAATCCAACTATAACAACAAAGTACATTTTTATATATAGAAAATCATTTGGTTGCACATTGAAAGTGCACTTTTTGCCCATCAAATTTCTTTTCAAGTGTACAATGCTTACTGTACTAGTATCCTTCTGTCTACCGATCTGACTGTCCTTTCTTTCTTTCACTCATTCTTTTTTTCTTTTTGGCAAATATAATTTTGAACTTTTATATCTTTACTTTTATGATAGGAATAATTTTTTTTTCTGTTTCTTTGTTAAACTAAATTTAAAGTGAGAAAAGTGCAAGATGAATAAAATTGAATAAATTTACAAAGTTTCAAGAACAGAATAAAAGAAAAAGTAAGGAATTGAATGGATTTGTTGACGATTGTAATGATTCTATGTAGTAAAAGAAGTAGTTTCAGCACTTGACCTGAGACACAAACAAATTAGGAAAAAATTACATTCATCTGTGTACACTTTTTTAAGGAAAAAGTAATAAAATTGTTTTTCCTGGTAAGACAATTCATTTTCGTTGAATACTTTATCATCAAAAAAAAAAAATATATATCTTAGTTGCGTACCATGGTCATTCTTTATGAATACCCAGAGTTCTTAGATTTATTAAATTAATACATGGCTAGTTTTATACCAACTAAATTGTTTATGTTTGTTTGATTTTAGTGTTGTAAGTATTTAAGGAGCCTTATTAACAAATCATTTCTGGAGGTGTGAGGAAGTCGAAGTCAACTTGAAAATTTTGTAGAAAATATGGCTTATGCTGCATTACCACATTCTTCCCTACCTGACTGACACACTTCTTGGTACATTCATCATTATAAATAGTTTCTTCAAATTTTTCCTATTTCAATTTTAACTTTGGCAATTATTCTGCATTTTCTATTCAATTTTACTAGTATCTAAGTCTTTTTATTGCATTCTTAATCCTCTTCATTTCTTTTAAGTTTATATACTTTCAGCATATTACATCATTAGGGGTATTCACAACACATATTTGCGTAAACTTACAAGCACAATTTTCACAATTTCAGTTATTCTCGTATACAGAAGTTTAATAAAAACAATGTTCTGTTTATATTATGTAGAACTCTGAATTTCACTCAGACAAAGCGTATAAAACTAAGGGTTGTCACCATTGGGAATTGTTTGTGAATGGCAGCTCTGCCCAATCATTTTATTTATTTATTTATTTATTTATTATGTTAAAAGTTTGAAAAGAATTTGTATTTGAATTTAAATATAGAAAAAATAATGAAGATAATTAATAAATAATAAATTATTTATGACAGTTTCTGTACTTAAAGTTTTTTAATAAATTTACTTCTTTCCTTTTTTATTCAACATTTTCATTTTATTTGAAACACAGAGTTCTGATGACAACAACAAAAGGAAAAATGAAAGAAATTTGTTGTTGTTGTTGTAGTAGTATTGAGAACTCTGTGGATAACTCTGTGTTCTGCTTGAGATCTGCTTGAGATCTGCTTGAACTCAGCCAGAACTCAGTTTTAATGCTGCTCATTCTGCGTCAGTGCAGTTTTTGGTGATTTTGGACTTTTTTTCAGTCATTCTCGACATTAAACAGCTGATTATGCACAAAACAATTTTAAGTAAATTTCAAATTGTAAAATTTTAAAAAAAAAATTTAATAAAATATGAATGAATCTTTTTCAAACCTCAGACAATTGCATTAAACAAATATGCATAAAATATGTAGTTTTGACTCTTTTCACTTTACTTATTGTACATTACTTTACCTCAGACTTCAGCTTCCCACTACACTTTTCTTTATCACTTGACTAACTTTTTCCACTCTACTCAAGTGCATTAGTAGCTCACTTGCCTTGGGCATTCAGAATATCAGGAAAAACAAGGAAAAAATGAAAAAAAAAAACATTAAAAATATTACTTTGCTTGCCTACATTTTGTTGCATGAATTAAATATTTATAATTTTTTAAAATAAACTCTCAAGCGGTTGACGTTCGTTCGTTCGCTTGTTTGTTGTCTGCTTCCAAAGTAGGAAATGCTTTCCTAACTGTAACAGATTTTCATTTCCATTTCTATACTTAGTTCATTGAGGTTTCTCTTCTCCTGTTCTACTCTTTCTGTTCTTGTTTTTTTTTTTTTTTTAATTTTCTAAAAAACTTCGACTAATTCTCAAACGAGCTGACACAAATCTCAAAAGTTTTCACGCCGGAATACGTCCGTCGTCGTGTACCTAAGGACTACTGGCTCCCGGACGCAGGACCCATATATGTTATGTTGATTTGAATTGAGCTGTGGATGTTATTGTTGTTGTTGTTCTTATTGTTGCTGTTTTATTTGTGTTGGCTTTTGTGGCAGGAATAATAACAACAACAACAACAACAACAGTAACATAATAAGAGTAGTGGAAATAACAAAAACACTCATTTGCAAAGTAATTCACAAAACAGCGAATAGTGAACAGGGGAACAACAGCAGCACAAGCAGCAACAATAATAAAGCAACCATATGCGCACATTCCAACTGCAGAACGACATATACTAAAGCATGCCAACTAATAGCAACAACAGTAACAACAATAACAAAAACCAACAAATACAAATATAAAAACGAATTGAAACAAACCAAAACAGAAACAAAACAAAACAAAAGAGAACAGAACAGAAAATAACAGAACAATCAAACATACGCATACCGCGTTGCATTGAAGCGAACTAAACTGTGCAACGGAAACGGAAACATGGCGCATGCCATGCCACCATTTTCTATAAGAACACACACATATAAATGTGAGAGAGTGTGTGTGTGTGTGTGGTATCTGTGTGATATTAAAGTGTGTGTGCGTTGCGCCACTAACAATTAGTTGAAAAAGTATTCGCTGCGGATTTCACACACAAATAAACATTCCCATTCACACAAATTCGCATAAATTGAAAGGAGTTATGTAGCTTGATTTAGACATCAGTTGAAGTTATTTTAAAGAAACGAAACCAAAAATCCAAAATACACACAAACATATAAAACAAAACAAAAAACCCCACAACAAGCAGAAATATCAAAAAAAAAAAAAAAAAAAAATGGTGTTAGCAAACTCAGTTCAGTTCACATTTGAGTCGCACCATCAAATTTGAGTGTTATTACTTTGGAGTGCAAAGTGACTTCTTTCTTCTTTAATTCCATTGCTCTTTCAATTCTTGTTGTTGTTGCTATTGTTGTTTTATTACTGCTGATGTTTCTGCTATTGTTTTGTATTGAAGTTGTTGTTTTATATAGTATGAAGACATTTAGGAATGCGTGAAAAATCAAATGAAAGTTATAAAAATGAAATGAAAAAATAAATAATAAAAAATGGAAAAGCTAAATAAAGAAGTCTCCAAATGCAAATAAAAATGTGGGTGAGTGAGTTATGAGTATGTGTGTGTTTTCGGTATTAACATTTCCTTAAGAAGTTTGTAACGCCGCATAGAACTTTGTATCGGAGTTTTCTGAAAGTTTATATAGAAATAATATGAGGATAATCATTTGGTAGTCAAAAGATTTTAGCCTTTAAAAGAGTCTTTTCTTTGCAATCTAAACTCTTAGTTTTTGATCTATTGGAGTCTACATTTATGATAAATATTTACTTCTTACTATCATATGAAGATATATATTCCCATCGGAGTATCATGTCGTCCTAATACAAAAATTAAATATTTTTGTACTAAAAAACCAAATAACTCATCATTTTATAGATTGTCTTTTGAATTTATATACATATATCATTTCTGCTTTTTTTATATCCTAAGGTGGTGTGTGTGTGTGAAGGGTATTTAAGCTTCGATAAAAGTGAATTTGTTTTTTTTTATTGGATTTTTTTTTTTTTTTTTTGTTTGTTGTTTTTTCCTTGTTTTGATCCTTTATTTATTTTATTTTTTTTTTATTTTGTTGTTGATGATGTTGTTGTTATTATTACAAGTTGTTGTCGTTGGTATTTGCATATTAGTTTTGACTTGTTTATCGCTCTCATACGCGCCTTCAAAATCAATGTTTATTTTTGATATAAGAACATAATAACAATAAAAACAGCAACAGCGGCAGCAGCAGAGGCAGCAGCAACACCAACAATAACAGCAACAGTGTATCTACATATTTTTTATGTTATATTTTTTATATATATTTATTTTTTTTTTGAATAAAATGAAAATATGCAAATCGTTTTGAATTCATTTCATTTTTTATATTTTATCACATATGAAGACAGACAGACAAAAAGGCAACACAAGCAGCCAATATCAAGCGATAACAAAAATAAAATTTTATCTAGCAAAATTTTGTGTTGCATGAGATATTTGTTGACTTTTGATTGGTTTTAAGTTGTTGATGTCGAAAATTTTAACAGCGGTAAAAATTTAGATGCATAATATTTTCATTCTCTAAATTGTTATTCTTTGATTGGGTATTGATATACATTTAAGATAATCTGTTTAGAAAGAAGAAGATTAAATTGAATTTCAAAAAAAAAATTCTAAAATAGTAAAATCTATTTCTTTTGCTTGGATCGAGATAATAATACTATGTAAGTTGCTTAAGAGAATCAATCATTTGTCTCATATAAAATCGAATTTGTACATCTTAAAATTATTATTTATATTACTTGTATAAAGAATTGAATATAGTGTCGATTTTCTAATGAGCTTTTGGTTCGTACAGCTTTTCTTCTAATTAGGGACTGTAATCCAACAAATGCACCTTAGAACTCTGATGGAGAACACATTTGCGACACACTAAACACTACAGATCTATGAGTAACGATATGACAATGGTCAACTTCCACTCATTTCTGAGCTGCTTTAAAACGATTAAAAGATTTTTAGGGATACAGGTCAGGGGATGACAAAGATTAAAGATGATTGTCGAATTGTATAAAGTTTTACTAGTTTTATTTGATTTGATTACCAACAAATACTGATGACGTGACAACATTTGATTTCATTTTTATTATGAAATTTTTGTAAAGAAAGTTCACTGAGATTTGTACTTCAATCAAAAAATTTAACAAGTTTCTTGTCAATAAAAATTATGAAGACATAGACATGTTTTTAAACTACATTTTTTTATAAAAATTCTAAACTAAATTTAAGGTAACTTTTATAAAAATTTTCATGGTCGAATATTTTTATTACGTTTTCCATTATATCTCGTCTCGTGTCAAGAATTTTATATTTTTATGAATAACTAAACAACTAAGCAAATACAAAAAGCGTAGCGAAATGGAATCAAAAGTCATTGCGCTTCTTATTTCAACTGAAGTAGAAAAACTTATTGAAGAAATATTTCCTCCTCGCATTGGTTTCTTGCGTAAAATCATAAAAACTCGTCTGATTAATACAGGCAATGATGATGTTGTAGAGGATGGCGATTCCTGGCCAAACTATTCTCTATATTCGCCATGCATTGCCATTTCGGATATGCGAGGTTTGATCTACTATTTGCAACATTCTTTACGTGGATTTCCGGCTCAATTGTTTCAGTTACATAATCTTATGAAACGGCAACGCAATCGTCTCAAGAACAAATTGGATGAATCACAAATTCAGTATACGCAAATCTGGCTTGATTTATTATATGACATTATTAAGTATATTGAGCAAATTGATCAATGTTGTGATGTGATGTACAATAAACGTAATGTTTTGACGGGTACCGGTACTTGGAATGATTTGGACAAGGAAAAACGTCATGAGTTAAAAGTATTCGATGAACGTTCCTTTGAAAAACTGCATGACCGTGTCAAAGGCTTGGGAACATATTGTCAAACTGTCTATGATCTCGTTAATTCGGTGCTAATGAAAGGTGATGAGGTATCTAGTCAACAAGGAGACGCATCATCATCTAGTGCTTTCATGCAAACATTCATTAACAAACGTAAGACAACCAAGGTACAGAAGGTGCAGAAATAAAACATAAAAAATTATCATTTTCATTGTAAAGTTTAATGTTTGATATTAATTATAATATTGTATATAAAATGATAAATAGAGGTCAATATTCTGTCAAACAATTTTACGCAAATCTGAATATCAAATAATTTATTTTTTTTTTTTTTTTTGTAAATTTAATTTAAATTTTATTTAAACAAATGAACGAACCACTGCACAATGAATATTTTGATTGAACATCAACATTTTGATCATAATTATCAATAATGCATGTCAAAAAAATACACACACACACACACACACACACACATACATACATACTGACATGCATAATACAATACTTGTGTTGATTGAAAGAGGAGAGGGAAATTTTCATGAAAAATTGGCAGATGAGAACGCGAAATGAATGGTTAAAAATGAGTGGAAAATCGAAACATGAAGAACTCATACAATATTTGAACTAATGCGATTTTGCGAATACAAACAAGAAAATTTGTTAAACATCGATAAATTTTGATTTGATTAGTGTGTGGCGGCATGTACGCTAGTATATGTAGAAGAGGGAGGATGTAGTACGTGGTTAGAAGGCTGATGGATCTTTATCCATAGGTTGGAAGAGGGCAAAGAGAGCAACGGCAATGGATAATCAAAGGCAATGCGAATATTCGTACAAACATGACTACACACGACCTCATTACAAACTCACATAGATACACCAATCCATCCACCCACCCACACAGAGATACAAAATTCATATAAGAAGAGAGTGAACATTTCCATATACTTAGTAGAAAGAGGAAACGCATGATATGTAGTACCAACGTCAGGCTAATGCAAACATTTTACATATCTTCCTCATATGTAAAATAAATGAATGTATACATATGTATATTTGTATGTGTGTGTGTGTGTGTGAGTGAGTTATAAGCCAAACCATGTGAGAATTTGTATCTTTTGCTTTGCAACACTAAAAGAAAAATTGGAAAATGTGAAGCAGATTTGCAACAGCAAATAATTCTTTGTTTTTATGCCATGTTCAAATCTATGACAGTGTGTGTGTGTGTGTGTGTGTGTGTTACATTATGTGTGTGTGTGTGTGTGTGTGTGTGTGTGTGTGTGTGTGTGTGTGTGTGTGTGTGTGTGTTACATTATGTGTGTCATGTCTGTAATATTTTTTTTTATTCTTTTAATAATATTTCTTTTTTCTTGGTAAAATATAAAAATGCTATGCCATCATTCCATTGTGTCTCTGGTTACCTGCTAAAAGAGAATGGAAAGTATCAACATACGGGAAATGTGAGAAGAAATGATGATAAACATAAATGTGTATTACAAAGTTACATTATAAAATACAAAGATCTAAAGGTTTTTAAAATTCTGATGTGGGAAATGTATTGTTTATAATTGTTTAGTCAAGAAAATTTACTATATTCGATTGTTATTAACTTCATTAGATTTCAAAGAAAAAGATTTTCAAGTGAAATTTTATTATTTTTGCTTACAATCCAATATTCCCTTAGTTTGTTTTTGAAAAAAACTTAAAAGGAAATTAAGCTTGTAACTGTCATAAACATATTTTAGTAGCGTCAAATATCAATCAATCGCTTGAGCTAAGTATCATTAAGATTCTATTGTATGATATATTTTATGGTACTTTGCTTGCCTATTCATAATTCTCCATTTTTCATAAATAAAGAATTAAATAACAAATGATCATTGATGTTCATAAATTTTTAAATATTGTTAAAGGATTATCCTTTCTGTATTCGATTATATCATTCTTATTTCTCTCATTCACATTATCATATTGTATATAATAAGCATTTCATCTTCGATAAAACTGCTCTGCATAATTATGTTTCTACTGCTTGGCATTTAAATGGATTCCATAGAATTATTCCATAAGCATAACGTGCTAATAGCGACACGTTCCAACATTCATCTCCATACATCCTTAGACAACACAAACTCAACATTCATTCAATGTCCATTTTTGCTATTCTTTCTTTCTGTCATTCATTCTCTCTGATTATATGATTCTGCTTAGATTATTGCAATTTTGTTACATTTCATAAACGAAAAAAGGAGGACAAAGTAAAGTAGTAAAGAGCAAAAAAATATACACAAGCGAAAATAAATATTTTTATCAAAATACAAACAAATGCAACTGTAACAGTAACAAACAATATCAAAATAAAAACAAAATTACGTGTACGCAACATTAATTCTTGGTATATCCCTCAAACCCCACAGTGGCATCCTTCCTCTTTAAAAAAAAAAACAATGAAAAGTGAAAGAGAAAAATAATTCCATTTTATTTTACTTTACAAGCAAATTATGTTGACTCAACAGGACACTCTAAAAATAAAAATGGAAAACACAAAACAGCAGAAAGAAAATACTAAAGAAAAATACAATTTAAGCGGACAACAAAATACAAATAAATAAAAAAAACATTGACAAAAACCAAGTGATAGCAAAAAGACAGAAAAGGAAAAGAGAAAACAGAAAACAGAAAAAAAAAACATAAGCAGTCAACAAAATATGTTTGGCAACGCGTACAAAAACCAGATTTATACAAATGGAAGCAAAAACATACCAAAATAAAAGGATGAAATAAAATAAAATCAAAAAAACGAAAAACTCTCAAAAAGGATATTTTGCCATTCAACACGCATAAATCTGCACACAAATTTTTATATTTATTTATGTTGGTAAAAAAATAAAGAATTGAAAACAACAACATCATCATCATGTAGATTTTATATAAAAATGTGTAGGAAAGGGAAATGAAGTGAGGTGGCCTCCTCAGTGAATGTATGAATGAATGAATGAATTCAATAAAGAAGAAGAATGAATGAACAGGAATATTGAGTATTATTGAAAAGAACTGATGAAATGAAATGTTTCTCAAAGGAGCGCTTAAAATGAATTTGCAACGATTTGCATATTGCGGTTATTTGCCGAAATGTACCAGGAAGATTTTAGTCATCATCATCGTCGCCGCCATCGTAATGTAGTCCAGCAAGGACTACAAATTGGCAACATAACGTTTCTACTAGTAGTCACATTACGCGAAGCAGCAATTTTAGTCAGCACAAAAATTGATGGCAGACAAAACGGAAGTGATGGCAACACTAACAACTAGCAACTGCTATGGACAAACCAAAAATTTATCCTCAACCGAAATGTTATGTCCTTAGTAGAGACCCTACCCACTATGTAGGTAGTCAGTCAGTCAGTCAGTCTATAAATGCAAACGAACTGAAAAATGCATAAAAATAATAATTTTACTATGAAAGTAAATTTTGCTTCTGCACAAAAAATGTATATTATAGTGGCACAGTGATTGAAGAAGATAAAGAAAACAAGGAAATAAATAATACAAAATATTAATAAAAATATAAATTGTCACTGCCATTGAGTATTGAACTAAAGGAAAGTTGCTTAAACAAAAAATCAATTTGAACACAAAAAATATCTTCTTTTCTTCCTTTTATTCCTTAAATATACATTTTTGTTGGACTAAGAAACTTCAAATTGATCCTTTTTTGATAAAAGCTTAAAAATTATAATGTGTACCAGTGGCAGCCAGCATGAGTTATTGTATTCATTCATCCATTATTTATTCAATTCTTTAACTTCCTTAAGCCTCCTCATTTCCTTCTGTTGGATATTAAGAAAAGGATGTAAACCGGCAGTTCTCAATTCAAGAGGCAAGTAACCATTGACCAACGATGATGATGATGATGACTTCTTAGCAATTCTTTTATCCTTAGAACTTGCTACCTTTCTTTCTTTCGGTTGTTGTTCGCTCATTCATTCCTATTAAAGATCTAATCCCAAACGTGACCTCATAAATTTTACTTATATGCGTTCATTCGTTCGTTACGCTCTGCTTTATAGTACACGCAGTTTGTGCAAAATGCATTCGCTAAGGAAATATTTCACAAATGCCTGAAACTATGCATTAGATGTGTTTTTCCTCTTTCAACTAGAGTAGAGTTGAGTTGAGTTGAGTTGAGTTGAGTTGAGTTGAGTTGAGTTGAGTTGAGTAGTGAAAACCCCTAGACGCTGTTGAGTTTTTGCGCAATCAGCACAACATTTGCACTCAAGTGTGAAATTTTTTATACAACTACTACTACATACAACAAAAAAATGGATATCCAAAATATAGTAAGAAAGAAAAAAAAGTGAAAAAAAAGGGTAACCACTTTCCCCAAAACCATTCCTCTTTTCATAAAGGATTCACCATTCAGCATTTCAGATAGTGTGAACCAAAGAGGGAGAGTAGTGCTTAGAAGCCAATGCCAATGGCAATATTTTTCAGTACATAAACTACATAAAAATCCATACATGCACAGGATATACTACTTTTTCTACTTACGAGTACTTACCCTTTCCATTTCCCCCACAATTTCCATTTAATTTGATGTTGTTGTTGCTGATATCTTTTTTTCGCATATTTTTTTCCTTGTGAAAGCTCAATAACAAGGCTCAAATCTACTAACTTCTTATCTACTCGCACTCCTCTCTCTCTCTCTCTCCCTCTCTCGTTATCTCTTTATACATGTGTATGGGTTTCAATGTTTCTTTTGCCTTCTATTTATCTTCATAAATATAGAATAGTAAGAGTATTTGTATCTATGTTTATATGTATCTTGTTTTGCTTGATCTTGCTTCGTTGTTCAATGCTTTTGCTTATGTGTACCAAGTTGTTTTTATGGTTTTCTGTTGATGTTGTCGCGAAAAAGGGTCTCAATAACTCGATAGTAGATACCTTTAAAAGCAGGTACTTTTTTTGCAAGCTTCCAAAGTCAATACGACAACACTTTGGGTTTATAGATACAGATATGTACATGATACATACTCATATGTTTAGAAAAGAAACTCAGTGGTATAAAGGGGTAAACTAAGTGTAAGAGTGACACAATTTGAGACAACCAGACACACAGAAATAGACAGATAACAAAGACAGTCAGTATGTGAGTGTATGCCATGTCTGTGTGGCAACCATTCAACCGGAAATGCACAACGAACGCCTCGTGAAGTATGTCATCAGTTTAGCGTTTTTGTGGGCAACAGTTTGTCGTTCATCGTCATTGTTCCCTTTAGATGGTTAATACCCTTTACAATTCTCACCCTTAACTGTAAGAGACAGAGTGCGGGAAAGAATAAACTAAGGGAACCCAATTTTGCAAACAGGGGATTTTACTTCATCTACTAAATGTACATATATGGAGGCATCTATCTATTACATACATACTATGTACTTATATTCATACACTTATATATATGTTTGCATATGAAGAGTCCTTGTTATTGTTGCAGATTTAAGCAAAGTAAAGTAAAGCATTTTGACCAAAAACAAAATGGCACAACTTCGGCTTAAGTCATATGCATATGAGTGGCTTAAGATACTTGAGTTTTGGGTTGTTGCCTGCCTGCCAAGTATTTGCTGAGAAAGGAAAATTGCATTTTTGAGTGGATAATTTAAATGCAACATAGTCAATAAGGAGCAACATATTTTGCATATCGATTTTATGCTAAACATTACATAATATTGTAAAATGACTGCATTTACTACTAGAAACATTCAAATGCTAAACAAAGTATATAAAAATGCACATGTTTAGTTTGGTTGCAAATTCAATCATCAAATCCTTACAACAATTTCTGTATTTGCAATTTAATGCAATCAACATTAACACTTCTGTCTGACCCATTTTTCTAAGTGTCAGCAAGAGACATGACTTATAAGCAACTGAAGGGGCTGAAAGAGTTAACGATTTTGCATCATGGCTACTAAAGCAAAGCAAAGCAAAGCAAAGCAAAGCAATCTATCTATCTTTTTATAGCCAAACAGTTTGTGCTTGCAATGTGTTGTTGACTATTTGTGTCTCGCCGTCGCAGTTTATCATTTGGCGTTACCAATACGACAATAATAGATGGAGGGAGGCTATCAATCTTTACCGAGTTAAAATCAACTTTTAAACTATTTTCTCTAAAGTCAGCAAATTTGTATGCAACGCACGTTATCGTATGGCTTACGTTCTTCATTGTCCCTCATCACTTCCTCTCTTCCACTATCTTCTGTTTATATTTCTTCTTTTATATAGACAAAATAACAGATTTTGGTTAAGCTTAACTCACACCATTGATTGTGAAAAAAATAATAAAAAAAAAAAAAAAATGGGTTATTGATGTGCATGAAAATCAAGTAAAGTAAATTGAATTGTTGAAATTGAATATTAAGGTACTAGAAAGTTTGAGATTTAAATGGAAAACAAGTTTCTAGTTTATTACAATGAAGACAAGTTTTTTAGAAATTTTATTTTATCTGCAACTTGACATATTAGGACAACAATTCATAAAGAACAGCAAAATGAACATGAATTCATATGCAAAACAAAACGAAAGGAACAAGAAAAAAACAACAAAATTCATTTACAACTCAAATTATTTTGTAAATAAAAACAAAAAAAAAGGAAAGAAAGGTGAAACTATTTTTTTTTTAAGGGAGTGTGGGTTTAAGGTAAACAAGTTCTGATTTTATGCAATGAAAACAAGAAAAAGTTTACCTGGGGACTCCAACACCAAACAACAAACACACCAGCAACATTCAACATCCAATAACAAAAGGACACATAACGACACACTATTCTATGTCAAATTATGACCAACAGGCATATGAATATGTATAGATTTATAAATGTAGATGTATGAGTGACATAAAGGAGTGTGGGATTACAGTGAGAGGGTAGAATATTTTCTGATTTTTTTTTTTTCGTTTTGACTTAAATAAAAAATTAAAATAAATAAATATAAGACAAACCGGAAGCTTTGTTCCTAGTTTTTCATTCTCACACTCACAAGCCCATAGAAACATGCCTCATAAATATATACACACACACACACACACACACACACATCATACATATGCATATGTATATTTTTATTATTTATGACAAAGTTGTGCCTCTGCCTTTGCCACAATTCTGTGTCTTGAGTTTTTTATTGCTCCACTTTGACTTAGTCTAAACTTGTGGCTTGTGTATACCATTATTTTTGCTTGGATTTCGATGGGAATTAAGTCACTTCCGGTTATTTTATGTTATAACATACACACACACATACACACAGACATTCATTTCACTTCACTTCACTCTTCATTGTATGCATGAGTTTAGTTTTGTGTGTAAGAGACCATAAAGTTGGCCCAAAAGTATTGTGCATGAAAAAAACAAAAAACTACCATTTATATTTTTGCTACTCGTGTGTAGTATCTCTGAGAACTCATGAATGAATGAGTAAGTAAGTGAGTGAGTGAAGAAATGAAAGAATAATGGAATGAATGAATGGTATTTTTTTTTTTTTTTTGTGTTGGTTCAAAGAAATCAAATGTAGTTGCTTGTCTTCTTTCTGTTGTAACATATTAAGAAAATCAATTTTGACAAGCCAAATTCACTCTTGAGCAAATTAGTAATTGCTTATATAATAGTAACTATAATCATGTGTAGTATCATACAGTAAGGGAGAGGGAGGGAGGGAGAGGCGTGTGAGTGCATGCATAAGTTAAATACATTAACAATTATTGCCTTTGGCTAATTTCACTTTTAGTAATTAGACCTTAATGTGGACTAATAAAACGCGTTATAAACCACACCGAACAAGTAACAATGGCGCCACCACCAGATATTATCTCAACCCATAATTGTATCTAGAGTAGTTATTTCTAACAACGCCGTCACCATATAAGTAACATCAAGTTATATAACCACAATCATTACACCACGCATTAAGTAGAACCACAATCATACTCACTCACTTACAGACACGCCGAACATGCATAATATGGTTAATAGATAGACATTTGAAGGCAACAACCAGATTGCGTCAAGTTTAGGTTAAAGGCAAATCAAACCTATTTACTAAAGTAAAAGCAACTCAGGAATGAAGGAATGAAACAAGAAAATTGAAATTTTGTGTGAGTGTGAGAACTCAATTAAGTAATCAACTATTAAGCGAAAGTCAGTTAGGCAATGATTTACTTGGAAATGAAAGTTAATTTCATTCACTTCAAGTGAACTGAACTTTTTCTTTTTCCCCCGCCCCCACCCTTTCTATTCAACATAAATAGTCTTTCTTCATTTCCGTTTCCGGTCACTTGCTGTCAAAATCAAAATCAAAATAATAATTTACGCAATTGCAGATTAATTAAAACTATTACGTTGCGTAATTGAAAACTTATAGTATTGTATTGCATAATAAGCCAAAAGGAATAAGGAAAGAAATTAGCTGCCAATCAACATATAATTTATGTAAGTAATTAAAATATCAAAGAAAAAAAATGCAACAACTAACATCTAACAACACTTTGAGCTCAAGAAAAAAAAAATTACCACATACTATACAACAATAAAATCAACACAAAGTAAAAGTTGTTATAATTATCAAAGTAAAAATATCAAAACTGCAAAAAAAAAATACATAAAATCAAGTAGAGGAGAGAACGATATGAAAGAGATGTGAAGGAAAGGGTAGAGAAGAGAAGGGAAGGGAAGGCTTAGTGTTGTGTATGCATATTAAGTAAAAAGGGTACTCCTCCTTTTAACTAGGGGCAGCAAACAATATACAAACAACAGCAGCAACAAAGTATATACAAACAAACGTGTGTCTGTCCCCACTAACCACTAACCACTTTCCACTATCCACTTTCACTAGGTTAGTTGGATGGCAAAAACAAAACAAAAAATAAATAAAACAACAAAAATGACTTCATTAAAGCAAAACGCGCGAGAAATTGACGTCTTTTTTTCTATGGACATTTTTATTGCTGACTTCATTTTTCTAGTTATTTTTATTTTCAGTTTCTGTGTGTTGTTTCGTTTTCTTTTTTTGCTTACTAATTTTCTGTAGCATACCACATGGCGCAACATACTTAGTAAGTAGCAACAAGCAGTAGGGGTGAACTCGAAGTCAACTTAGTAAGTTTAGTTGACTTGAAGCCAATATTTGTCATTTGCTTGTCACTTTTAATGCTTTAAATAGATTCAGTTAGTCAGTCAGTTTTGTCAATCTGCATGTTGGTTGTTCTGTAGTTGCATACTATCAGTTTTACTTTCACTTTTCTTTTTCTCTATTTGGATTTTGTTTTTGTTTTTTTTTTTTTTTTTGCATAAAATTAGTTTAATCACAACAAACTTACTACTTTTAAACTTTTTTCTTTGCACCAAAAACCATTACAAACATGGTAAGTAGAGTTGAACAGAGTTGAGTTGACTTGAAATTGAAATTGAAGAAGGTGAATAAAAAGCAACGGATGTTTAAAGGGGCGGATTACAATAACAGAAACAACAACATAATATTAAACAAAATGGTGTCAATAGAGACATTAAATGGGCGGCATATAGTTGAGTGTGAGACTAACTTCCTTACAATTACAGTTACAATGCACGTTTAAATTAACAAAAAAAAAATGGGTTCCTCTCACTTGG
Organism: Amiota mariae; assembly: GCA_035041805.1. NCBI lineage: Eukaryota > Metazoa > Arthropoda > Insecta > Diptera > Drosophilidae > Amiota > Amiota mariae. Next base: position 1,115,645 of record JAWNKV010000332.1, on the reverse strand, counting down.
AAGTAAAATAAATAGAAAAACCCAAAATAAAAAAAAAAAACAAAACGGAAAAAAATGGTTGTTGAAAATGTATAAAAATAGGTTTTTCTTGTTTTGTGTTCTATTGTTGTTGTTGTTGTTTAACGTGTGGCCAATGGCAACAATTTGTATAAATTAGTTAAACGTGAATAAATAAGCATAGAATGGAATGGAATAGTAGAGTAAAGTAGAGTAGAGTAGAGAGTGTGATAGTGATAGTGATAGTGATAAAGTGTTAAACATGAGGGGACAATCAAATGTTAAAGTGATTTAACTGCTAGTGAACTAAACATAACTGAACAGAATTGTGTGTATGTGTGAATGCTGCTTTGGGATTTTCAATTATTTCAATGAACTAAAAAAAAAGAAAATACACAACACAGTAGACAGTTCAAAGTTCATTAACAAATTTTATCAGATGTTTAATTAAGCGTGTCCGGCAAATGAGGCTTCTACTTAAGTTGATTAATCAAAATGAAAGAAATTGGTTAGAAAAAACATTGTATACAGAAATACAATAATTAATTTAATTAAAACTAAATTAACTGATAAGAAAAATATTATTATTCTTATGAACTTTCACATTTAACTTTACCAAGAAATAAGGGAATTTCAATTAGAGTAATTCAAATTAAAATAACATTGCCTACTTTTAGGTGACCTCACTGCACATAATCACATCATCATCATCATCATCATCATAGTCATAGTCATAAGCAAATCATATCATGCAATGAAGTCAATTACATACTTTCAAGTCAATTTACAGACAGAAAGACAAACAGACAGACAAATGGACAGAAGGACAAGCAGACAAAGCACATAGAGTCACAGACGGCGCATCGTTTTAATTGCTTTGGGAATTCTAAAAAGAAAACAAACAAAAAATTTGCATAACAACAAACACAACAAACGAACAAATAAAGTGAAAGTGAACGTGAAAGTGTTTGAGTATATAAAAGATGATAATGAAGAAGAAGAAGAAGAAGAAGGTGTGAGTCAAAACAAAAGACAATGAATGAGTGAGCAAAACAACATGATAGAAGAAGAACAAAAAAGAAAAAGATGAATAAAACAACTGAAAATGTTTATAAATGTAAGTAGGTTGGGGTCACATGACTTCACTTGGCTTTCTACCTAAAAAACAAACACAAAAATTATACAAAATTCAACTCAACCCAATTCAGTTTAACTTAACTCAACGCAACTTAGTGTAAGTTCAGCCTCAGCCTCAGCCTCAGACTCAGCTCAGCTTTAAGTCAACTCAGACTTGACTTAAGAGAAGAGATGAGATGAGAAGAGAAAAGAAGAAGAGTCACTCAGTTTTCCATTCACAGACACATCTACACTAAATGAGGCATTGAGTGAGTAAAGTCAGAAAATATAAAAAAATTTGTGTGTTCGAAAAAGAGAAAAAATAAAAATAAAAAGGGATAAATGAAAGACTGCTTAAAAAACATTTTCATTTTGTATTTTTCCTTTTTTCATACAGATGAAGGAGGAGGAGGCAAAGGGTTTCACAAAGAGCCTAACTAACAGGACTTGGTCTCTTATAATTTTGCACACTTTTTTATTTTACTTTAGAGTTTTTGTTGGTGTTTCGCGTTTGTCTGATTTTTGTTTTAGACCTTTCTCTGAATTATTATCATCATCATCATCTCTGTTTGAGTGAGAATATGTATGTATGTGTGTGCGTGTGTGTGTGTGTGTGTGTGTGTGTGTGTGTATGTGTTAATGTTGCCCTTTATTGTTGTTTTGTTAGTGTTTGTGGCATTGTTGTTTGTTACGCCTCGTTGCTATTGTTTCATGTTGCTTTGTTCCTTGTTTCGGTTAATTGCCGCTTGTCGCATAAAACTCAACAAATTATCTTTCACCTTCACATTATATTTTGTAATAATTGTAAATGGCGTTCTTTATATCCAGAGTGGAGTATGAAAGGGTAGCACAACATCAACAACAGTAGCAACATCAACAACAATAATAATAATGAGACACAAAAACAAATGTTGATATTGAGAGCATATTTTCATGCCACACAAACTTCCTCAACTCTGCGCAATTCCACTTACCCGAATGCCCGCTTACCCGGAATGAGTAGCACAGAAACAAACGATTTGTAATTTAACACACCACAGGAGCAGCCACATACTGTCAGATCAGAACGACAAACCTAACCTGATACTCATTCTGCCATTAAGGAACAGCATGACACAAGGTAAATTCACTCAGTATGACTTGCTATGCATTAATACGTTTGTATACTACATACATAGTCGTATGTGTCTGTGCGCGTGAGTATTAGCAGGAGTCGCTTGAGTCGTGCAGAAAATGTGCTGCTGTCATGAAACATTTGTCACAATAAACTTTATTTGTTTTCATGTAGTTATTTGTTCATATACCTAGGAGAAGATGAAGGAACGTAGACTAGGAATAGGGCACATACGTACATAGTACTACCAATGTATCTACTATAAATGTATAGCTTCGTATGTCTGTATCTGACACTTCGCCTCAAACCCCCTCAATCTCCCTCAATCACCCATTCATGTAAATATAACCAATAAATACACAAGAGAGAGCTTCTTCATCTTCTTCATTCTCATATACGTATATTGTAAGCATGTGAACGACATACTCGACATACTGCTATAACTCGTAGGTGTAGATATGTGCGTGTTAGGCATTCATAAGTGTTTACTCGTGTCCTGCATTTGTTTGTTTATTCATCACTCACTCACCCACACACACACACACACACACACACACACACACACACATATATGTCCTTTGGATCCTTAGTCCTCATCATTTTCCTCACATATATTTGTTAATGTTTATTGCAGGAAGTCAAACTATTTAACATTTTTAACGTTTTCCCAAGAGTTAATTATCATAAAAAAACGATACACATCAATTGGAAAACAAAACAAATCTCCAAGGGAAGGAGAATAAAAGTTAAGAGGTGAATTATGTATAATAATATAAGGGAAATGGGAAATGCATGGAAATTCTCATAATTAATTTGTAGTTTCAATTACAATTAAATTGCATTAAATTTATTTACATTTTTTACGTGTTTTTGCGTTTGTTTAATTACAATTTTTGTGGTGCCCAAACAACAACAACAACAATAACAACAACGAGAAAAAATATCTCACACATTGTGAAAAAAAATATTGCATGCAACACAACAAAAATATTATACAATTGCATAAAACTGTTTGTGCGTAAAAGTTTTCATCACATACAAAATTAATTAATTGCATGAAAGTCAACTCATTTAACCAAAATAAAAAAAATAAATATAAAGAAAAAACAAATATAAGTACAAAATGGTTGCAACAAAAATAAAAAAATTGTAAAAAATTATTATACAATTGAGAAGAAAAAACAAAGAGACAAATCAAATTATTTAATTGTAAAACGATGTTCATGATGAAAGTGAGACGTGCTTTGTAGTTATTTAGTTCACTGAACATTTTCCAATTAAATAATGTAAAAATTCTGATGCTAAGGCGATTTTTTTTTGTTAAACCAAAAATTAAAAGCTAAAAAATATACCATAATTGATGAGTCTTTAAATGATATTATCATGCTAGGTAATTTCAAAAAATATTCATACATATAAAGAGTTTAATAAAATAAAGATGAAAAGCCACTTAAATTTGAGTTAAAATTTTGAAATTTTCATTTTTAATCAAATCATCTTTTATTATCAAAACTATGAAATACATAATATTTTTCAATTAATTGGCAATCAACAAAAATGAGACTTCAATTTTGAAACTTTAATAAAAATTTGAAAAAAGAATAAATGCTTTAATTTTTTTATATATAAATATAAAGATTTAAATTTATAGCAATTTACCCTTATTGTTCAATAAATTGGCAATCAAAATTAAATTGAATAGAATTTTGATTTATTGAAAGTATTTTAATGAGATAACGAACATAGATAAGTCGATTTTTTATGAATTGATTTTCATATGAAGCTACTAATGCTGGAATGTTCGTAAGTCTTTGTTGATTGTTAAGTCCCTCACTGTAGTAAACTGCAAAGTTGTCAAAATACAACTTCACTACTTTACTAAAAGAATTGTCTGATAGATGATAGATGGAAAGATGAAAAAATCCATTAGCTAACTGATAAGTCAATGTACTCAAACGATGGCTTGAAAGTAAATTGCACCAATATCACCAGTACCAGTGATGAAGAGACAAGCTCCACTAATCTTATATACATAAAAATTAATGTTTTAAATTGTTTGTGTGTTATGGGCTGCCATACCGTTCATCTAAATGCATTGAAATTTTGTGAATCTATATGATTGGTTCCCGGCTTGAACATAGGATAGTTTTGGGCGCGATATGTGTCCTGGTTCCCAATATCTTCAATATCAAACAACCCCAACCCCTAAAATTATACTAAAATATCACTTTAATTTTCTGACACTCAAACTGTGTTCTTTGTTGATACTCAAAGTATCATAGAGAGGATATAGTGCTGATACGAAAGGAAACAACCATGGTCTAATCCATTTGAAGGCAGTTAAAAATTATACATTAAAAAAAAACAAAAAATATCAATACTTAAAACTATTCTCATATTCACTTCAACAATACAATTTATATTTAAAAGTGTAACTTTAGTTATAATAATTTAAAATTTATATTTCTTAAAATTTGATTGATTTGGGTTATTTCACACAACAAAAAAAAATAAATAAAATTATTGATGTCTAAAATTGAATTTAATTTACATTAAAATAACAAAAGTAAGCACCGAAGAGTATGAAATATAATATTTTGCCCTAATTTCGAAATAAAATCAAATTGATTTTTGTTTACTAAACATTTGAAAAGTTCCATAATAAAAATCATCATCATTGCACACTTTCAAGTGTCATTCACATCTAAAATTACGATATTTTTAATTAAAAAGTTTATTAAAGCTGAATTAGTATGACAAAAAATAAAATAAAATAAAATAAAAACACACACACACACACACTCAACATAGAAAAAAAAATAATATAATAACAAATGTTTCTATTTGGTATTCATCCTTTGCCTATTTACTATCAAATCCAATTTATATAACAGCGATAGATATTCCTACCAAATCAACAATGCAATGTCTATTGACAATTGATTGTTCAAACAAATATCTCCTCTCCACTCACTCACTCACTCACTTACAATACATTTGTAAATGAATCTGTGTATCTATGGGTGTGTGTGTGTGTGTGTGTGTGTGTGTGTGTGTTTCCATAAACAAAGTACAAATAATATTTGGCATTTATATTTGTTTATGGCAAAATTTGATTTGATTTGCATTAAAATATCACTCCAAGGATAACAGAACCAACGAACGAACGAACGAACGAATGCATGTATGAACTTCGAATGCAATTAGTCCCCAAAGTGTTGAAATAAAAAGCAAATACATGTAAATAGCATGACATCAATGATGATGTTGGTGATGGTGATGATGATGATGTTATTGTTGATGTGGATGTGGATGTGGATGTTGCCTAAACATGTTTACATAATATAAAATTCATTTGTTTATACAAAAAACAAAAAAAAAAACAGAATAAAACGAGAAGAAACAACAGAAATAAAACACGTAAAATCTATGTAAATAAATGCAACAGAGGCGGACATTGATTGAATACTATATTCAAGAGATCGACCAAAGATTGACAATGGAGTGGGAAAGAGAGTGGGACAGTTGAAGTAAAATAAAAATGAAAAGTAAATTTCAATAGACGTGTTAACATTTCTCCAATTGGTCATTAACATAATTGAAATTGTTAAATCATTAAATATAAATTGTTTTTTGTTGTTTCAACCAAATTTTCAATTAAACGCACGTAATACGAATTAAGTCATCCTCAGCTCAGCTCAGCTCAGCTCAGCTGTATGCTTCTTTAGAAGATGATGATATTTTGACTTTAATTAAAAGCAACATGCCACATTCTCTTTAGTAAATTAATATACATTTTTTTTTCTTCTTGGAAGAGTAAAATTAGATAACATTTAGATGAGCTTATTGAACTTTACCTGTATCCTGGCAGCAACACGTTCACCGTTGTAACGATTCGGTATAAACCAGCCCTTCGTTGAACCCGTCACAAGGACAACGCCGAGCAGGATGAATAATATTAATGCGGTTATAACGAGTTTCGCGCGCGTTGATATAACCATCGCCATTTTTACTCTTTATTTATTATTATTATTATATTATTATTATTTAAATTTATTGTTTTATGATTATTATTATTATTATTATTTTTATAACTAATGATTTATTAATTAATAATTACAATATTTTTATATGATCGAAACAATTTAATTATGAATTGATTATATGCACACACTCTAGCACTCTACACTTAATATTGAATAATAATTTTCATAAATTTTAATTGATTTGATTTTTCAGAACAAAAAAGAGGAAATTAAAAACACTCCAAGCGCTCGCACGCTCGCTCGCTCACTGGAAAACACTGAAATTGACAAAAGAGAGAAAAAGAAAATGGAAAATTTGCATTGTATTAATTACAAAAGCATTTTCATTTTGGCCTAAAAGTGCAACCAAATGGCTTATGCAGGTGAGTTACCTTATACTATGTTGGCTTCATTTCGTTATTATTTATTATTAAAATATTTGTTGGCATATGGCAAATGATGGTTTGGGAATGGAAACATGATTAAAATTCATAGAGCAAAGTTAAAGTAGAAAATCGACAAGTTCATGCTGCATTAACATTAAACATAGGTACTCGTAGTATCTATGTCCCACTTGTGCATAATTTTATGTTGGTAGCCACCAGTTGTAAGTGTATAGTATTATGATGCTGAATGTTGTTGGATGATGACGGAATGGTATAAAATCAAGCTGTGGCAATTTACTTCTTTTCTTCTCTTCTCTTCTATTCTCTTCTATTTATATACTCGTACTACTTATTTTTGTTCACAATTTTAATGGTCTCAATGTGGTTTCACGCTAAGATTTGTGGCCATAAAAAACGCATAAAAATTGCCAGAAATTGGCAAATGAGAAAGTGTCCTAGTGTGAATGAGGAATGGTGTTGTGTTGTCTTGGTTTTGAGTTGGCTTAGGCAAAGTTTTGGGAATGAAATGGAAAAGAAAGAAAGGAAAGCAGGTTAAGGTCATTGCTTGGCAAGTGACTCAATTTTAAAACGATTTAATGAAATTCTTTTTTTCTTTTCATTTTTCTTATTTTATTTTATTTTATTTTATTTTATTTTGTTTGTTGTTGTCACATAAAAATGTCAGACAAACGAATGACATTCTTTCTGAGTAGGAGAAGGTGACATTCTTTTTAGAGATGAAGAAGGAGAAGAAGAATAAAAAAACTCAATAGAAGTCGAACAAAATAGAAACGGACAAGGATGGTAGAAAAGCCTAAAAGATGGGGATGAGTTAGAAAAATTACTCGTAAAAGTAGTCAGCAGGCGTTAACTTGTTTGTGTTTAATACTTCTTATACTTTATGCTGCTGCTAACACGTATTAACCTTGTAAATTGAAGTAGAAAAACCAACAAAAATACACAGACACACAAACACGGATAAACAAGATGAAGGTACAAGGTATTGTTAGATGAAGAAAACTGAAAGGATAAGCTTACAGTGAGAAATGTGTGGAAAATACCACAAAATACCATTTACCCAAACACACAGATACTCATACCAATTTACACTAACACCAATACAAACACCAATACATGTTGAAGCGACAGTGACAATTACCAACAAACAACAAACACACACTCACACACAGATACATTTACACAAACATACAAGTGACATAAAGCAAATGCAAAGGCAAAGGCAAATACATTGTACAAATATCCTGTATGTAAGCGACAACAGCAGAATAGCAGTAGAAGTAGTGAGTTGAAGGGTACCGAATAGCAATAGGAACATCAATAGCAGAAGTAACATGAATGAACAACAACAAAAACAACAACAGTAAGAACAGAAAGTACAAGAAAAACAGAAGGAGCATGTTGTAACACATTTCACTTAATTCTTCTCCTTTTTTTCCTTTCTCTTTTTTTTTTTTTTTTTTTTTTTGTATGTTTGTTTGTCGTAGTCATCATTCTTTTTCCTTTTTCTGCATTGCTTTCTTGTCAGCAGTTTCGCACTGATTTCCGCCACACAAACTCACTTATGTACACACACACCTAACTTAATATTTAGATACTTTCACACGAGTGAAACAGTGGTCTGATTTAAAGATTTAGATTAGTAAAGCCAAGTTCGAATTTAAGGATTTCTCATATTGAAAATTTCCAATTTCACTCAAAATAAAAGCAACGAAAAATTAAAGCAAAAATTTCTTTCTTTCTGTATTCTTATCAATGCTTATTTCAAGATTTATGACTCAGCTATCTGACTATGCAGTGATCAGGTAGAGATGCACTTGCAGGTTTTGATGAATGAATGAAGAATTTAAAAGAATTTACAAGAACAATACACAACAGAATTCTACACAAAACTATAGAAAAGAAACCAATTACTATACATAAAATCATCTGGGAACTTCCATAGTTTAAAACTGCATGATCAAAGAAAAGTATATCTACCCAAAAATACTGCGATGATAACCTACTCATACTTCTGAGAATTGAACTCTTCTGAAGACCATTCTATAGTCTTAGAGTAGTGTTTCAATACAAACAGTTTACGCTTACTAGCGAATGTCAATAGCCAGGAAGATCCAATTCATTCAATTTTCATATTCATCAATAAAAATACTTAATAAGTCTTGAACGACATCATTGCCTCTGCACTGAACTTCTACTGTCTACATCTTAAGATTCGGTAATATTATTTAACATTCTTTTTTGCATCTTAAAAATATGTACATTTATTTCACTTAGAGTGAATTCTCTTAATGTTGCGTTTGATAGATGAAAATTCCAAATTTCTTGAAGGTTTTTATATCAAAATTTGCAAAGATGTTTCGTTTGGGTAATTTTCTTTATATGTGACTAATTCATTATAACTTAGAATAATCAGATTTAAAATATAATCTGAACTAAGCTTCTCTATTCTTCGTAGTATCTTAAAATGAAATGAGCATGAGCCATTCTATTAAAGTAAGAATAAAATTCCATTATCATTTCAAGACCACAGTGCTTAGGCACAAAAACTGTTCAAAACTGTCAGCGGAAGTAAAACGAACAAAGACTGAGAATAAAAAAAAAAAAAAATTCAAAATTGCAAAATACACAACAACAATAAAAAGAACAACCAACAATAACAACAAAAGTGAGAACAAAAGCGATGGAGAAAAAAAAAAAAAGTTTATTAAAAAAATGTTTAACTGCCAACAAGTTTATTTGTAAGAAATATTGAATTATAACATGTTCTTCCCCACTAAAACACACGCTCACACACGCTCACACACGCTCACACACGCTCACACACTCACACACTCACACACACTCACACACTCACACACACACACACAAACACACACACACACACACACAGATAAATCTACACTTATGTTGCAAAATAAACACAATAAGTTAAAGAGAAAGGCGAAGAAAGTCTTTTACTTACTTGAAAAAAAAAAAGGAAAAAATTTAAATAAATATAAGAAGGATATTCTTAAAGCCACACACACACACACAGATACACAATCTCATAGATGATTGTATGTATGTGTGTGTGTGTGTGTATGTGTGTGTGTGTTGTACGCTCTGAAATCTGCACAAAAGCTGTAAAAAAAGTTTTTAAGGCATAAAAGGCCTTTTCACTTTTGAAACCATTTTTCTTTCTTCTTTTTTTATTCTTTTACTTTTCGTTTTTATTTTCTTTACATTTTTTTTGTTTTTTCTTCCTGCATCCGTTAACTGAATTTTTGTGGTTAAGCTTTACTCAAGAGGATGATGAAGATATGTAAGAAACAGAGATAGGATAAGGGGATCCTTTCATTTTGGCATAAAAAGCGAAAGTTTCAGGCAACATAATTGCGGCACGGAATAAAGACACAAAAAAACACATAGACAGGCAGACAGGCAGACAGACGGATGAAAAACCTCACGCGCGCGTATCCTTTAACAAACACACACACACACACACACACACACATTGAAGTAAAAAAACTCTTAGCTTAACAATGAATGAGAACAACAATAATAATAGCAATGAAGAGAAGAGAAAAATAAAAGTAATAGAGTCCTGCAAGAAGCATTCTTCCGTAGCTACTAACACCGGCACCATCATCACCACAAACGCCAACTCAGTTACAACGCATAATTACGATAATCGTGTCAGTCACAAACGTCAGAGTGACGGCGGCCTTCAGTCGAACAACCAACCAACCAAAGTAAACCGAACTGAGCAAAATCTGAATATGTTAGATGTTCTTCTTACTCCACCACCGAAGCACCAACAGTCATTAGCTACTCAAGTCCCTTCCAAAATTGCAAAGGATGGACGTCTCCTACGTCTCGATGTAAAAGTAAACTTTTTGCCAAAGTTTTTCTTTTCTTTTCTTTATTTTATTTTTTTTTTTTTTTGCCTAACTCATTCTCAAAACATCAACCTTCCTCTTTAATCTACTCCTTCCTTGTACGTGTTTAAAGTATAGTAAGAAAATAAAAATAAAAATTCTTTGGCCTTCATACTACTACTCGCTGCTTTCATATCTTTATGCCATTTAAAAGTCTCCTAGAAGCGACTTCCTCTACTCCTTTTTATTCTTTATCTATCTTCCGTGTTTCTTCATTCTTTATTCGTATCTATTCCAATTCTATCCTGCATGCTTTCGGTTTTAAGCTTAAACTTTGACAAGGCTCAAGTTTTCTAATGAAATTACCTATTTTGACTTTGCCCTCTCTCCACATCTCTTTCAACCACACACTCAACTCGGTTGGAAGTAAATATTCCATTTACTCCACTCCATGTACGTTTCCATGATGTACTTCGTCTGATCATCCGGCATAAGACTTTTAGGAAAGGCGATGCGATGCATAAAGAAGTTCAGAAGAAAAAGAAAAGTCATATCTCACGTTAAATTAAGTACGCAAAAATGAGTAATGACTTTTGGAGTTGTCACACAAAGAGAATGAGAGCGCAAAAAACAAAAACAGAAAAAAGAAAATGGGTGAAATTATTAGAAAGATTATATGTACATTAATTTAAAATGGCGGGCGGCACTTCCGCCTACATGACCACCTAACTCAATTCAAAGCAACGCAACGCAACGCAACTCAACTCAACGCAGCTCAACTCAAGTCAACCAACTTTCCTTTGCTACTTATATCCTTGCAGTACTCAGATTTGTGCTCTGACAACATTTGTGCTTAATGAAGATAATGAGCGAAAGTCAAAAGGGAAGAGTTTCTTTAATACGTTTTTTTTTTCTTCTTTTTTTTAATAATTTTATGTTGCTGCCTTTCATTTTTGGCTTGTAATAATATAAATGATGATATCCTTGTATCCTTATTTCCTTATTACAAGTATAATAGCTTCAACCAAAGCAGCATATTCATTCTATATGCTTTTGTGTGCAATGCATAAGTGTGTGTGTGTGAGTGTGTGTGTGTGTGTGTGAGTTTGTCGGCTGTCACTCAAAGTAACCTTTTTAATGGTGACATCGTCGTCGTTGGTGCTGTCGTTGTTGTTACTTCACAACTTGACAGTTATGCCAGTTCAGTTCACTTCAGTTCAGTGAAAGGACCTAACTCAAAGGAGTGAAAGAAATAAAGAAAATATATAATGTGAACAACAACAAAAAAGATTCATCCATTCATTCAACCATATATACGATGCGATGCGATGCGATGCGTTTCTTTATCCCACACATTTATTCAGTGCTCACTTCTCTTTGTATCTATTTTTTCCATGAAAGCACAATATTTAAATAGACTCAGAAGATACGTGAACATTTAAGTCACATACACATATTTAGTCATTTTCTTTATACTCAGCCAAAGTTTATGTTAATTTTTTAATAAGCACTAGGAGATTTTTTTAACAATTTGGGTTTATATTCAAAGGTCGCTTATGTTTTCTGTCGCTGCTCAATACTTTAAGTAAGGCATACATACATTTGTATAACCACACGCTCAAATGTCACTGTGTTTATCTTTAAACGCTGCCACTGCCACCTTCTCCATACGTCTAATTGTATCTGTAAATGTGTTTCTACGCACGTTTGATCGATAGTCGTCTGTGTGAGGAATGTATGTATGTTGGCCTAAGCCAGACATGGATGAGCCTATCAAGGCCTATCGTCAAGGACATGTGTGGTGCTTCTTCATATCTGACACGTGTCTCGAAATCTTTTGCTCGTTAAAATGTTCTACACAAAAATGAAATGATTTTTTCGTAATTCTAATGTTGTTGACATGCGGTAAACTCGTAATTATGCAGATTGGCCCAAATCAAATAAAAATATGTTAAAATTGAGAGAAATAGAAGTCGGTGAAGGAGAAGGAGAAGAAGAAGGAAAAGAATCATAGAAGCTATAAAGATTATATTTTATTGGTTGTAAATGTCACTGAATATAAGTTTTTGGCTTATGATAAAATAAATGTTAAATAAAAAAAGAAAAAAAAAGATACTTCATTTTATGAAATGACAATCGAGAGTTGAGTATAATGAACAATCATATTAAATTAGACGAATAAATTAAATTAAAATGCAATTAATAATTCATAAGAAAATTAAGAAAATGGAACGAAAACTATTAGATTTTTGTGTTTAAAAAATTTCGAATCATAGCAATGGGATTTTCTTCAGACGTCTATGATCTACTAATTGTCCCCATCTTTATTTATAAATTATATTCAAGCTATTAAATTTTGATGCTAAAGATTATTTATATCAAAGTTTGTGAGAGTAAAGTTACTTATTATCAATTGTTTTATTCATTAGTTGATCATACAATTGAATTCCTTGTATTAGATACGTAAATGTCTGCCCTGTTCCCTCTATTTCTTGATTTAGAAATAAAATTTAAGAAAGCAATGATTGTAATTTATTTGTTTAAACAATCTCTAGTCTTAACAGAATATTTATTGTATTTAAATGATTTTTTCAATCAATTGAAATGATGCAAAATAATTTATTAATCAAATAGTAATTAAGTTTCTATATTTAATGCATTTAATTTGAGTATCGACTGCTTATAGTGAAAAAATATGAATGTCTCTTAATCAAAAAAATTCAAATAGACTATTCATTTTTTATGAGGTCTATTATGATTATATTAGAAGTCCCAGCATCTGGGTCATAAACTTACTAACAGTTGCTCCATAAAAAAAAAAAAATTTGTGCGTTCGTATAATTTTGTGAAACATTTGTTACACACAAATCTCATAAAAGTGAGCGTTGCCACACAATGTGTATAATATTGTGATTTGCAACTATGCCGAAAATTTAAATCTTTTACCAATTTAATTCTAATAGCAAATAGAAGATGAAATAATAAATCACTTTTTCACTTATTTCGGCATTTTCAATTATTTGTTTAAATTGAACTGGCAGTTCTGTATACGAGAACAGTTGATTTGTGCGATTTATGAGGTGTGTGAAGACCCAGATATTTTTGTGTGTCTAATTTAAAGAAAATATTCAATCAAATATTAGTTTTATATATATATCTCAAAAACTAAATCAATATTTCGGTTTGCAATGAATTATGAGATCCTTATCCATTATTTCTCTTAAGAAAATAAGTCAAAAGTTCTTAAGACACTTGACACTTGATTTTGTTAAATGTTTTATTTCCCTACGAAAATACTTAGTTTTCTTAGCTTTCTCATTAATCACTTTACAATTTCACAACTAAAACTAATGAAAAAGATATACATTTTTCTATAAAAATCTCACAATAATACAAACAACAATAAATATAACATCATAAATCTAATGACAAACTATTTAAATTAGCAAAAATAGCTAAGTCAATTCTTTATTTCATTTTCAATGAAATTAAGTATTTAAGTGTGTTTAACTAACTGACGTAAATGAAATTTCAGCTAAAATGTAAGTAATTTAAATGTGTTTAACCTCATAATTGCCCACAGAAGAATAACATGTTAATATTCCAGCAAACATAACAAATAAAATTTATTGCATACACACTAACAAACAAAAGAAAAACAACAATAATAACAACAACAACAACAACAACAACAATTACGACTCTTCAAACTAATGTATCTAGATACATACGCATGTGTGTTAATATGTAGTTTGTATTTAGTTTGAATGAAAAATACAAACGTAGGCTAAATGTGAGAGTTCCATGTGCTTTTTCATTATGTCAACAGTAAAGTAATAGTAAAAACAACAAGGACAATAATAATAGTAATAGCATTAGTAACAAAAAAAAAAAGTATATTATTATGATAGTCATTTCTATCATGATGTTGATGATGATGATGATGATGATGATAATGATGCTGTTGTTGTATTGTATTTAAATATATGTCAATTTGAATGCTCAGTAAAGGTATTTTAGTTATAAGTACAACGCAATAAGAAACATACAATACAACAACAAATAACAACAAATAACAAACAACAATACATAAAAGTATCTATGTACATATATATATAAGTATCTGTGTATGCTACTTTGTTGGTATTTAATTTTATTGCATGTAAAAGTTTGTTGAAATGTTCATCTTCAATGTTATTTAATTAAATACACGCATAATATACAAAAATATACACACACACACACATAACATACTTATGTATTTATAGATACAAATATTTAAGTATGCCACAGGCAAACAAACATACACACAGATGCAAACATACACAGAAATACTCAAAATAGTAAAATACACGCAAGAATCAAGCATGAAAATCCTGTTCTGTTTTACTCTACTCTACTCTACTCCCCTCTACAGCTGATTGAATAAATGAACAAATGAATAAATGAAATCATTTAATGTGAAATAGAAGGAACAGAGAACATAGAGAGAAATGATACTCAGTCAAAGGTATTAAACAGTCACTGACTTAGTTAGTCAATGTCATCAACAAAAATTACGACGATGAAGTTGATGATGATGAAGATGATGATGATGATAAGGAAGATAGTGATGATGATGACGACATAGAAGAAACAGCAGGCGGCAACATGTGGCCATGGAAAAGAGTATGTGTCATAAGGAAAGAAAGAAAGTATTAGAAAGAGATATAAAGATAGAGAGAAAGATATTTAAGAAGCGACATACATGCATAAGTAATTTATGTTGTTTAGTTATGACAACGACAAGGAATTATTTATTTCTCTCTATAAATATTTGACAGGACAATGAAGAAGAAATATACAGAGAAAGAGAGGGTAGCAGAATCAGAGTAGCGGACATAACTGAAAAGCCATGTCAAAAGATAAGATTTAAGCAACATTTTGATATTGAAGGCGTGCCTAAAGCTTGACACAACCAAATGACACCAACAAGAACAACGATGACAACAGCAACTAAAGTAACTCCACCTGGATTTGGATTCAACTCTTAACCTATGCGTGTGTACAGATGGATATGTGGATGGATGGATGGATGGATGGATGGATGGATGGATGGATGGATGGATGAATGGATGTCCTTAAGCCATGCAACGTTTAACTAACATGTTCGATATTCCATTCTTAAGACTCACTCGCACTACAAAATATGTTAACATAAGTGACGACAGCTAAATGTAGTATTTGGTTATCGATATCCTCTTAGCTATATAGTAATAGAATATGTAGATAAGTAAATCGTCGTTACACAGATATTGTTGATAGATAGATAGATAGATAGATGGATAGACACTTCGATGTATGAAAATAGATGGATAGATAGGTGAGTTGAAAGGTAATGTTAGCTATTAGATTGCTTTGATGTGCATGTCAACAATTGTTAAAGTTAAGCTTTACAATACACACACACACACACAGACTGACTGACATCAATATTGCATATGTATATGTGTGTCCGTGTGTGTGTGTGAGTGTGCGTGTGTGTGAGTATGTGTATTTAATATATCTGCAACATAAAGACATTGATATGTAAAATCAGGGTTACGTTTATTGGATTCACCACCTATGAATATTTGCTCAAGTTAAAATTATATAAATTACGCATACGCCCCATTGTGGCTTTTTAATATGCACATTTATGCGTGCGGTATGTACGTGTTGGTTTCAAACAATTTCAAAGTATTTTACTTTGATTTAAATATTGGAATAATAAAGAAGAAGAAGAAAAGAGACAGACAACAGATTTGAAAATAAACCATTTAATATAAAAAATAAAGAAATACCCATTCAATGTGTGTGAGAAAGAACTTTTAGTAAGCTAAATACAATATTTATAGCATACAATATACTCAGAGGTTTTCCTAATATCAAAATCATGTATCATGTGTATCTCTTGGTGATTAAATATTCATTGATGTTATGGATTTTCAAAGTTTTTGATTCACAGAAAATTATCTAACTTTGACTTAATTAAAAATGTCATACAAGTGGGAATAATTGATGAGTTTCATGACTTCTTGTTTTTGCTTTTGTTTTTGTTTTTGTTTTTGTTTCTAAAGAAATACAACTCACACGCAATCATTCACTATTAATTCATTGAAAATATATTTCTTCGAATTTGAAAATGTTCTTAACTTATTCCCACCCTCGTACAATTTATTAATAGAAAAAATTAAAAATTATACAACATTTTCATGAGAGACAGAAGTTTGTATATCCTTAATCAAAATGACTGATTGATTCAATTGTAGGCAATAGTCTTTAAGTTTTTGAGATATTAAATTTTATGATTATAAGGAATTTTAGATTGTTAAAGAGAATAGAAACTTTGAGTACGGAATATTTAGATTAACTAAATTGATTACCTCACCATAAGTCTGCTTAAATCAGAATCAAATACCAAACCCCAATTTCCCACGATAGATTGGTATAATACGTGTAGTAAAAACTTTCTCAAATCATGACAAGTTCATCAAACCTTTTTAGGAAAACTACGAGTATAATTAAAAGTTTTCCACTAAATTTTCATAAAAATATGTTTGACAAAAAAAAAATAAATTAAAGTTTTTATGAAGAAGAATATTTCATTGCTCAAATGAACCAAACGTCACAGTTTTCATTGTTTTTCATTTTCAATTCTCCTTCCTTTTGAAAGATAATAAATTCAATTTCAATTGAAATGAAGCCAAATTGTTCAATTAATATTATTTTTAAGGTTTCAACGAGTTTCGATAAAAGTATTTCCAATACCTCAATAAATTTGTTAAGCCATGCGCCAAAGCCATAAGCCAAAAAGGTAGATAGTAGTACAACTAAAGCCATTTGGTTGCTTCATTATTTTTTTTATTAAACTACTATATATATTATAAAATTATTATTAGACCGATTTTGTGCATCATCAAAATATTGTTTCATTTTATATTTAGTATATTTTATATTTTCTATAATTTTTTTTTTTTTTTTTGATTTTATTTTAATTTAATGTCCAAGCAAACGAGTCGGTTTTTATACATTTGTATCATCTTAAGGAAATTTACATGGACTTAGAAAAACATGATATTACTATCTTCTATTAAGGAGATCGTTGAGGTGAAGTCTTTAAAAACGACGACGGGTTGTGTTGTGTGTAAGACATTTTGCCAGAGGATTGGGGAGCTTTAGCAAACGATCATTGTATGGCTGCGGAAAAAATTTATTTCCACAATCACCGTAAGCGCTCTATAATTAATAATTAAAATGAAACATATGAAAGACTTTTATGCTTTTGATAATAACGCAAATTAAAAAAAAAAAACAACACAAAACAACCAACAACCATATTTGCATATGCTACTTAATGGATTTTTGTTGATTTTTTTAATTAGTAAATGATGCAAATACAGTTCACGCTCAATACAGTGAACTACATAATAAAAAAAAATATATAATTTTTATTCAATCAATTAATGGTTAATGTCAATTTTTGGTACAATATACTATTATTGATTAAAATTTGGTATTATAATTGATTTTTGGGTTTATAGAAGGTGCCACTTTTATTAAGTTAAAAACTTATTTTAAAAATCCTTGGAATGTGAATATATTCAGAAAAGTAAATGAGTTTGACCGAGACTTGGTTAAAGCTAACACCTTTGCTAATATGGAATATCATATAGATTTCCTTAGATTGCTCATTCTATGGTGAATCATAAGCCATACATAGTGAAAAAAGATGAAAACAACTCAACTGCTGGTAAATCAAATGGTTGTAAGGCGGCACACATAAGTGGATCAGCAGCTGGTATTGCTAAAAAGCACCAACATTTTCTTTTTGACACAATTGAATTGCATGAAATTCTGTCAGAAGAGTACAGAGTCGGTCATCGACCTTTGAGCCTGTCACGCCAAGCGTTTGACAATTATGTTAAAGGACATTTAGTTGGTGCATTGTGTAGTTCAATTCTAAATACTTTCATTGATCTTCTTATAATAAAAATTCATAAGAGGTTGCGTTGTTACTATCATGGTATCATATAGATCTTTTTTAACCATAGACCAACAAACTTGGCTAGCAGATTTATAGACAGTGAGATAGAATGATTTAGCTATGTGTCCTAAAGGATTAATTTCTAATTTTAAAAATTTACGAAAATATTACAAACTGGTAACAATGAGAAATTGATTAGTTGGGATTATGAAAGCATATTGAATTATGAAGAACTCTTTAGTTAATCTGGTATTTCTCTATTCACTTGTCAATTGAGCGTGTTGAAGTACAATAATTTATTATTAATTTGATTTTTTATTTTTTTTTTTACTAAAACTAATTAAAATTTTATCAAATACGTACTTAAAATTTTTCTTTCTCATTTTATGAATTTCTCTCCTTTTTTTGATGCACAAAATTTGCCTAATAAAATTTTTGTTCTCTTTTATTTTATTTTTTGATATTTACCTTTTTTTTCTATATAAATTTTGACTATATTTTTAACAGAAGATTGTTTTGCATTAATAACAAAAAATCAGAATCAGACACACGCACTTAATTAATTTGAAATATTTGTTTTTGTTATAATAATTAAATTATTTTTCATTTTTAATTATAATTTTTTTTGCCGTTTTATATACAAAAATGAAACTTTACTTTTTTTTTATTTCTCTATTTATTTTAAAGTAGTTTTTAATCAATTTTTAATTACAAATTACTTAAAAATTGACAACTTTAATAAAAATTTGCGTTATTTTTTTGTTATTTGTTTTTGCTTTATTCGTAACTTTACAAATTCTTTTTATTATTATTATGATTATTTATTTATTTATTTTTTTAAATATTTTTTAATATGTTTGAAAATCACAGATAATTTAATTACAAATTTTATTGAATTTTTCTCTTGTTTTATTTTTTTTAAATATTTTTATTTTTATTTTTATTTGTTTTTTTTTTTTGTATTTTACTACTTTTGATTCAGTAAAAAAAAAAAATGGGGAACAACAACAAGAAGATTATAGTAGTTTGTTTTTTAACATTTACTTATTAATTCTTTTTTTAAATAAAAATTAATATTATTATTGCTATTGTTGTTGGCATGTATTTATGTCATTCGTTGATTGTTGTTCTTATTACAATTTTGTATATGATTATTATTATTGTTGTAGTTGTTGTTTTTGTAAATATATTTATATATATTTGTATTATTGTGCTTTGATATCCTGCTGTGCTTACAATTAATTTGAGTTGTTTTTTTTTCACCAGCTTATTTAATTCCTGTTTTGTTTTTGTTTTTGTTTTTTCTAGTTAAATACACGCAATTAATTTTCGTTCTCTGTTTGCTTCTTTTTTTATTACTATGTATTTATTTATTTTGGAGTTTGGTTTTCCTTTTGCTCTCAACTTGTGTTTATTTTTGAAAATTAATTTACATTATTCCATATACACATGTTTTGCTTTTAATACGCGCTATGAAGCAGACAAAAAATAGTACAATTATATTAATGTTTTTTTTTTTTACTTGTTCATCATCACCATCAACTTCAATTTGTTTAAAATATTTTTTTTTTTCTTTCCTTTTGTCTTTAATAAATTTTTCTTTCCTTTTGTCTTTAAAATGTGTTTTGTTTTTCCTTATATTTCATTTCATTTTATTCAATTTCAACGCCAAAGAAAAGGAATTTTTAAATTATTGTAGAGCACAGAAGTATGCAACACACAATTAACTTTACATTTATTGCATGCCTATGCTTTGCTTGCTCTCAGTCTGGTGCCATCATCATCCACGTCAATGGTGTTTGCAGCAAAAGGAGCAGTTTGAGAGGCAGCACTAGTAGCAGTGGCATGGAAGCAATACTTATACGCCCTGTTAGCGCGCTTCATTGCACGCAAGACACGCGACGCGCACGATAAAACGACAAATGTTCAAGAAATCGAAGACGAATAAAGAAAGAAACAAAATAGACGACAGACGATTGAGTTCAGTTCAGCTCAGTTTAGTTTGAGTTGGGTTAAGAGTTCACTTTGTACAAATAACTACTGCTCTTGCTAATGATGATGAAGATGATAATTATGTTGTTGATGTTGACAGCAGCAGTTGAAACGTTGTTGCTTCTGTTCTATGTTCAACATGTCAACAATGGTCAAGACGCCACGCGCGCAACCAAACAAACAAAGAATCAACATTCTTGCATTCAAGACAATTGACCAAGTTTCAGTTGATGTTCTTGATGCTCACATAAACACATGCACACTGTGACATACACGCACGCACACACACTTATTATAAGAGTACCTTGAATACATGAAGCATGATAATAATGAGCACATGCCAAGCGAATTATAAAATGTTTGCATGCATTTGTTATTGTTGTTGTTATTATTGTTGTTGATGTTTGTGTTGTTACACGTGTAACAATTCAATTGTAGTAGTAATAATTGTTGTTGTTATTGTTGAAGGCAACGCGTGCTTAAAATCAAATGCTTTTGCCATGTAATTTGATTATTGCTGCTATGAGTTACGCCTGTGGTTATGCTACACTAATGGAAGTAATTGCTCACATTATGCAGCGCAAATTTCATTCTCATCCATCTCTTCTTGCATATCTTGTATTTCTCTTATTAAATATTTATGAAGAACACAAAAAAAAAAAAAATGAAGGTTGCCAATTAAGTCTTTAAAGGATTTCAGTTCTTCTTGTGATTTGCGGTAGGTTATGTCGTTAGGATATGTTCTCTTATTAAAGGATATGTGGCAGTTGATTTCCCACTTGATATTAGAAAAATTGACTTTAAATTCAAATTGAATTTCAAATAAACACTGATTCACTCTTTAGACATTGATTTACTGACACTGAATGTCAACGTTGTTGTCACATAAATAAAAAAAGGACATGCCTTAATGTTATTCGATTTGACTTTGACTTTGAGTTGAGTTGATTCTATTTATTTTGCACAGATTTGAAATGTGTTCATTCATTTAAACGATCCCGTTCCGTAACATTCGTATGTTGGTTGGTTGGTTGAATTGTTAGTTCGTTTGTTCGTTCATTTAATAATCGTTCAATCTTTGGATAGCGATGAATTATCCGCACGTACATCTTAACCGGTTGCAGCACCTAACGCGACTGAAAAGGTAAATGTACTCATAGTCGTTTTCGTCGTAGTCGTAGCCGTCCGTAGAGTTCCGTCCGTATTTTGTGTCCCGCATACAGCATAATTTTTTGGCAGCAAATCACGGCTAACACACACACCGAACACACATACTCATGCACACTCGAAGCATAAAATTCTACGAAGCCACAGACAACAATTCGCACAAGCTTCGTACATATGCTTCGTAAACAAATTCGTCGTGCTCTTATGATTTTACTCTCTTTGAATTGATACTCATGCTGAATACTCATGCATTAGCCAATCTACCGGCTTCATAGGATTTCACTCAAAATATTACAATGAGAGAGGACGCCGTTATCTTTAAGAAGAAGCTCAACTTCCTTATGAGCTCTTCGTAGTCCAGTTCAACTTCAATATGCAACTTTAGACTCACTCAACATAGAAAAAATAAATTATTTTCACCATAGATGGCGTTTACTTTATTTTCACTCAAACTCAAACAAATTCACTCTTCAACAGACATTCACTTAACTCACTCACCCTTGCCAAAGTCTATACAAAATTGTATTTCATATTCTTTGCTTTCTCACCCTTGCTTTATGTTTCAAAATTCTTACCGCTTGTACTTGGTATGGCGCTAGGGTGCAATTCGTGGTGAATTTTGTTATTTAGTGGTGAGTTTTTGTTTTTAAGAGAATCAATCAAATTTAAGAGAAAGTTTTCAAGGAAAATTATGGTCACAAATAAGAAATTTCATACAATTTCATTATTGAAAAAGCTTTAAGAAATACCATCTAATTTCTTATTATAAAAATATAAAAAAAAAACACATACAAATTATTGCTTAAGTTTAAGAAGAAGATGTACTATTTCATTAAATATTCGTTGAAAATATGTAGTCCACATGTTCAATTACATATTTTGGATTTTGTAACATTTTCATAAAAAATTTTGCTTTGATCTTTGTGATTAAACATTAAAACGAAAATAATTCAAAATAAAAACAGAAACATTGATCATTTTAAACTTTGAACTCCACCCAATTTTAATTCATAATTATTGTATACTCACACGAACAATAATAAAAATCTAAAAATAATCTAAAACAAATGTGCGTAGTTTCACTTTCGAACGTTTCATAAAAGTGTTTCAAAATTTTCATTATATGAATTAATTTAATAATAATTGATAATAGAAAAAAGGCAAATTGGCAGCCGTCAGCACTTACCTCGAAATGTCCGGGTATATTGGGACCTGCTTGTCCAATGTATAATGTAGATGCTGAATGGAAAACCAATTTCTCTGGTTCTTTTAATACAATTGTTGTATTACGCAATTCACAATCATAATAGAATGAGACTCGATCATTTAGGACTTGAAAACCAATTGAATTCCATTTCTTCGGTACGTAGGGAACCTGAAAACTGGCCAATTTGCGACCAGGAGCATGTTGATCCGTTTGTGAATAAACTAAAGTTGCATTATAACTATTAGTAGCCTTTGATACTGTTGACAAATGAACACCCAATTGCACGACAGTATCATGTGAACTAACTACACTGAAGAGATAACCACCATTGACTGAATTCAAACGATAATTGATTAGTATGGCGAATTCAGCCAATTCCTGTGGTAAGATTACGCCATAAAATGATTTCACATTTGTCGTGGGCAAGAATTTGTAGGTGGGAAAACCATCATTGCCAATTTCAAATTCAACTCCTTGATGTTGTTCATTATTGTTCATCATATCAAGTAATGTGAACTCAGCAAGGGCATCTGTAATAGATAGAGAAATGAGAGAGAGTGAGGTAAATTAGAGAAAGATGAAATTAATTTATTAGTATGATTTACCTTTAATTGATTGTCCTGATAAATCGATAGAGCTTTGTACGCCTGTAAATAGGCACATAATGAATGCCAAGCTAAATGTAAATAATATTTTCTGGTGACAGAAACTGAAAGAAACAAAAACAAGAGAATTTATTTAATTAGAAAATAATAATTAATACACTATTATAAAAGAATATTAAGTCTAGTAAATTTAATATTACAAATATTTAATAAATTACCCAAGTCATGAAGAAATGCAGCTTGATGACTGACAATGGTTTTCTTTTTGGTAAATAATGACCAACGACCGCTTCAAAGAGACAGAAACAGACATCAGACAGACCACCACCCTTAACATTGCATACTTGAGTAAAAAGTAAATCTATTGCTAACCGCAGACACTTCATTTTGTGGTGCTAACCGCAATTATTGGCAACACGAACTATGTACTACGTAACTCTACTGCTCCATTTGAAATTGAACTCCATTTTGGCATAGACTAAACTACACTCCATGACATAATGCGTTGCAATTAGACTCTATATTATAATATACTATTGTGTATGTGGATTGTGTGGTTATGTTTAAATTATATGAATGTGTGCGGGGGCCAATAGTTTAGTACCATGGACAGCCCTTGAATGAATAACCAAATGTTCTATGTTTGCTCTGCCAAGTCATATTTTATTCAATATAACATTTCTACATGACTTCAAAAGTACGTTCATCTTACTTTCGTTGTCTGTCCAATTGTCTGTTTGTATGTCTATGTTTCTATCTCTCTATGGGAGTCAGAAGATTCCTTGACGTTTTTATGTGACTTTTGGCAATGTAAAGTCATATTTTAGGCTTGACCAAGTCATTGGTCTATTGGCTGGCCACAAAGGCGCTTAGTTGGTTAAAGATTGCCAACTGCAACAAAGGGAAAGCAAAACTAAGCGAAAGGATTGCAAAAGACAATAGAAAACCACAAAGAATTGCATATTGTGGTTAAGAGTAAAAGGATTTATATTTTTTTGAAAAACAATAACTTAAAATGTGTGTAATGAAATTGGTACCTTCTTTCTGAATATTTAAAATTTAAATTTTATTTATATGCTATAAATAAATGTCACCGAGCAATGTTGAGAGGAGGCTGTGAATGAAATGGAGTAGAGAATTTCCTATCATATACCTTTAATTGGGTAGTTACCCATGTCCATTATATAAGTTTTCTATTCTGATGAAATAATCAGATTCAAATGGTCATATAGTTTCACTGAAGACGCGGGTGAATACTCATTAGATATTAAATTATTTTACTATAAACACACAAATGTATTAAACGAAAAACTAATTGCTTAAATATCAAATGAATATGGTGATTGATGAATCTGTGGTTAAATGGAAAACAAAACAAACATTGATGTTCTTTCTCATTGGTGACCAAAATGGTATGACAAAATTTGAGTATTTTCAAATAGCATTGCATATTTGAAAGTACCTAAAAGTACACTATGCTGATTATATAAAAGTAATTAAAACTGGAAAATGCTTAGTCTTCTTTTAGGAACGCAATTTAATAATTTGACAATTTAAAAATTCATTATTTTAAAACTAAAAATCCTTTAGCAATATTTTGATGGAATTTTCCTGATGACAATAAATAATTTGCAATTATTTTAATTACAAATATGTATTTTATATAATAATTGACTCGTTTATTTGAATTTCTAATTCTTGTTAAAATATTCAATTATTATTTAATTACTTTAATTTGAAATACTTTAACATTCAATTCATTTCTACTCCTGTTTAATTCAATTTAAAGCTTGATTTAACTGAAATAAGTAAACAATTGATCCGAGAATGTATTGTAAGTTAATCGCTTGTAAGTTAATTAAATTAAATGAAATTAAAATCAAACAATAAACAACAAGAGAATGTCTGATCCATTGAATACACAATTGACAATATGACAACAATTGAAACCAGAATTTTGCAACCAAAAGACAATGTAATTTTACTAATATCCACCAAATATACATAAACACAGCAAACTTAATCGATTGACAATAAATGGCAACAAAAGACCTAATCAATTTCATTTAAGGTTTTTGGTGTCACTAAAGGCATCAATTCTTAAGACAAACAAAAAAAGTCAAAGTAATCGGAAATTATGAATATTTAATAAATACAGTAACAGCATCTCATCGATCATTTAAATACAATAAAAAATTATTTGATTTCAAAAATATCTGAGTCACAATCAAGCATGAAATTTAAAGGCAATTAATAAGCATTAAAGAATCAAAAAATTCGGTAATTGAATTCAAAGACAATTTCATAAGTATAATCAATATAATTCTGAAAATTATGAGTTCATTGAAAAACAATAATTAACAATATATTTTTGTTTTTTTTTTTTAATTATTTAAACTTCTTGTTTTTGGCAGCTCAAGAAAAATTGACCTTTATATTATTACCAATTGTTTTTATTTAATATTTATGAGGGGTGTGAAATAAAGAGCTGTTCTAATATATGGTAGAATAAGAAATATGTATTGCCTCCCTTTAGATCCACAGACTTCTTTAATTACATTAAATACTAATTAATGTCAAGGTCTACAAAAATGATAATTTATTGTATTGTTCGTTGTTTGCTGATAACAGCATCAAACTTCAGTCTATATATTTTGGGAACACCAACAGAGTCAGTATTGTATTCATATATCAATATTTATAATTTGTTGTTATGTCTTATTTATTAAACTTCCCTCGTATATATTGTGAAGCCAACGAGAGTAACAAAAATACTTACAAATGTGCAAACAATAAATCAAATTGAATTGTGTCATAATTGTTAAAGTATTTTTACATCAGTGAATAATTTCTGAAATCACCTCTAATTGAAGGGCAAGTGAAACTGATAAATATAAAATAAATACTAGAAGCTAAAAGGAAAACAATGAAATAAATTTCGGTAACAACGAAGCTTATATACCTTTCACAATAAGAAAACATTAAGTCGTTATTTATACAGAAACATAAATTCTGATTAAATCGTTTTAAATAAAATGTAATCTGTGCGCCTTACTAATTGAACAAATGAAGTAGTTACTCTTACAAAAATTATTGTATTTTTGGATGTTATTGGATGAGCAACTTTGTCCCAACATTTACACTTGTTCCAAGCATAATGTTTGTTATTTCGGTATAGAAATCAAAAAATTCAACTCATAACTTCCATTTTTGATCTACTAGTCCAATGAATTTATATATTCCGGTAGAACAAAATAATCTCATTCGATTGATTCAAAATATTACGCCAAAACATTTAATGGTATGAGGAATAGGGGCGGGAACTTAGTTAGCAATCTAATATAAGATATATTGAGGCAACTACTTTAGACAGACACAGGTGAAAGGATATTGCTAAATTAATTATTTTAATCATATTGACCATAGAGTTTGAAATGCGTTACAAACATAACAACTAAGTAATCAACCCTATTCACTTTATGTGTGTAAGGTATTATATTGTACATATAAGAAAATAGATTCCGGAACAAATTGCTTAAAGTCTTACATATGTTGACACCATTGAACCATGTTTTTTAATTTTTTTTTTTTTTTTTTACATTAGGAATTGTGTACAAGAAGTATTATATTATTTTTCGTACGAACAATCTTTGAATATTAATAATATTTTTAATACTTTAAAGCAACATTGGTCTCAATAAATAAAGAAGAAGAAAAACATTCGTCATAGTTGAACAATATGTAAATTACTTACGATTTTTTAATCAATGTTCAAGTGATGACAATTTGTAATAATTAAAACTTTTTTTGTTTTTTATATTTTTTAATGGATTTAGCAATAAAAAATATTGAATAAAATAGTTGCTTTTTTTTTTCTTTTGCTTGGATACTTTGAAAGTGCGGTTTATGAATGAAAACGAGTGACCGATGGCAGGCGTGCTAATTGTTTTATAGGTTTAATGAACTGGACATAAATTGTTAGAAATATGTTGGAAAGGAGGAGGAATCATATGATTATTTGATTTATTTAGAAATTTTAGCCAATAAACTTAGGTGACTCATAAATTAAAACAACTCAGAGGGAATAATAAGACTTTCGTGGACAAAATTAAAAGTAAATGTGTCATTGTGGATATTGAATGATTTATTCTATTGTAAATGGGAATCAACGGTGTTTAATATAACAACTGATTACAAGAAGTAAAAATGAATTTATCTTTATTAAAACAAAATAAGTATTGGGAAACATTAATTTTACTGACAAAGATGATTTCAATATTCCATTCATTGCTCTTGTACTTGTTATTTTCAGATCGTATGTTCACTGCTGATGCTGGCATATCATTCACGGGGTAAGTACTTATTATGATCTTATTGTAGTTTTTTTTTTTTCGATTAAAATTGAAAGGGTTTTGTATTTACCATAAATCTTAGCTAACTTATCATTGACTTAAGTCATAGAATCTATATTGACAAGACTGTGAAATAGTTTTGATTTCTACCTTTAAAATTGAAATAACTAGATCACTAGGTAGATTACAGTTTCAATGTCAAAGTTGGGCTAAAATTATTTAAGCTTTATTTCTTAAACAGATTGTAGAAGTTGCCCAAAAATGTTGACATCATATATTTGTTTGATCATTTTCTTCCTCTAAATTATATACTTTTGTTATTTATTTAATTTTTAACTATATTTTTATTTTATAAAATAAAGATTCTATTAATTTTATTTATTAAATCACATTATTCAATGTCAATGCAAAATAAACTCATGTCCAATTCTACCAATCTATCTATCTATCTTTTCATTAACTTCTCTTCCTTTCTATTTCTTCTTTTTTGCTTTGAAAGCCATCAATGTCAATTGAACTCTTTGCAGTGATCGTCGTCGTATGCCCATAGTTGTCATTGTGCAATGAACAGTATTTTGTTGTTATTGTTGTTAAACAATTCTTTGTCAAATAAACGTCAAGAAAGATATTTCTATATTTTTTTCATTTATTTTTTATTTAGCAAAGCAGACACAAGACAAGTGGACAAGTTGTTATTGCTGCTGCTGCTGTTGCTGTTTCTGTTGCTGCTGTTATTGTCAGAGCAAAATATCCGAGTCAAGCAAAAGTAAATATCAAGTTTCATTCAAGTTTTTTTTGGATTTGGATTTGGCTTTAGCTTCAGTTTCAGTTTCATGAACATTTCAAATATTTATTGTGTTTATAAAAAATGCATATCAATTGTTAAAGAAATATTGAGTTGTCATCGTTGTCATTGTTATTGTCATCGTAGTACTACTAGCCTGACAATGACGTAGCGCTACAGAGCAGAACATTCCCAAATTGTATTGTATTCTATTGTATTGCATTTGAAGTTCACTTAATCATTGAGTATTTTGGCAACTAAAACATATGAAAAGAATATATTGCAATAAGTCAATGGATTACATGACTCAATTAGCTATAAATATAAAAATAAGAAACATATGTATGGTATTTCCTTTGTCATACAATCAAGTGTTCCTACATGGATAGACTACACTTATGCTTTTACATCATCTTTCAAAACTCGCTAACCTAATAAGCTAACGCAATGATGACATTGAGTTTGAATGATCTCAAATTTATCCAGTGAGCTTTTTCATAAATTCATTCATTCAATGGATGTGTGTGAATATGTTTTCAAAGGCATATCACATCTCATTTGACATGTGTTGCACGTAATTTCGATTATCATGCTTCAGTCATGCCGCAGCACCATTTGCCTGGCACCCTCTACTTACAACAGTCTTAAGTTCACGCAAGTAATCATCATCACAAGCATAAGTTTGCAGCATTTCCAACTTCCAAACTTCCCTCATCATCACAAACTCAATTTGTTTGCCTTCGTCGTGCTTCGTTCTCAAAATACAATAATTTGTTAGAAAAACTGAAGAAGGAAATTACTTTGACAATGCCGTCATCTAATTAGCACGCAGCTCAATGAGTTTTCGAATGCTGCTTACTTCATTTACTAACAAATTGACAATTGGCTTTTGGCCACGTTCGAATGAGTGTTTTTTCTTTTTCTATTGAAATTCAAAGTTTGCAGTTATTTTTTCCAGTATTTTTTATATTGTGTGGTGATAAATTGTTTTCGCTTTGTGGTAGTTTCAATGAATTTTCATGGAATTTGAAATAGACAAGAAAAAATAAAATAAATTTGTCATTCTTTCAATTATTATTGGTAAATTGGTAGTATATTTGAAGCATTCAACATTGACAGAGAGACGCCTTCAAAGTGGAAAATATTTTAATTAACTTTTAAAGAGACTAAAGAAGGAAAGGAATTCGTAAAGTTTGCCAAGATAAGTTAACCATAAGATAAGAAGTTGTGGGAAAAAAGCGAAAGGAAAATAATGAGAAAAGAAAATGTAACTCGTATGAAGTTGGAAAGGGGGAAGGAAGTGGAAATGAGGAGTTACATACATACAAACACAAATGGTTTAACATGAAATTGTTTGATAAATCAGTAAAACTCGTTGTTGTTTTGGTTAAGACTCCGCAACAAATAACCATAACAAATGCAATAATAACAACAACTAAGCCACAATAACAAGTGCAACCAACATACACATACAGATAATGCTGACTTGTTGCAATAACTTCTCTTAAGTACAAGAATGTTGCCACAGTTGTACTCCACTTAATGTCTATCTGCCCTCCAGACTGCTCATCTATCTCTCTCTCTCTGTATGTTTGTCTGTCTGTCTGTCTATCTGTCTGTCTGAATGTCCATTTTTAATCCATTCAGCCTTCACTTTATCTTCATTGCTTTTGGTGTTTGTTGTTTGCCAGTATTGTATGTACATACACGTAGTACAGTAGTAAGAATCATCTAAACTAGCGCCGATGTTGCCTCAAAAATTGTTGCTACAACATTTTAAGTGGCAGCACTTTATTGCAACACACAGAAGCAACACACACGTGCCACATAGTCTTCCTCTACAAATATATGCCAGAGCCTTTGGGCACAAGAGTTAGACGCTTCAATGATTGTGTCTGTCTTGACTTTGCTGCCACAATTGCCTCATTTTGTGTGTAGTTGCAACAACAACAACAACAAACATCTAATAACAATAACAACCAAGAGTAGCATCAAGTTCAATGTTGTTTTTTTTCATCTAAATCTGCAACATTTTCTTTCTTTTTTTTTTAAGATTCATGCCACTCAATGCTTTTCTGTATTTTGTTTGTTGTTTACTGTGTGTATGCGCGTTCTCTCTATTTTGCTTTCATTTTTAATTCAAAATCAAATTAAACTCAATTTCAAAGGTAAATTTCATGTAAGATTGATAGTGCAGCAGAACACAAAATAACAACAGAACAATGAAGATAAAAGGAGAGTAGACATTCATTAGTTCATAGGTTTCATTCATGTTGCATAAAACATGTTAATTTTAGTATACGAACAATTAACTTACATGTCAAATGGTTTTGTAAAGGAAATTCTCTAAGATTTCTATTTTAATTTCATTAAATAAATTGGTTTATTTCATTATTTAAATGAAGTTTTAAGTTTTTTAATTTAATTTTTCATTATCTCTTCTTAACATCATCATTCATTTCTATGCTTAAAACACTTTTATTAAATACAATAAAATGTTATTTCTTAATTTAATTTTCCAAATGAAAATATTTAATTTCTAAGATTATCATTTCTTGTGTTGCCATTAACCATTTATCAAAGCAACAAATTAAATGCAATCATGCAACAAATCTTAATGAAAATTCAATATGCAATGTATATTTCTACTACTTATTTGATTTCCATCTTCCTACTATTGCTGCTATAGTGGCAGCAATGGCAAGTATAAGTTGTTCGTCTGTTCATTTGTTTGTTGTTTTGTGTTGTGTTGTGTTGTGTTATGTTTACTCGTTTGGCTATTTTAAACTTAATCGCCATGTCTAATTGGACGTGTCTACACGTTAAGAGTGTCGACTACTGTATAAAGTAAACAAATCCACAAATAGGCAAATGGACAGAAAGACAAATAACCATACAAAGATGCACACAAAAATGATTCGAATGTGTAGATATTGAAGTAGTCACGCATGCGCATGCAAATGAAATCAAGTGTAGATCAAGTGAGTGAGTGAGTGAGTGTGGACTCCTCCATTTCCTCCATCATCACTTCTTCTATCCTCTTTGGTCTATACCAAGTGTAGTCCTGGCCTAGCTCTTTATGGTATTGCGTGACAAGTAGTGTGGCATATGTAGCACATTGTATATCAGAATAGAGAAATACACATAACAATAATCATAGCAAAAACAATCACAACAAATGCAGCAATTAACAAGTCTCCATCCGTCCGTCATCATCATCATCTTTAATCAGAGTCTAAAGGCAACAAAGCGCAAGCGTCGCGTGTTTCTTTCTGTTATATCGAAGTATGTTTTGTCTTCAACTTGGGGCACTCTTGATCGCACATACACGTATGAGTATTTCTTAAGGTGCTTGGCTTCTGTCTTTCGAAGTTTAACAACAACTTTGGCCTTACACTTGGTCACATTTGATTTGCTTAATTATACTCACTCACTCACTCACTCAGTGTGGAATTTTTGTTTTTTTTTTTTGTTGTTAGGCTTTATCAAACTTTCTAAAGAGATTTTAGTTTAAAAAGGGGATAAATTTACCATATGATAATAGAAAAATAATAATGTTGAGAAGAAATTTTAAACCGGAAATATAGCAATCATGATGATTAGTTAACTAAATATATGAGATGATCTTTACATATTAAACATAAATCATTAATCCATGACTTAAATGCACTTAGCCATCATTGAAATTTATTTTGAAAAAATCATCTGCTACACATTTTACTATTTATTATGATATTTCCATTGGAACCATTTGCCATCTGGATCAATATATGTACTTATGAACTTATGTATTTATGATGTATTCAATGTGATTATCTGATTTAATTTATTGTATTACTATTTTGAAACTCTACAACAAATTCTCTCTCCCATTGGCCTAATTTTTCTTTTTAGACAAAACTGAAAATTAAAATTTATTTGCAAAACATTCTGGAACACGACAAACACATAAAAACAATAAAAATTCAATAACAATTCCAGAACGCGGATCTCTTGAATAGACTAACAAACTCTTTCAAACACACACATGGAGAACTAGAAATCGATTACATTCGAGGAAAGACAAGAAAAGAAAAGAAAAGAAAAGAAAAACTATTACAATATTACAGAAGTAAAAATCACATAAAGACAAGAAACGACAATAGTAGCAACAATTCCAGACACATGCTGCTACTTTTGATTCTGCTACTGTTGCAATAACAACATTACAATATTAATAGAACAGTTTTTTCCGGCAACAGCAAGAGGAAAATAGAATAAGCCAAACGAAACTGAGAATGTAATATAAAATTTTTATATTCAGACAAATCACGACGACGTCATATTTAAATTTAAGCCATAAACTATAAAAGAAGTCAAGCGATGAACACAAAAATCAAGCTATGGATGAACTGGCGGACAGATGGACTAGTTCAGATCGGATCGGAAGGTCGAACATGGTCGTAGATGTGAACGTGATGTTGCATGTGGATATGAGGACGAAGAAAGTGATGGGATTGCAACAAAAGCGCGCTAAAGCGGAAAAAGTTGAATAGTAACGAAAAGAAAAGAAAAAAAAAGAAAAGAAAAAGAAAATAGTAGTGGCAATAAATAAAAAATCGAAGGGAACACCAACTGAAAATATCAAAATTGCTTAGAAGACCAAAAAAAGAAAATACACACAAAATACGAAAAATCTATAAAAGAAAAGGAAATGCCGTGTAAAGAAAGAGGCAGAAAAAAAAAATAAATAAAGTGACATAAAAATTGTAAATTCAAATAGAGAAAATCATCGTAAATCGGCTTAGGGCGCGCTAAGAAATGACACAAGAAATGGTTGAAAATAAAGGGCGTATCATACACAAATGTATGAGTATCTGTGTGTGTGAGTCTGTGTATTGCGTTGTGCAACAAAAGATACTACATATAATAATAATGATAATAATGTAGAAGAATAAGAAGAAGAGAAGAAGAAGGGGGCAAATGTATGCCAGTATGTCATCGTCAGCGGCACCATCAGCAACTACAGCGACAGTGATGACTCGATTCGCTGTTGTCTGATGGTGGCGCCTCAGTTTCTGATTTTTTATTTTTAAAGAAAATTCATTTCTTCATTTCTTACGTTTTCAAGCAAACATATGTACGTATATCATCCCCCAACATGACCTGACCCCCTGCCAAGACCTTAAATCGAGTGCATGTTTGAATTTGCCATCTGATGAGTAACTTATTGTATTGTATCTTATACCAACAATACTCAGTATGATAAAGTTGAAAGGGTTCAAGGGAGAATGAAAGATAGAAAGGCAGTTAGTCAGTCAGTTCTGTTCTGTTCTGTTCTGCTCTGTTTTGTTATGTTCAGTTGAGTGAAGTTCAGCATAACAAAGCATCAAACACAAAACAATTTGCTTAACAATTTGAGTGTCAAATGGAGGAGAAGATTTCAAACCACCAACTGAAATCCATGTTCATCAGTATCTGGCAAATTCATTCAGCCAGCCTTCTTTCTATACTAAAGAAGTAGTACTATAGTATATCCCACATGACAAAGGAATGATTCGACAAAGTGAGAATGAGAATTTGTTGTTTGGTTTTGGTAGATTTCAGTTGTCGTTTGCCAATTGCGTGATTTAGATTTGCATTATTTTTCGCGATTTCCTTCTTCTCAATCTTCTCAATCTATGTACGTCTTCTCGTTAACATCTTCAATGTATTTTGCTGTTAGCTTTTGGGTGGTAAATTGATGTGAGTTGCTTTTATTTGCTTTTCACGTTTGTTTGTTTGATTTAAAGGATTTACATGCGAAATTGAAGTTTATTTGACAAATGCCTTCTTTGTTGTTGTTACTTGTTTATAGATTAGATTCTCCTTATTTGACTTGTCTGAAGTTAATTCGAGGAAGGCATCAACAAGTATTAGCCTGACTTATTCATTGACAAACAATCACATTGTGATAGATCCCAAGGAAACAAGATAATACAATACGAGTATAAGAAGAAATAAAATACACACACGAAATCGAATTCTAAATATCGTAATTGTATTAAATTTCCTAATTTAAAAATTAAATTAATTTTCTCATCAGTTTAAATTCTGGACAAATTCACACCTTTTGAAATGAAAGGAAAATTTATGGTAACCAGAAACCCGCATAAACTGAACAAACTGATGGCGATAATAAATGAATTGAATTGAATTGAATTGAAGTAAAGTGAAGTGAAGTGAAGTTAAGAATGAAGAAGTTTTTTGAAGAGTTTTGTAAGTTGATACCAAAGTAAAAGATACAACAAGAATCATTATTTTAAAAGCAACAAGTTTACAAGTTACACAAAGTAAAAATATTCTACCAACAACAATGAAGAATGCACTTAGTAGTCACCAACCAACCAACTCATTGCCATAACTAGAAAGAACAGTAGCCAAGTTCAGGTCTCTGGAGAAGTGCGGATATCTTTTAAAGCAAACCAGTTTAATTCACTTATTTATTATTGTTGTTGTTGTTCTTGGTATCTTTATTGTTATTCTTGCACCAAAATAGGTTGAAATAGATTGAAGCAATAAGATAAACAAAAGAGAGCAGCAGCCAAGCAGGCAGGTGACTGTTAGTAGTGAATTGCTGAAACAAGGAAACTGTCAACACAAAGCATAATGGACGAGGGAATATTAAACAAAAACAAACAAAAAACCAAAAATTGGTAATAAAAAGCGAATATTAAGGAAGACATGGGAAAAAACAATAAGCTTGAAGTCAAGTCAATCAGAAACCATGTCATTGTCCATTAATGATCGCAGATAATGTCATTGGAACATTGGAAAAGTGAGAAGACAAAAATAAAACAAGCAAAAGGACAATGACAAAAAGGTATTTTTATTTTACGAAATCGAAAAGAGAGAAAGAATTTGCAGGGAAAGGAGAAATAAATGAGTAAAGTTATAACAATAAAATGTTTAAATTTAAAGTTGGGGAAAAGACATTAAAATAAATGTTTATTTGGAAACAGACAAAGCAATGATGCTCAACAACCTTGAGAGAATAGAATAGTTTAATGATTTGAAGAAATTCAAGTATTTTTGACCATTTATTACTAACATTTCATAGTCTACAAACCTCAATAGTTTCAAGAATATAAATTACTTTGAAAGTGATAAATCTTTTAATTACTCTCAGTTTATAATCAATACCCATTTTTTTATTTCCAATTTATATTTTAAACACTTACAAATCCTTTCACTTCACTTCAGTTCCATTTAGTTCAGTTCAACTCAATTCATTGGTTGACTTCACCAATTGACACCCACGCTAAAGGCAAAAACAACTTAAATAACTAACACGAGAGCTGCCGCCACACATTACAAAGATTTTTCACAAATCGACGCCAAAAACTAATTTTCCAATCAGCCGCTGCAAAGTCAATGAATTAAGTTTGTCTAGCCAAAAATAACTTTGCAGACATACACAAACTGTATGTTTATCTAGTATCTATCGCCCTCGTCAGTCAATAACACAACAATATAATTGCAACATACATTGATAAAAACACAAATACTACTTAAACACACAGATACACAATGATGGATAAAGCAAGAAAAAAAGCAGCCGTCGTCTCCATTTAGTAAACTTGCCAAATAAGTCATTAACGTCGTCGTTCCATGTTTCCTTCCTTCAATTCAATTAAAATGCAATTAGTTTTGCAAAAAAAAAAAACAAAGAAAAATGTTTAAATAAAAATTGAGATTAATTAATCGATCGATCGATCGATCGATCGAATGGACGATCGATAAAATAAAGAGCGGCAGCTGTTACAATTCAAAAGTATTTCAAATGAAATTTGGTTAAAAATTTTTAGAAAAAAAGCTTTATTCACAATGAATTCAATTTGCCATTCAAGGAAAGAGAACAACAGAATGGAAAAACTGTGGCCCCAAATGCAGCCTGCATCAACAAATATTACATTGATTCAACATCATAAATAGGCAAGCAACATAATCATCATGAACATTAACATGTCATCATTAACATCAACTTCATCATCGTATGATCAACATCAACAGAAGAATATTCTTGCCCTCTTGTGCCCTCAAGTAATTAGCTGTAATCATCTGCCAAAGAGCCTCCACTCTCGCCCTCCTTTCTTCTCTGTTCTCTTCTCTTCTCTTCTTCTTTGAGTACTTTAATCGTCTGGGTGTCTTTTGAAGTGTTCCCATTGCCCTCACCCCCTGGGTATGTGTTTCTCATCTTCATTGCATTCATGTTGCACTTGTCTGCAGGCAATAAGCTAAAGTAAACATTAAAAGATACATCTTGCTCTTCATGGGCATACTACTAAAGGCAGGCGTAAGATACAAGATACTTTCATGTCGACAGCTGTCTGTTGTTTACTGGCCGCGCTGCAGCATTTACTATAATCTACGAACGAGTATCTTTTGGATATGCAACATGTTGTTGTCGCCAAAAAATAAATGAAAAAAATTATCTGTGTATTTCAGTTCATTGAATGCAAAAAAGCAACAAACAAATTGATGAATGAAGAATGCTGAAAAAAGATACAAAGAATATTTATAAGTCACTACATACTATACTTATGACAAATAATTCTTTAAAGAACAACATATGATTGCTAATTGGAAATTTGAGACTCCTTTCAATCACAAACCAATTTATCTTTATTCACTTAGTTTGTCACACTTTCATGTCATTCAGCATTCAGACTCGTTCAAGGTTCATTGAATTGTATTGTATCTTTTTTATGGAAATTGGATAGAACAAGCAACCTAAAAGAACAAACTTATCTTGGCCAACAGCTTGATCTCTCTATTTTCAAATAGTGTAAAAATGCTATTCAAAACTTAAACTGCAATTAAATTTTTCCACTTGAAAACATTTTCCTGCCTCTAAAACAAAAAAAAAACAAACGAGGTGAACCAAATTTATTTGTAAGTTGACAAATTCGCTGGAAAAGGAAGATAGTAGTAGAGTAGAACGAAGAAGACCAACGCGAGTTACAATACTCGACAAAACTTTTTGAAGTGAAAATGAAGCATTGGACATGAGCCAAAAAACAAAACTACACTCGGAAAAATAATAATAAAAAAAAGTAAAACAAAATAAATAAAAATTTGATAAAAATAAGAAGAAGAAAAAAGAGGAAAATTAAATTTGTGTAAGTTGGCAAGGAAAATATCGTCAGCAAGTCGCGTTAAGCAAAATAAATAAAATATAGAAATGTAGAAAAATAGAGCAAGAGTTCAACACTAGTGGCGACCAAATCTCTTGATGATGATCATGATCATAATGATGATGATGATAACATGGATGAGGATGGGGATGACGATGTGAATGTGAATGTAAATGTAAATATGAAAGATGCCACCTACAAAGTGTTTGCCGCTAGCACAAAATTCACTTTACACACTGTAAATTCCTAGACTCAAATTTAGACAAGTTTTCCACCACAAATTTGTTGACAAAATGATGCATGGGCATCAGGCACACTTCGGAGCAAGTTTTTCAATTATGTAGATGATGATGATGATGCTTCACTCAACAAAAAATAATAAAAAGATAATAAATTTAATTTCTTTAAAAAAAAAAAAAGAAAAGTAAATAAACTTATCTATCCATCTTTATTTTTATATTTATAATATTTATCTTTGTTTAGCAACCACATTTTTACTACTCTTTATATTTTTAATGATTATTTTTAAATTATGGCATTCATTCAAGTGGAAATCCACGGTATTTCTCTGTTGCTGCTGATGAGTAAAAAAGAAAAAATAAAATATTGGCAAAGAATGCAGGAAGTATTTTTCTTTGATATAAAAAAAAAAACAAAATAGAATGGAAAATGAAATTATTTCAAGTAATCAATCACAGTTCATAAAGAATCATAAGGAATGATGATGACCTTGAAATGAGTACAAATTGTGTTTATACAGTACAGAGTAAAAAGAAAGGGAAACAATGATAATTGTTTGGTTTGACGCCAATGAGGCGTATGCACAATTTTCAATATTTTTTTTTTTTTAAGAAAAATCTTCCTACTACTGTTATTGAACTCGAAATTGGATCGAATTTAATGATAATAAATAAATAATAAAATGCCTTATTTATGTATTATACATTTGAGCTACTTACGGCATAAGGAAAAACAATGGAAACTGGAAAAATGAATGCTGAAAACAAAGAAAACTTATTGGGAGAAAATGAACAATGTCATTGTGTCGTTGTGTTGTTAAGTGAGTTCAACTGTTTGTATTAAAAGCGTGTTAAAGGCAACACTTATCCATGAAAGTGGACTGTATGAAATATATGGCAATTGAAGTTGAAAGAATAATATTCACTCATTTACTCACTCATTCATTCATTGAGTCAGTCAGTGGGCAATGATACATGAAGTGACTTCAACTTAAACTCATTCATTTACTTTGTTCACTTGCCTGCTTTCTTTAGACCGAAGCGAGGCTTACGTGACAATGACAAATTGCCAGGAAAATGTATTACAATCTTCTGTTACTTGTTATTGTTTTTTTGTTGTCGTTGTTGTTGTTGTTGTTGTAGGTGTAAATAAATCCAGTAGTTTGGTTGGTAAGTGGACTTTTAACAAGGCATAAATAATTATTGCACTTAAGTAATATTCTCATTCTCATTAAGAAGAATAAGTAAACCTTATGAATGAAGAGAATAATAGATCCGAAAGAAAATATGTATGTAATTGTATATGCAAAAGTAACTTTCTCATATTTTATCTATCAAAATTAAAACAAAAGTTATAATGAAGTCTTCAAAATAAAGCACGAACTGACACATCCTTATTGAAGTTTATAGAATTCAGCCGAGCTTTGACTTGAATTAAATTTTATTGTCTCTTCATCTTCTCTAGACCCAAATGATATCAATCTATCAAGCTGCTAAATCATTAATATAGAATCCATTATTATGTCACATTATTAAATATTTATTCTTCAGAACATTAATTTAACATTTTAATAGAAGATTCTTTTTACTATCACTTGCATGCAACACCAGCAATTTTCATCACAAATTATTGTCACAACTTTTATAAAAATAAAATCACTCTTACTACTTAATTTCCCCAACAATCAAATGTTAATTTACAAACTGATTAAAACAAGGAAAAAAAATTAGAGCGAATTGCATTGAAATATTCATTAAAGTTTTTCATTTTGAATGCAAACTTTTCGAATTGTTTCAATTGTTTCCATTTCTAAATCCAAACACAAATGTTCGTGTAGATTCTACATTCTATACAATAAAACAATCTATAACAAACTTACCATATTCCGCCCCTTTGACGACATATCGTCGTAGCCATTTTAGTTTTGTTTTGAAAATGTTTTCCAAATTGTCTGCTGCTGCTCGCTCGTTCACTTTAGTTTTTGCTGACGTCCTTTCACTTGATGGTTTTGTTGTTTGTTTTTGAATAGTTTGATATGCAAAAATTGCAGGTGTCGATTTTAATTTTGATATGAATTTTGATTTTTTTTGTTTCTTCACTTTTATAAAAAAATTTATTATTATTTGTTATTGCTTTTGAGCTAAAACGTTTAACATTTTTCTGGGGACCAAAAACAGAAAATACAATAAAAATGACGTTGTCTAAAGCAATTTCATCTAATTGAATTTAAAAATCAAATCGATTTTGAATTGTTTTACTTTTGAATTGAATTTCGTTATTGTTCTTGTTGTTGCTGTTGATGTTGACGTTGATGTTGCTGGTATTGTTGCCTTCGCACTCTCATCACGAGGCTATTGTCGTTTGTTGTGGTCAACATTTAGTTTTTCAATAGAAAACTTTTTTTTTTAATATTTTTTATTTTTAATTGAAAATTTTATAGCATTTTCATGTTTCTTTATCCTTTGCACACTAATTTTAAATAAATAAGAAAAATTATTGAATAATGATTTAGGAATTTTATAAAGATTTTAAAGATTTGGAGACACTTCCTTTTTGTCATTTATTTTCTTTGATGGTTAATGATAAATTTTGTAAATGAGTTTCTCTTATCTTTCATCACAAACAAATTAATTTTTTCATAATTTTCTCTTCTATAGACACATTTAGCCGACAAAAAGGTTCACACTAGTATAAACACCACTAGAATTGATAGTTGCCAAAGACCATAAAATATTCGCTTAACACATTTGGCAACCCTTTTCCTTGTATTTTTGTTTATGTTTATGTTTTTGTTTTGGTTTCGGTTTTGGTTTTTTTGTTCATTTTGGCCAATCCCCAAACCCTCATCGTGTTTGTTTATGCAAAACAGATTTATGCCGTATTAGGCTTACGCATCATTAATCACGGTTGTTTAGACGGTGGTGGCGTATGTGTCTGATATCTGTCGATTACACATACGACGGACGTGTTGTTTTTGTATGATTTTTATCAATGCGCTTGCAGCATTTCATTATAGCATTTCATGACTCGATGCCTAAAATGAAACAAAAAAGAGAAAATCAATTTACATTTGATTAAAAATTTGTAGACTTTACGTTTAATAAAACATTAAATTCATCTTTAATCTATAAATGAAGGATTTATATAACTTTAGTCTCATCATAATAAGATACAATTCAATTCCCCAAACCTTCCAAAAAGGATAATCATTTTTTCATTACTTTGCAACATGATTGAACCGCACCACACCACACCAGACCACAATTATGTTTCACCTTTCTATCTATAGTATGTATCTATTATGGCCTCCCTCCCCAAACTACACTTCTACTTTATTTTCCAACATTAATAGAAATTTCATTTATACAAGAAAAAAGAAGAAAACAAACAATATAAAGGAGTATGAATGAATAGGAGGCTCTTTGCACTAACAGTTGGCTGGGGTAACCGAAAATAATCTGATGAAATAAACAATTTGACAATTTATATGCAGCCAATGCCAATGGATGTCAAAATAGATAAAATTATTGACTTGTATGGAACACGGAACATGGAACATTCAATAAACGAGAGTCACACACGCATTTTGGCATTCTGAGAAGTCAAGATGGTGATTGAGATGCTAAGGAAACTCAGCAAGGACAAACTTAATTTATCTGTGCGAGTGCAAAAGTGCGTGTGCGTGGCAAATCCCTAAGGGCAAAGGTCGCCAGGAAGAAGGACTATTTCGGTTAACCTCCTCAGCAGCATCATCAACTGAATCACCAACTTCATTATCATCAATATTATCTGTATTATCTTCTTCACTTACTACTGTATGTGCTCTTTTTGTTGGTGTTCTTGTTGTTTTTTTTTATCACTTTCTTTCAATGACTTGCCTATATATAATCTTTCTTTCTTCTTCTCATGTTGTATATTAAGATACCTCCTACTCAAGGACAATCGAAGCATGTGTGAGTATATGAATGTGAAGTAATAACTTCTTAAAAGGTTAAGTGGCCAAGTGAGTTGAGAGAGTAAGTCATACGACTTAAGTTTGTTGGTTATTTGAATGTAATAAAGACTCACTTTTGCACGCTCATGGCATCTCTTAAGTACTACTTCTGTTCTATTCCTTTTCCATTTCCATTTCCATTAGAAATAGATTCTTCTTCTATATATATTTTTGCATTGCATTTAGAGCCTTTTTAGAATAAACAGGAAACGGAAGGACATTTACTCAAAGTAAGTTGCAAATCGTAAGAACGTAAGACGAAGACCACCCGCCACCTTCGTCGATGTTGATGTTGATGTTGATGTTGATGCTGATAAGACACACTATCACTTACCCATACTATCGTTCTCCCGCACAGATAGAAAATACACATAGGCACACATTCGTTCATGTGCCAAAGAATGAAAAATAAATGAAGTATTAAGGAAAGAATGAAAGAAAGAAGTCAATGGGATATTTGTGCTTCTGGGCTTAAGAAACATTTTAGTTATAGCAGAAGTGAAAAACAGCAGAAAAAAAGGGGTATGTAAGTCAGGGAGAATATGGTAAGTATGAAAATAAGTAAGTAAAAAAAGATCAAGTGTGAGATAAGCTAGCATACTTCAAGATATTCGTATGTCACGACTTGGTTAGTTCAATGAAATAGTACTGTGACATTTTTCCAAAGACTTTAAGATTGAGAGAAAGCAAACGCTTTAAGCTTATTTTTATCATTAAAAAAAGTAAATATTCTCTGGCTACCACTTGACATCCAGCGAACCTTTCAAGCAAAGGTCCATTATTTTTAAAGCAGTTTTTGTTTTTTTAATTTCAAGAATTTGTTAATTGTTTATTGTTTATCACATTTTCAAACCATCAAGTCGTAAATGAGAAATCCTTTCTCTTAAAAAGCTAATTTTTATTTCTTGAAAATTAAAAGAATAAATTAATAAAT
Organism: Amiota mariae; assembly: GCA_035041805.1. NCBI lineage: Eukaryota > Metazoa > Arthropoda > Insecta > Diptera > Drosophilidae > Amiota > Amiota mariae. The sequence continues at coordinate 1,072,694 of JAWNKV010000332.1, read as the reverse complement.
TTTATTAAATTGCTCGTATTTATTTTTTAATTACTTTTCAAATTTTCTATTACATATCATTTTTTCAATGTTTCTCATTCATTTACATTTTTTTTATTTTTCATTTTTATTGACTTGTCGTCTAATGGTATTTAGTTCAGTGTCAGTGTTGATGGTGACTTAGTGACAGACAAACACACTTATCACTTCAAAAACTAATTTAAATTTATATACAATATATTGTATAATTATTATTATTATTATTTTTCAATTTTCAATCGAACATTTCAAGTAGATTTCGTTGTAAACGATGACAATTAAAATGTGCTCATACTTATTTATGTCTTTGAAATCAGTAAAATGAATTTATATGCATTTTTTTCTACAATACAACAACAGAAAAAAAAAACAATAAAAATCTAGATGAAGCAATAAAACAACACCAACAACATCAATAATACTAATAAAAATAATTATAATAAAAATAATAATCTACTATAAAAAAGATGCGAACGCATTGGAAATATTAAAATGCGATAAGCTTAGAAAATAGAATATTGAAAAATATAATACTAAATGCATAACATTGATTCAGTGATTCATTTGATCAATGAATTTTCGCAAATGATTGCAATTTTTATTGAAATTAGATTTTCATGGAAAAGAATTTTTATTGTTTTGACTGTAATTTACCAAAGGTACTATATGTTTTCTAAAGAAAGAATCAATTCATAAGACATAAAACGTAATACTTTTTTTGTAAATTTATTGTACTTAGATTCTCTGTGTTTCTAAGAATTTATTAAAGCAACATTTTATTCTAATTTCCATGCAAATTGCAAAGTTTTAAGGAAAAGGTGTGACTGCACATTGTATTAGTAGGATGACTCAGATGAATTGCCATTTCCTGTCTGTACAGAAGAAATAAGAAGAACATGACTTGAAATTTGATATGTCGGTTGTCAAGTAGTTGTCTTCTTTTAAACCCGATAATATGTATTCAGCATTGTAGCGTACAAATCGCATTATTTTTGATTTAATTCATAATTAATTTCGTTATTTCATCAGAAGTCAATTCTGAATTTATTTTTCAAAATTTTTCTTTTTATTTCTCTTTAACCAGACAAGAAGATTAATTTTCCTATTTAAATGTCACTCTATTCTTGAAAAATAATCTTATTTTTGTATGTAATTTATTTCAAATGATTCATTCTCATGCCTTTAAAGAAAGTTTTTCATTTCAAATTTACAAAGAAAATAATATTTCATACAACAATATAAATAATAAAAAAAAAAATAAATAGATTAACATGAGCTTATCTGGGTTAACAAAACATTCTATTTGAAACTATCAAATGTCAACTTAATCAAGTAAGCGCCACTTGATTGTTTCATTCAGCAAGTGTTTGCCATGTTTTCACACACGCAATTTACATATTTTTTTCTATTTTTTTTTTTAAATAAATGTTTTTTCTTTCTTAATTATAATAAAATAATAAAAACAAAGTACTACAATTTGCATTAAAAATAACAACAAAATAAAGAAAACTTGCAAAATTAAAGTGCGGCTTACAAAAACGTCACAAGTCGTCGCCGTCGATGATGTTGTTTTTTTGTATGTGTGAGGGGAAAAGTTTTTTATTATAGACGGCGCCAAATCGTATGCAAAATAATATTATATGTGTATAGTATATTGATATAAAAGAGAAAAAAAAACTTGACTCAACAAGTTTATAAAGTATTTATGAGATACACAGATACTGACACGGATAGCCTTACAATTAAGTCAGACGGCTGCCAACCTAAACAATTGTTGTGCTCCAATCCAATCCGAATCGATTCGATACGATCGCATCAGATCGGTCGATCGGTCGATCGATAGATCTTTTGCTTGGTTGGTTTGTTGGTCGATCGTCTACTGGTTGATCGTTTCGATTGAACTGTCAGATTGGAAAAGTGACAAGGCACATACCTATTTACTTGTTTCTTTGAACATTGCCAAAAGCGGAGAGACTCACTCCATTGTTTTGATATGCAAAATAGATTAAACATTTCATTTAGCCATGCGACACTTTTGCTTCTAAGTAATTGTTCATTGTGTCCATGATGTTGTTGTTTCAATTGTTGTTGCTTCTGTTAGTGTTTTTAAAATAATAGGTAGCAGTAAAAGCCGCCGCTGCTGGAAATGGCGTGTGGAGCACATTAATAACGCTCGATTTCAATCTAAGCGCCTGTGAGAAACAAAAGTTGTTCTACTTAATTAAGCAACTAGGTGGCGTTATCTACTCACTTATCTTATGTATAATATAAAAGATCAGATCATTTAATCCAATTAGTTAAACTTGTTTCTTTTTTATTTGTGCCAATTTCAGGCAACATTTCAAACCAACAACAAATTCAGTTCAGGATTGAGTATTTACACGCGTTTTTGATGCGTTTTTCTTGCGTTTTTCTGTTTTCCATGATTGACATTGGGCCAACTGATATTTGTTTGTCAACAATTGTCTGGTTCCTGTTTTTTTTTTATATTAATTTTTTATAATAATTATTTATTTGAGTGCAGTCATTCGTTATTTACTTTTGGTATATTTTATTATTATTTTATTTTATTGGTGAATCTTCATTATTTATATTTGGTTAAAATGAAAAAAATATTATTTATTTATTCCACTAACGAAGTAGTTATTACTGTTATAGTTATTTTATATCGATTTATTTATTAATTATTCCAAAGTATATTTTTTCTTTCGCATTCAAAGTGTTTTTTTTTTTTTTTTTTTTTGAGATATCGGAATCCTCTTGTTTATTCTTTTCCTTGTGTTTATCTCTTTGTGTATTAAGTATTTTAAATTAATGATCAAATGTCGTATTTGTTGTGAGTTGTAAACTATTAAAGGTCTTAACTTATTGACATATTTATTGCTTTATGCAACAAGTGGTTTTTCTCATCAAAATAGTTCAACACACAAGCGAGGTGTGGTTATAAAATAATGAGGTTATTGTTTTGACAGAGAAGAATTACGCGACTTGGTGGTGGGACAATCGTTTGGTGTGACAAGTATTTATTTTGTTTGTTTTTCATTATTTTCAGTAGCCCAAAGGCGCCGAATATCTGAAGACAGTCATGTGTTTATGTTGATGAATTTGTATCACGTGCATTAGTTTTAGAGTAGTTTAAGTTGGCCAACAAAACTTTGATAATATGATAGAATCTAAACTTCTCAATATTTTTTAGTCACATCTCGCCCATTAGCATATGAATGCTTTCATTGACTTGATAATATCTTTTATATTCTACTTTTATATTTTGATTCTGTTGCTACTGTTGCTGTTGCGGTTGCCTTACTTAAGATGCCATCAAATTTGTTAAAAAATTCGACTAAACTAATATTTTCTTATGAAAATAAAAAAAAAATCACACGTGGCAACAACTGTCAGAACAACTACAACAACAACAATAACAATAGCAATAATAAAGTAGCTTTGAAATCATCAAGCGGAAAAAAGCTTTTAAACAAAATTTAGAAATAAAAAATATTTAATTTTATTTTCTTTACTTTTTTTTTATGTATTTATTCATAAAACAACAAACAGATGCTTTTTCCTTTGCTTTGCTTTTTCTTTTTCTTTTGAATTTTTCTTTTTCTTCTTAGGTCCACCGCATTAAAATTTTACTTTGTATTAATAATCATAAAATTTATTGCATTCAATTTATATTTTTAGATACAAAAAGTTTTTTCACTTTCAATTTTATTATTTAGTGAAATGGAGGGAAAACCATTATTATTACGAAAACCATCTGTTGAATATTGAAAATTATGAAAAATGAAATGAAATAATATTCTATCATCATCATTTAACAGTTTAGTGAATCATTAATGTAAACTTGCGGTTTTTAGCTTCTATATATTTCCCAAGATTATTCAGCTAAATCTCATCTTATCAAAATATTATTAGAACATAAAACCCCATTAAATAAAGTCATAAATTCACAAATAGAAATAGAAAAATTATGTCATCTTATAATTTATAAATAACAAAAGTTTCCCCTAAGCTAAAGAGTGCGATGATGATGATGATGATGAAGAGATTGTAGATGACCACAAATTGATTGATGATTAGGTTGCATTAGTTCTCATTGTGTTTTACATGTTGTTTGTTAAAAATCAACATCAGCAACAATATCAACAAGAATGGACCCAAAGGCATATGTTGCATGTTGCCAACAACACAAAGAGTGACTAACAAAATGATCAACATGACAGTTGACAACACATAACAGACAACGACAGTTCATAATTAAGTATTATGAGTGCATAAATGATGATGATGATGATGATAATGGTGATGGTGATGCAAATGTCCGGCAGGCAGACACAAGAATGCAACCCAATCACTTACACCCTCTCCCCTTCCATATGAGTTATGCGTAGCTTTGTGGCTTGTGGCTTCCCTCTTTTCTTTTGCATTTTTTCCTTTATTCTTTTATAAGCCAATCATCATCTGGCAATAAAACAATGGCCCATTGTTGTCAACTCAAATAAACTGAATATCTGAATATTTATACTTACATATGTGATGGATTCATAGCTACACAATAACAATAGCAATAATAATAAATAATAACAAGAAACAACAACAAGTTAGCGCCATTAACTTTGTGTAACTGTCACATACATATATCTGTGTACACTTGTCTATTTATGAATATCATCATCGTTATTATCTTCTTCATCATCATTATTATCATCAACATTATCCACAAATTTGTATCATGATAAAAAAAAAAAAATAAATTGTATATTTTAGCATAGTTTTTAGAATCTCATTTGCTATCACAGCACGTTTTCTTGCATATGCATAGATACTCGTACTCGTACATTTATACTCGTACATAAATATGTAGATACTTTTTGTATCTTTGATTATGTGATACTCGTAAGCAAATTGGCATTAGGCCAATTTATTAAAACAAAGAAGAAACAAAAAAACAAAAACAGAAGAGAAGAAACATAACTACAACAAAAATCTGCATATTTAGTCATTAAATTGAAACGTGTGCAATTTTTGTTTGGTGAAGCTCAGCTACACTTTATACTTTGATGCCTTTTCAGTGTCATTGATGCAATTATGATTAAATGAAAAGATATCCATACATTTTATAATGTTTGATGATTCTTATTGAATTTAATTTTAATTTGAATTTTTCCCACTTTATGCAGAATCTTAAGCATTTCTTATTGTCAAGATATCAATTAGTTTGATTCTAAATTATGATGATGATGATGATGGTGCGTGTGTAGATGATTCTTAATTCTGCTAAAGCTAACTTTTACCATTCAGACAGGTATTTTTCTTCTACTTCTACTTCAACTTCTCACTCACTCATTTAATTAATATCTTCTCCTCACATTTTTTGACAACTCACTTGCAACAACATTCGCTATTGCGTTGCATATTGCAGTTTTTATAGTTTCATTCAGTATCTGAATTCGTGGCATGCCACTTGTCGCTTGTCTCTTGTCTGCATTATTATTTATTAGTGCTGCCAGTATTGCCAATGCTAGCGAGTCACTGACACAGTTGTCACCTCATTCGTCTAATACCAAACAAGCAAAAAAAAAAAAAATACAAAAATTAAGAAAAACATTGCAAAAAAAGATAAAAATAAAAAAAAATTAAAGAAAAAATATTGAAAAATAGTATAGTGGAAAAATATGAAAATTCAACGAGTGCAGGCAACGACGCCATAAGTTTTTTATGTCAGCTCAGCTTAGTTTTGTTGTTGAAAAATTGCTGCATCATTTTCTGATGCATTAAGTTAAGCCAACTGAACTCATCTCAACACAACGCAACGCAACTCAATGCATCTCAACTTGTCTTGTCTCAACTTGATACTCAACACTTCAACTAGAAATCTACATAAAATTAATTTCTACTTCCTTTTTGGATTCTTTTCTTCTTTATTTATTTATTCACTATTTGCTATGTGTGCTGTGATTCACACTTTTCCTTAGATCAGCTCAGATCATTTATAAAAGTATCTTATATCTGTAGCTTTACTTAAGTCTACTGAAGACTGGTAATGCTGCTGCTCCTGCTGCTGTTGCTGCCACCATCGTCGCCTGCTGTGCAACTAAACAGCTCAATATATGAGATGATGTGATGATGATGATGATAATAATAATGGTGATGATGATGTACTCAAGTGTTTTTATAATTCTCTTTGCTTTGAGTTGAGTCTTCTGTACTGAACTGAGCTGAGGATGGAGTTATTTGCGTATCAGACTCAGTTTGAGTTGAAGTCTCTGCAACTTATGTATCTCGTTTATGCGCGAACGCGCGCTTTTTGAGTTATGAGTTTGTTTTGTTGATTGCATTACTTTGCAATTTATGGTTTATTGAATCTGACAGTGCGTGCAATTTTGTATGCTTCTTTTTTTTCGTCTCTCATAATAATTTATGTTTGTTTAATTGAAAACTTACTATGAAATGAAATGCAACAAGTTGTGAAATTATGCTTGAAATGTGTTTTGTATTTAAATATTTAATTGGATTCTCTATGCACATTGAACACTCTTAGAGATTACTGGAGAACTGTTAGGTATTGCGTATGCATAATGCCAATTTTTGAATTTTTTTTATTAAAATATCAATCAATTAATAAAATGCTTTTGAATGCTTATTATTTATTACCTCATCATCATTGTATCGAATCAGTGACAAGTGAATGTTGTAGAACACAAATGACTTCATCAACATTAAATTGGCCATGAACAAACAAACCATTTCAGTTATTCAAATGAACCATAAGCAATTTGAAGCTCTAGAATATATAAAGATCTTTTAATTAATAGGTGAATAAGAATTTTTTGTAATTCATAATTATTTTGTAAAGGAAAATGATGTCGTCGCCATTTGTATGACGCATAGATATAAGCAACTCACTCATTACTCATACGTCATGTCGCATTCAGTAATTCACTTACGCAGGGTGACAAGGGAATGCGTTAGACAGACACTATTATTATGTAGATTTGCTTACGTTTTGTGTGCTTTTGTTTTGAAATATTTTTATTATATTTTTCCTTATTTTCTTATTATTATAATATTTTCTTTTATTAAAGTTTCTTAGTCTGTCACATGAAAGAAAATGGAAAAAACGGAAAATATGTGTACAAAGTGAGTAAATGAGATGAAAAGTGATAGTGAGATATGTTGATGACATAGTTATCCCCCGGCATAATGTCACTTTCAGTTATTATTATTATTATTATTAGAAAAGGGTACACACACTTAGTCAAAGTATCTATGCATAAAAATACATAAATGCAGTCGGAAATTGGCTTAGAAATACATTGTTTGCTATTATTGTTATTATTATTATTATTATTATTTTTGTTATTATTGTTGCTGTCATATGGAGTTCATATTAAAATACAATGAAATGTATGAAGGGCGTAGGAAACCATTATTTTGCTTTTTTGAAACAAAAACAATAAAATCGGGGACTTAGTACAAATGACTCTGTTTTTGGCCTGAAGCAAGTACGTAGTCATACATACTGTAAGTTGTTTTTAACAAATGTATACGTTTCATTATTAATTTAATGACCAAATCAAGTTTATAGTTTTCTCGAAGATTTTTAATTGTTGATAACATTAAAAATTTAATTGATTTTTTTTAATTAAAATTATAATTAGTCAATTACAACTACATATTATTTATTACCTTTATCAACACTTTCATTTCATATGAATATCAATTTTAATATGTAGAATAATCATAATAATACTACTTCGTATAACAATCATCAGCCCATATAAACATCATTATAAGATTAATATTATTTCCCACTGTTCTTATGTTATCTGCTATGGCAAAATTGTGTCGAATGGCATTGAACCGAAATACGCCACTGATGAACGTGATGTCATCGAAAATGATAAGAATAAGGAGAATCTCAAAAAAAAATACGTCACACAAAGATGTTGCATTGCAAGTGCTTTTTTTTTTGTTGTTGTTATTTTACTATGTACATTTTGTTATTATATTGTCAAAAGATTGCATTTCAATTAAATACATTTTAGTCAGCATTCAAGTTAACATTTGGAAAAAAAACATGGTATAATATTCCTCACTACTGTAGAAAGAAACTGCCAACTATAGGTCGAAAAGAAGAAACAGGTGTAACGGCAAGCAACAGAATGATCACATGTTTTATGTTCGATGCATGTTAGGATCGCCCATCGAATATCGACCTCCCCGGCAGAAAGTGACTTCAGTTGCGGAAAGAATGCAAGTCAACTCGACTTCCTTACTTACAAAATGATTAAAAAGTCATCTTTCCTTCTTTCTCCTGTTTCTTTGTTATTGATTCTATATGACTTGCTGACTTGCTTACTAAATACTGACAAGATCGTCAGACGTTGTTTTCTTCGTTTTTCCTATTTTTCTTTGTTTTTAATGAACTTTCCTTGGATTATTATTATATCATCAAAAATACACACAATAAATTAATTCATCACCAGTACCTCTATCTATGATTATAATTTTCATTACTATCAAAATCAATATCATAATCATTTTAAACACTAAATACAAATACACTTAATACAATCATCAGCATTACCAGTTATGGTAATCATCATTAATATTATGGCCATCATAATGAAATTAATACAGATCAATCAAAATCAACAAAATTATCATCAGAGTCACCATTAACCAACATCTTTGTCACAAAAAACATGGTCACTTTTTAAAAAAATCGATATGTTTTAAGGAAGAATGCTTGCATGCAAAGTAAAATTTCTTCTTACTTCATTAAGTCTTCAGATTTCCTATTAAAATTAAAAATCCTTTCAATTGAAAGATTCAATAATTACAATTTATCAATCAACCTAATAATTTCAGTTTACTACCAAAAATATTCATCATACATAAGTATTTCTTAAACTATCATCAACCTTCTATTACTTCTTCCTGAACTTCGTCACCAACTTTATTTATTAACATATTTCTTGTTTTCACATATTTCTTATATTTATCTTATTTATTTATGTATTTCTATGATGCCCTTAACCTTGACAAAAAAAAAAAAAAGTGAGAAACTAAACGAAACTAAATATACCCACTCAGCTTGAATATTCAAAATATTTAGGCTTAAAATATGATAAAATAAAATTATACCTTATAATAATAATAATATTGATTATATTATTTGGTTATTGGTTTTTGTTAGTTTTTTTTTTTTTTTGTATTTGTTTTTATTTCTATTTCTGTTATTTCTTTTAAACAAATTGGTTTGTGGTTATTACAAAATAGTCGCAGTAAATAAATGTTAAATATGCAAAATTAAAATATGCATAAAACGTGGAGTATCCACAACTATAAACAGTAAATACTTTGACACACAAATACTAAATACTACAATATAAGTATGCGATTATATTAAATAATCAACTAAAATGCGGGTTCAGCAGCAATGATGCTGATGATGATGATGATGGCAAATGGTTGTTGAATGGACAAATGGACAGACAAAAAGATGAATGAGTTTCTGATGGACTGAACTGGACTGAGCTGGAGAGAAGGAAGTCGTGCTTGATTTCAAGTTGTTGAGATTTACAATGAAGCAATAATAAATAGCGCAAATATATGCTAATTATATACAATACATAAACAATATATAAAATACTACTTAGTATAAGGAGAGAAAGAGTGAATCAACTAAGTAAAGAGAGTGTAATTGCAAAACGATTATTGTATTATAGTAGTTCATGATTATAAATACAATAAACGAAAGTGTTGAATGTAAAATAAAATAAATGAAAAATTTAAAGAAAATAACAAACTTTACTATAAATGATTGTTGGACCGAGCGGCCATCGACTGAGAGACCTTATCAATGAAATGTTGTTGTTGGTGTTGATGGTGGCCAGCAAATCTAAATCTTAAGCATGCGTGGTTTACACTCAAACAAAAATGATTTCCAAATTGAAATTTATAAAACCTTCAATGATGATTGATATTGAATTATTTATGTGCTATGAAAATAATAAAAAAAATATTTGCATTTGAAAAATGAGTTGAAAAAAATATTAAACAGCTAAGTCATGGTAAACTTTAAGGGAAGCGAACGAACTAAAGAAGAGCGCGAATAAGAATGAATAGAAATAATACAATTAAATTTACATAATCAAAGAAAAAGAAAAGAAAAAAACAAACAAATGAATGAATGAAAAAATGGTTGAAATGAATGAGAAATTAGAGCAAGTTTAAAGTTTTTAAATAATTAAATAAAATACAAACCTTTTTTTATTGTTCTTTTTGTTTTTTACTTTTGTTTTTGTTTCGAATTTCTGTTCATTATCTCATTAAATAATTTTAAAAAATTTAAATGAAATGTGACAATTCTTGAATTGTTCTACATAGTTGTTGTTATCAATACACTCACTCACTCACTTAATCATACACACAGAGATACTTTATTGTTATTATTATTGTTGTTGTTGTTGTTGTAGTACACTTGTCACTTGTTGTTGTTATTGTAATTGTTATTAAAGAAGTTTGAAAAAGGTCTACTTGTTTCCTTCTCTCTACACACTTTTTTTTTTTTTGTATTCTCAATGTAAAAAAAATATGAAGGAAGAAACTTGCTTTCAATTTTTGTTGCTATTTGTTGTTTTTGTTGGTGCTATTGTTAAAAGGAAATTGCTGATGTTTCCTTTTTTCCAACAACATGCAACAATAAGAAAAACTGTAGCGACAATAGAAACTGTCAATGATTTTCTTGTTGCTGCCACTTTTGTCGCTTTATTGCTTTTAATTTCAATTTCAATAGAGCAAAGACAATAACAACAACAGTAGATCAGTAGATACAACAACAACAGCAGCAACAACTTTATTATTATCATTGTCATCATGTTGTCACTTGAAAGGCACCTCCACAATATGGCAACACAATAGACCAACAGCAACAACAACTACAACAAATTCTCGTAACTAGGGACACTCTTCTTTTGTTATTGTTATTGTTAATGTTGTTGTTGTTGTTGTTGTTGCCTTTATTCTCCTTCCCTTGTTAACATATTTCTCTGTGTTTTTTTCCCTATTTATCCATTCCATTTTCGGGAAGTGCTTTAGACAACAGACTTTTTTTTTAACAAAACACAATGAATGATTTTTGTTCTCTTAGGTTGGTTGGTTCGTTGGTTGGTTAGTCGTCACTTGGTGTTTTGTAAAAGGGTTTTGCGAAAGTATGTGAGAGTGGGGAACTGAATAAAGAACATGAACCAACAAAAACATCATATTTCCTTTGTGTTCACACTAAACTATTCTCATTGGGGATTTGTCACTTGGCCAGGCGACTCACACACACACACACACACACACACACACACACAATTCATTCATTTCATTCACTATTTCACTTTGTTTAACTTAACTGATAATAATAGTAAAACTGCATTGTTGCAGTAGCCAACTTTTTATTTAGTTTTTTTAATATTTTTCAAAACATTTTTTAAATACATATTTTGTTTTTTTTTTTAAATTTTTGCAAAATTTTTGAACAAAAATTTTATTTTATTAAAATTTTTATGAGATTTTTGTAAAACTAAAAATCATAAATATTTTTCAAATAAATAAACCGGCAACAAAATACGAGGAAACACACAGATACAAAACACTTGAAGTACATAGAAAATATTGAATTGATGTTAGCGTTTTTGAAGCACGTTTCCAAACGGCTCGTAAAAATTTAGCGTAGCTCCACGCCTGTGCCACCAACAATGTCAAAATCAGACTGAAACAGGCCGGTGCGCTTTTAGAACGATGATACTACCCACAGTCAACGAAGCAACGTTTCAGACGCCAACAGCGCAGTCAAGTCAAGTTGAGCAGCCGATACGTATGCGCAATGCCACGAAAGCAACACAAGCAACAAACAAAAATATAAAAAAGACTAACTTTGGCTATGCCGAAGTTGTAATACTCTTCACGGCCCAGCTAGTGGTCCGAGGGTCTTGAAATTTATAAGGTTGGTGGCTATGGGTCAGACACTTATAGTGTCTAAATTTTAAGACGATAGTACAAAAAACAAAAAAGTTTGTCTAATAAGAACATTCATTTGGATCCCGGTTTGTATGGGGGGTGCCCCTCCTAGTAGTCCGAGGGTTTTGAAATTTTCATGGTTTGTGGATATGGGTCACAGACTAATAGTGTCCAAATTTCAGTTCAATAAGATAATAATAAAAAAAAACAAAAAAAGGGGGTAACCTTAGGATCATGAAAATTATATAGTTGGTGTACATGAACCAGAAACTTATAGTGTCCAAATTTCAGTTCGATTCGTCAAAACACAATTTTTTCTAATAAGAACATTAATTTAAAAAATCAGCCAAGTGTGAGTCGAATTCGCACATGGAGGGTTCCGTACCATCGTACAAGATTTTTTGCTTAAAATATTAAATTATGTGCATATTTAACAGCCTAAAGATACACTACAATTAACAGCTTAAAAGTATACTACACAAAAAAAAATGTTAAACAAAAGATTAAATTAAAGAACAATGCTTCTTTTGTTTGTCGGACGGACGGACGGACAGCGTAAGCTTAGTAATGGGGTCCCCTTAGCTCCCTATGGGTACGGAACCCTAAAAAGGGGGTTTGTATGGGTACCTCCCCTGGTGGTCCGATTCGGCTGATTCCCGAACTTGATCGGCATTTGGTAAAAAGACACCTATATACAAAATTTCAGCTCTCTAGCTCAAAAACTGAAGGACTAGGAGTGCGGACAGACGGACATGGCTAAATCAACTCGTCTCATCGAGCTGATCAGAAATATATATACTTTTGTGGTCTGCGATGTCTCCTTCTGTATGTTACAAACTTCATGACAAACTTATAATACTATTCACTCCCGTGAAGAGTATAATGAAGGCAAAGCAAAGCCAAGCCAAGCCAAGACAAGCAAACACAAGCATACACAGACAAAGCATCGAGAGCTGATTTTCTGTTGCTCTGCAGCAATGATGACGATGACGATGAAGATGACGACGACGCCATCGTGAAGTAGGCAGAACAACAATGAGATAACAACAAAAACAACAAAAGCAAATAATGTTGCGATTAAAAAAGCAGAAAGCAGAAGGAAAAGAAGATGCTTCTGCTGTCATAAAAAAAAATAAAAAAATAAAAGGAAGACAATAGTATTTCACAGTTTCGCTTTTGATTGCAGTTCATTCAACAAAAAGCTTTGCAGTTGATGTTGATGTTGACGTTGACGTTGACATCGCAGTTGTTGCTACTAAGCATCAGCACCCACAACAAATCAGCATCAAGTAGAATCAGAAGCAGAATCAGTATCACTTGCTTATGTTGCCGGTTATTTGTTGTTGCCTTTGGCCGGCTCCTTGTTTTGTTTGTTTCTTTGGTGTTTGGTTTGCTAGTTTTATTCCTCTGTTTATCGTTTATCTGTTTGTTTATTTGTCAATGTTTTTTCCCGCTAAATTGGTTCTTAGCATTGCTTGCACTTATACCATAATTCCTACTTGCACTTTTGATTGTCGTAGTATATTAGAGTAGTTTAAGTTGTAGTTGTAGTTGTCTATATTTGTATCTTCTTTCATTGGTTTCTTTATCACACTTTTCACACTTGTCTGCTTCTCTTGTATTATGGGTGGCATCTGCCAAAATACACTTAGAGAAAGAATTCGTCGAATTCTTCTGAATTTCAAAAAAGAATTACTATATTAATGGTGAATGGAGCACTTTCTATAAAAAGAGGAGATGGAATTAATCTTATGTATGATAATAATGTTCTCTTGTTTTGAAAAGAAATTGTGTTCAGTGTAATCCAGTTAGATTACCCACCCACCCACATACACGTTCACAACTCTCACTATCTATCCTTATCATTCCTTTCAATTTATCAGTCACAACAAAACTTCAAAATTCAAAAATCTTCTTCTACTTTTGTATTACGCTTTACGCTTTTGAACTTTATTATGCAATCTAACAAATAAAGTTTAGACATATTGGAGTTTTGTTATGTTATGTTGTGTTGTTCGTCTGTTTGTTCAAGCATGGCTATCATTGCATGTTCTCTCTCTAAGTACAGTGTTACCTCGTATATGAATATAAGAAGGCGTCAAGTGTAGTAAATAAATTAAATATGAATATAAAATAACAATCTTTTGCAATAATAAAACTCTAAAGTATCTCTATCATTATTCTAATCAGACTTGACTAGTTTCAAGATCACAATAAAATACACACATATCGAGTTGAGAGATTCTACTTCAACTTTAAATGAAAGGTCGAAAGATCTAATGCTGATTTAACATTTTAAAATAAGAGAGGAGAAATGGATTTATAATTTTTGTCACAATTGACATTACATTAATTTGATTCTGATCTGCCAACTTGTTACATTAATTTAGTTCTGGTCTTAAAACTAAAAATCAGAAAGCCAATTCGATTTCTGGATTTACTGCAACTGCAACTCCAACTCCAAGTCCAACTCTTATAATTGATAAGTTTCTTGGACAATGTGGACTTTTCTCAAAAAATAAACATTTTCTTGAAAATTTAAAGTTTTTAATTTCTCTTATCCAAAATATTCTTCTAATTGACACTCATATCAAGTGACCACTGTACTTATTTACTATTGTTACTTATTTACTATTGTACGACATTGCACTTTGAAACTTTAATGTCTAACACAGTCTCTCCGTAACAAGAATCTCATATGGCGTGTTTATACCATTACGATTCTTTTCCTTCACCTTTTATATACTCGTACTTCCTTTTTCTCAATCGCATCCTTTTCTTTTTTTGTCTCTAGGTTTTATTTTTCTCATAGTTTTTGGTAAACTTCTAAGCATTGCGTGCTTATTCGCTTTATTAACTTCAACTTCCTTTGTTTTTTGTATTTCGACTGAAAGTTTTTTCTTCATCTACACCAAACAACCAAACAAATAGCAACAAAGTCATAAAGGTATAGAAATATGTAATGAGCTTAGAACCCAAAAGTATCCAAGTTTCTATTGAAACATTTTAATGTTCATTTTGAAATTTAAGTTATTTTAATTATGCATGCAAACTCACACACTCACTCACTCACTTACTCACACACATATGATTTTCACTCTGAAGATTGAAGTTTGGAAGAGAGTTTGAAAGAACGAGAGCTTAGTGTATTTTAATCAAAAATTCTATAAATATTTTTAGAGGTCTTAAAAATGGAAAATCTTCTACAGACTTAAGGCTTAGGAGTTTGATTTTTCGAATTATTTCCGAATAAGCAAAGCTGCTTAAATATGCTTGAGTAAATATCTTACTGAAGTGTAGAAGAATGGGATGGATGAGAGGGAAAAGCGAAAGTGCTCTCACTAAAGTGGTTTATTAAACCATAAAAAATAACAAAACAAAACAAAGCAAAACAAAAAGCAAAGCAAAGGCAACCGGCAAACGGCAAAAGATAGAAGAAAACGCATTCCGACAAGTTGTTGGCCATCATCATCATTTTTAGTGTGACAGAGAGAGAGTGAGAGATGGTGGGAGTATGTAAACATGAATTGAGAGAATGCCAACATAGACAATAAAAGAGCGTAACGCATATGAGAGTGTTGTATGTTGTACGTTGACTGAAACAGAGAAGGTAACGGTAACGGTGACTGTGACTGTGACAGAGGCAGAGACAGAAACAGCGCATTATTGTTGTTGATTAAAGGCGGCAAAGAAGTTACCATCGTCATCGTCATCGTCATCGTCGTCAACATCATCATCAACATGTTTGTCGTTGTAAACGCGGCGTATGAATAATATTTCTCTGGACCATTGTAGAGGCCTTTATTGCACCCATTGTCAACTAGAACACATTCATACACACTCAAAGAGATACAAAAACATACACTATGCAGATACATGGACAGAGATAAACTCATGCATATGCAACAATATTGCCGGCATTTCATTTTGGATTTCTGTTTGGTTGGTGAGTGCCGTGCCAAGCCATGCCGGCTTCAGCAGCGGGTGTCATCTTCATCATTACCATTTACTATTCACCAGTACCATTGCCATCACCATCTCCATCCAACACCCACCAACATTGTTATTTTGTTTTCAGTTGTTATTCTTGTTAAGTGTTCACTTAACGCGCCGCTCACATTGAATGGTCACTCTTATTGTAGTAGGTACCGTGTTCCGGCTTCCTGGACACGACTCAATGCCACGACTCCACTCCACACTCCGTGACCCAACTCTGCTCTCTTCATCATCTCATTTATTTGTTTGTTTGTTGGTTAGTTAGTACGAGTATGTTTGGTTGGCTCAGGTCTGTTTCAGTGCGTGTTTATCTCACTGTTTGCGTACTTTCCTTTGTATTGGTTTGGTCTCCTATTCTGGTGCTACCCCCCTGTTATCTTTTCCATTCCCTTCCCTTCTCATCTTAACCATTTACACTTGCATGTCTACGTGTTTAAATGTTGCCTATTACTATGAATGAACGAGCGAACAGACAAACGAACATGTGAGCCGGCGTGAGTCTGTCTGGCGAATTTCCGATTTTTCCAGACTCATGCGTATCTTACTCGCTACTGTTCATGTTCATTGTCGGTGCGCCACAACACACCACCAGTCTCCATCACATCCCACTTAATCCACCACCATTCTTTGCTGTTGAAACCTTTCGTAGTAGTAGTATTAGTAGTAGTAGTATGTCTGAGTGGCCTCACTATTTTGCATATTCTTTGCTTATACAATATTTTCATTGTTGTAGCTTGTTGCAGCTGCAATTGTTGCTGGCATTTTGTTGTTGTTGTTCATCGTCAGCATATTTCTATCTGTTGTTGTTGCTGTTGTTATTGTTGTTGCAACGCTTTAACGGCTTTTAGCGCCACTCAATCACCACAAGGGCATATAATCTCTTTTAATGGTCGTTATATACTTTTGGGTTGTCGCCTTGCATTTTACAATTTTCATTGGTTTTGTTGTTGCTGTGGTATTGTTGGTATCTCTTACATATATATATATACATAAGTATATGTACATGTATGAGCGACCATATGATTCAATTTGTATGTGTGTGCATGCGTGTGGTTATGTGAGAGTGTGTATGATTTTGAAAAAGTATCTCAGATTACTTTGAACATGTGCACGATATTTAAATTTTTTTTTGTTCACTTTTTCTTTATGCAATAATTTAGTTGTTTGCACTCGAATAAAGTGTGAGGCCCAAGTTGTTATGGTTGTAAATGTCTATTGTTATCATAAATGTTTCACCAATACTGCTGTTTTTGTTGTTGTTGTTGTTATATGTAACAATTTCTTTTTATAATAATCACTGATCACTTTTTATGAATGAAGAAAAAGCTTGAGACATTTCATTTTATACAGTTTTTTATTTTTTTTTTTTTTTTTCGATAAAAATTTCAACCTATAATGGTGAAGTGCATGTGTAAGTAAATATTGTAAATATTGAATATCTTTTATAGTTTAAATAACAATAGTTCAAGTATTTCAATGGAGAAACATTTGCATGCACATTTTTCCATTGTGAGTTGTGAGTTGTAAGTTGTGTGGCAATTGATTGTTGCAGACAACAATCTGGAAAAGTATTGAGTATTGACAAAAGGATATTTTATAATGTTTTTCATTCATTGTTGAAGGCTACAAGGAAGTATGCATACTTTTTATACTTACTTATACTAAAAGAATCTTAAGGCGGACAAAAGAAAGTAGAGAACTTTTTGAGAAATATAGGCAGTTAAGAAAGAAATGAAGAAGAGAAACTAAAGGATAAAAAAAATAAGTAGGTGAGTACCAGGTACCAGACATCAAGTCAATCCTCTCATCAATCTAGAGCATTTATGATCCACCAATTCAGACTTTTACGGTGGGTTTTTTCTGTTTTACTCATTGTATTGTCATCAGAACTAAAGGTGTACGCAAAATTTCAGCTGAATCGGATATCAAGAAGTGGTCGTAATTCAGATTGAAGGATTTGACCAACGACAGAACATCCTGATTTAATAATATATATTCTCAAGGATGATTTATACTAGGAGAAATGGAGAAACTAAAGTAGAATAAAAGTTAATAAAAAAGTAATTTTATAGAGGAATTGATGATAGAATAGATGGAAGATGAAATATTGAAGAGAATTTTAGGAATGTGTGTTAAAAAAATGTAAACTAAGTAAGGGAATGGAATAGTATGGAATCTTGAAATCTGTAGTATAATGCAGCGATCTTATTTTTAAAATAACATATAATAGACCTAAGGCCTCCTCTACAATGTTGTAACTTTCAATTTTCAATAATTTTTCATGCATTTTTCTTCAATCCTTTCTGAAGTGGTAATTTTATGTAAACATCCTGAATAAATATCATTAAAAATAAAAACAAAAGTTTAGCATCTCCTTAAATTTTGGATTAAATCCGCTTCTCTTCATAGCTTCTCTTCCTTTTGTATTTATCACTACGCTCAATATTCCCCCACCAATCTCAAATGGGAATAGTAGTTGGATCGACTTTCGTAATTGAATTAATTTCTCATTATTTTTTTACTTACTTATTTATTTATAATAAGTGCATTATTATTATGTTTTTACATTGCCTTCATTATTATGTGAAAATATATTTAACAAGAAAAACACTTTTATGATTTTATTTTATTTTATTTTACTAATTTTTATTATTAACAAGAAACATGAAATCTTGTTTCATTTTTTACAATACAACAACCAGAAATAAAGTTGTGTAAACATTTCGAAAAACAACTTGTAAACATAAGAATTTTTGTAATAAAAAGATACTTCCCATTTTACTTATTATTTCATTCTTTAGTGGCTTCCATTTATTTTGTTATTTTTGCGTTGAAAAGTTCTCGTGTTGTTGTATTTTGTATCTTTTAACAAAAAATAAACTTTCTTTGCAAAACAAAATATCATAAAAAGAAAAAAAAAGAAAAAATAGGAAAATGTTTACATAAGTTTTTCCAAGTCAATTGAAATGTGTTTTCTTCAAGTTCAAAGGTAAAAAGACTTTGAAAGGAAAAAAAAATAATCTAACAATTGAGTAAAGATTCTATTTTTGAAACATGAAACTTATACACAACTATTTTGTTTTTTTTTCTACTTTCTTCAGATTTTGTTTGCTATGAAATTTTTAAAAACAAAATTTTTGCACATTTCAACTAAAAAAACAAAGACAATTGATATTTAAAATAAGCACGTGTCGCGCATAGAAACTAAAAACACAGAAAAATACACAAAAATCTTACAAATCCCTGTCCTAATCTCATATTCAAATATGAGATGAAAAAAAAGATAAACAAATACTACAAACCTCATGAAAACATAAATGAATGTGATTGTTATTGGTGTTGTTGTTGTTGTTGTTGTGCACTAAAGCCAACGTCATTGAAATGCCGTAAGCATTTACAAAAACAAATTTACATACATAAATAAAGCAACATGAGACATGTAACAGCAGCAGTAACAGCAGCAGCAGCAGCAACAACTTCCAGTCTGACTGACATCATTAGTCACAGATACTCACACACAGATACTCACAAACACAAACACACACAGACACAGACACAACATAACACATAGACAGACAGAAAGAAACCAAAAGTTGGCTACTGTCTTAACACAAACAGAGAGATAAACAATCTCAGATCTTACATGGATCTCACTCAATGAACGCAAGAATACCAAACATTTAAACTTTCAGTTTCGATTCAAACATGATTTCTTAACTGGTTTCTTCTCCTTCTTATTCTTCTTATCATCAAAGCGCGTACACCTGAACATAAATAATGAGACAGTGAAACAGATAAACAGAAACAGAAAAATTGTGTTGGTGATTGGTGGTGGGGGACTTGGATAATAGTTAAGTCTTGAGAACCACCTCAAAAATAAAATGTTTATTATTTCTTTTTCACAAATTTTGTCAAATTTACAACTTCAATTAAGAACTGTCAGTTGTTAAATCAAATACAATACTACACATACGAGTATGTAAAAAATCTCCATGATTTTTATAAAAAAAGGCGAATTGACAAAATCACATTTTGGTAGATTGGTAATTTAGTGGAATTTGTACTTGTCATGTATGTCAGTTGAATGAATGCAATTAGAATTACAAAATTAATGGGCTAATTGTCTAAATCCTATCTAAATCTGTCAATTAGTGAGCACTGAGTTGTGACATTCGCGAGTATTTCTAATGAGAAAACAAAAACAGGGAAAATAGAAATACGAGTAAATATTGTAGTAAACATAATTGAATGAATAATTTTGACATACATATCTCCTTATTTATTATAAAAAGTAAAATTTGTCATTGAAATTAAAGCATTCAAAAGAATGGCATTGTTATTATTATTATTTTTATCATTAATCTATGTATTATAGTAATTTATTCAAATAAAATTATACAAATTGAACTTAAATAGAAAGTCATGTGATAATGCAAGCTCTGATACGTTTGGCTCATACAAAAGACTTTTTGAACACCCAAAACGACGAATTGATGGGTCATCCGTTGATTTGGCATACAATGACTACATTTTGTTCTCTCACATCAAAAAGAAATTGCAAGATCAACGATTTTCAACGCCTGAAGAAGCGGTTAATGCTTTTAAAACACATGATTTGAAGATGCCTCATTGGGAGAGCCAAAAATGTTTCTAAAAATCAGTCAATTAATCGATTTTCATGGAGAATATTTTGAAAAACAATAAAAGCATTTCGGACAAATTTGTTCCAACAGCATTATAGCAAACAAGTTTGCATGACTTTCTATACTCACTTTATGTCCTTATTAGTAGTAATATTCTCTCATCACAACACACAGTAACTTGCAATAGATCTCTCTCTCTCTCTCTCTCTCTCTCCTTAGAGATCAAACTGATCTGATATTTCTTATTTACAATGATTGGATAAGGCAACAATCAAACAGAGTCTTTGATTAATTGATTTATTATAGTATTATCGCTTTAATGAAAAGTTAAGTAGATGACTCCAGAACCATTTTATTTACTTATCTATTAGAATCAATTACTTTGCCTTCCTAAACTTTTTCAACTAACAACATTAAAAAATACTTCATACACATATTTCATATTTATTTTTTCTTTTCTCATATTTAATCTGGAAATTATTTAAAATGGAAATGTAATAAAAAAAACCATAACCAAAGTGAGAAATTTGCTTAGAAAATCTCTTAGTTTTCTTAGTTATTCATAGCTGCAGCAGCTTCTTTCTTTCTTTCTTTCTTTCTTTCTTTCTTTCATTTCGAATCCCATTCTCAGCATCTTCTAAATCACCATTTGGATCTTATCTTCTACTACTACTACTTACATATTTATTTATTTAACCAACGTAAAGTAATCAATTTGTTCGCTGAGCTTGGCAATAAATTCATGAATAATTCATTCATTATCAACTCAACTACTTACTACAACATTTCCATTTGGTCTCTTATTGAATCAAGGACCAAATCACCATTTCAACCCACTGACTACAGTGCACTGCATATTTATTCTATTTGAAGGGTGTGTGTTGTTCTTTACCCTTACACGATTTATGCAATACACCTTCAACATATCAATGGACTGTCTCTCTCTCTCTCTCTCTGTATCTCTTTATCTCTTTGAATTCAATTATCCAGAAAGTAAATGAAAATTGTTTCCTATAAACAACAACAATTTATTAATGAATTGTATTTGAATGAACCAAAATCAAATAATCAGAATAAAGTACTTGATGACCACATACTCGTATAATAGATTTATGCAAATGGATAATTTGAAGTGACCTTTATTGTGTGGAAAAAGGATAAAAACTTAGTAGCTTCATTCAAAGTACATAACTTGTTTAATGAAATATTTCCTTTTCTTTATTTTTTTACCAACAATTTTATTGAATTTTTCCAAAAGCAAATGAGGAAACTCAATAAAATAAAGTAATGAATTTTCTTTATAATGCGTTTGACTATACAAAATTACATTTTAAACAATTATAAGACAAAGTAATTTAACCAAAAAAACACACACACACACACAAATATAGCCTGCAACAAAAGAAATCAACGCTTACATCTGTCAGCATCATTATCTTCATTACTATGTAGTATGTATAATCATCATCATCATCATCATCATCATCATCATCATCACCACTATGAACAATATGAGCATGCAACAATGTCAAACAACAAACTTCATCATAATGCAGAAACTTCATTATGAAACCAATGGGTGAGTGAGTGAATGAGTGACTGAGTGCGCTTGTGTGGTCGGTCGGCTGACTATGGATGATTTTTACCCGTAAATCTCCTTGCAACAAGACTTAACATTGCAGCTTACAACAACAAAGAAGAAGCAATTCAATTTTACAGAATGCAAAAGCCACCAAAACAAAAAAACAAAAAAAAAAGGGAAAAATAAACTGAAAACAGATTTCAACATAAAAAAAATATATATATATATATAAATACAAAGAAGAGATAAAGTTAAAATAAAAATAACAAAAAAAAATTCAATATTGTAAAAATAAATAAATAAATTGAAGAAGACAATGAATGCGATATCATTGATGATAATCGGATGCGATTTTGGCGCCGCCAATGATGGCTGATGACAGAACGAACACAACTGAACAGAATAAGAGAATACACACAGTTCACAGAAAAGGGGTGAATCAGGAAGGCAAGCATATGTGATGATGATGATGATGGTGATGACTGCTTGGCAAAGGAAGCCACAAGCTGGCGGCGATAGCAGCTTACAATTTTAAGCAGTCTATAGATAGTAGAAGAATTCCATTGTAATTCAGCAAAAAATAATAACTTTTATTTTAACTCAAAAAGACTTTAAAGATTTCTTTCATTTTCATTTGTTTTATATTTAATTATTATTATGTATTAATTAAATGAATGTGTTTTGTTTAAGTTATTCAACTTCAATCCAAGTTGATCTTGATGTTATCACCATGGAATTTTTTTCTTTAATTTTATTTTTATTATTATGTATTTCTGATGGAAACAAGTAAATTGAGTTAAAATGTGCATATGAAATGAGTTCCTAAACAAGATCTTGCGATATAAGAACGTAACTTGCTTTCGTTAGTCAATAAAAATACAATAAAAAATACAGGAAAATTTAATCTGTTTTTAGGAAATTAAATACTCTTCTACTAAGTAATAGTACATATTATTTCGAGTAGTTAAAAAAATACCCATCAATAAAGATTAGATTGATAAACACAAATTAAAATTATCTTCTACATCATAAGCCAAGGTAGTGCAAAACTAAAACAGTGACCAAATATAGACGTCGGCAACATCAGCTTTGCGAAGTCTATTTCATTTCCCAATCAAAAAGAAAACAATTTATAAATTTCCCAATCAAAAAGAAAACAATTTATAAATTGAAACTGATGTATGAAGTCTTTAGTATGAGTTTTATTACTAAAAATCAAATGTTGATAAAAATTACATAAACATTCATTTTGGATGTCATGATCATTTATTGTTGATTAAGTTGTTGTTCATTAATAGGTTACACGTGCTCCCGTAGTCTCTCATCAATTTGGATAATAATTTGAAAATGTTTATAAAATTGCCACTGTTGCCATTATCATTAAGGTTAATCGATTCTCAATGAGCTCTAAATGGCAGATTATGTGAGGCTAGGTAGTTTCCTTCTAACTTTTGCCTATTTTTTCCCCCCATTTGAATCCTTTATAGAATTCAATTCATTCAATCATGCATCCCACGTATCCTAACCTTTGTTCATGTCTATCTCAGATCTTTTTATTCACAATAGCCTTCTTTTACCATCTGTGTCAGCAAATGTGAAAAACTCTACATGGAAAGCAATAAAATTTGTCTTGAGATATTAGAGTAGTAAACCAACCATCTTTGATGATGAGTTTCACTGTTACTCAATATTCAAGTAAAATGAAATTTTGAAAAAATTTCTTTTATTTGCGTTTTTGGGGTAGTTTTCATCAGATATCTCTAGGTTTTAATCGGGACCTATTTCCTTTATTGGAAATATTCACTTCGCAGGATCTAAGTCTCAAATCGCAAATCTTCTCACTTTCTAACTCTTCATTGGATTCAGAATTATGAATCACAGTTGATTCACTACTCACGCATACAAAATTATGTATTTACGAATAACTAAATTTTTTGATAAAATTATTAACATTTAACAATAGAAAATTATTAAACTACCAAATACATTTTGGTTATGTGTGGTAATACGTGTGTTGATCTAAATAAAGAAAGAAAAACCAAACAAAAGATATGTAATTTCATTATGCCCAAAAAATAAATTAATTAAGTTATACATACTTTATGAAAATTACAAAATTACATAATACAAAATGCCCTAATTTACCATTAAAAGACAAGACTTCTTGGGCGAATAGTTTAATGTAAATATTTTGACATTTTGAACTTATGACTTCATTGGGAAACTAAATACTATTGTTTCATCACACAGCAACAACAACAACAACAACAACAGCAAAGACTCAACAAATTTTGAAGTTAGTTTTTTTATATTTTTATTACAAAAAGCGTCAATGGTGGCACACACCCTAAAGTTATTTATTGTTCTTAAGTGGCAACAACAACAACAGTAACAAACACAGATAAATGTAATTATAAAAAGATAAATGTGCAGTTAATAGCAACGTCTGTCTACTCTTAAAGTCAGTCAGTCATACAAACAGACAAACAGACAGACAGATAAATATAAAGACATACATATTATTGAAGTGGAAGCACCCGCACCAATTCCAAGTCCAAGCCAAAAAGCCAAACCCATTGACTGAATGAATGCATTTTAATATTTTGGGTTCAATTCAACTCAATTTTATATTGATTCGATTTGCTTGTGTGTAGCCTACACACAACAAACACAACACAAATGACAAAGAACAACATTTTAAATTTGGTTTCAATTTCGGAGGTTTTAAACCAAAATCTAAAGTCATTGGCCTAAAGTTGCAATTTCGTAGAATCTTTTTTGTGCATTTTGCATTTGACAGAAAACTTGTTTTGTTGTACTTAAGTATATTCACTCAGTCGTTCTTCTAACGCATCGAAGTGGAAATCATGTGGTCATAAATCAGAGTTTAAGAATGTCTCCTGCAGTGTGAAGTTGTTAAATTTTTATATTGAATTTTTGCAAAAATTTTATTTCGAAAATATAATAAAAAAAAAATAAAAAAATCAAAATCACTGTAAATTCTTAAGAAAACAAAGGAATTGCACAATTTTGGATTTTGTAAATTTTTCATATAATGGAAATTCATCAGTATTCATGTTATAACGCCCTCTTATTGTGAAGTTTTCATTGACTGAGTACAGTCACTTAAATCCTTGATAGTCAGTAAAATGACCATTACCATAAAATGTACACAAAATCAACCGCTATTTTTTGTTTATATAAAATGAGAACAGATTTAATCTTTAATATTATTTTATCATAAAATGGGAACAAATTCATTCTTCTGGAAAGTGCGCAGTGTCCTCTAGCTGTTCTTTGTTTACAAAAAAGGAACACACTGAACCCTTAATAGTATTTTCTTATAAAATGGGAACAGATTCACAGTGACCTCTACCTGTTCATGATTCATAAAATGGGTACAGAACCCTAAATGGTATCCACAGCGTCCTCTAGATTGTTGTTATTCAAAAATTGGGAACAGAATGGAATATAGTGGGAATGGAACTATTCTTAGTGTACGCAGCGACGTCTAGCGAATTAATGTTCATAAAATGGGAAGAGAACCCTTAATGTCATGCGCAGCAGCGCCGTCTAAGACGTTCATTGTTCATATAATGGGAACAGAGTCCTTAGTGTACGCAGCGGTCTCTTACTGTTTATTGTTGACAAATTGAAAAGGGATTCATCCTTACCAGTATCTGCGCAACAAGAGAACTGAAAAAAGTATTTTTATAACATAAAACAAAATAATAATGGATACAAATGAAATGTTAGAATAAAACCATAAACATCAGTAGATTGCCATCTATGTGTCACTTTTATAGTTTTCTCATGGACACACACCTTAAGCGAAAACAAAAAGTGTATTGTTTATTCACAAATCTTTTCTTTTGCTAAAAATCCCCTTTGAACTAAAATACGGAACATTTCACATTTATGCAAATTGTTAATCTGTATCAATTACATATAAATAACTAGATTTTATTTCCATGAAAATTGAAAATACAAAAGATTTGTTCAAACAAAAACGGTATGTAAGTAATTGTTTTTACAAAATTTTAAATATACGTACAAATATTCACACATTTAATTTTCATCAAAAACAAACATAAAGAATATGCACATTATTACGAGATAATTGAATTAATTTTATTTTTAAAACAGAAATAACAATTGTGGTAATACATAATTACATACTTTTTCAAATCCACAAAGTCCCGCCAAAGTTGTTGAATCGCCCTGTTTTGATATCAAAATAAATCGAAAACGCCCTGTTCTTTTGCCACAGGGTGTTTGCTTCCACACAACATCAAATGATATCGATATTTTACAAATCGTCTTTATCTTTTCAGCACTAAATTGTAATTGAAAAATAAAACGAAATTTATTAAAAAAATTTTAGTTGGTTATTTTTTAATATTCTACCATCACTTGTTTCATTTGCCAATGCTGCTAACTAACTTCATTTTTCAGCCTTGCCATACTGCTTCCTTGAAAAACAGCATACCTTCATTATCTCGAGGATACACGACTATATATCAATCTCACCAACTAATTATCATAATATATGTTATATGATGAACCAGAGCGAGACAGAATGATTTGTAGACACAATTAAATAGAGTAAGACAGAAATATAGTTAACAATTTCTTTTTTTGTTCTGATATGCAGCCCTTGACTTAAATCTTGTAGGGCAATTTTGTAGTTGTACACATTTTATTTTTTATTTAAGTATTTCAACTTCAAATAAATGACATGGCATAATTTTTTTGTCATACTGGCTACACTTAAAATCTCATTTGGTACTCGCTATTCGCTACTTTTAAAAAAGCATACCCTCATTTTTTAAAATAAAAACAAAACATCCATGCTGCCAAAGATATCGAAACATCGATGTAATCGATCGTCCCATCGATGTTTTGCCAGCTCTATCAGCAGCACGCCAGTAATCCAAAAACAAAATTGACGAGCTGCAGAACTACCAACTTATTTGCATATTAAAATGGCACAAAGATGTCGCCGTGGCACTGTGAGTGTCAGTTTTAATATTATACAGTGCTGCCATTTATCGAAAAATTGGGCAACACTTTGTTGTTATTTTTTGACCTCACTTCAACGCAAAAAGAAAATCGAAATCATTAAATAAAATAATAAAATGGAATAACGAACAACGCTAAAGAACATAGCTGGTCTATAATATAAATATATAAAAATCGTTGAAAACAAAGAAACACCCCGGTTCATATTATTATTGTTATAAAAGAAGCAGCAACACAAAGCATAAAGACGAATAAAAGTGAAGTGAAAGAGAACGATTCCGGTCGTTCGCGAAATAACACAAAAATACGCAAATAAATTGTTAAATAATCGCTTGCGTCCGCATCGATGAATATGGAAAAAACATTTTTGATTATCTAAGGATATCTTATCTCAGGATAAGCAATCCACAATTTGTTGTCATCGTCGGTGTCGCTTCCATTGTCATTGTGCGTCGTCGTTGCGGTTGTCGTCGTCGTACATGCTTGTGCCCCACGCCGGTGCGTGCGCCACCAACAATCATAATACAATCATAGTAATCAACAACAACAACAACTACAACATAATAGCATAAAAAGACAAAGGAATTGATTCTGCTGCAGGTGCCGCTCTCCAAAACCTTTGGTTTGTTGTTTTGTTGTTACGTGCTTGTTGCCTGAGTGCGTGTGTACGTGCATGTTTGTGTGTCGTGTGTTGAAAGATCGAAAGAAAGAAAAAAGAAGCAGCACAACCAAAGAAGCAAGAAAGAAGCTGAGAGAAACAACAAAAATGCTCACACACTTTAAAGTTATAAAATAATTTTTAATTTCTTCCTTTAACGCGGCTTTAGTGCTTTTCAATTACTTCCTCATAAAAATTTCTCTTATTTCTCATTCATTGATTCTTTTCATTCAACATTTCATTTTTCTTCCTGAAATTTCGTCGTTCGCTTATAACTTCGAAATACACAAAAATTCAAATGAAATTCTTATGTATCCAAGCGTCGTCGTTGTAGTCGTCATACAATTATTTATTTATTTTATTAACATTTTCGATCGCAACTGATCAAAAGTTTGGTTATATTTACTTTCTTGCTGCTGCCGCCCACGATTCTTCAATTTCAATTTCAATATCTTTTGCTCTGACGTACATCGTTTTTCGTTCGTTGATTTCGTTGATTTTGATCATCATTTGGTTTTCCTTTTTTTCACTCATTTCATCTTTTCTTCTATCCATCCATTCGTCCGTCCGTCCGTCGTCTGTTAGTCAGGCAAGGCAGGCAGGCAGTCAGTGAATCGGTCGCTTGTTCGTCGGTTGGTCAGTTGGTTAATTTAGTTTAGTTGTTGCTCTTTACTATTCGTTTGTCGTTCATTCATTCATTCATTCTCTTTGTGTGACGGAAAAGTAAAAATTCAATACGACGTCATCAGTTTGCTGCTGAAAAACACCGCAAACCAAATAACAACAGAGTCGCAAGCAGTCGCTGCCTCCGCCGTCGCAGCAACAATCTCGAACACCTGCAATCATCGGCACACACACAACTTACTTTGCATAGTCTGCGGCAATACTTCGTTAACTTGTTGCAGTGTCGTCTGGTAGTCAATCTGACAGTCTGTCAGGCATAGTAATTAACGCAAATAGTTGATACCCGACAGACACCTTTCTTACCTACGACAGTCGCATTCTTTGAATTCGTAGAATCTCTTTCAAGATTCATTAGAGTGTGAACAATAGTGAAAGAAGAGAGAGAGAGAGAGAGCGATAGAGAGGAGAGAATTTTATTTGTTGTTAAATTCGCTTGCCACCAGCACCACTACCATCTCATTCATTAAAGGTAAGTTGAACATAACCTAGAATAATGAATATGTATATTTTCCAATTTATATTGTGTATTGTGTTGCGCCCCGCCGGCAAATCTTCACAAAAGAAACAAAAATAATCAGTTGACATTTGTTAACGCAAAGCACAAAGTGGCTCACGCGGCTGCTCACGTTTATTATCATTAACAAATATTGTGAGGCCTTGGGGGCATTGGCTGGCTGCCTACTCAGCTGGTTGTTTGGTTAGTTGGTTGATGGTTGACTTTGCTTAGCTGGTAAGTTGGTAAGGCATGCAGTGTCATAGTATCGTGCGTGAAATCTGATTCTCGTGCGCGCCCGAAGTAAACACAATGATTGTTGCTTTGATAACAAACGACAACTAAACTATAAAACAACAACGACAATGATAAACGACGGACTACATTCGCCATAAATTTGTGAATTATGACGCCAATAATGATTTTTTGTTTTGTTTTTGTTTTTTATTTTTATTATATTGTATTATACATTTGTTGTTTTAGTTTATTTAAATATAAATAAACATGTTTCTAATTCTAATCTTATTCATTTACCATTTTCCAGATGGTTAAAGAGAAACCCAATTCAACACGCATCTATGATAAAGATGGCTTTCGACGGCGTGCAGCCTGCATTTGTGTGCGTTCCGATGCAGAGACAGAGGTAAGTTCCATTGTGACATGTTGAGTGCATGTGACTTTTACTTATCTCTGATTATTATATTAACAGGTGCTTCTTGTGACTTCGTCACGTCGACCGGAGCTTTGGATTGTGCCCGGCGGTGGCGTTGAACCCGAAGAAGAGCCTTCCGTTACTGCCGTGCGAGAAGTACTCGAAGAGGCCGGTGTCATGGGCAAGCTGGGACGTTGCCTAGGTGTCTTTGAGAATAGTGATCATATGCATCGCACGGAAGTGTTTGTCATGAATGTTACCCAAGAACTTGAAGAATGGGAAGATTCACGTAGCATTAATCGTAAACGTCAATGGTTCACCATTGAGGATGCTCTCAAGCAACTGGCTTTGCATAAACCAACACAGCAGCATTATCTCATGAAGCTACGACATTCGAAATCGGGTAATAATGACAACGCCGCAAGTGATGAAGTAGTTGATGGGAATAATGTTGTCGACGGTGATGAGGAGGATGTATATGACGACGATGAAGTTGTAACCACTAATAATGATGATGCAGTGGCAGTAGCAGCTGTAGAGGCAGCAGCAGCAGTAGCAGTCAGTGCAGCAACAACGGCAGCGTCGGCCTCAGGAGGAACTGCATCTGCAACGACTGCATGAAAACAAGCAAACAAAGCAAAACAAAAGAAATGGAAGAAGCTACAAACATCATCATGGAATTTGATAATATTGGTGGTCACAATCAAACATCATCAAATAAACAAAAGAACGATAGCAGCAGCAGCGATAGCAATAATAATGATGACTCTTCTTCAGCTTCAGATTATAAGTTCATATAATTCTTGTAAAAATCTTCTACTTCTCTTTCACTTAAGCTGCGTCGGATATTTACTTTTGGTTCGGTAAAAGGGGGCATGATAAATGCGTAGATGTGGGAGATTGTTTTGCATTGCAACATTGGGAACATTTGATATTTTTATTTTTATATTTTTTATATAAATATTTTTATTTTTTTTTTTTTTTGCGAACACTCGAAAAACAAAACCAAAATTCAGCTTAACAAAAAAAAAAAAAAAAATCCTTTTCAAAAATCAAATCAACAAAGCAAAGCAAAAAATATATTGCTAAATCATATAAAATATTAAAATATTATTATATATACATATATTATATTTTTTCTTAATTTAAGCAAAAAGTTCAACAAATACAAAACAGAAAAATAAGAAAATTATTATATTATTAAAATTATTGTAAAGCAAAATAAGCAAAAATCATTTGCGCTTTTTGCAATTGAAGAAAACAAAAGCAAAAAAAAAAAAAAAACATAAATCTTAAAAACGAAAACCAAACAAAAAATAAAACTTTTAGATTTTTCTACTCTTTTTAATGATTTATTAAACAACAAGAAATTAAATTTAACAAAAGAAAAGAAAAAAAAACAAAAATTGAAAATTGAAAATAGGGAAAACTTACAACAACAACAAACGATTCTACGAAATTTTAAAAATCTAAAATTTGCTTAAAAATACATATTTTTATTACTAAAAAAAATTAAGCATCGTAAATAAATTAGTTTTGAAACAAATGGAAATTATTTAATAAATTTATAAGAAAATCAAACAGCATAACAGAAAATAAAGTGAAAGAAAGAATCGAAAGAAACAAAAAAAAAAAAAAAAAAATTAAATAAATAAATGAAAATACAAATATTCAAAGCAAAATAGTTAAATTAAAAATAAACAAAACAAAACAAAATAAATCCAGTTGCCTATACAAAAATATATAAAGTTAAAAAAAAAGAAAAAGAAAGCCTATACAAAAATATTTAAAAGATGAAAACAAAAATAAAAATATATAAAGAAGCGCGCTCATTGCAAGTTTTCAGAATTGTTAATTTTTAGAATCTTATTAATTATTATATAAATATATATATACATGAAATTATACATATTATATATATTGATATTGATTGATTATGATGTTTGTATGAGGATGAATGATTGAATGATGAAGTTTATTATTATTATTATTATTGAGATGAATTGATAAATTGTCCAAACAAGCACCGATTTTTATATAATACTACATATGTATATTATTTTCGAAGTCTCCTCCTTATCTTGCTTGTTTATTTGTTATAGCAAGCAATTTATTATATCATACTTAATCACATACTTATGCAAATATCCTTTTTATATCTCCCACTTTTTGTAATTTTTGTAAACCCAATTTACATACATTTATGAACATTGTAAATGTCTTCTTCAAGAGATCAATTTAGTTCTGTTTCGTCCAGTCCTTAAGAATGGATAAATATTTTATTGAATGCATGAGAAAGGATTAAATGTTTTATTGATGGCGGAGAGATTACAAGAAAAACTTTAAAAACAAAAATAAAATTTAATAAAAAATGCTGTTCTTACAACTAAAATGAAAATATGTAACACAAAATCTAAGAAATTGTTGCAATTAATAAAACACACAAAAAGAAAATAATATTATAAAAAAATAATAATAAAAAATTGAAAAAAAAAGTAAAGAAAAATTATAATAAAAATACTCATGAAACAAAAAAAAACTAAAAAACCAACAAAACTGTGTTCTTAGTTAAAAGGTAAGTGTATTTCTAGTACAAGAATTTTCCATTAAATTCGCATATTTTTCTCTATGAAAAACCATTTCAATTTATTTATATATCATATATATTCTAAATTTCAAAAAATAACGTGCAAAAAATATAATATAATTTCTGTCACTCCACTCGTCAGTGTCGTTTTGACGAAAATGCTTATACAATTGGACTGTGATACCAGGCGAACAGAAATGCTCAGAAAGCAGCAGGTCGCTATACTGGTCATGGCTGCAACTGATATGACATGACCAGCAAAATAATTGACATTTCCGGTGATTAAATTTAATGGCTATTTTGTTTTAGTATTAATCTGCTTTATGTTTGTATCGCTCTAGTTAATTTTCCCCCGTTTCTTTACAAATGACATAGATGGCGCTCAAGTGAAAACATGACCACCTAAAATAAATAACATTTGGTCATACTATTAAACTTGGAGACATGACCAGCATATCGACCTGCTGCATTTCTGAGCATTTCTGTTCGCCTGGTGTCCCAGCCAAGTTTTATAAGCATTTTCGTCAAAACGACACTGGCGAGCGAGTGAAAAGAAATTTTTCTTCAAAATTTGCTTGTAGCGGCAAGCGAAAAAATGAAAAATAATCGAAATAAAAGAAATTTGTTATTTTTTAATATATTTTATTAAAACACGTTATTTATATAATAGAGAGTTAAAAAAAAAATCGCAAAAATGCCCATTTGCATGACAACCAATATGGCTGTCCCATATACAATCTGAATGATCATAATTTTTATATATTTTTATGTAAAAAAGGACAAATGGAAAATTATAAAAGTGCTGAAACTACTTTCAAATCGCTGAAAAATTACAACAATTTATAATCTTTATGGATTCCTTCTCCTTGTGGCTGTGTGTTCATAACTTAAATAATACATTTCTTAATCTTAACATATTAATAATCTTTACTCATACATATATTATATCTTTATAAGTATAAGGAAGCGCTCCACAAATCTCTTTGCATGACCATCATCATCATCAATCAATCTATTGAATGTATTATAGTAGAATACTAGAAGGCCAATGAATTAAGGAAATTGAGATTTCTTAAAATGTTAGGACTACATTTCTTTCTTAATCTGTTTTTATACTATATTTTTAGTTTTGGGTACTTAATAACAACACACTGACTAAAGTAACCCATAGGTTTAACTGGTAACTTTTCTGGAATTTGTAACATTATTGACATCAAGGACTATTTAATTTAATTAAATTTAATTGTAACCATTCAAAATAGTCTAGTTTAGTTGCCACCTATTTTGCTGGTCGTTGTGGACGCTTCCTGTTGATAGATTTGCTTGAACTCATTGTAAAGCCTTAAGGCAAGTTGTAGGTTAGGAGCATATGCACGTCCCGGTATTTGATGATCAGGATAATGACTTGGATCGACACACATACGGAAAATCTTGAGCAATGATTTCGGTAAACGTAATCCACTTAATAGACCAGGTGAAAATGTGCTGCCCTCCAGGATTTTTGAACAAAATATTTGAAAATTATTATTTTGTTGACGTGATAAGCATTGCAAATGCGTTGGATCACATTTCCCCATGCAGGAGTGCCAATGGCAGTCTGCATCGGTTTGGCAACGTAAACCATTGGAGAGACGCTTGTCCAATTGACTCTCAACGAGCACATATTCAGCGCTTTGATATTTCAGACGCCGATCGGGTGTTTGGCCAAAGAATTTCACTTGCATTTTGCACATTTTAAGTGGTTCTGGTTTCATCTCATCCAAACGGAAAATATATTCCATAATGTTGAGTATATGCTTAAGACGATGTTGGCGATTTGGTGCACTGTGGATGAGAAGAAAAATACTTTAACTTTTGTTTACTAATATGATATTAATGAAAGGTGAATAACTTACAAATACTGTATGTAACTGGGAGGGGCCAGTGCAGATTGCAGACTTTCGGTGGCATAGTAAGGACCACAGGAACCAAGCACAGCTGGAAATACTGATTCCTCATCGAACAATTTGCCCATCATGTAATTGTTATCACGAAAGAGACGCCAAAAGCTCAACATTTGTTCGGCATTATTATTATCTATCTCTTGATTGACCAAAGCTCGGATCTATCACATGAAGAGTGAAGAGTGGGGATATAAATACTAGATAAATGATACAAATATACGTATATACTATGTACTATATATGTAAGTCTCACCATGTTATCATCCAATGTGACATTATAGGATAAAATTATATGCATTTTGACTATAGAATGGAATTCTTCGATTTTCGGATAAATAGCTTCACCGTTGCTATCCGTCCAACTAAGATTATCATCATTATTTTTTGCCAACTAAAATTATATGGTACATGATATAATTGTATGAAAATATAAGGATCATATTATGGTTTCACCTTCACTGCATAAATGTCACCATTTTTTTCTGCTGTAAAAAGTATCGTCTTCATATCATTCAGTGGACACTTAAAATCCCGGAATGTGTCATGCGTGCCACAAAGTTCTTCGCAAAGTGAACCGCTATACTCTCGTTCTTCATACTTCCGACACTATAATATAATGTAATATAATAATAATATATTGTATTAGAGAGATTCAGAGATCAGATAGTCAATTTTACAATATTCATGTTGGTCTAACTTACCATGTGCGTGAGACTATTATGCGACATGATTTTATAGCAAAATTCTAAATTGAGGAAGGCGTAGCTGAAGACCCCAACCGCCAGTAGCAATGTCAGGAGTACTGTCCGTTGCAGTCCCATACGGAACCGACGACGGAATGCGGCCAACATTCCGTCGTTATGTGTGCGTCGTATTATTTTGAAGCAATTTTCCAAATTCACTATTAATCAGTAAATTTTACTTAATACATTTATTTTTATAATTTTCACTTTGATATGCAACAAGATGCAAATGATGAAGGACGCGTGGTCCGTTGGAAAACCCATACACAATTCGTTGACAGTTGTAGTTTGTATTAATAGATAACCTGAGTGATTGCACCCCAAAAAAAAAGCTTAGAAAAACACATTTAATGGGCAAGAGAATATAAAAGTAACAAAATTTGAGAGTATAAACTTTCTGTTGTTGTTGCTCTTTTATAAGTCCTGCGCAGTATTAAAAGTTACAGGCGATGCCAAAATATTGTTATACTTCAGTTAGAAGAAAATCATGAACTTGGAACTGGCGCACAATTTGAATGTGAACTAAATTTAAGAAAGAAGCAGAATACAAAAATGTTCATATGTTTCAATTGTGAATTTTTAACTGAATATTGATTAGTACAGTAGATTGATAATACAATTTTAACCTAACTACGTAACACCTTAGACTGAATTCAATGGAATAGTAAACACAAATGTATTATTGAAGATCTGTAGAGGATTAGTATAAATCCCTAAGAATATCAGGGATGATGAACTTTGGATTTTGATTTTAATAAAAATGTGCCACCCAAAATTGTTCCGTGGGATTCTTTTATAACATTGAGTCTCTTTTTAGAATTTTAGGTGTTTTAATCGAGGAGATTGAATTTTTGTTTTTAAGACAGAATGCAGAGAAGGAGAATGCAATTCCTCCTGAAATTCATTTCTTTTGTCCATGGACATGTCACAAATCTTATAATTGTTTATGAAAGATTTAATCTTCTACATGTCTCATAATGTCCATCATATACTAAATAAATTAAGAATCTTATACGATATCTTGTGAGTGTTTTTCTATATTCTCTTAGATCTTAACGATTTTAATAATTGTATAGATAACAGAGTTGCGTACCATCCAGAGGCATCAGCAAATCAAATAAATGAATGTGTCTCACTCAAATTCATTTAACATAATGTGTTTCCATACTTTAACTTGTTCATAGTCTTGCTGGAGAATAGTTTTGTAAAATAGAAGTTATTACAATATAATTTCTTGGTCTTCTTCTTATTGCTGATTAAGATTGCTTTTCCGACTGATGTAAATATTATATGTCTCTCCCAGATGACTATCAAGTACTTATTAGATGCCGAGAGAGATTTATTAGTTCTGCTAGGTGAAATATGGTATTTGCAATGTCATTCCAATGAGTAAATCTGACCATAGAGTCTATGGACTATGACTTCTGCATTCACGGCTTCATTTCATTTTGACCATCAAAAATAAGGACATTATGGTTGCATCATCATAATTAACTCGTACTGTCGAACCAAAAGATCAATCATCAGATAAATAAAAAGGAATACAGTTGAACAAATCTATAATGAAGTTTTTGAGACTAATCAATCAATTTGCTATAGAGAAGTCTTTGCTATACAAGAAAATGGTTATAGGTGAGTCCAACTGTATATATGACGAAAACACAGTATTTTTTTTTTATATTTTAAATTATATTCTTAACGTTTAATTTATTTATTTTTTTGCTTTGCTAAATTGAGCAAATTTCATCATTTCATTTCATTTCATTTCATTTACATATTATGTATAAGTATATTTTTTCTTTATTTCTTTATTTATGTTATTTTTGTTCTTCTTGTTTTTATCAATCAGCTTTAACTCATTTTACTAATTTTGCTGTATTTTATTTTACTGTTTGTTTATTTATTTTATTTTTTAAATTTTTATTGTATTTATTTCTCATTTCAATTATTTATATTTTTTGTTTGCTAAAAATAAACTAAATTCATAATAAATTTATTCATTTTTTACCCTAAGTTCAAGTTTATTATTGTTGTGTTCATGTTTTAATTATTATATTTATTTATGTTCACCTTCATTATCAGCAGCATTTATTTTTAATGTTTTGAATGGTATTCAACATAATTTTTGTTCTCTATTTTGTTTTAGTTTCATCATTATAAATTTTATGTTTGCTTTATTTTTTTTTATTATTAATTTATTTATTGATTTTATTTTCTCTTAATATTTTTAAATTATTTTTATTTTAAACTAATTTTAACGCAATTTTTCACTAAATATTGAGTTTTGTATTTATATTATTTTCGTTATTTTTTTTTTTGTAAATTTATTTTATATTATTAACTATTTTTTTTTTTATTATTATATTTCAATTATATACACAACTATATAACGTTATGCTTCGAATGTTGTTCTTGTTGTTGTTTTTTTTTTATGTATAAACAATATTACAAAAAACATATGAAAATTAGTTGTTACATTTGATTTGTTTTTTTTTTTCATTTTTGTTTTCTTCATTGTTTTTAATTTTAATTAATAAAAAATTTATAAAAAATTTATAAGGAAAATATTTTTGTTTTGACTAAATTGAAATGATTTTATTATATTTATTATATATATATATATATATATACTTATATATGTATATTTGATTTGATTTCTTTTTATTTTATTATTTGAAGTGTTAAATTTATTATTTTTAGAATTGATTTTTGTTTATCATTAATTATTTATTTATTTTATATATTTTTATTGCAAGTTGACTAAAATGGTTGTGTTATGTTGTGTTGGTGTATTGTAATGAGTGTAAGTGGATGTGTGTGTGTGTTATTGTGTTCATATGATTATCTTATTTTGTTTGTTTAATTATAATTTTTTGTGTTTTTTTTTATTATTAAAATTATGTAAAATTATGCTTCTATGAATATTAAAATTGTTTCTTTGTTTATTTGAATTTATGTTTTCATTAATACATTAAATTTATTAACTATTATTATTATTATTATTATTATAAATTTTCTATTTATTACTTTTTATTTTGTTATAATTCATTGATTAATTAATTTTCAATTTATTTACATTTAGAATAGTTCACAACATTAAACAAGTTTTAGTTCAATTGATATACAACTAAATAAAGTTCCATGAGCGAAAAGGTCAATTAGAAATATTACTTAGTTGCATTCCAAATCAAACATATAACCAGTTAATATCGTTTGAGTCGATTTTCCTTATATTGTATTTCCTTTGAGAACAGAACTCATCTAGATAATGTTAATATTGATTTTTACTTCTCATTTTCATTTTCATATCATTTCTTTTTATTTGATTTTATTTGATAATATTTTTTAAAAATTAATATTTTGTTATTTTCCATTTAGAATTTAAAATTTTTATATCCTTCATAATTCATTATCATTAAGTATTTTTAAGAATATGTTTCAGTTTGTGCCGAGTGTGAACAGATATTAAAGTAAATTTTATGGCAAACATTGGTCAAGTGAACCAAGTTGAAATATCGAAATGACTAATAACCGAAATGGACATTTGAACTCCTACACTTTAACAAGAGTATGGATCGATTGATGACAAGGGACTCAGTGGGTTATGCATCATCAGGTTATTTCTCTACAAGACTTCTGCATACTAAGTTCATACATCACAATGGGCCGTGAGGCTTCTGGGTGAACTCTTCTCTATGGTGAGCAGTCTTCCTATTTGATACAAATATGTATGTCCTGAAAAGTGTCTGTATATTATCGGCGTTAAAAATATATTGAATAATGAATATTTTAGAATATTTGCTATAAGAACGGTGATAAATATTTTAGAATATTTAAAATAAATGAAAGATGATTATTTAATTATTTGTTAGATAAAAAAATCACAGAGCTTTCAATTTAAGGTCAAGTCAATAGTACAAATAATTTATCATATATGTATACTTTGTTGACATTCATCAACTGATAAATTTCTTTTTGTTTTTTTCGTACACAACACATCTTAGTTTAATTAGTGAATGTGTGAGGACTGAAGTAATTTTTTAATTAAATTTGCAATAATATATGTATGTATTAATTAAAATTGGAATAAATGAATCTAAATAAATTAGTATAAACTCCACTGAAACTGTTAGTATAATCAACTGCTATGAAGGGTATATAAATCTTCGGTTTAACCGAAGCACAATAAATGTATTTTTCATTTTCCTTGCCTAATTTGCAAATGTTAACATTTTTTGATTTTGATTTTGTTACAAAATCGATTTATTCTTAATTATTTTATTTGTTTATATTTAAATATTGTTGTTTATTTTTTTGTTATTTATTAACTACAATAATAATAAGTTTTAATATTGTTTTATTTATAAAATAAAAATCATACTCAAGTCGTTCCAACGATTTAATTTTTGTTGTTTTTTTTTTTTTTTTAATTTGTGCAATTAAAAAATTTCTATTTTTATAATTGTTATGTATATTTATTTTTAAAGTTTTTGTTTGTTGTCTATGAGTTTTCATATTCGTTATGTTTGTTTTTTCTTCTTATATTTACAGCAGTTTCATTGTTTAAATTTTTGTAATTTATTTATCAATAAATTTATTTAATTTGTTTTTTTTTTTTAAATATTTTTGTTTTATTATTTACTTAAAACCTTTTTTGGCAGTGCATTTATATATTAAAGTTTACTATTTTTTTCTGGTTAAATGATTTTTTATTTTTTTTTTTATTTGTTTATTTATTGTTGCTATTATTTTTATTATTATTTTATTCTACTTATTATTCTTAGCTCATAACTATGGTTTATTTATATTTATTGTATTTATAGTTTATATATTAATTAACATATTTCGTTTATTATTTACAGTGTAGTGTATAGTAGTGGAAGTGTGTGTATGTGTGTGAGAGTAGTAAGTGAAAGTGTTTTTAAGGATGTTTTTTTTGTTTTGTTTTATTATGTTATTATTTTACGCAAGGTACGTACGTCTTTCTTCTTTCTTCTTCTTGTCTGATTTGGTAAGTAAAGTTAAAGTTAAGTTAAGAATAAATTAATAATAATAAATGAATTATTTTAAAGAAATTAATAAGAAATTAAAAATTACAATAATATTGTGTTTTAAAATTGGAAGACAGTAGTTTTTTTCTGGGTTTTTAAATATACAAAAAATCATAAGTTATTAGTAAAAACCAAGCAAATTATATTTAATTTAGAGTATTTCATAGGAACTTGGGAGGATTTAAAAATTGAACCTAAAACGCGCTTCATTTTTTTTATGATTGTTAGCAATTATTTTTTATTATTTATTTATTATTGCTTATTGAGATAATTTATTTTTATATTTTTTTAATCTATTTTATATTGATAGCAGTCCCTGAAGAAACTTGTTTAGTTGAATTTGTTTTTAAAAATATTATAAGAAAATATTGAAAGGTTGCACAGTGTTCAATGCATTGACTTTATTTAAGAAAATTCAATCAAAATTTTTCAATCTATTGTAGAATCAAGAATAGAAATATTGTTTAGTAATCTCCGAAATCACCAAAATCTCTCGATCTGTTTCCTTAGATTTTCTATAAACACAATAAATCTTGATTATAAACTATTTCCAAGATCAATATTTTGAATCATTTCGGCAATTCCGAGCAATCGAAGTTATGCTTATCTTGAGCAAATCGAATATGATCACTTGTTCATGGTAAATGTAAGGACATTTAAACAGTCTACAAAAAATTAGACAGATACGAGAATCCTTAAAGTAATCATCCGGTTGCAACCTTACAATATTGAAATACAATATAATACAAAATGTAATTAAGAATCGAAAAAGAAAGTTTAGAGAAATTAAAATTGTTTTAAAAATTGTTTTCCATTTGCAGTTCAAAGTGTTTAGAAATACTATACTTATTGTATTGTACTATATACTTATTTAGTTTAATATAAGTATGATAATTTATAAGTATTCCGCGTATTGTTAGTTTTATTGTATTATTTTGTTATATTGTGTTATTTAATTAATTAATTTATAAATTTTGCTAAGTATACGCGTAGTAGATGACGACGACGTTTATGAAACTCTAAAACGGTGTATGTATATAAACCTGATATTTGAATTATCATATATACTTACTATATATTTATTTATACTTATATATATATAAATCTAGAGATTATCGCAAATTATCATCTTATAAATCAATCTAACCTCAATTTTAGTTAAATTACATTTTCATTTTTTAATTTTCTTTTTTTTTTTTTGCGCTTTTGTGGATTTGTGCATTTCTTATTTTGTTTTTTCTTAATTTAATTTTAATACAAATTTATTCATATTAATTTCATATACATACAATTTTTTCTTTATAAATGATTTTCACATTCTATATTTGTTGTTCTTTTTGTTGTAATTATTTGTTTATAGTCGTTGTTGTTGTTTTTACTATTCTATACCTTTCACACATACTACAATTGTTCAGCTGTAGGCAGTATGTTTCAGTTAGAGTTCAACGATTACTAGTAGAAATACTTCCCATATACAAAAAAAAACAAAATACCATCGTTATTTGGATTCAAAGTAATTTCAATATAACTTTTAAAATTCTTCAAATTAAAACATTGTAATTTTACAAAATTCCAAGTAAAACGACATATTCATAAATTTGCTCGATTAAACTAATCTATTTATGATATAGACATACTTACGAGCCTTAGCCTATTCATACAAATCTATGGTAGAATATAATTTTATTATATTTATTTTTAATATTTCTTTGTTGTTGAACCAGAGGACTACATAACAATAGTTCATACTAAAATATCACCATGAATTATACCGATTGAACAAATATTTGATGTATATATAGGATAATGGGAAAATCCATTTTCCAGAGTGTGAAAGGTATAGAAACTTCGGTAGAGCCGAAATTAATGTTCTTTCTGCCATATTTATTTTATTTAATTTTTTCTTTTTAATAATTTTCTCATTTCCTTAATTATTATTGTAGCTAAGTTGATGCATAGATGCATGTGTGTATCTGTGTGAGTCTGTTTGATGTATCTATGTGTGTTCATGTGTGTGTGTGTGTGTGTGTGTGTGTGTGTGTGTGTGTGAGTTACAAACTTTATTGTTGTTCTTTTATTTTGTTTTGTTGCACAAATGGCAGCATTTTTGGCTTTGCATAGAATTTTATTCTCTTCGTTTTTGTTTTTTTTTTTATTTAATTCTTTGTTTTTCTTGATGCATTTAACGAACAGTGTTGCCACACTTTTTAAATATTTTATTTTTATTTAAATATCTTTGCTTTTTGTTTATCATTTTTCATTTTTCTTTATCATTTTTGGCAGTGTATAAATTATTACAATTGTATTTTGCTTTATACTTACATAAATGAAAGTAATTGTGACTTTAATGACTTTGCCATTGACATGATGAGATGTGTTATGCGATGCATGTTATGCAATGTTATGATATTTTATGTAATTTGTATTGCTTCTCAAAGATGTTCCACACTTTTTCAATTCAATTATAACATATATAAGGAATTCAAATGACTTTTAACTTGAATTGATTGTGAAGATTATTGTAAGTTACTTAAGTGTTGGTTGTTGATTGCTTTCATTTGTCTAAATTATTCTTCGATTACGCCAAATGATGGCAATGGCATAGCGCTGATTCAATAATAACCTAATATCTTCTAGTGCTCCATTGACTCCACTGCCATCACCATCATCCACCATTTTACCAATCCTTATCCAGACTCTGAGCTCGACGACTTGATGTGATTTCGTGCTTTGAGACGACAACAAATTTACGTCCAAAATAAGGTGAATCTATAGTTGGAAAGGTGGTTCATGATCCATTGGGAGAAGCAAAGGAAGAAAGAGACATAATTTATGAGTGTTATAAGGTTTTAGACCGCTTTAGTTTTCGCTTTATTGCGGTTCACAGATCATATGACTATTGTATATAGATCAGATCACAGATCATATTATTTTTTACGCAAAAAATCGGTGTATTTGCGTGCACGCTTGCGTACTCTTTTGAAAGCGTTACCGAGTCTAAAGTTCTCAGTGTCTTCGTGATTATGATCGCCTGAACTTTGATGTTCATGCGCATGATAGCGATGTGATTGATGATAGTGCTGTTGGTGGTGATGGTGGTGATGGCGAGATGAGGAGGAGTGCTGATGGTGATGATGTGAGGTGCTATTATTGGTGCTAGTGGTGGTGGGGGAGTGTTGTGCCTGATGTTGTTTTTGTAATTGTTGCGCCTCATAGTCATAGTGCAGTTGAACATAAGCATCGCCTGCCGGATTAATGGAGGCTGATGCTGGTGAACCTGGTGACCGGGGTGTACGCGTTGTGGGCGAATACTGATAACTGCTGCGCTGTGAGAGCAAATTATGCTCGGAAGCAGCATCGAAGGACTCAAACGAAACTCCCGTTTGGACGGGCGATTGCAACGATGATGAATGTTCGCTCGTTGTGGATGCACCACCGCAGCCCGTTGGACATGCTGTGGCACCACCAAATTCCTGAGGCAATTGATCAATGCCCAACGGTTTCTCGAAAGCCGTAGTCATATTGGAGGACATGTTTGTGTAGTCATAAGTAGGATACGTGTATGGCAGATAGCCGGAATGATGGGCTTCCGTGGAGACGACATTTTCACGATTATCACGTGAGCTCGAGGTATTTATGAATTTCACCTCATTTGCATTGCGTTCCATGCAAGAGTTGAAGACAATATTAATGTTGTTAGTACTTGAGGATAGATTTATGTTCGTGGGAGAGAGTGGAGTGCCACTGCTGCAGCTGGAGGTGGCACAGGGATCCGTACCAGCACCACCGCTGCCACTAGCACCGCCGTTGCCGCTTCCCACCGTGTTCTGATTCAGGTTGGTTTCCTTGCTGGAATTCCGACGAAATCCACGTTCATAATTTTGGAAATATTCGCCGGCATCAGTTGAGGCAGTGTTTGTCGTATTCGTGTTGTTGTTATTATTGTTTGCGAAATTGTTTTTGTATTGAAATTCCAGAGCATTGCTAGGCTGGAATGGATAATTCTTAGAGTTGTTCAGGACATCACCAGCCTCTTGATTGCCCTTCGAGAGATATTGATGAATGTCTTCGCTGGTGATTTGTAGATCCTGATCCAAATAAGTGTTGCATTGTATATAGTTGTTGCAACAATTGTTGAATGCTTCACCCTCCTGATGGAACAACACTGTAGTAGATTCTTCGAACTCACAATGGAATGCGCTATCACGACGCTTACGGCAAGCTGCAGCAGCTGCTGAGGTACTGGGACGCTCGTCATCATCATAAGTCGACTTCCAGCTGCTATCACTGGTGACTTGAACAGCGCGTTTCTTTGAGCAGCTGGATTTAGGCTTGTCACGACTATCGCTCACCTTCCAAGCATCTTGTTTATCCTCTCCTCCTCCACCACCACTACCACCACCATCGGCACCAGCTTCGAACTCTGTTGGAGACTTGCCATCGGCAAGAAAACTCCAACGAATAGGCGACGGCGAACATGCGTACTCTGGCAGATCATTGCTCAAGGCATCCTTCGAAGTCTGACGTTCAAGCGTTCCACCAATCTTATCAGACGGTGGAGTACGCTTGCCTTCGTCGGCTATCTGTTTAGCGCGATCAAAGATCGAAGTCAGTGATCCGAGT
This sequence comes from Amiota mariae, assembly GCA_035041805.1. Taxonomy (NCBI): domain Eukaryota; kingdom Metazoa; phylum Arthropoda; class Insecta; order Diptera; family Drosophilidae; genus Amiota; species Amiota mariae. Next base: position 1,027,981 of record JAWNKV010000332.1, on the reverse strand, counting down.
TGGCTATTAGGACGACTTGAGTTAAGGGCACGCAAAGAGATCGACGTATAGCTGGGCTGACGCTGGTGCGAACGTTGCTGTTTACGCATAGCAGCCGAGGCGGACTTAATGGAGTTGTTGCGACTCAGAGACGAACGCGAACCATACAAACTGGTTGAGTCGGTCTGATAACAATAGTCCGAGGAAGTACAACAAGACGATGGGCGCCGCGATGTACCATACAAATCCTCAGCGAAATATTGCGCTAGCTCTGTACGCGATGAGCTGCAGCATGACTTACGTACAAGAATCTCCTGAACTTCACGATCTGCGCATGTGGAATCATGACAAACACTGGTACCCGAAACATCTGCTACAGAACGATGTCGTCGTGCGCAAGTAGCGCCATGGCGACCGCCAGCGGAGCTGTGTTCACTATGGCTGCTACGTTGTGTATGTGCTCCTGGCAAGCTACCGCTGCCACGAACACTACCATTGCGCGAGCCATGACCACTGTGACCATGATGGCTATGACCATGGTTATGCTGACGCCGTCGTCGAGGACGTTGGTTCTGGATCTGATGATTGTGCTGCTGATGTTGCGAGTGTGGCCCGGGTGTTGATTGACCACCACCAATACCAGGGCGTGTATGAGCACGCAATGGAGAAGCGGACTCATAATCATGATGTACATGATGTAGCGATTGATGCGGCGATGAATGCTGACTGTGCGAATGATGACTGTGCGGCGAAGTGTGTCGGCTATGATGCGGACTATGACTGTGACTGTGCTTGCGTGATGATGGCTGCTGCTGCTGCTGATGTTGCTGTTGCTGTGACTGTGGCTGATGACAATGTGAAATGATTGTTTCGCTATAAGCAGCATTTGTGTGGCAGTGCATTGTTGCTGACGAGGAACCACCACCGACTCCAATGTGCGTGGATCCCTCGTGCGAGTGTTGTTTTTGCAGTTGATTTTGAAGTTGATGCTGTTGGTGTTGTTGCTGTTGCATTTGAGTTTGTTCACATACGATATCCTTGTCATAGCTAAAATGTACGTGTTCATGTGTATATCTATGTTGCTGTTGTTGCTGCTGCTGCTGCTGTTGGTCAGCGTTGTTCGTTGTTGAATGTACACTGGCAGTTTCAGGAGGTGAGGCGTTCCTCAGTCAAGGCCCGCTGTTCTGGCAAACAGGTGCTTGCTGACGAAGGTGATGGGGCACAGAGGCAACGTTCCGGCCCTGGTGTGTATTTCGGCCGCCTTCTAAAAATCGCTCGGATGCAGCTGCGCATACATAAACGTTCGATATAAAACACAAAAGTTGCCAAAAGAAAAATGTTGTTGTTTTGAGGAGCAACATTTGAAAGAAGAAATATTTAAGCATTTATTAGAATATTTTAAATACAAAATTTTCTTTTTTTTTTTAAATTTAGATTTCGTGTATTTTCAGATGTGTGTTTTTGGTTTTTAGTGTATTTAAAATTTTTTTTTTTTTTTTTTAGTGCAACAAAAAGCGCATTAAATTGCGTTTTAGCTGCTCAAGTGTGTGTAAGCGTTGAAGTATTTCTTGTCTCTGTGTGTGTGTGTGTATGTATTTGTTTGTATATTAAACTCAATTACATGCTTAAAGATATCAGTTACTTAGAAAAAGGAAGGCATGCCAATTATGCCTCATGCAAAATGCATTAATATCTATAATAATAAATAGAAATTAAACTAAAAAAAAAAAAAAATAAAACAAAATAAACTAATTCAATCATGCAACAATCTCAGATATGCCATGAAGAAACAAGCAACATGAGATCTTGTTACTTTCAGATGATGAAATTTTAGAAATTAAGTAGTTTTTGGTTTGTGGAATAAGTTTGAAAGCAATTTACATAAAATTTTATTAGCTTTTTTGTTTTTTGATATTTTATTTTGTTTTTCATAAATTATTAGCAATTTTCGTTTGTTTATTTTCAATATTTTTTTGGTGCATTTTTGTGAATGAAACAGCATATGTTTGTTTTGTTAAACACTTTTTAAACCAATTCTTTCAACGAACACTAACATTAAGCTCACCTTCAATAAAGTTAAATTAGTAATCAAGAAAGTATATAATTTTCATTAAAATATTACGAGTACATGAACTGTCTATAGTTCGTTGACGTAGTACTTAGTTATTAGTATGGTAAGATTATATGTACAATATTGTGATCAAATGTTTTATTATTTGTATACCCTGTTACTGTAATTGCCATGAGATTCTCTCTGTTGACTAAATTTATTCGATATTTACACCAAAATTTCAATATTTACTTTAATTTTATATTATAAAGCCCTCTTAAAACCCATGAAAATTAACACATCTCTTGTCATATCATCACTTCTATGTTAATTGTTTTTAGTATTTCTTATCAATTAATTATTCAATTATTTCTCAACAGAAAATAAAGAGTTTTTTAAAAAGATCGTAAAGACTATTTTCATAATAATATTTTTCTTTCTTCCTTAAAGCTTGAGATTAATAAGGAGAATACTATATACATATATTTATATTTGGAACCACGAGAATATCAAATAATCAAATAATCTTTTGCCCCCCCCCCCCCCCCAATTGATTCATGAAATATGATAATATTTTCATTATTTTGTAATTACTATTACTATTTATATTTCTCAATCACTTTCATTAGTTTAAGTTCCAAATTGATTAATGATGGAACAGGATATTCAATAGTTGGATCGACCAGACTCTAGAGACTTACTTGATTGGTTATTATTACTTTTTTTGCTGTAATTAGTAGTGCATTTTTATTTTATTTTATTTTATTTTATTTTTTTATATATATTTTAAGTGCAATTTGAAAGGACATTTTTGTGTAAATGCCTTTTTGTAAGGTAAGTACATTTTGCTTAACTTCAACAATTATTATTGTTGGAAATACTTTACTAAGTATTTTTCTTGTTTTTTTTTTTTTGTTTTTGTTTTGATCCAATAAATAAATACTGGACTTGAGAATAAAAGTAAGTAAGTAAGTAAGTATTGTAATAAATATATACGAATATATTATGTAGGTAGTAAGTAAATAAAGAATAGATATAATAATTGGTGTTGTTGGTGGTTTTTTTTGTTAAGTAGTTTGTTTTGCTTTTTTTTTGCCAGTACACAACACACAACAATTGCTTGCTTAGTCTTACTAGTCGAAAATTCTACCTGATAACGTACACATTCTTCCATGGGCCGAGTGTCGGCGGAAACTGTCACGTTCATAATCATATTCATAGTAACATTTGCGTATAGGAACTGGTGTTTGGATTGTTGACGTATTTGTACCATAGTTCGTGTAACAAGTGGACGGAGCCATCGCCATGCTCGCATAACTTGTTGTCGTCGTTGGACCCAAGAGATTGGTGCTATCACTTAACGGATATGGACCCATGCCTTCAACCGTTAATGAAAACGAAGTCGTACCAAATACTTTAGTTTTAGTTTCACATATATTTTAATTTTTTTTTTTTTTTCAGTTATATAAATATTTATTATTTTTCAAATATTTATTATAAAGAATAATGTTATTGTTATTGCAAGTCATGCACAATTTATTCAAGAATTTTATTATTATTTGTTTATTTAATTTTTCATTAATTTTTCCAAATTTGTAATCAATTTTATTTTCGGATACATACATTTTGTATTAATATTAATTGTTAGATAGATAGATTGATTGATTGATTGATAGATAGATTGATAGACAGGTTGATGTTGTTGTTGTTTGTTGTTCCAATTTGTCGTTATGTTTTTTATTATAATTTTTTTATTTTTCATTAAAAAAAGTAGATGTTTTTATTCATTGGAAATCATAAATACCAAATTTTTAGTTTCATAGTTTTTTTTGTTTGAATGAAAATAAAGAATATGAGAAAAGTTGATTTTAATTGTTAAAAAAATAATTTTTTTTTTTTCAGTTAATGTTAAATATTAATTAATTAGTAAGTGAAAGAAGTTAATATAAACAAACATGAACAAGCACAAATTCTAATATTTATAGGTATATTTTACAAATAATAAATATGTTACAAAAGAGAATTATTTTTATAAATATTGCATTTTGTAAAATAAAAGAGGAAATAAATTAAATGTATATAATGAAATTTTTCAAAATAATTAAATTTGGTTTATGTACACATAAAATTTAATATCGAATTTTTTAAATGGTGATATTATCCAAGTTTATCTCAAATATTGGCTTGGTTAAACATTAAAAGATCGTGATATAAGAATTTTTTTGATAGAACTTAGTTGCTACGATAGGAGAAGATTGGGTTGATAAAGCCAACAAATTAATAAACCAAATGTTAGTATTATGTTAAGGTTTACATAAGTAGTAAATTATTATTATTATAATTCGAGGAATAAATTTCCAAAATTCTTTAAAGGAATGTGAAAAATAAACTCTATGCAAATTTTCGGACAAGTAGATATGAGAAGTTGTTTTTTTTTTACACAATATTTCATCGAATCTTTGATCTTAATTATTTAGGATATAAGAAATATTGCATAGTTTGATTTTAATCTTTTTAATAGTTTCTATAAAGTTGTTTTTTTTTTTTTTGGATTTGAAATTTTGTGTTCCCAATAAAACTCAACAATTGCCGATTTGTGCAAGAAGATGGAAAGGGACTACACGGAAACTGTTATATGGTAATATGTGTAATAAGCAGTCCGGACATACAAAGTATTCAAAATGGAATATTGAATCAAACAGTGTTTCATTCTAGTCATTCTTTAACTAAACAATGATATCAATGATTTGGGAGAAAAGATAATTTGAGATTCATACTAAGCAGTTTCAAAGGGTTACCCCATGAAATAAACATTGGACACATGAAACAACAAACACGTCATATGGCTTCATGTTTTAATCATGACTTCTTCCGAAAGATCTGATATATTTTATATTGAGAAAAAAAAAAAATATAAAAAAAGGATTGCAAAATTTCAGCTATCTAGCTCAAAAACTGAAGTACTAGTTTGCATACATACAGACAGACAGACAGACAGAGAGACAGACGGACATGGCTAGATCAATTCGTCTCGTCGCGCTGATCAAGAATATATGTACATATATACTTTATGGGGTCTTCGACGTCTCCTTCTGTGTGTTACAAACTTCATGACAAACTTATAATACTATTCACTGCGTGAAGAAGAGCAGAGAGAGAGAGAGAGAGAGAGAGTGGAAGCAGATGTATTATAACTAAAGATATGTTGGGAAATAGTCTTTAATGAATTACAAACTTAATGGCATATTTAGGTATAATGAATCTTAATGGGATATGCAAAAACATAATAAATACAGAATATAACATATTTTACCTGTTTAACATTTCTACAATTTATGTATTAACAAAATACTAATAAACTACAATACAAGAAAATATAGTAATCTGTTCTAGAATTTCATCAGCATAGACTTAGTTTTGTGCATTTTCAGATAAACAGAAATTTAAATTTATTGATTCCAGAACAGATCGAAATTTGTAATAATGATAAACATATCAAAATGCATGACATATCGAATGAATAAATTTATGAAAAAAACGAAAAACGAAAAACGAAAAATAAAAAATAAAGAAATATTATTATGTTTTATATATGAACATTTTTTGGACAAACACCAATATACAATAATAAATGGAAATGTTTATATGTATAAATGAATGAAGTATGCTTATGTAACACAATGAGGTAAGACAGCATGTATGTATGTGTGTATGTATGAATTTATGCATGTTTGTTTAAGTATTTTGTGTGTAATTGTATTGTTCGACATGTTGAAAAACAGATGTAGACATCATCAGCATTAGCATTAGCATCAGCTCATGAATCTACTAGAAAACATATTGTTGTTGAGACTAATATGTACTCGTATAACATTATAAATACAACCAACATAGTACACAATATCACACTGTACGAGTACATACATATGTATGTACTTATGTATGTATAAGATACGCAATACAATACAATCACATAAATATGTTATGTTAGATAGATAGATTTTTATATAAGTATAAATGTTATGTACGTATGTATGTATTGGTATCTATGTGTATGTGTAGTTATCGAGTTCGTGTATTGCATTTTTAAGAATTATTGTTATTGTTGCTGCTGTTTATGTTTATATGTAGTAGTTAGTAGTTTTGTACATTTAACACATAAAAAATTATTATTGATTGTTAGGTTAGTTAATTATAATTAATTATATTATGTTTAGTAAGTAGTAATAGTTGTATTTAATATTATTATAGTAAGAAGTAAGTAGTAGTATTATGTATTGAAGTATTGTAATCGTATTTATTGTCATATTGTCTTTTGATTTCAAAAACAAAAAACAAAAAAAACAAAAAACATATATTTTAATTTGGTTGTTTTAGATTTGATCCTTACGTGAGTCATGTTGGGTCTTCTCCTCAGATACCATCAATGCGGCATGTTCGATGCCAGAATTCATACTTTGTGGCTCCAAGCTACTTGTGCAGTTTAGCATACTCCTGAAATTCGCACACTCTACGATTATGTTTTAAGTGTAAACGTATTTTAAATTTAATTGATTTTGATTGCAGCTAATGAGCAATTTTGAATAACACAAACAGACACACAAACAAATTACTCACATCCACACTCAATCTCACTCACTCAATCACTCACTCAATCACTCAATCACACGCATGATACCAGTAAATATAGTACATACTAATACATCCAACATACGTATATACTTAGTATGTATTTATATGAAAGCAAAATTCTAAACTGACAGACTGATAAAAATACTTAATTTCTTTCTTAAAGATTTCTTCTTTGTCATTGATCTTCTGGAATCAATTTTATATTTACTAAGTACATATTACTGATCACACAGTTATGTAAAGTTTTAGGTAATTATTGGCCATGTACTTTTGACACTGAAGTAGTTTTTAAGGTAAATCTAAATGTAATTAAATTTGATTTCAGATGACCAATTGTACTTGTTGTATTCAAGTACTTGAAGTTACTTTAAATATTTATTTGGTATGTCGTCATACTTTTGTATTTTATAAAAGATCTGTATAGTATGAGTGAGGGAGTGAGTGTGAATGTGTGTTTATTTATTTTGGAACTTGTGGCCTGGATTGGTTCTGGGTTGGTTGATTTCGGAATACATAACTCTTGATTTTTGTTCACTTTGTACTAAGTATGTACATTACTTTGCTTGCTTGGAAATTATTAGAATTAGGGATTTTAAATTAAGGCGCCTCACAAAATCAAAGAAAATCTGACATTCATTCTTTAATATCATTATTATTATTATTTATTATCATCATCATTATCATTATCAAAATTGAATTGAAAGAACTAAAAAAATAACAAAATAACAATAAATAAAATAACTTTTAACTTAAATGTTAAATTTTTGTGCACTTTTTTGTGTTAACAACAAAAAAAAATCAATAAAAGACAACTAAAAAAATTAAGAGAAATTAGTTTTAGAGTTCTTTTGGACGTGTGGCAAGCGTTTCTCGATTAGTTATTTCAATATCCATGGTACTTGTGGTACTGTGACCAGTTGTGCTGTCATCACTATTTGGTGTATTTGATCAAAAAAAAAAAAAAAAAAAAAATAACAAATAAAATATAACAACTTAAAATTGGAAAATCATTATAAAAAAGGATAATAATAATAATTATAATAGTTGTAGCGATCTGTGTTTGTGTATATTATGTAATTGTGTGCTAAGTATGTTCGAGGATTTATGGAAATGAAGTGCCTTGCGTTTGTAGGGAGGTGTGTTTAGGGTGAGCGAGCGGGCGATTATAGAGAAAAAGATGTATGTAGATACTATAGAGATACAATAGATAGTAGTAGTTGATTATTTTTTGTTTTTGTTGTTGTTGGTTAAGATAGCATGAAGAACAAACACATGATGATTTTCTGTTATGTTTATTTTGAATTAATTAATTAATTAATATGGTAAATTATTTAATTTAAATTATTAAGTAGTAAATCAGCTAAAAAGAATTTGATAAAAAATATTGAATTTTTTTCATGTTGTGTTTTTACAATATTTTTGTTTTACTGATGAAACACACAACACAACAAAAGAAACAAAACAAGCAAAAAAACAAAGCATTCATTAAAATTATTTTTTATTTTAATTTCATTTAGCTTTGTATATTTAAAAAGTTTCTTTTTTTTTTTTTTTAATATTTTTTTTTTTTTTTTTGTTAAAATGCTTTTTGTAATTTAATTAATAAACTACGAACAATGAACACTCTATTTTATTATATTATATTATATTATATTATATTATAAATAGTATAAAGTGTAGTTAAAATCGAGCTTATTGGTAGAGAGAGAGAGAGAGATAGAGAGATATACAAAAAAACAATAGTATAGTAAATCAATAGAAATTGAATTTAAATTGTAATGCGCAGAAATAAATTATTTAATTATTGTAATTAAAGAAGGCGCGCCATATTTAAAGAAAAAAAAATACTTGTTTTATGTTAAGTTTATTTGTGTTTAAATGTTTGCTTATTATTTTCGTTGTTTTTTTTTTTTTGAGATTTTGGTTAAATTACTATGAAATTGGGTTGTAAGAAAAGTCATACACAGATCTTTAATCTGATTTAAATAAATCTTTCAACGCAGAAAAGATTATTGTTTTCTGTTGATTTGTGACTTTAATAACAACAACCCAATACTCATAGTTTTTCAATCTTTGATCGAATTTCATTTCGGATTGTTCATCATGCAACTTACCCGTACAGTCTACTATCTCGAAAAGTCCTGCTGTGTGTGAACGCGTTTTTATTTTGAATATAGATTTTCATAACATTTTTTGTGTATCATAGAAGTTTATACAAAAAATGAAAACACAAAAATTTCAAATGAGAAAAAGAGCGATAAATTTGTAAGTATAAAAAGTGCTTTAAATCATTTAATAATAAGAAATTAATTAAACAAAAGCAATAAAATGAAAATAAAAATAAAATTAAAATCAAAAAGAAAATCATTGAATTGAATTGACCTCAACTGTTTTTGTTTTCTTTTTTTATGAGAAAATTATCATAGTAGAGTTGAAGAGTTATATATAGTAAATATTTTATAAAAATAGTAGTAGTAAGTTTAATGATCAGTTGAAAAAGTTAAGAAAGCGAACAATTTTGGCACCTTTTTCTTTAAGTTTTTTTTTAAATAAACTTTCAAGTTTAGAGAAATGAGAAACTAAATGAGAATTTTGTTTTAAATTGCTCCTTTTTTTTAGTTTAGAGTTAGTTTGTTTGTTTTGTTCTAGGGGATTATTATTATTATTATTAGGGAGGATAGAATGAAATAATCAAATCGAATCAAATTGAATTGAATCAAATGTTATACAATAGTAGTAGTAGTATGATGATGATGAGTGCTTTCAATGTAAATTATTACGTACCTGCCATTGCCATGTCGGAAGAGTGCCAGAATCTCTTCAAACGTTTTATTTTTGGTCTCAGGAACCTTTTTATAGGTGAATATCCAAAATATAGCTAAGAATACACTAAATGGCAAGAATGTATAATTATCCAAGGCGCTCTAGAAAACAAAAAGTAAATACAAATGAATACACGTTCAATATATTGTATTGCATTATGTTACTCACCTTCATGCTTGGAAAACCAATGCCCACAACAAAGTTGGCCATCCAATTGACCAGTACTGCAATGGCCATTGCACTTGGTCGTGGACCTTGTGAGAAGAGTTCCGCTGTTATCATCCATGGTATGGAGCCGGGACCAACAGCAAAGAATACAACAAAGCCCAGGGTGGCCACCACCGATAGATAGGACATCCAGTCGATCATTTCCTGTACATAACCAAAAAACTCCTATACAAAATGCATAGCAATCATATTCTCGATAATTTGTAGGCTTTTCATCGATTCGCGATTTAACGAATTTCATTTACCATTTCATTTTTTCAATTAATTATTTCTTTTTTTGTTTGTAATTTTATAAATTTTTAAAATCAAATCAAATTTAAATGAGAATAAACAAATTTTAAATTCCTTTTCCTTTCATTTCTTTAACTATTTTTTATTTATCGATTTTTATGCATGAGTTGTTAGTTTCATTTCATAATTTTTTTTTTTTCATTTTTTGATTTATACAAAAGTTTGAATATCGTAAATTATTTTTTGTTTTTTTTTTTTTTTTATAGAGAATTGAGAAATTATAAATAAAATTATTATTATAAGTAATAATGGAAAAAAAATCTTTATTATTATTCTTGGTTCTTGAAGAGTTGTTTGATTGATTGATTGATATGATTTGATATTGATAATCCTAGTGGTTGTTGTTCCTCTTGTTGTTGTTATTTCTTATCAGTGGTCAGTGGAGGTAAGTAGGTCTATCGATTCCATAAAGTAGTCGCATGATTGCTTGGTTCAAAAAACTGTTGCACAAGTTTTTAAATTGTTGGAATCGATTTGGGTATTCCTTATTTAAGTTTATTTATTTTTTTAATTTTTAGTATAAAAGTTGCATAACTTCAAAAGTTAATAATTTAATAAACTAGTAATTTATTAATATTTGTATTTATTAATTTGATTAGTAAGTATTTTCTTGAAGTGAATTACAAAAAGAAGAAGTTTGAACAAAAGCGGCTTTGTTTGTTTGTTTGTTTGTATGTATTTGTGTATATCTGTGTTTGTGTGTCTCTTAAACTTATAAGAAATGAAAAAGAAAACACTGAATAATGTGTTGATTAGAACACGCGTCTTAGTGTTTGTTGAATTCTATTTTGATTTTGTTGCTTGCAACATTTTTCTTTGCATTTCATTTGTATTGTACATTGTATTATTGTGCAACATTGTTGCGCATTGATGCTGCTGTTGCTGCTGCTAACGTGTGTGTTGTTGTTGCACAATTACATTGTATGACTCGCTATAGCAATTTTTGATTCTTTTATTTCATGTGTTGTGTCAGTGAGTTCTTAGTTTTTGCCATTTTTTGTGCAAATGAAAGTGTTTAGAATTTTGCTATGCTTGAATTTTGCTTTGTTTGCTTGAATTTGATTTTGTTTATGTTTATGTATCTTTTTCTTTTTTAGTTAAGCAAATAAATTAAATTAAAACTAAAAAAAAACAAAGAAACATAAAATAACTTAAATAAACTTAAGAATAAAATGTTTAAATTATAATTAAAAAAAAAAAAAAAAAAAAATAAATAGAATAATTCTTTTTTTTTTTTTAATTAGCATTTAATCCATATTCGTTAAACCTACGTGTAGGGGGCCAAAAGCCTGCCAAGTCGAGAATATTTTGAATTTTTAGGGGCGAGACAATTGAATAAATGAGCTTTTTACCGAGCGCCGATTTTTCCAATTTGGAAATAATTCTTTCTCAATGATGATTGCACCCAAAGCTCGTTTATTCAATAACTTAACCTAAGAAACATAAATAATATAAAAAAAAAAACTCAAAAAATATCTAACTAAAATAATAAAGAAAAGAAATATGCAGTACAAATATTTTAGTATAAAATTAAGACAAAAGTATTTTTTTTAGATAAATTATTGTATTTGTTTAAAACTATTTTAAAATCGTGCATTGAATTCTACAAGAGGCATTTTTTGCTGCAAAGCATCTGTACATTTATTGTATTTATTCTAAGTATAAAAGTATGTCATATTATGAAATACTAAGCGTAGGAGATTCTTAAATTGAATGTGAATTTATACTAAAAATATACTTAGTATTAAAATAAAATTATTATTTAAAAATAAAAAGCACAGAGAATTGAATTAATAACAGTTTACAAGAATATGTATTTTTCACAGTTCACATAGAAAGAAACTTAGTGTTTTGTTCAAATGTTGGGAATATTGGAATTACTCGTAGTTTCGCAAAAATTAAGTCAAAGCTGCTTGTATACTTAGAACTAAGAACTTTTGCTTATTGTTTTTCTTTATGATATGGGAAAGTTGATACAAAATCTCAGATGTAACATTACAACTTGTATTTTACAGAATATTATGATTGCATAAACTGTCAATATGCAGTAACTAAGTAAGGGAACTTTATGCACATTATTTTGAGAATCGCATTAAATAAAATCAAATCAGTTCAATTGAAATTTCAAGAAAATTCTACTCTAAATAGTTTATAAAATAATGAACATACAATTTGAACTCTACAGTCGTCAGTCGGGTAGAAGATTAAGACATTTTAATGCGATTGTAACAAAGTTATTTTGATAATTTCATGGAGACGACTACCTCTTTCAGTGTTTGGCAATAATATGCATCTGATTTTAACTTGATATCTCAAACACAGCTGAGAGATTAATGAGCATAGCCAGATGAATGATATATGTGACTACACCAGCGTTTCATTGTTTTTGTTATTCCCATATGTTATGAATAAAGTATATTTAATATTATTCACATAAGTGTCAATATCAAATATGTTTGTGTTAACTCATTAACTTAAATTATGTCGAATGTATAAAAATGTATATTTTTTGTTTTTTAATAAAAACTGACTATTGACAAAAAGAAAAGATACATAAAATAAATAATAAAAATAATCTTCAATTGATGTAAATAATTTATAGAGATAAATTCACATAAAATACTCAGTAAGTATTTAATGTGACATGCAATAATAATTATCTACTGATCTACTACTTAAATGTGAAAACTACTAAAATTAAATATTTTCAAAACATAAACAAAATACTTTTGGAAATAAAAAAAAATATAAAAAAATTGTATTTGAAAAGCGAAATTCATGCATTAATTATGAATGCATCATGTTGCAACTCATTTGTAATTCATAAAAACTATTTATGTATATTTGTATATTTAGATACAATTTTTAGTGCAAAAATAATAATTTACATACTCGTAGTAGATACTCCGGGGACAACTGTCATGCCATGTTATGATCATGTAAATATTTTTCTTTTTTCTTGTTCTTCTTTTTAGTACAAAAAACACACACAACTTCATGCATAAAATATATGTATAGTATATATAGATAGATATAGATGGATATTTATAATGCCTTTGAGCAGCATATCATAATTAAAAATTTCATTTGAAATAAAATATTTTTGGAAAAATAAAAATAGTAAAATGGTAAAATAACACGAGACCTAGAAAAATAGTAGTATTTTTATTGAATTTGTATTTTTATCAAACGCGCTACAAAAAATATTTGAAATATTTGAAAATAAGGAACACGAGCAAAAAGAAAAAAATGTACTAAACGCATTAAGACAGATAGAGAGAGAGAGAGAGAAAGTCGCGTTATGTTTCGTTGATATCGATACTTGCCATAGATTTGTCGAGTTCCTAATGAGGATATAAATTGGATAAATCGTGTACTTGCCTTAATTAAGAATGAAATCGTTATGAATATTGAGAAGATGAACATGCCGCCCAGACCATACAAATGCAATGTTCGACGACCAGTTCGATCCATCAATGGTATGGAAACAAGTGTCATAACAACCTAAAGAATATTTATGTATTTATATTATAGAAGACATAAAATGCATGTAAAGTATTGATAATGTTACCATAATAGCACCAATGCCTATCGTTGCAAATTTAGCGCTCTCCTCAGTCAGTCCTGAGCTCATGAATAATGATGTTGAATAGTAGAAGACTGCATTAATGCCACTGAATTGTTGACTCAATTGCATGACAATGCCAATAATTAGTGGCGGTCGCAATGTAGGCGAACATATGAGTTCCATGGTTGATATATGACTTTCAGCTTGTTGTGCGCGTTCCTCGGCACGCATCTCTTCGATATCTTCTTCAACAGAGCCAGAGGCTCTTAGACGACGTAATGCTATAAGAAAATTGAAAATTGTATTGATGAGAAATTGACAAACGATTTAAGATGTCATGATGTTGTACCTTTACGCGCCTCTTCTTCCCATTGCTTTGTGATGAGCAAATAACGCGGTGATTCAGGACAAACGGGCAGTAAGATTAATTGCAAAATTGCTGGACATATGGCTAACCCAAGTAATATGGGCCAACCATCGTTAGTGCCTAAGATTTGTTCGATCCCAAGCACTTGGGATAATAGTAAACCTACAGTCACAGCCAATTGATTAACAGTACCTAAGCCACCGCGAAGATTCAGTGGCGCTATTTCAGAAATGTACATTGGCACCAATGATGTATTGAGACCTAGTCATGGTATATAATCAAATTCAGTAAAGCATTCTAATTTATTTCATTGTAATTATTGTCTACTTACCGCAATTAACACCAATTATAAATCGGCCAAGGAATAACATTTCATAGGAATGACTAACTTTGGTAAAACCCATTAAGCATGCACCCGAGATTCCGAGCACATTATTTAATAATAAACCGCCTTTCCTGTAAGTTATCATCAACTTTAGTATCTTAAAATGATTAAAATAATGATGTGTTGACTAACCTTCCAAAGCGATTGGCCATCCAGCCACCACTGAAACCGCCGAGCATGCCTCCAATGGCAAATATTGATACTGCCACCGAGTACAATTGTTGTATAAACTCCTCGCTAATGTCCTCGCCATAGCGATCTTTGTAAACATCCTTCATAAAGTTCTCGATATTCTTTTCAGGTGCATTTATCACTCCTGTGTTATAGCCAAACTGGAGCATACCCAGCACGGCTGAGAATATCGAGTAAGTCAGAAAGAACGTAAGACCCTGGAATATTTTAAGAAAATATTGATTAATCAATGAAGTGTCTATGTTAGAATTTGTGATGTACTCAAACGCTTTGCAAGAAAAACTAAAGCAGGATTTAGTTTTCTTTTTTATTTTTAAGTGCACAAATTGATTAAATTTTTGTTATTAAAAAAGATTTTGCCAAAGTTGTTTTTTTAATGCCAATGTTGTTGTAATTTGTTTTTCTTGGATAAAAAAACATAAATTAAAAATTAATAATAATAATTTAAAATAACAAAAAAGAATATACTATAACTAAAATATAGAAAATAAAAGAAAAACTTTGTCTTCACATTAACCAATCGATAAAGAATAGAAATAAAAAGTTTTCAAAGAAATTCTCAAATTTCATACATGAAATATAATAAATAAAATCTAAAAGATTTTGACTATTATAAGGAAAGATAAACATTTCAGTAAATTAAAAGATATAAAAAGTAACTGAAACCTGAGGGAAGTTGAAAAACAGACAGGCAGGCAATCGTCAGTAGACTTCTCCAAAAATATACACGTAAGTGGAGTTAAATCATTCAATCGACTGATCTGAGCCATACGACAGATAGAGGTGTTCGAAAGGTCTCAATTATAAACCAAAGAGGAAGTTATTTGACTTTAAATTTGATATCTGAATATACAATTCTGATGCATTATCCATTAACAGCATCATTAATTCTGTGTACCGTCACATTCTTATATAAAATTCAGGACATTCATGTATGGTACTTCGACTTTTTAATCATCTCTTAGATAAATGGTAGAGGATGGCGGAAGGTCGGGAACTAAGCACCTGCGGCCTCGATTACTACCTACTGTAACAAACCGAGATTCTGATATTCATTTGGGATACCAAGACTTTTTCCGGAGATATGTTCGCAATTTCTGTTAATAATAGTCTGGTCCAAATTAGAAACGCAGTGTGGCATTTCAAAGGCTCTGCTGTTCCTGTTCTTCATTACACAATCTAGGTTGGTCATTGAAACTTATTCGCAAATTAAGGCTGCTATTAGTATATGAATATCCATACGACTTTCTCAGTTCTTTTACGAGAACTAGAAGGCATGAAGGCTTATTGAAGACGTTCACAGCGCCTTGCCTAGCGAATTTATCTACATTTTCTTTCCCAAGATATCATTACTATCTTCAGAGTGTTGTAATTGTTTTACTGTCTATAAATATTAACTTTATAACAGATTAATCAAACAAAACTTAGAGAAGTTTGAAAAGTGCATATGTAAATTTAATGAGGCTGTGATGTCTTAGATTGCTAAGGCGTTAATACTTAAGACAATTGGATATCAAAACTCTTTATAAATAGAATTTAAATTTAGGAGTTAGTAAACACTTTTGTCTTCAAAAATATAAAAAAAAAATATATTTTTTTCTCCAATGTTTCATTTATTAAGAAATTATATACAAAAAAATAAATACAATAATAATAAATAAACTATACAAAATTATATTTAAATTATATTTAAATAATAAATTAAATAAAATTATAAGAAACTCAAGATGACAAAGCGGTCTGTAACTGCTAGTGATCTTATGTTGCTTCATTTGAAATATGTTAAACAAGAACAACATTAACTTTGATGAAATTATTACAAATGGAAACACAAATATTTTCCTGGTTTTAATGAATTTACTTTAATGCAAAACAAATTTTAATTGTTTTTGAATAAGTTTGGTTAAACTTTTTACATAAATTTGAGCAACATAAGAAAACTATTCTTGTTTGTTTTTGTACATGAATAGAAATGAAATTCAAGTATTTTAATTACACAACATGGCAAATAATTTAAGCTACAAACTTGTTCTAAAAGTCTTAGCTTCCGTCTATGTGTGTGCTCCTCCAATCGATCCACATATTCCCGTAGTTCCTCAATTTCCTCCTTAACTTGTTGTACAGTGTCCAATTCATGTTTAATAGCAACCATGTCGCGTTTGACCTAAACACATTAAAGATTAATTGTTAATTATTTCAAAAGATAATAATAAAAGTAAAACACATACCTCGGATACTTCACTTTGACAACTTTCGACAGATTTTGTGAGTTCTTGTAATTGTGTTCGAATTTCGCACAAGGCGACTGTCGTCTCCAAGTGTCGATCGCCTCGTTGAAGCTCATCGAGTTTTGCTGATAAATTCATACTCATCACGCTAACTTGCTTTTGCAAACTATCATAAGCGGAAACGGAAGTCAAACCGGTCAAAATTCATCATCATTCAGAACCGAGACGATCGACCAAGAAGGAAAGCGCGCAAAGGGTGCAAGTGAGATTGCATTGCGAGTGACATTATATTGCGTTTTCAAAAGAAGTTTCATGTGGCAAGTCACGCAAAGTCACGTTCGTTGTTGGTTGTATTTTGTTGCATTGTTGTCGCAATAAAATTTATATATATTTTCGTATTCATTTTTTTTTTCCAATTTCAATGAAATTCCATTTTTGTTTTTGTATTTTTTTTTAAGAAAATAAAAATAAAAGAAAATATACTTTTTAGTCTTGTTCTGTTCAGTTTTTTTTTTGTTTTTCATATTCAACTCTCTGCATTTCTTCATAAATTGTTATTTATTTGTTGGCAAAAAATTATTTATGACTTCTTGCATTAAAATTTACTGAACTATGCAATTATTGAAGAATGAAGGAACATAAATTTTATGGTTACAAGAGAAACACAAAACAAAAAAAAAAAAAAAAAAAAAGAATAAAACAACTCAAAATAAGTATGAAAAGAAAAACAATTTTAAGAACCAAATCAACGAGTAATAAAAATAGTTGTGAAATATACATTTATGTACTATAATATAAGTATAAGAAGTAGAGTAGAAGTGGAAGTAAAAGTAGAAGTAGATAAGGCCAAGTCAAGCATGAAAGTAGTACTTAGTAAGTATTACTAGTACTATTTCTTAGTATCGTACTTAGGTTAGTAGTTATAGTTGTTATAAATTGTTCTATTATTATTATGGTTAGTGGTTTTTGTTGTTGGTTATTATACATAATTCTAGACACAGAAAGTAACTTAAGTAAATTGTTTTGCGGTTCGTCTCAATATACTTAGAATTTCTTCTTTTGCATTCTGTGTTTTGTGTGTTGAATATGTATAAAAATTGTATTTTTATAATTATAAGAAAATGTTGCATACTATTCAGCAAATGTTCCTTTAATATATTCGTATATACATAAATACATAAAAGAAAATATGCATAAAATCCCAAAAATCTTTGATGAAGACAAAGAGAAATCTACTACAATAATTCAAAGCTAAATCGCTTTAAAATACAAATATAAGTTGAAAATTTACATTTTCATTACACAAAACACAGAGATACATTGTGATTGAGAGAGGGTAGATTAGGATGAAAGAATAATAGAATGACAAAATGACAATCCAGGTTCCAAAGGAGAAAATATTGACAGAGAGGAGAAGGAAAGTATTGAATTGGAATTGTATTGAGTGAGCGAGCGAGGGAGCGAGGGAGCACGAAAGCGATGGAGCTTAAAGCGCGTATATGTTATGTTTATTGTTTGCTTATGACAAGAAAACAAATAACATGGAGAAACATAGCACACACACACACACACACACACACTCTTAAACATATATGCTCATAGATACTTCATATTCTTTGCCTTTGAAACTTAGAAGTTGTTGCTGCACATGTACTCACAAACTCTAAATCATGTGTTAAACAAGAATAACAGCAGCAACAACAAAACGTTTAATCAGACTGACTGACTGAAACCCAAACAGACAGATAGACAGACAGACAGACAGTGAACAAGTGAGTTAGTAAACGAATGAGTGCAATACATATAGCAATGCATTCATTTATTGTTTACAATTTCAGTTTCTCGCATAACAGTCAGTAACAAACAAAAAATCGAATTCATTTAGTTGCATAGTTTTAGGCGCAAAATGAATGAATAAGTGTGCATTCGTTCGACGGCGGCTTCCTTTATGTAAAGCAAGCGACATTCCACTAGACTTTCTCACATTCATATAGATATTGATGCCGCATATGAGCGAGGGCATTATGATAATGTGACTGTCTGTCTGTGATTCTGTCGACGACACCATCATCATCATCGTCGTAGAAAAACTATAGCTCAATGTTATTCTTTATCTCTCATATCCTATTTGTTATAAATACATATACCTCTTTCATTTGCTCAAATAATAATATATTCACATACATACATTCACATATCCACATATGCAAAGTCATTGTAATGTGTTTGGATAACTTTGTCTATATAATATCTATGGATGTATGTACGTGTATGTGCCATTGTATATATTGTATCTATGTAGCTGGTGTTATTATTATTGTTTTGCATTTCACGGACATTGTTGTCGACATTGTTACTGTTCCCCTGGTTCTGTTTTAGAGCTGCTGCTTTTGCTGCTGCTACATATAAAAGATTACGAGTATTCTATGCATAGCATCAGCAGCATCATCATAACATCAACATCAACATCCTGTGCTATTATTATTGTTCTCAAGCAAACAATTGTTTCATATAGAGAACTGATGTTGATGGTGGTGCCGGAGTTGATGCTACTGCAATCCTTATTCCTTTTCATTCAACTTGTCACACACTCTCCGAGAACAATAAAAAAAAAAAACCTTCAACTATATTTTGGCTATCACCCACATACACATACTCAACTACTCGCACATTCTCTATTATTCTTTAAAATCTACATCATCATCATTCTATGTACTTATGATGCATACTCATCTAATCCTGTTTCCTGTTTAAGGAATTTGTCATCTTAGTCCTTTTGTTTGTATTTCATCACTATTTTAAAGCAGAGGTTCTTAACCGGAACATTTGCATTAAATTTTGTATTGCCAAGGACTATAGTTCATCTTCAGTTGTGAGAATCTCTATCGAATTTAGGAAATCTCCTCTTGTCTTATCATCACACATTTTTATTCTAATTAACGTATGGGAATTGTGCTTCAATTGAAATTGTTCCTCTGACAGTCAATTTTTGGCTTTATGCACTGAATGCTTTAGATCACCATTTTGCTGGATAATCATTTAATGGATTGGGAAGGCAAGGGAATGCATAGGTGTATATTAAAAAATGGATCATCTTTTCTGTTAAGGAGAAGAACTCTTTCAGTCCAGTCAAAAACAGAAAGACAGATGCAACTGCGTCGGAACGATTTAAGAAACACAGACCACGGGCTAAGAAGAACTGCTTTAAAGTATTGAAGTTTCTTAGGTCCTTTTCACTTTTGTTTTATTACTCGTATTTGCTTTTTCAGATTAAAACAAAGCAAGTAAGGAAAGTTTAAATGTCAAAGAGTCACTTGACTTAATTAAAAAGGCGCATTACAATCAGTCATCTGACGTTCGTCAACACAATATTTTCAAATAAAACATTAAAAAAAAAAATAAATTGAATTACAAATTTCTCTTTTTCATTTAAGTGTATTATTTTGTATCAATTTTATTATATTTGTAATTTTTCTTTTCTAAAATAAACCAATTGGCATAGGGTAAGGACATTCACCAAACGTTGATTTGTTTTCCATTATTATTTTTCATTTGTTTATAAATTTTATAAAGAGTTTTTCGCTTTTTTAATTTAATTAATTTGATTTTTTTTCATTTGTTGCAAATTTAATGAATTTTATTTTTTTTATGTTTAAGTTGAATAAATTCGATTTGTTATTTATTTATTTCCATTAATTCCATTTTTCTATGATTTTTGTTATTTTATATTTTTTGTTCCTCGTTTTTGCATTTAATTGTTATTTTTTTGTTGCAATTTAAATATTTAAATAAAATTTGTATCTTTGCTTTTAATAATAAAAACTTAAAAAATAAAAATAAATCAGAGAACAAAATAAAAGCAAAAGCTGCAACAACAACAACAACGACGAAGACAATAAAATTCAACAAAAAATAGAATCAGACAAAAAATGACTAAATTCATAAATAATAAGAAGCAACAACTATTTTCCTAATATTTTAATTTAGTTTTCAATAAAAAAACACAATTTTCTGGTTTATTTTTTTAAATTTTCATTTTAATAAAATCAAATTGATTGTTTTAAAAAGAGAAAAACAAAAATTTGGTGAAAGGACCGTTATACCAATTAGTTTCAATTTTGATTTTTTATTAAATTTTTATATATATGATTTTATTGAAAAATTTTAACGCATAAAAGTATTTTTCAAAATAAAAAAATGGTAAAATACTCAAAATATTTTTTTATTGAAATTTTTGTACTTCATTTAAGATTTTTTATGAAAAAATAAATTTATTTGAAAATATTGTGATGCATTTTCTTGTTAACGTATGAGTAATGCGGCGACGGATGGGGTGGGGAGTAAAATTGAAAAGAGAATAACAGTAATACGAGTAATAAGAACGAGCGAGCGATACAGGAAGAGACAGAAAGAGAGATAGAGATAGTGAGTGAGTGAGTGAACGAGAAACTATGATTAATGAGGATGATGATGATGAACACAAAAACAAACACACAGACATAAGACACATGCACATAGTATTATACTCTTATACATAGACTTGTTGTAACACATATGTATGTATGTATGTATGTATGTATGTATTGGTTATTATATTGATAATAATGATGACGATGATGATAATAATAAGAGATTTTCACACGTTATAAAAGTGCCATCATGTCTGTATTTGCATTTGTTGAAATGTTAAGTATTGTTCTCATGTGAGTAAATATGTGTATGGGTCTCTATGCATGTTTATTTATATGTGTGGTATGTCGATGTGTGTGTTTGTGTGTGGACAGTGTCAATGATACTTAAACACTTGCAAAAACACAAGTTGACATGAAAATACCAAGAGAAGTACTACATATCCATGCGAATGACGAGTGAATCAGTAGTCATCAGGAGCGCGCGAATACTGAATCAATGTTTATAAGTAGTTAATAGTTTTAAAGGAAAGATATACATAATAGAGTGGATGTTTTTTAGTATTGCAAAATAAATAATGTGATGAAACGAAACAAACTATTATAGAATCATCAAATATGCAAAAAGCTTATACACTTTTTACGTTCCATCCGAAAATCTAAACAAATTATAAAACTAGGTCGCGATGAACTCAAAAACTAACAAATGGACTTTCATATGGTTTTCACCAATGGTGAGTAATTCATGAGGAAGGTTTAGGAAAAAGGAAAATTTGTAAAATCCCCAAAGTTAGATGCACATAGTCGCCTTTGGCAAAAATCTCATCATGTCAGCCAATCAGTATCCATTAATCTTTTGGCAGGACAACCTGCCCTGTTATTAACTAAAACTCAGTTTATAGAGCATAAAACTATAATAAATTTTGGGTTGATTGGTTTAAACAAATTTTGACTAGAATTATGATATATCTTTCTGAACAGTTTTGTTTCTATATTAAATATGAAAATATAGTTTTTTCGTCATATGCTTATAAGGAGATTACGTTGATCCCAAAGAATTTCGTACATTGTGTAAAGAAAAATAATAGAGAAATTAAATACTCGTAATTGGGTTTTTGTTTTGGTAAAATGGTTTTGAAAAATATCATAACTTATGAGCAATAAGAATTGCTTGTGCCAAATTTCAATTCAATAGTTCAGAACTCTAAGTGTGGCACTTGATACTCAATGACAAAGATGGGCAGAATTCATTCAATCAATTCCCATGATCACACTAATAACGTACTATATCTTGTAGGATCTCCACTGCAAGGTTCAAAACACTTTTCCATGTATTTTGTAACAAGTAGAAACACATGTATATCTATTAACATTTACTTATGTTAGAGTAATGTATGTGACTGAGTTTGTGTGCGAGTGTGTCTGTGTGCCTGTGTGGAAAGAATATGCAACATCAATCAATTTACTCATCTAAAGTGGTTCGTTCGTTACATTTTTTTTTTTTTTTTTTTTTAACGTTTTGCCGTTATATTTTGTTGATAAACTTAGCTGTAATTCAAGTTGTTCCTTTGACTAAACATTTTTATTTAAATGCTTTTTAAAATTCTAAGATTACAAAAAAATAGAGCAAAATAAAAAGAAATTACTATTACAACTATCTTTCTTGGTCTTAAAACTGTTTATTCCCCCATCTACTATTCATTCTTCTTTACTGAGTCTAAATTACTCAAATCAAAAGTTATTTTAGATAATTTGGATTTTTCCTTAAATTCAATTTGTATTTTTTAAAATATTTAAAAACAGAAAATAAAAGACTAACTCTACCATACTGTGCCCAATTTATAAACAAACATATCGATCTATAATTACAAGTACATTTATATTGCTTATACTTATTTTTTATTTTAAGTGTATAAATATGTGTATAAAGTAGATAGACGATGATATTCATGACGTATGATTAACATTAAAAAAAATCGATATTGTACAAAAAAGTGTAGAAAAAATATTTTATATTAAAAATATGCAAAAAAGTGAGTAAAAAAGTGTGTAAGAATTGTGAGGAGTGAGGTAGTGAGTAAATAGTTATTTGTATAGTATACACGTATTTATGTATTACATTAAGTAGAAGTAGTAAAAGTATTGAGTAAGTATTAATAATGAAGATTGTGCGAGAGAAAAAGATCGAATAAAATTAAATAAAATAAAATTTGCATACTCGTTGAGGGGCGATAAAACCATTCCACTTTTGATTGTTATATATTTCACATTTATTTTATATTTAATTTTTTTTATATAATTTTTTATTTGTGTATTTTGCGTTGAAGGCGAAGAGTCATGATGATTGTAGTTGGAGTGTTGGTGATAGTCGTGGTGGTAGTAGATTCGAGTATGCGACATGAATAAACAACACATTTATATTTTGTAGTTTTATGTGAGATAGTAGAAGAATCAACGAAAATACAACAAAAAGCAAATGGTTATAATTATTATTGATTATCATGATGATGATTATGTTACAATTGCAATTTTATGATGATTGTTGATGTTGAAATTTGACTTGTGATTGATATGTTGATATACAGATAGATAGATAGATATATTCAAGTATAAATATTGATTAGATTATAATTATTATATTATTATTGTACACATTCATGATTGATGATATGATTAAGTAAATTTCAATAATTAAATAAAGCATAGTAATAAACGAATAAATTGTATATAAAAAAAACAACATGTAACTTCGATTATGTTGATTACAAAACATAAATCAATTTTGTTGAATAAAAATCATAATTATCAAAAGTATATTGTTTCTATAAATCTGATTTCAGTCTGGGCAATAGATTAATGGTCCATCTAACAATTGAGAGGACTTGATCCTTTACGATCTTCAGGTTCAGATCCTCCGTTAATAGTTTGGCATTGAACATAAATTTTGACAATATTTCGATTATATTCTTTTTAATACTTAGATATTGGAAAATCATAATCAAATTACAATATGACAATCACTTCGTGAAAGTTATAATGACCATAAAAAATTACATGGTTCATTTTGATTAAAATTGATTATTTTTCTTTGTTATACAACAATATTTTATATAATTTTATTGTTGCCAATATTTATTGTATAAAATTGCACAGTTACAAGTATGACAAAGCAATAAAAAGAAATACCACAGTTATGACAATAAAATAAAAAGCAACACAAAAACACATTGAGAAATATTTTAACGATGATCATGGAACAATTTAATTCTTTATTTTTTTTTTTATATACAAAAAATGACCTTTTATTTTTGTTCTTTGTTTTGTTTTGCCTTGTATAATATTTTAATCAAATAAAATAAATTAAGAGAAAAAGCTGTCGCTTTGTTTAAGTATGAAAATATTTATGTGCACAGCGAAAAAATAAAAAGATTTTTTTCGTTTTACTTAGTTTCATTCAAATGAAATATGATGGAATATGAATGAATGAGTAAATGAATGAATGAATGCATGAAAATTATTATTATACAATACAAATTTGTATACAATGTTTTGTTTTACGTTAAATGTGACGTATGAATGATGTTAATTTAGTTGTTTGAGTCTGAGAGAGTGAGAACATTTATATTTTTTTACACGAAACATGAAAAATCATCATCATCATTGTAAAAATAAACAAAAACAACACGATAAAAGAAAAGGAAAATACACAACAAAAATATGGTAAAAAGGAAAACAGAAGAGAAGAATTTATTTAATTTATAAAAAAATACATTATAAATAGGTTTGGATTTATATATACCTGGGTGGCATTGTGCCCATCATTTTGTAGCTTTTTTTTGGTATTTCTTTTTCCACTGAGTGAGAGAGAGTCGGGAGGAAAGTATGTGAGTAAAGGAAGAGAGATAGAGAGCACAGAGCAAATTTGTGTTGTGCGTTTAAATGTTTTTTTTATATATATTTTTTTTTTTTTTTTTGCTTTCCTTTAATTTTCTTTTGTTATATTATTTATTTTATATATAAAGAATTTTAGTTTAGTAGCTTAATTAATATTTATTAATTTCATGGTCTTTTTTGTTTATTGTTTATTACTTTACGCTTGATGCAATTTTCATTATAATATATTTATTATATTTTTTAAATGTTAATAAAAGTATGAAAAGTTCTTTATTACTTTTGAAATTTTTTGCGATTTCTTATTTTTTTTATTTTTGTTTTTGTTTTGTTTTGTTTTGCTTTTACGGCGTTTGGTGAACGTCCTTTGTATGCATGAATTGGGGCTTGGATTCGGGTTTTGTATTGGGATTTGTTCCCCAAATGTCCGCTTAGTTAATAAATAATTGACATTTTAAGGACACGCGACAGGACATTAACATACACAAATACACACACACAAAATACACTTAAATGAATATAATCTGCGCAATTAATGCAAATCTGTTGATTAACGAGAAAAATTATGTATACAAAAAAAAACAAGAAAATTTATGGGGAAGAAAGAGAAAAAGACAAAAAATTGGTTTCTAAATATTTTTTTGTATAAATATTGTATATCAAACAAATATTCTTTTAATTGCAATAGTTTTCTTTTTTTCTTTGTGTGTTAAATATTTAATACGATTTGAATTTATTTCTATACACAAAATATTTTATAAATACAATTAAATAACTAAACAAATAAAAATGATTATAATATTATTGGCATAAATTAAAATCATTTAAATTAATGTCTATCACTTTTATACCCTTTACACACACATGTACAATATGAGAATGATAATATTTTATTATCACATTAACATGATGTTTGTAACATATTGTAAGGGATCCATAACCAAATATTACATGGACGACAACTGATTATGCCAAAAACAAAAACGAAATTGCCAAGGAACGTCTGGCATAAAATAAAATTGTCATTGTTGGACATACAAATTGTGTACAGATGGTTTAAACGATGTTATCTAACTGACTATCTAAATGGCGTATGACTGACTGACTGACTATGTTGAGGAGTGGATGTATGAAACAATAAACGGTTAGTTGGATCTGTTAATGTAGATCGGTGAATGTATTTTTGGAAGAAACGAAGATGAAGATTGATATTACGATCATGTGATTGCATGTTAATTGACATGACACAGAAACACAGTGTCCTATGAAAATGAAATAGTGATTTCAACCACCATTCACAAAATGTCCCTCCTCCGTATATATAATTTAAATTTAGTATTATTATTATTATAAATTAATAAATGGATCATGAAACTTGAGAGATCCATCGGACCATCCAAAACATCCAAACAGATAAATTATTAAAAAATCTAATGAATACAGTTTGTGTATGGACAAATCCTTCATTAGATTTGCCGGAGCTTGACTGAATATAAAATTTTCATATAAATATTAGATCATTTGGTTCTATTTGTAAATGCAGTGTAAAAGGTATATAATTTTCAGAGTAACCGAAGATAATTGTATTTTATTTTGCTGTTTTTCTATTTAATATTTACACTTAAATAGAATAATATGTATATATATATATATATATATATATATGAGAGAGAGAGAGAGAGTGTGTGAAAGAGTGTGAGAGAGGAGGGGGAGAAGTAAACTATTATTTTCTGTTGTTAATTAAAATAAATAAAATGAAATGCCAACGCATAATTAAATAAATAAATGAATAAATTGAAAGAATTATTTGCTGTTGGATATTTTTATCCACAACAAATTAAAACTGATTTTATTTTGAATTTAAAACTTTAGTGCAAAATGCTTTAGTGCGACAATTAATTATATAACATTTTGCCCGAAAACATAAAAATTTTTACTATAATTTAAATTACAAATGAATTACATTTGCAAAAAAAAAAAACCAATAATAACAACAACAATTATAAAAAGTTTGTTTTTGTTTATTTTGCATATGCATATGGTAAAAATAGCCAAAGGCATTAGGGGCAGGGACAGTAAATGACATATAGTCGTCATTAGAAGTATTCAAAAGGCGCGTTAAAGCTGAAATTTAATTTCCATTAAAACAAATAAATTATTTTAATTAAAAGCCAATATTATTTAATTTTATTACATATCTATACACGTTGTAGGAGATGATTGTTCATATAGTCCAATATACAGGATATCTCAGAGGCCACTGTGGCCTCATTAAAAGAAAATTGGTTCTCAGACACAGGACTGATGGTTGTGTGACTGTGATGTTACAAAGGTCAAAAGAAGACTTTCCATTCTACGAGCAATTCAAATGTGTTCATCACAGATATGGAGTAATAAATGCTATTATTTAATAATGGACTGATTGATCCGAACATAATCGAACAAGCATACGTGTATACAACATCATTTTTAAAGAGAACAAAAAAATGTAATTGCCAGATGACTATTCATTTGATTGATTTCCTATGGTAGTATGACATCCTTTTGTCAATTCTGTGGTTTGATTTTTAAGGCGTTAAAACCAACTAAGGTTTAATAATAAATTTTGTTTTGAAATTTTATTCATTCTTCGTTGAAAAGTAGGTTTTGATTGCCTCATCTTTGATACTTTTTATAAATTGAGAAGAAATTCCCATTCAACATTATAATATTTTTATAGTAGAAAATTTCTACTCCAGAAAAATGGATTCAAAAACCAATCCTTTCAACCAAAAATAGTCAAGTCGGGCTTGGTAAAACCAAAATGGTTTATACGACTACTGAAAAGCTAAAGCCGCTGAAGCTGTTAAGGCTTTTGAAGCTGCTAATGCTGTTGAAGCTGCTAAAGCTGCTGAAGCCGAGGTCCATGACCTTATTTCAAAGAAACACTGAAACAAACAATCTGTAAATTAATTGGTAAAGTACCATGCATAATATGAATAATAATGCTATAGTATTTTAATTAAATAATTATTTATTTAGGAATTCTATTCCAAAATGCACGGCTTTACAAAAAATAAATTATTATAGATTAATCACTAAAAGAATACTAAATACAATATATTCACCTTGTTACAGATTTGTTTAAGAGGAAAAACGAAGTTTTGTTATCAAAACCAAATTCTAAAAATATATTATACATTTTTTTTTCGCAAGGTAAAAACTCAACCCTTGAACTATGGCTATTTCCTATCCTATTAAAAAAAAATAATATGCATTATATGTTGATGCATTTAAAGGATTAGTTGCTTTTGTTTAAACAATGAAGTGGGTATTTACTGACAGTTCAAAAATAAAAAACAAATTACTTGTCTAGTGGTAAACTTATGGAATCAAATTGGTTAACTTTTGCAAAACAGAGACTTTTTTGGAATCCTAACTTTACAATGGAACTCGAAAAACACTCAGACGACAAAAAAATATACAAATTATAAAAAAACAACAATCACAAGATTTTTCACAAAAATATCTACTTATCTGAAAAAGTTGAATTCAAGTTTTGAAGTTTTTCGATAAGAAAAAGTATACAACAAAATGAAGAAAACAAACCTTTATGTAAACATTCGATTGTCTTATTGTTACGTGTATTGTTGTTATTATTGTTATATTACTACTTATACTTTCTTGATTTATGCATTTGTCTTTTCAAAAAGTGTTGTTACTATAGAACTAAAAAAAAAAATGTGCATAAAAAGAATACCAAAAAAACAAAAATAAAAATTCTAACAACATAAATATTATTTGAGAAACATTTTATTATTATATTCTCTGTTTTCTTTTCTTTTCTTTTCTTTTGTTTTGTTTTTGTTTTTCTTTTCTACATACTCAAGCAGAAGTTGTCGCAGTGTTGCTTCATCTTCGCCATGACATCTCAATCTTGATTCGCGATCGCGGTCATCACGGTTTGAGTGTCTCTGACGTTTTGGTGCATAACTAAAGGAATGACGATAAAATCGACCGTTATTTTGTTGATGATGTTGTTGTTGTATATTAACACCGCGACTATAAGCGTCTATAAAAGTAAAATTATCTATATATCATTGTATATTTACTATATAGTATTGTATGAGGAAAGAAGGAAATCTTACCTTCGGGTCGTAAACGAATTGGCGGTGAGGTCAGCTTAAGTGTTGTCGTTGTTGCGGGCGGAGTTTTACGTCGACCACCAAAAACATAATCGTAAGAATCTTCGCTCAAATTGGACACTATATGTATATACACACACACACATTTTTTTTTTTATTATATACAAATAAAGGATTTTATTATCAATTATTGTCATTTTTCATTATAAGAACACAAAAAAGCGAAGATAAAATTTGCGCACAAAATTTAACACAAAATCAAACAATAAATTAAATTAAAGCCAAACAAAATATGTAAAAAATACACTGAAGGAAATTAAGATTAATTTTTTACCTGTTTTGTTTTATTTTTAAGTCAATTTATTTAAATAATTTAGTTATTGCAATTGAAAAGAATAAAATAAAAAATGCCCGCACATAAATGAAAATTTACTTTCAAATTAAAATAAATATTTATTTAGTTTTTATATAATTTATATGTATAATATTTTTTTTTGTTTTTTTTTTTTAGTTATATACTCACTCTACATTATAAAATCAACGTTAAAGCCACATGGATTTTTTTCATATTTATTATAATTTTTTTTTTTGTTTTTTGTACAATTATTTAAAAATTTTTTTTTTTTTTTTTACAAAGAAAAGAAGAAAGTTTATAATTTGTTTTTGTTTGTTAGCATTTTTGTTTTCTTTTCATTAAATTTTTCGTGTATTTTTTTAATTTTTTGTTCAAGTTTTTTAGTTAGTTTTTCTTTAACTTTAAACAAAAGGAATAAATTCATTTCATTTTGCAGAAAAAAGTGTTTGAAAAAGGCAAGAAAAACTGCTGCTGCTGTTGATGATGAGATTTTTCTTTTGCATTTTTTTAGTTTTGTATAAAATTTTCGCAAAAAACTCACAGCAAATGGCAAGCAAGCAACAAAACAAGTAAGTAAGTATAAAGAAACACAGACAACAAATAGAAGTGAGTGTGATAAAGGAATAGAGAAACAAACAGAAAGAGTTTGCTTTCATTTGATTTTGGTTTGGTATAAAAAACAAAATAAACTATGAACACAGTAGTACACAGGGAAAGAAAACTTCTAAAAAATAATAAAAATTGACGATGAAAGAGAGAATTATTGTAGATATAAAAGACAAGCAAAGAGCGATCGAGAGAGTGACGATACAAAGAAAGATGATGAATACTTCTCATTTTAGTTTTTTCTTTGATTTCATCAATGAATGATATTTATTTTTGTATAAATTTATTTGCGCCCATTTTTTTTTTTACTTGATTGATGAAATATCAAAAATGCTAAGCAAAAAACAAAAAAGTGTTTTGTTGTGTTTACAGTTTGCTAACTAAAGGCTTTGAGTGTTTGTCTGTATCTATGTGTATTTTTGAGTGCTTTTTGTAAGTAAAAAAAAAAAATCTTTTGTATTCATTTTTTGAGTGTTAAAAAATTCTTATGTTGCTTTATGATTTTATGAACTCAAAAATGAATGAACACAAAACTGATTGATCTGATGCAAGAATCAACAATAGAAAACGAAAACTACACCAATTAGAATTCTTATTTTTCGTACAAATAAATAGTAAAAGGATAAAAAAAAAAAAATAAAGAAGATGAATGGAATGGAAAGTAATTGATTTCTATACAAAAAATTTCATTTTAATGAAAGAAAATTTTACAATAAAAAAAAAATGGGCAATGACGGCGGCGTTAACAAACTTAGTATTTATATACACAAAAATTTATATACAAAAAAAATTTATTTAAAAATAATAATTTGTTTTAAAACAACAACCAACAACAATCAAAGCAAACACAATATAAATAACAACAAAAATCTCATTATTATTTCATAATTTCGAAAGTAACAAAACAAAAAACGAAAAGGGCAAAATCAAAAGTTTGAAAAGAAGAAACATTAATCAATCACATGCTCAAAACAGAGGAAAACTTTGATAAACTAAATATGTAGTATAAGAGAATGACAACAGACCTGGAAATACGCTCAATGGCTGGAGCACTTGTGTGGAACGCAATGGTGGCGGTAACGGTGGCAATTGTCCAAACGGATCTTGTTCGTTTGAAATGGAAGACGATGGCGGTGAGATCATCGATATATCACCAAAAGTCGCCATTTCATATTTGCGATCAGCTTGATTGACATACAGACAATACAAAAGTAAATAATAATCACAAAATGAAAATGAATAATTATAAAGGAGAGAAATAGAAAGAGTATAAGAAAATTATGGATACAATTAATTTTTTGTTAGTTTTAAGTTTTATAGTATAATAAATATTGTATTTAATTTATATTTTCCTTGACTGATGCACCTGTCACGCACTTTACGTGTATTCCATGTTCAACTTCCCATAAGTCACATTATTTACAAATTAGCAACTTGATACTTGAGTTACTTAGAAAAGTCCCATTTTTATCAAACACTCATTCACTTACTCATTATAACACTAGATCACTTATGGATGACTTAGAAAAACTATTATTCAATAGTTGTATGTATAGAAATAATAAGTCTAATCTAACTCCAAATGACGATGCTTTTCAAACTGTGTTCACTGACTTTTAGTCGGCATAAGCTTTTAATATTTGTATATTATCCATCATCATCATGGTTGCATAAATGTAACAAATTTAATATTTCTTTATTCAATTTCAACTTTCTTGTTCAGCTTATGGAAATTCTAGATCCAAACAACAAGATTTGTTCTGGCAAAATAATACTAACTAACGACATGAACTCACCAACGAAACGTTTTATGAATAAATTTTAAATTTCGCACTCACACACACACACACACACACACACTATCACACATTTACACTTTCAATGAAAAGAAGAGAAGAGAAGAGAAGAGAAGAGAAGAGAAGAGAAGAGAAAGGTTAAGTGTGGAAACCAGAAAAAAATGAAAATGAAAATGCAGAGTGTGGCACATGCGGTTGGGCAAATGCCAAACCATACTTGGACGCGTTAACAAAGCTTCTGTTTCTGGTGCTGCTATTCCTTCTCCTTCTGTCGGTTGCATGCATGAATGCATTTTTAAAAAAGGATAAGGATACCAATGCTTCACGTTTAGATAATGGCAATGCTAAGCCAAAAAAAAATAAATAAAAAGAATGAACGGGGTTTTACAGTGTACTATGCGTGTCTTTGCATAAAATAGATTTTCTCTATTTTGATTTTTCATTCTTGTAAAAATACAATACAAAAAAATCTAAGTAAGAAAAAAAGAGGTGTTTTTCGCAGACTAAGATATTTTCACACACACATATGGTATGTCAGTCACATACACAAACTAACAAAAATATCCATTACCTTTTTTCATTATAAATGGAAATATTGTACATGAAATTTGATTCCATTTTCCAATACGAAGAAATGGTTTGAAGAAGAAAAGAGACTTAACACCATTGAGCTAATCGATGTCACAGAATATACACACTTGTGTTTCCGAAAGATTGGACAAATCATACTTATTATATACTCAAAATATGGTGAATACAAAACCATTAGATCAATAAGAATATTATGTGCATATCGGTTACAATTTTTATTCTTCTTAAAAAAATAAAATTCAAATGACCTTCTCAAAAGTTAAAGCGACTAAAATAAAAACATATGATACATTTTACCAAGTTCATAAAGTAGGCTTTGCTTTTCTTATCTTTCACACTTTAATTCAATCAATTTTTAATCGACATTACACTTCTACACCAGAAAAGTAAAAAAAAAATTATATTTAAACAAATAAAAAATATGGTTAAAGTTAAAAAGCCTTCATTTCGGTATCGTCGTCGTTTTTTTAAGTTATATTTAATAAAACCGAAATGGTATGGACAAAAAGAAAAAAGAAGTATGTAAAGAAATTTTAAACACATATTGATATTTATTGTAGAACCATTTTATCTTTCTAGACAAAAGAGCGCAAATTTCAATAAAAGCACGAATATTAACATTTTCACGATCAATATCACAAGCAATGTGGAAATTATTTTGTAAAAATCCATTGATAACATTTATCTTTATGTTGTTATTGAAAGACATTGTCATTATATTCTATATAAGAAGTATATTTGCACATTGTAAGTGTTCCCAATCATTTTGGGAACTTATGCAACTGGATTAATTCACTACTATTGGATGAGAAAAAAGTATTCCTGGTCTGAAAGAACTCTAAAAAATACAAACCATATCATTTAAAAATGTTGGTAAAATAGAAATATAAAATAAAAACTATGTATATATATTATACATACATACATCTTGACCAAAAGAATATTAGCGACTTGTTAAATGTATGTGGTCTACCAAAACTCACAAGAACTAATGATCTTGGCTCTAAGAATCATTTGAGGTTTGCCATCTCCCTGGCACAAGTAGATATAGAATCATGTCTTCATCAGGACGTGGTAGATACTCAGTTTCTATATAGTAACAAAATATATCTTGGTTTTAAGCTGCGCTCTAATACTTTAATTTCTCTATAATTTCCACATATTCCAATATCTAATACCAATTTAAAGAAACGATTTGAAATGACAATTAATTGATAAGCTATCCAAAACTCGGTAATTATTGTATGAGCAATTTCAAGAGCAAAATGTGTAAAAGGAAGGTAAGCCTTAAGTAAACGAAAGGGTATTGATTTGTTCCCTATCCTTTATTTCCTTTGATTTTTCGTTCTTGCGTTTGCTCATTTCCAGTTACACCATCAAAAGGTGAACTCACTTTATCGTTTTCACTTGGCTCAAATCGGTAAACCGCATTACGATTTACTCCTTACGATGCTGCTGCTGTTGCTACTTTGGTTTCTGGTTTTATGCTAGCTTCGATTTGAGAATTGATTTGACTATGGACAAACAAAAAGCAAGGAGGAACCAGTTTTGGTTTTGATATTTTGAATTTTTATTATTTGCAATTTGCGTTAATGTTGTGGAAAAAGGCATGTGGCTATAATGGCTAACGATGACTATGGCGACGATGACGACGACGACGACGACGACGACAACACTCACATATTGAATGCCCATTTAAACCATACGCACACACACACATTCATACACTAATGGCAATTTCATGGCCTCATGAACTATAAAAAAAGTGCAAAGCACTAAAGAAAAATAAAGAAAGGAAAAAAATGTGTTGGCAAATTATAAAAGCCGCAATTGTCATTAGTGTGTATATAAGTATATGGCACGCGTGTGTGTGTGTGTGTGTGTTTGCGTATACTGATTGCTTCTGTCTGATATTGACAAAATGATTTGTAAATATTTTTCAAGTCATTAGCTATGGAATGCAAATGTGCGAGTAGAAATAAAGAAAAAGGACATCGAGAATGAAACAAATGGCATACGCTTCATTTCATTCATTCGATGGATGGATAGATGGATGGATGGTTGG
This sequence comes from Amiota mariae, assembly GCA_035041805.1. NCBI lineage: Eukaryota > Metazoa > Arthropoda > Insecta > Diptera > Drosophilidae > Amiota > Amiota mariae. The sequence goes on along the minus strand of JAWNKV010000332.1, from coordinate 993,401 downwards.
TTGATGGGTTGATCATAGGTTCTTTCATTTAAAAATCGCTTAAAAGTATGCTATGCATTTTGTAAAACGATTACAATCATTTGCATGCCTGATGACTATGACTGAGTGCATGAATAAATGAATAAAATGGACTGACTTGACTGACTTTCCAATCTAAACGTTGACTAACCACAAACCCACTTCACCCCACCCCACCCTTTTACTCAATCTAACCACAAACCAATCAAAATCTACTCACTCATTCAACACACCACAACTCAACTTGGTGATGATGATCTATCATGATGATGATGATGATGATGATGTTGAGTCATGTATAAATCGCTAACTTGCTCCCCTATTCCATGCATTTGTATTAAAACTTTTCTTTTTATTTATATAACGCACATTCATCATACGCCATGTTGAACAAAACTTTGAAAGATTTCTTCATATGGCGGTCCTTAACCTTTACATTGTAGGTAGTAAGATTAGAATACACTGATGCACACTTCCCACTGAAGGGACTGAAACTTGTTTCCGCATACATTACAAGTGAAACACAGAAGAATATGAGGAGTGAGAAGCAAAAGGTGTCCAAGGAATTGAAGTCCTTGCCTTGCCTTGCTTTGCTTTGCCTTGTCTTGCCACGCAGCATGCAAATATTTGTTTAAATTTGTGCTGAGGTTAAGCATTCGTTTCGTTTCGTTCATATTTATATGAAAAGACTTCATTGTTTGCTTTGCTTTTCGGACAAAGTTGATGACATTCAATGGTGGAATGAAGCTTGCTTCACTAGCCATGACTGACTAACTAACTGACTGACTGACTGACTTAGAGACTTACAGAGTGACTAACTGACTGACTAAGTGAGTGAGTGCGGGGCATAGTGACATTCTAATAAACCAATGTCTGGCACTAAGGAAATTGCCTTGGCAAGTAGTCAAAATGCATTCAGTGTTATTCTTCTCTTCTCTTCTCTTGCCTTGTGTTTGGCTTCACCATTGTTCTTCAGCTTCAAAGAAGTGTCCTGCTGTTGGTGCTGATGACGTCAGCAGTATCTATTGAATGTGCGCTATGACTTTGATGTTGGCCATTGACAAAGTTCTCATGGTGTCTTTTTATGGTGCGCACACACATACCCACAGTTTTTTTGTTTCTGTCTACTTACGTATTCTTTCACTTTGTGCATGTTTGCTTTTAATAATTGAATATTATTATGCAATATGCATATTTCTTAAAGTATATATTTTCATTTCTTTAAGAAATCTTGTTAACAACTTGAAAGACATTTTTCAAGGATGGGAAATTTATAAATAATCGAAGTCGTAAGTCGTCGTGGAAGAAGGTAATATGCTATTATTTTTTTTTTTTTTTGTCTTTGTTTTCGTTCATGTTCATGGTATAAATTAAATTTAAAAGTAAAATTGAAATTTTATTTATGCATGAATGCATTGAAAGGACTTTTCAAGGATATATATTTTTACTTTTATCATTTAAAATTGTTATTGTTAGTTGTTGTTATTGTCATTGATATTTTACAACAATTTTCCATTCATTTTCTTTTGCTTTTGTCTTAAGTTTTGTCTGTTGTATTGTGCTGTGCTGTGCTCTGCTGTGTGTGTGTGATAAGTTCAATTTAAAATTCAATTAACTGCGTCCATAGTAACGACGACAACAACCACAATAGTGAAACAAACAATAAACAGAAAAGAAAATACATATGTATGTATTTACTTATTGAAAGGATACACACATGAATACATACACATACACACATACACTATAATGACTACAAATTGTTGTCTTTTGTCTAAATTGCAGTTGACTGACTATAAGAAAAGCGGAAACAGTCCCAAAAGATAGTCAAGGCACGCATTCCAAAACTAATGAAAGACAAGAAAGCGGAAAGAGCAAGACAATCACACACAAGCACATATATTGTATATATGCATACAAAACACTTTACGCATATGCGACAGATATCTGAAGAAGCCAGGTCTCCTTCCACTCACTCGCTCCCTTCTTTCCTTCCTTTATTCCTTCCATTCATTATCAATGCTTCAGTATCTTCTATATATTCAATATTCTGCTTCTTCGTCTTGCATATTTAATTAAATAAAAGTGTTTAAAAGCTACTGCTGTTACTTCTGCTTCTTGTCAGCTTTTTCTTCCCTTGTTCCCTTCAACTTTTATCCCTTCCATTCTTTCTTTCTTTCTTTCTTTCTTTCCTTTACGCTTGTCATGAAGTCCTTTCAAGTCAATTCATTTATTCATTCAGTCATGGAGTCGAGTCTTTCATGGCAGCATCTTTTGTATTTGTGCAAAATTTCTTTAACATTATTCTATTCAATTACTGCTTAGTAAGGATATAAAGAGATGTGGAGATATGTGAAGAGATACGGAGAGTTGAGTGAGGGAGTGAGTGAGTATGTGAGTGAATGAGTGATGCAAAATATACACATACATAAGTACAATGATTGCATTGTACTTGGCTTTCAAGTAACAAATTGATTGTGTAAATAAATACCAACATAAATGAATGAATGAAAAAAGAATAAAGAATACATTGAATGATTGATTAATTGATTGATCAAATTGTACAAAGCCACACCTGATGCACAAATACAAACAAATGGAAATAAACTAATGCATTTTTCTAGTTCTTTCACTTCACCTCAATTCAATAATGCATGACAACTATTTACGTAATCAGTGTCATGATGTATGCGTCTCTGTATGCGCGTGCATGTGTGTGTGTGTGTGTGTGTGTGTGTGTATCTGGGTGCTTTTGTATTCACCACAAAATTATTGCCAATTGAATGCATTTAAATAGTTGAACAAAGCTCAGCTCAGCTCAGCTCTGTACAACTCAGTTCAGCTTGGCATGGAGGATGGAATGGCATGGCTTGACTTCCATTCTGTTGTTATTCTTGTGCAAGTGTGCATGATGCAAGAAATTTATTGAGGCTTTTGTTGTGGCATTACAACAACACAATAACAACAAAAAAAAAAAAAAAAAAATGGAAAAAAAAATATATAAAGAAGAGAAAAAATTGAAAACTATTTGCAATATTCTATGAAATAAATTAATATACGAGTATGAATGTAGAAATTATGATATGAAATTTGTTACTCGTACGAGTAAGCAGATGAGGTAAGGCAAGCCAAGGCAAGGCATGGCAGGGCAGGGCAAAGCGACACAAAGAAGGGTAAAGTTGTGAGTATTTATAAGCATCAACAAAGCTTAAGGATGCTTTTAGTTTAAAATGAGATTAATGAGATTTTAAATGATTATAAATGCCCAATTAAGTTTATAATATCTAATTTGCTTTAATTTGTATGATTAAATTGTAAATAAGTAATGCTGCGCCTAAAGATCTGCTACTACATTTTCTTTTCATTAACAATCGATGAAGATTAACAATTGTGGGTTTTATAATTATTAAATGAGATTTAAGTTGAGATCTGTGCCTAAGATAAGAAATTGATTGGGCTATTGTTAACATATAAATTTTCTCTGATATCAACCTCTCAACGCTTTCATAATCAAATTGAAGCAAGTCTGAGGCTGTTGAATATTACTACAAAAAGACAAGCTTCTTTCTAGTTATTATGTTCATTATATATGGTTACAATAATTTGGGAATGAAGACGCTATGAGCTGCCAACTTTCTCATATGATCAGAATGAAAAACTAAATCGGAAATATATCCTTATAGTCTCAGGCTTCTCTACAGAACATTGTAGAGTTATGAAGCACAACCACAATTTGGTTGGTCATGTATTGCAGAAGAAGAAGAAACTGCTGAACATTTAATTGTGCCCAAATCTCAGACTAAAACAGTTAGTTGACACAACTACAATATGTAGTATCCAACTGAACTTGGCACCATTCGATAAATCTTTCTTGGCATGTGCTTATATTGAAGTCTTTCTTATTCCCTATACTTTTTGAAGTTGAGCCACATTTAAACTGCATGATTTTTTTTTATACTATATACGAGTAGAGTATGTTTATCGTTTTAGTATTTTTCTCTTCGCCACAGCTGTCAAAATATAATTCCCACATAACAAACACATATGTTATTTTATTTCATATTTTTTACATTTGCTGTCACAACCAAACAGATAAATAAATAAATATACATATTATATATAAATATACTGTTTGTTTTTTTATTCACAGCTTGTTGCATGTTGCCTTGTTACAACATAGTATAACATTTTATATTGGGAATCTACAAAATCAACTATTAATATAAAAAATACAATACAATATATTGTACAATGAAATGAAATGAAATGAAATGAAATGTGTTCCTTGTGTTTCAATTGTGAGACAATCATGTTTAACAAATTTACACTCATTCTATGAAACACACACAGATACTTTTGCAAAAATGTACAGAAAGGATTCCTTTTTTTGTCATTGACAATATTTTTTAATAAAATAATAACAACAACTTTTTTTTTCCTGTATTCACTGGAGTGGAGTTGAGTAAAGCAAGCGATATTTTGCATTATGATTAATGCCCTGTCATGCGTATGCAATAATAAAGTAAGTATACACATACACACATGTAGTGTATACACTATACGAGTATAGAGTATCAAGAGTATAAGTAATATATCAAAATCATATTCAATGTATGTCGAACACTTTATTAAAGTCAGCAACTTGCAGCTGTCTGTCATTCATTCATTCATATTCACTTGTGACAGATTAAGCATACGCAGTGTGTGTCCCTGAGACACATACAGTGACACTAACCCACCAAACCAACCAACCATGTCGTCAGGATTTACTTTTCATCATACTTACTCGTGGTACATATATAATTTTTGTCTATGTTACTTATCTGATATTTTATTGGTACGAGTATAGCAAGTATAATAATATTGTAATTTTGGAAAATGGAAGTGGCAATTTCAACTTACCGTTGCACATAGAAAAGCCATTTCGTTGCGAATAGCTTTCAGTAAATTATCATATGCGTTCAGGCACCACTCTGCACAACTTCAAATGTAACACCACGTTTGAGATGAAAATTCCAATGTTGATTCCAACACCAACACCAATTGAAGTAATCCCAACTAAATTTGTTATGAGGAAAAAAAATGCCTTAAGCCAAATCCAATTTTCTGGTTGTCTTGTCTCCTTTCTTCGTTCCTTTTAGTATCTGTCTGAAGTGTTCGCGTTCTCACACAAATACAATACATCCACACACTTAATACGTTTACTGCAACTTCCAACTTGTCACTTTAGCTGCATGAGCGCACTTTTCACTTTTTTCTCTTCTTCTTTTTTTCTGTGCCTCCTTCACTTACTTCCTTCAATTCCAACTCAGGCTGCTGCTGCACCTCCTCTTCTTCCACACTTTCTTCTATCTCAGATACAATAAGCACAGCAACTCAGTCGGCAACCAAGTAAAAATTACTTTTTAAACATAATTCGTTGCGTTTGAATATTATTTTTGTATTCTGTATTTCTGTTCTTTTTGTTTTTATTTATTTTCTTTTTATTTCTTTAATTTTTCATGCGCAGCACATAATTTTCAGTTTTTTTCTATGCACTATTTGTGTGTGTGTGTGTGTGTGTGTGTGTGTGTGTGTGTGTGTATTTGAGTTTCTCTCTTCAACAACTTTTACCAACTGTTGGTGATCCTCTTTCTTGCGTCGTCCTTGCTCCTTGCTTGGTTGCAGTTGAAATGGCAACGTTCACAAAAGGAAAATATGAAAAAGAATTCGTTTTGCGCTACCCTAGAAAATATGCATTTTTGATGTTGTAAATTAGTTTTTCTTTTGCGTTTTTCTCACGCTGGCATTCGAAGTAATAGTGTGGGCGAGGTGAAGTGTTTCGAGGCGAGGTTAGACGTAAGAAAGGCAGCGTAACGTGACGTAGCTGATGTAGAGCGGCGTGGCGTGGCGTTGCCTGCAAATGGAAATCAAAGAATAAACAAATAGTGAGTGTTTTATTGCAAAAAAAAAAATATATATATTACAAAAATAAGAAAAAATCGTGGAAAAATATTTTCATAACAATTATTATAAAAATTCTCCTCTTTTTCTTTAGAAAAACCCTTAAAATATTATACGGAATTTCTATTAAAACAAATATTAAAAGCTTTAAAACAGAAAAATGTGAATATAAAAAAGAACATAATAAAAAGGATATCATCAAAATATAAAAGATGCAAAACAAATACATTAATTTTAAACGCTGCGAAAACTTAAATATTTAAATATTTTATTCAAATTGATGGAAAGCAAAGTAATAAAATGTTCTACAACAAAACTCTCAATCATCTTTATATAACAGATTAATTTTAATTTTAAAATGTTTAGCACATTTCGACAATAAGAAATTAAATAAAACTGTAGATTGGTAGATTGAGACTTTGGACTTAATAGGGCTCATTGTGATATCCACTGGTGCCTCTCTAGATCACCTTAAGGTGTAAACAAAATCAATCATCTTCATCCATTTAATATGACATTAATCAAAGTGTCGATTTCAGGAACGAAATATACCATATACCCAGAGAGAGAATGATCCACGGTTTCTTTTTTTTTTAAGACTTCTATATGTGTATCTATGAAACGATGCCCAGCTGAGACATTTTTAATATTTCTTACATCCTTCCTAACCAATCTAAATAGTAGTAGTTATGTCCAACATATGTTTAATATTATCAAACTAACCACTTTAGTTTCTTCTAAACTATGTGCTCACCATATGCATACGACTTAACACACTAAGTTCTATTGCATATCTGAAAACAGTCTTAAGTCAGTGAGTAACAATACAATGAAAACAATATAAATTAAATATAATAAAGAAACTTGGAATAATCGAAAAGTTTAGATGATATTATTTCTATTACTGGGAGAAGCTAAGAATAGTGTCATCTATTTCGTATTCATTATCATTAATTCCAAGAATCGGGTAGCCAAGTGAAACCAAATGCATTGCAGTTGAATCAAATGTTGTTCTTCCGAGAAAATTAAGCCAGTCAACTGAGGCAGATCAACTGAACAAACAAAATAAAATAACACATTCGATACACATACTTGTACAAAAACCTATGGGACTGTATCAGTTTTAGAATATTATCAATTAATAAACAAACACAGAAATGCTAGAGATGGCAGACAAATGAAACACAAATATATTGGTAGATAAATGCCAAGCTGATTCCACATAAACTAAATAATATTAAAAAAAATATATATACAAAAACTGTTAGCAATTTCGAAATCAACCAAGATTTAACTATTTTCAATTCAATAAATTACATGTTTATAAACAAAAAAGTACACAACACTTTTAGTGTTCGAATTTGTGGTTTAGTTTTTGTGGTTTTTATTTACCATATTTGACTTATTTTACTATTGCACAATTGAGAAGTCGTAACCAACACTTTTTAAATTTTATTTTAAATTCGTTTACTTCTTTATTTATTTATTTATTTATTTATTCTTATTTTCTTTCCAAATTTCACCCATTTTTTCATCCAATTCCGATTTGCAATTCTCAAATGCCGCAACATGGAATACTTTAAGCTTGTAACAAATTGTTGCCGTTTGAATTATTTAGACCGAAACGAACAACACTTCACTGACTTACATTAAACTAAATAACAATCAACAATATACTACAATATATTCGTATGTATTTACTTCATTGTAGATACAATAGAATATTTAAAGTCGAGTCACCGAAAAAGAAATCCTAAAATCCAAACATGAAAAATGCATAACAAATTAGAGATGCTTGGATTTTGGACTTTTTGCTTTTTACTTTGCTTTGTTTTGTTCTGTTTTGTTTAGAAAATTTAAAAAGCGAGAAATGCCAATGTTCATTTTCAAATTAAATATGAAAAATTCTATGCTAAGCATTGAAGAAAATAGAGAGAATTTCAGAGAAGAAACGATAAGGATGGGGAGCAAAAGATTACCAACAGAATGCGGAAGACTGTGGAAACTGTAGAAAATTCGTTTAAAAAATTCATGAATGTAAAGTTGAAAATGACTATGATGACGAGATGACGATGACGAAGACGAAGAATGTCGACTGCAGACAATGAGACAAACAGACAGAAGCACATGGATGGATGCAAGTAAAGGCCAAAGACTGACTGACAAAACGATAGAGAGATATTGAAACAAAGAGGGAGGAGACTGCAGAAAGGACAAAACAAAGTGCAGGGCGCTTAAGGATGGACAGTCAAAACCAAGTGCGGCATGATTTTCAATGCGAAGATTTTTTTCTTCTTTTCCATGGATTTCCTCATTTGATACTAGTACGAGTACAAATAGCTAAGGTCAGGTTGGATCGGGTAGATGAAGGAAAACACAAAATGGAAAATATGTATTTCCCCTTGGCAAAAATCATAACATTACAAAAGTGTGGCTGACAGCAGCAGCAGCAACAGCAGAAGCAGTGGGTGTGGGAGTGACAGAGAATGACAGCTGAAGCAGAGGAACAGCGAAGCAGTAAACTGAAGGACAAATGGACAGACAAAATGCAGTACCAAGTAAAGCAGCAGTGGCAAGCATTCATGATGCATCCACACAATATTATACACATACATAAATGCATATATTCCGCCAGATAGGATGAAAGACAAAAGATGCCAGAGAGGTTGAAAGGAAGGGTGGTTGGAAGGGATTGGCTGTGGAGGTGGAGGTGAAGGTGAAACAATACAATTCAGTGTGAATGTCTATTGAAAGGCAACGTCAAACCTCAACACAGATAAGCGTAACGTGTACCGTCCGAAAGAAAGAGAGGATGGCAAATGAATATATCGACATGGGGCAAAAACATAGAACAATACGGAAACCACACACACACACACACACACACACACACACACATACACAATCACAAATTTATTCATACCGACCCTTATATAAGTATATATAAATACAGACACAAAAGCAACTTCTGTATCTATATCTGTATGTGAATATGTTTTAACCAAAACAGTCAAGTCGAGTTGAGTTGAGTTGAGTTGAGTTGAGTTGCGTCATGCCGTGCAGCATCAAACGAAGCGAAACTTCAATTGCATTAGTATACTCGTATGTAACATGGAAATTGGTATGTGTATGTATCTGTTTATATGTATGCATGTTTGCAACTTTTGCTTTTCATTCATATGAAATTACCTGCGGCCAAGTACTTAATGCCAGTTGGACTGCAAAATCCACTTAGGAAGTTGATACAATCAGAACGAGAAGCAGCAACAGAGTTAGTCCTGTAGATAGATTCATTAAAACGAATTGCTCTGGTACCACACACAGTATTGTATTGTATCTAGTACAATAGAATACTAGAAGTAGTATATGCCACAACAACAATCTACTAGTGGAACTAGGTAGCACAATAGTTTGTTAGATACACACAAGCAGACATAAGTAGGTAGGTAGTTGGTCATAATATTGTTCTTGTTTTTCCTATTTTTGGTCTGTTTTTCTTGTTGTAGATACCACAAAATATGCTATAGACTTTAGAGACATTTTTGTAAATGAAATGAATTTTTATTTGGTTCATCAAAACACCAACAACAACAATAACAACACAAATACCAATTAATGGGCAAGACAATAAGAAATAGAAAATTAAACCAAAATAAAGTTCAAATGAAGCTCAAGCCAAATTCAAATTAACAACACAATCCAATTGAACTCAATGTTGTTACACTTACATATCATTTCATGTTGTTACTCGTACTAGAACCTTAAACAATTAGATATATGCGTTGATTTGTAGTCGTAGATCACATTCAACGCATTGCAATTTCACTCATTTTAGGCATTTTCATTTCAGCCAACTACAATATCTCTGATTAGTTCTGTGTCTGATTGGATTGCATTATTGCGGTTTTATGTGATACATCAGCATCAGTTCAGCTTCATTTCAGTTCAATTCAGTTCAGTTTGTCCTAATCAGTGAAATGTTGCCGGAAGTCATTCATTGCCTAATGGTCAGTTGGTTGGTTGGTTGGTTGTTTGTTAGTCATTGAACGATGTCATTTGTCATTTTTTGTTTGCATTTGAAAATTTCTATTCTATACTTTGAGTCTTTTGAGTTTTAATTATTTGTTGAAAACATTTGAAAGATTAAAACTGTACGCAAAGCTTTTATATTTAAGCGTCTGAAGCAGCTTAACTCTTTAGGCCACCAACCAACAAGTCATCTTCTTGGTGCATCACAACTTCCGCATAGACAAAATACCAAAACACATATACTCACTCACTCACTCACTTACTCGCTCAGTGACTTATAATAATGACCAACACACGCATATGGCTAAAGTAAACACAAACCAATTCTCACATATGTTTATACCCTTAAAGTAGACTAAACTAAAGTCGACTAAAGTTAAGTGAAATGAAATACCATGAATGAATGGTTGACGAGAAGGAGAACTACGAAGGAGGATGCCGAGATGGAATCAAACTAGTGAGTGAATGAGTGAGTGTGAGTGTGTGTCTGTGACTGTGCTATAAAACCAAGTTAAGTTAAGTTTAGTTAAGTTGAGTTGAGTGCTATGTCTATGTTACATGTTAATGAACTACTACTGATGAAGCTCAGCTCTGGACCAAAACAATATGTAATGTTTGCACACAACTTACTGGGTAATGAGTACTTGGTATTCTTCTAAAGCCACACTGGTGGCACCCTCTATATAACACAACCCACTTCAGGCCCCCAACATATTCAAAAGCCCATTCATTCTACTCAGTTATGCTAAACATTAATACAGCCTTGAATGAAAGACACACCTTAGCCGCAGTCACATTATCGTAAAACATCAACGACCAAACAACCGACCGTCGGCAATGTGTCGAAGGCGTAACTTTGACATTTAGTATTCAAGGCTTATAAGTAGCTTGAGACCAAGCCAAGACCAAGAGAGTGAATGACTGAGGCCACTGACAAAGGCCAAAACACCCGCGTGCAATTGCCTTATGGTTATAATCATTACTGGGCACAAAACTCTATCCTCATTCATACTTTGTTTTTCCTTTTTTGCACTTTTCTCACAAAGGAGTCAACAGTTAGTCCTGACACAATAATAAAAAAAAAAAATAAGTGTAAAATGTCATAGGATGATGAAAACAGATGCAAGAAAAATGTATGAAAAGCACATGAAAACATGAGGACTGCTGGGATTTGACTTGGTACGAGTATGAGTGACTAGCAAGTGACACAGAAAAAATGCCTCTATCAGAGAGTTTGCTACAATATTTTGTCAAATGAAAAGTAACTTTTTAAACTGTGCAGGGGAATCAGAACTAGAAGTCGGAGCTAGTAGAAACTGTAACAGAAGTCAGGAGCAGGCATAGCAAACAATTTTAAAACATTTTTTCTTCTTTATAAATTGGAATGCGCTCAGCAGTTTTTCAAACATTTATGAAAAAATTGCCATAATATCAACTTCAATATAAAGTCAGTCAGTCAACCAGTCGATCAGTCTGTCAGCTAGCTAGTCAGTCAGTAGACATTGTGTTGGGAATCGCCTTCGCCTTTATTGCGTAGTGGACATTTAAGTGGACATTGCTTGGCGCTAGGCACCAATGATAGTGTAGACATCTACTCAACTCAACTCAACTCATCCCATCTCAACTCAACTTCACTCACTCAACTTGACTTGAGTTGATTTGACTTGGTTTTCTTTACTTTGCATACTAAAATACTTGAGTTTGTCTACATTAAAATTATTCATAGTGTGTTGAGCTATGACTAAACTAAAACGAAACCAAACAAAACCAAACCAAACCAAACCAAACCAAACCGAGTCAAACCAAAGAGATATGCTAGTGAATGATGGTGTTGAATGTTGAGTGTTCATGCGGTGGATGATCCAAGTTTGTGGCATTCATTTAGTCAAGTGCACACTTAAATATGAGTTCGAGACGAGTTAAGACGAGACGAGACATTTTCGACGACAACGATGATGTTGTTATTGTTCTTAAGTGGTTTAGAAGGCTTGGTGAGAGAATTCTATTAAATACAATAAATTTATGGATGGAAAGAGAAGATGAGATGCCGGCAAAATGTGCAAATTTTGCATTTATCTGTTATTAAGAACTTAACCAGGAGAAATGGAAGCAAGCAATCACAAGAATCGGAAAGACTGATATCAGTATAAAATCATTTCCTTTTCTCTTCTCTTTCTTATTTAAATTCTCAGTGTAAATATTAATTTAATTTTTGTATGTGTAGTTACAATGACAACCCACTAATCTGGCAACGCCACCACGACAACTGATCAAAACTAATTCCTCGCTTTGCCAGACTTCTGAGTATTCATTTAACTGTTTTCTTTCTCAAATGAAGCATACAACACATATTGTTACGAGTAAAGCTTGGAATGCAATATTCAAAAATGCAACCTGACTTATTTGGTTTTTCCATACCATAAGTATATAACAAAGGAAAGTCTAATGATTACAAATTGCGATAGCAATTTAATAACCCGAACGATAACTTATTTACCCCTTCAACTTCATCATCATCGTCATCGCCATCGCCATCGTTACACTCGATCTGTGTATCTAACATTTTGACACAGCTTGCGTCATTGTGTTGTCATGAAGACTTTGAGTTGTGCAAACAATAAACCACAAATAATAAATAAAAATTGCAATTTACCGCGATACTTTTAATTCACTACCACAACCGTCACCAACACCAACACCATCATCATCTTCATCACCAGGAGACAATAGAAAAATGAAAGAAAATGTTAAAACAAATCTGCTAAATGAGGATTAAATGCATTGCCACGATTAATATTAATTTCAACAAAGATAGAATAACCAAAGAGAACCGAAGATGGAGCTCAACCAAGTTGTTTTTTTTTTTCAATGGACCGAGGTGGGTGGAGAAAAGTGTCAAGTTGGCTGTGATTATGGTAAGATATAAGAGTGGAAAAGGCAATGTGAACAGATTATGCCAAGCTACTACTTATGTATATACCATCTACAATAATCTGTGTATCAGACTGTTGCAAGCAATATGCTGTGAATGCATTTTTTATTGCAACAATAATAAAGTTAGATAGAAAGAATGAGAACAAGATGCACCACATGTACACGTATGTTGGGAAGCAGGCAAATGAAGCTGAAGTAAATAACATTTTATTTTTTTGTGTCGTCGTCAGCAGAAACGACGACACACACCATCAGCCTCAGCATCAAGTGAAGAATAATAGCTAAAGAGGAAATTGCAAAAAAAAAAAAAAAAAAAAAAAAATCAGGGGAAATATGAAAAGTAGTCCTTGCTGCGTTATGTAGAAGGAGTGAGAGAGTAACGATGCTTCCATACATCATTAGCCTAAAGCAAATCTATGCAACGCAACGCAATGCAAATGCATCTTAAATCAACTCAACTCAACTCAACTGAACTAAACTCATATGGTACGCGATACACGGGTGTTTCTGGTTTGTTGCATATGACACTCACTAGATAAATAGATTTCTGCTACTGCTGCTATCATAATAATGATTTACTTCAACTTATGTGATTTGTGATTATATTAACACAATATATACATATTAAATTTCTTAAATCCATCAATTATTGATATTTATATCATTGAATATTTGAAAATCTCTGCGATATATGAAAAATTATAATGAAAATTGTTAATTATGCCTAACCAAATCAGCATGAAATCTGAGATAAGCAAATAATTAATTTGTCAAAGCCATTTAACCTGCTCACTTATTTATTACTATACATATAAATTTGGCAACTGGTTTGCGATTGATAACCAAAATTGCCAAGGGCGATAACTCACCTAACATACGAGTATAGTACAGACACACTGACTACACTCGAATTCATTCATACAACAGACATGTATATAAGTAAGTATGTAAGTGTCAGATACTTTATACTAGACGTGTCCTGTTTGTGTATGCAATAAACGCAATTACTGTAAATGTAAGTTGTTTGTGTTTATACCTGTCTGTCTGTCTTCCATCCCATCTGTCCTTCTATCATCCTGTCTATAATTTGTTTAATTTTCCATGATCAAAATCTGCGCATCATAAATTAACAGACATCAGATAGATACGTTCATTCAGATACTCACATGTATGTAGATACAGATTTTGGTATTTAAACGAGCACGCGTTTATGGCATTCATTCCTTCTCTTCGTTCATATTCACGTTGCGCACATATTAAGCACTAAATTTACATATCCGCAAATTTCAAAATGAAAGGTGTCAATGTATCAACAACATATAATATTGTATTTCGTATCTATCTATAGTGTATGCACATTTGTGTCTATGCATAGGTGTTTGTTTATTTAACTTTGTATGTGAGTGTGTGTGTGTGTGTGTGTGTGTGTGTGTGTGTGTGTGTTTGCGAAAAAGTTAAACTAACAAAGTCATAATCTAATTAACAAGGCCAATTTAAGTAACATTGCACATTGACAGCCCAAGTGTTAATATTAAATGTATCTCTATGCAAAATTTCCCTATGTCCCTCACTCACTACTCACTACTCTTCTCTCTACTACTAATATAATTAAAAATTTCTATTGAAATGTGAAAGTTGAGCTTTTCATTTTTAGGGGCAAAATTATATAGTTTGAGTTAATTGGATAATAAAATTTTAGAGAGAAAGGATTTTCTCAAAAAAAAAAAAAAAAAAATGTGAATGTGAATGTGAATGGAATTGGAAATTGAAGTGTATTTAACTGCTGATTGCAAAGCAAAGAGACTCCATCAACAATTGAAATAATTTTGCAAAAACAAAAAAATCAAACAAATACATATGTTTTTTAATAAAACTAATTATAAACAAAAAAATATTAAAAACAGTTGAGAAAATATTGAAAATATTATTGTTAAAATAAATATGAATTCGCTGACAGAATGATTATGAGTCATTGTACGTGTATATAAGCTAAGAATCTTTTTTATCTTATTTTATGTTAACACATTTTTTCAAAGATTATACGAATAATAAGATAAGATTATATATTATTTTTCTTCATGTTATTCTATTATGAAAATGAAATTAGATGGTGCCAAGTTGGGGAAGTTGTCATGGTTTATTCAATTGTAATTTATTGTTTTGTATGATTTATTGAATAGTCATCACAATTGTATGCATAAAGTCGATTCGATTATATGTGAAAATATTTTGGTTTTCTTTTTTTTAAGTTATTCAAAGTCAATTATATTAATCAGAAAAACAAATTATCTTGTATAATATTTATACATGATTAATAGATTTGCATTTTTCTCTATGAAGAAAATCTATCTTAGTTGTTATTAATGTCATAGAGAAGTATTTTAAAATAACTCTACGTTTAATATATATATTTTTTATAAGACTCATAAAAGTAAATACTATAATTATAAGCTGAAGATACTTAGAACTAGGAAAGTTTGTCTTTTCACTATACAATACACAAATCAGTGAAAATATACGATACAATTTATAGCTGTTTGGATGAAAGGTTGATACCTAGTTTTTTTAAGAAGGAAACTGCTGCTTCCCGAATAATTGGTTGGCTTATGGATATCAAACTCCAATAGAAATAATTTTGAAGCTAGAAAAGTATAAATATCAATTAGAAGTTCGATGATGAAGAATTTATGACATTGGCCTGAGAGAAACTATGATATAATCAAAAAGGTTAATATGTACATATATCTTTTAATTTTTTTTATACATTAAATTATAGTTTGAAAGTTCTTATTAAATTATCATTTATCACTACTTGTATTGAAGGGTGGTGCCTCTTTATCTAGTCATTGAAACAGGTTTATCTACTTGTATCTATATCTATTTTCTTATATCTTTTCTCTATTACAACATTGTTTACAATTTAAGCAAATAGTACACACATATAGTATTGTAAATTTTATTGAAATCGTGTGCAAATAGATTTTTTAATTGATACGATTATGAGTATGTCGCCGACATTGATTTCCTCTCCCTACACATACAACTGTGGAGCTATCAAGATACAAATATCATACTTAGACAGCAAATAAACTTCTATTCAAAATCATGTTCAATGCAAATTGTAATCAAATAAATTTCAAAATTCGCTAATGGATTCAATATTGTGAGGTTATTTTTTTATTTTTTTTTTTTTTTTTTTTTTGTTTCTCTTTTAATCTTTTGCATGTCTTAAGGCATTGATAAAAAAATACATAACAAATCAATGTAAATTGCAAATTGTACCATAGTACAAATATGCAAAATATGGGGTTGAAGGGTATGCAATATATGTACTTTGTTGATTCAATGATAATATTTGTCTTGTCTGTCTTGTTTTTTTTTATTTATTTGTGTTTTACCTGCAATATTTATAAACGTGAATCGATGTGTTGGAGTTCACTGGTGCGGTAATAATTACAACAACAACAACACCGAACAATAAATCGTATTGCCAATAATAAAATTAACAATAACAACAACACGAATAATAAACGTGAGCGCGCGGAGTAATAAATTAATAATAAAAACTAATAAGATATAAAAAAATAAACAAATTTAAACCACGAAACGAAAACAAAAAAAAAGTGAAATTGAAAACAAAAACACAAACACAAATTCTCTGAAAAACCGCAAACAAATTTTGTTGTTTTTTTTTTTTCTTTTGTAAACTGCACTTGATTTGGGGATTTTTTATTATTGTTATTTTCGTAGTGGTTAGAAATTTTAAAATTTTTTAAATTGAGTAATTTTTTTTTTTTTTATTTCAATTTTGTATTTAATGTATTATATGCATATATTTTGTTTATCATCCATTCACCATTTGGTTTTCAATGAAATAAATGAAATGAAATTAAAACGATTTTTTCTTTCATTATTTTCATTGATTTATTAATATTCTCGCATGCGATAAATGTGCATTCGAAATTAAATGTCGAATAAATAAATTTGTTTTTCTTTTTTATTGTTTCGGAATTTCGAACTGCAATGAGAATAACAACATCAACAACAAAATGCAATGTAATGTAAAGAGAGCGCGAATGCGCTCACAATCACACGGTCACAATGCAATTATCGCTCAATTAACGGAACAAGGCAAAATTCTTTCTGACAAAACAGAAAAAAAACTTAAATGACAATTACAATTGAAATAAGGAAGATATTAAAACCGAAGAAGAAGACAAAGCGGCGTCAGATTAAGTGTTTTTCGCGTTGTTTTTTTTTTTTGTTCTGTCACCGATTAAACGATAAAAATACAAAAAATATCATCGCGTGACCGTTTAAAATTAAGTAAAACAATAAAAAATACTTTACTCTTCCATATATATTGTTTTATATTTATTTGTTTGTCTTACAAGAAAACACAACAATAATGATAATGATTACAAGAACACGGATAAAATTAAGTAAAATTTTTTAACGCGACAAGAAATATCACTTCACTTAAGCACGACGACACGACGACATTCGCGAGAGTCAAAATTGAAAATGAAATGTGCTTGTACGCTTGCTTTAACTTTATTTTTGTACAAACAAAATGCGGCTACATCAACGACGGCAGCGAGCAACAGCAACAACAACAACAGGGCAAGTAATCTGAAACAGCAACAACAATATTAAAACGATAAACCTGTCAAACGAGTGTCCAACAACAACAACAACAACAAGAGCAAGAGCAAGAGCAAGAGCTGCACAAAGTCAACTTGTTACTTTAAAATTCAGCAGCAACGCTCAGCTTCTATTTCTTAGTAGTGTTGTTATTGTTGTTGGTTGTTGGTTGTTAATTTTCTTCTTCACTATTTTTTTTTGTTAATGTAACATTTTGTTGTTGTTGAAGTTGTTGAAGTCTTCTTCTACTCTCATGAGAGCGGCAAGGTGAGAGTGCAAGAGATTCGAATTTCGAATTGGATTTGCTTGACTAGTTGAGACGAGTGCGCACCTTTGCTTGTGTTTATGCTTGCCTTCTTCAATTACCTTTCATTTTTCACCATTCAATCAATTCTGTTCAACTTAATTCATAGAATCATAGTCAATTGTTGTCGTTCAATTTCAACTTAAGCTCATAAGTACGTAGTAAGTATGTACTTCAATTGAGTTTACAGCTGCGTTTTGTTGTTGATAGTAAATATGTAATTTGATTTGCAGGGGTTTTTATTTTTGGATTTTATTACTTTCACTATCTATCTCTCTCCCTGTTTTATGATGTTAGTTGTTAGTATTGTTGATAAGAGGAGAAGATCAGTTTTAGCTTTACCATCATACAATTTGTTGTATTCATATCATCATTATTATGATGATCATACAACAAAAGTTGAAGTACGTGTATCCGGAACATAAAAAAAAACTTTTGTGATTTGGTTCTTAGCAGACGAGAGTTTGTTCAGGTCTTAACCGCTTGTCAATTGTGAAGTACTTACGAAAGCAATTAACATTGAGTGTACATCGATAGCTACTACTAGAAAGCAATTATGTGTTAGTATTTAGTTGTTTGTGATGATTTTATTTCTAAATTTGAAAAACAAAAAAATTTAGATAGTAAGTAGAAGAGAAAGTGAGTGTGAGTGCAAATGAGTGGCGTCACTTTGTCTACTTATAAGAAAAGTCATTAATTTGCATTGGGTTTTTTCGTTTTTCGTTTTGTTTTTTGAATGTTTTTTTATTCACCAACGTCAGATGCATGCAAATCTGTAGTTTATGCCAAAAGAAAGCACAATAAAATATACTAACAAAATTTATATACGAGTTAGAGGACAACAAGGATGAGGATGACTATTAAGCGTTCGTGACTAGCAGACCAAAAAAAAAAAAAAGAAATGAAAGGAAAATGTCGCAGACAAGAAACAGTGAACGATATAAAGAAAAAAAAAAAAAAACTCAAAAAAACTTAACTCAAAAGGCAAGGAAGCATTCCTCATAGAAGTATACAAATAATTTTTAGTAAGTAAGCATAAAGCAATCCTTTCCAAAAGGATCTTTAGCATGCATTCATGCATAAACTACTATGGCGTACGTATGTTCGTTTCTTCCTTCGTTTGTTCGTTTCTTTTATTTTAAATTTGTACCATATATTTATAGTATGAAAAGTATATTTTTGTATATACATATAAGTATAACGTTTATATATAAATATAAATTTTGTAGTCACCGATTTTACAGTTAACGCGCACGTGGCTCAACTTCTGGTATTTTCTTCTTTATTTCTTTCCTTATTCCTCACATTCCTATACATTTTCTTAGCACACACATACACTCATGTAATATATGGTATATTGTATATCTATATACGTTTGCAATTATTTATGGTGTTCATTTGTTTAACGGCAAAAGCCCCAACAACTATAAGAACAACAACAAAAGGCAACAGAAGAAGGCACACTTCTTTCTTCATTTCTTCATACAAAGTAAAGTAAAGTAAAGTAAAAATAAAAAAAAATTAAGTAAAACGTTCTGCGTCAAAGTAATAAAGACGAAGTAAAAGGACATGACTTAAGACAAAAAAAGGAAAGAACACAAGAAGGACGACAATGACGTCGAAAACAAACAGACAGACAGTCGGACAGATAACAGAATTCTCGTGTTGGTGATGTTGGCCAGAATCATGCAAACGTATCATTTACATGCGACACAGGCACACAACAAAACACAAAAGGCAAATTCATATATTTACATATCTACAGTTACATGTGTGTGTATGCGAGCGAATCTATTTCACTATAGTGAATGGTATGTGTGTGAGTGTAAGTGTGTGGCAAAAGATGTGAAGTTTAACACATAAACTCATGGTAATTTGTTCGCTTCGCATAAGAAAAGAAAGAATATAAAGGAGAATGAAAAAGTTAAAAAATAAATAAAAATGGTAAAAGCAAAAAGCAAATAATTTACAACATGTTGGATAAAGGCTAAAGTTAAAGTCGAAGAAAACAAAATCAAGTAACAGAAAGTCGAAAGTAACAAGGACCATTGGAATGGTTGACACCCGAATGAGTGATCAGGGATAAGTGGTAAAGTTGGCATAGAAGATACCCAAGATGCGTAAACTACAATACAATAGAAACATCAACAGCGAAGAAGGAAGGACATTAGAGCATGTGAAAAAGCAAACTTACAGCATCCTATAAACATGCTTGTGAATAAATAAAAAGAAAAAAAACACTGAAAGAAATTTGTAGTTTCCAAAAATTCATATTTCATTTATTTTCAATTCTGTCGATGTATTTCAAGTAGAAAATTTTTTGATTAATTTATTTTACTTTTAAGATTTTGTTTTCTTAATTTTTTTGTTTTTTTTTTTTTTTATATGTATATCAGAGAACAATATTATGACATAATGATTTTCATATGTGATGACGACAATGGTGGTGATGATGATGATGATGCTGATGTTGGTAAAGATGATGACGACAGAAGAGAAAAGAACACAAAATGAACAAGTGTAAAAATAAATAATTTAAAGTGTGCGTAAAGACACGATGCTGCGTCTTACTTATATTCATCCACACTCTTGTGTATATAAATACAGTTGTATCATGATATATTGCCTTTTATAAGTTACACAACACAAGTTAAATATACTTACATAAGTATTCAAGAGGCGTCTCTCTCATACATACTACATAAGTACTTAAGTAATCTTTGTTAAATTTCGGGAACTATTAGCTGATTTTTTATACGTACTTATTTTGCCAAAGCAACTAGAATGATATAAGTTGATACTAGGGGCACATTATTCTTATACAAATTTATGTGGCGCCTATTCGATATTTGATAAGCAATTGCGAGAAATATAGTTTTAACAACGTCAATTACTAAAATCATTTTTAATTCCTTATTCGAAAGATTATTTAACTGATCCTGTGCTTATGCATTAGATTAGCTTTCTTTGAATGCGCTTAGTCTATCTTAATACATACATTGTTTGGCTGATCTTTTGATAAAGACACTCATTTATATTTAAAAAGCGTTGAATTGAATTCTTACCGAGGCAAAATCAGAATCCTTGATCATTTACAAATCATCTGAAATAAAAGATTAATTAACAGGCAAATAGTGGTTCTACGCCAAACAATTATTATTAAAGTTCTTTGAAACACCAAAGTATCTGTGTAAGTAAAAAAACGAACTAAACCACAACAGAATAAAACTGCAATATGACAGATTAATTAAAACGATTTCTTTTGAAATGCTTGAAAAAATGGGAAAAACAGAAAATACCTTCGCTTAACATGTTGAGTTCTTCTTCTTCTTCTTCTTCTTGTTGTTGGATTTTTCCTTTTTTTATTATTTAAATTAAATTTCATTGCTGTTGTCCACATCTGTCGACACAATTTCCAATTATTATAAATAATTTCACTTTTTATATTTATTTTATTATTTTTTGTATCGTTCAAAAGTCAGTTGAGCGGGCACACTTTCGTTAAGGTTGAGTTTATAATTAAAATTGCAAATATTAAATTAAATTATGACAACAACAACAAAAGCAACAACAAAAAGAATAACTGTTATTAACACAAGAAATTCTTCACAAATAGCTTTTTCTTTAACAATCAAAAACTAGAGATTGTTATAACCTACACCTACATATTTAGGTGCAACCTTTTCTACTTCTGCACTAGGGAAATTTTTGTCGGAAACGGCGATCAAAAAAGTGTGCGCTAGGTGCGGCTTTAACGATATTAAGTGGATGCAAAACCGATTCTTGGGAGGGGAACCCAATTCAACAGTTTTCTGAACAAAAAATGGTTTATCAATTATGTGGGGCTCGTTTGTTATGAAAGCTTTGGCTATTGAACGTTTTAATCGCTAATTAAAATTTCAAAACATTATCAGTGGCAGAAAATCTGTATCCCTAAACTGTAGGATTCTAATATCACTGAAGGATAAGGCAGCCCTGTACTAGTCTTATCATAATAATTTTCTATGTGCTAAATTTTCGCGCATTTTCGCCTATCTTCCAAATATGCTCTTAGGTTTTGCATTAAAGGCATAATTTATAAAATTGACCAAAACAGTATAAGCAGACAGTGCAGTCTCAATGCTTTAGAATCGATACAGCACGTTATTCTTGATTGTCCTCGATAGCTGGAAGTTAGAAATTACTACTTAGGCGACCTAATAAGCCTAGCTAATGGAAATATTAATACTTTAGGCAACGTCGATCAAAATGTTTTTCTTTTTTAATCATTTTTAGAGCTACAAATTTAAATGAATAACATGATATGTACTTGTACAATTTACCTTTACAACGAACTACATGTATTTTTTATTATAGTTATACTAGTTACAAACATTTAGTTTAAAGCAGATAATTGAATAAATAATATGATTTATTATAAATTTTATTTTTAAATAGCTCAACTGTTAATGAATCTTGGTAGTATCGTACCAAGATCTATATGGAGATAAGTGCCCTTTTGATATATTTATTTTGTATGAAGTTGAATGTTTTTAAGAAACTTAATTGTCAAATGTGTTAATCCTACGTCTTCCAAAGTTGTTTGATATTGTTAAATAAAATTAAAGTATATACTTAGCAATAAAGAAATAGTAGAACTAGGTAAATTGTTTCAAAAAGAAAAAAAAAAATAATTAAACAATTTAACAAATGATAGAAAACCTGAATAAATTTCATTAAAGATGAAAATATCACGGAAATTGAAATCCCATGAATATTTGCAGAATTAGAAGATGTTTCAACATATTAAAAGAAACTAAATTAAGTATAAAATATGTTATGTTAAATAAGAACAAAAAGAATTAAAATATCAAATATCTAAAAAAACAAAATCAAAACAACTTTTGCGTAAAACCTTGAAGACAAAATATTGTATTAACTACAATTCTTATGTACTCTGCAATTGAGAAAGAGTGGATAAAAATTTATATGATTGAAATTCAATCATATCTGTAGATTTTACATTTTTAACAATTTCTTGACACGTTTATCTAACACTCAAGCAAATTCTATGTGCAAAAATAACTTTAGTTTAAAGTTGAGAACAGAAATTCCAACATCTCTTACGTAAAAAAACTAAATGAAATATGAATATATGATATGTGAAATAAGAAGAAAAAAAAAAATAAAAGAAACAAATTTCTAAATCAAAAACCAAATAATTTCTGCGTTAAATCTAAAGAACAAAAAGATGTACAAATAAAATAATTAGGTTTTTTACCTTGAGAACAACTAATTTTATGTATTCAAATGCCATAATGAAATAATATAAAGATGATTGATGTATTTTAATGAATTAAATTACTTATAAATATAGTAAGTATAATAAACTTTCATTAAAATAAAATAATTAGTAGAGCATCGATTGGCATCTCCAACTAACCGCTCAGTTTTTGAGTTATGGGCCACGACTTATTCCATCCGTGCCCAACTGGTGTCTAAAATTTAGAATTCTCTAAAGAGGAGATAATCCTCAAATAAGAATTCACTTTTAATTATTGTTGTTATATTCAATTTTTCATAATTTACTACTTTGGGTGAAATCTCATACAATATTCAGTAAAAATCTATGTACAATTATTGAATTATTTGTTTTCAATTTTGTTTGTGAACAAGAGTGGAGAAATTAATAAAATGATCAAAAGTTTTGTAAAGTTTTGATGAGACGAAACTAATGTTCTGTTTTAACTAAAGTTTAAAATCTTTAATGCGAAGTAAGAAAATGGGCCCTTAGAGGACACATGAAGATGATTGCATTTCGAAGAAGTGCCATCAGATGTGAAGGATAAGTACTATACATACAATAATATGTAAGTTGCTGCCAAATAGTTTCTCTGAAAACTCTTGTGCATTAATTTAAAACACATATTATTTCATTTATTTGAAAGTAATTTAAGTTTGACTTCTATATTCATTCAAATATACTTATTTATGTTTGTCTTCCATATGTTAAATCTTTTACACAAGCATTGTCACAAAATGATAATAAATAATAAATGAAATTAAAAATATGTATGAAGAAAACAAAATAAAATAATTTTCTTAAATTTATCATAGAATATTGTATAATTTGTATTGTATTTATCCTAACTTAAGTTAAGAAAAATCCTTTAACAACTGACAAAAGCAAAAATAAATATACATACGTTTAGCAGAAATACAACAATAACAGAACAACAAAAGGATGAAAACAATTTGTTGTAATTGTTGTTCTTGGCATGTATGTCATCATAGAATTTTACATTTTGTAACCGAAAGTTAAATGCCACAAACAAGGAATTGTTGGCAAATGTGGCAAATGTTTTCCTGTGTATATCTTCATGTCCTGCATGTGTTCCTTTTTAACTGAATTTACAATAATAATAACAACAACAACAACCACAACAACAACATCATCATCATTATCATCATCAATAACAGTAGCAACAAAAAGTACACGTACGTAAATCGACAAATTCAATAAAATAAAATCAAATCAATTTTCAATTAAAGGCAAATGGGGAAAAAGGAAATTTATTGAGGAAAGCAAAGGGTGGGGAAAATTGAATGAGAAAAATCAACTTGGTTGATTACTTTTGTTGCCTGTCAGCCAGTCAGCCAGCCTGCCTGCATGCCTAAAAGTAAGCAACACTTTTCAATCACATTGAAATTTTATTGTATTGTATTCCGTCTATTGTTGATATTTTGATACTAGTACCATACTCGACTCATTCTGCATCTGGGAATCTTTTCGATAAATGAAACTTTATACATTTCAGTACAAGAGAAATTGACAGTTACTCATAACAATAACAACAACAACAACAACAACAACAACATTGAATTGTATAACAACGAAACTAAACTTGCAGAAGTTTTTCGGTAGTTCAAATGCTTTAGTTATTATTGTCGATGTCGGAAAGTAAATTGAACGTCGTCAATGTCGTTTTACTGTAACATATTATGATTGTGTTAGTTAATGTTGTTGTTGCTGTAAAGTTGTATTCGACTTGCTCCCATATATAGTACATATGTACATACAATCAGACATAAACAGACAAGCATATGAACATTTGCATACTCTTTCTTTGCAAATTAATTTACATAACAACGCGAATGAGAACGAAACCAAAGCAACACTAAGAACCACATGGAAATTTATATAAATACCTACATATGTACATACAATGTATGTTTGTGTATGGTAAAAGGCGTTAAATTTATCCACAGACACATAAGTATACCAACTTCTTGTGAGACCCAAAAAACTACCAACAAAGCCAAACATGTTCAATTTTCCAGTTTAAATTTTCTTCTTTTATTTTCGGCTTCCGTTCGAAGGCAGACACATGAGCATAGTGCACCCTCATGTAGGTAAGCAACGTTGTATTCCTTTAATTTTTGTATTTTCTTTCGTTCGAATGCTTCTTTTAACATGAGGTGCCATAATCATAAATTGACAACATGAAATTTGCACAGAAATGAACTTAACAAGTACGAAATAAAGACCACCAACAACCCTCCAAAACCGTCACCTTCATTCACCATCATGAAACTTGGAGTTCAGGTTCGTCCTTACTCAGCATTCAGGACTTTTGCTCGCATTTTTAATATTGCAGTTGATTGCACTTTTTTTTTTTGCCTTGCCTCTTTTCAACGTATTTAAATAAACATTAAATTGGATGCCTATGTGAAGCTTATGACGATAACAATGAATAAGAAGAACAATTTGAATTATGTGTGTATGTGTTTCAGGATGAGGTTAAGCTGCATTTGCTGCATTTTGTTATGAAAATTTGTTTTGGACAAAAAACTAAAAATAAAAATACGAAATTACGAAAATTTGTTGGGACAAAAATAAAGCAAAAAAAAAAAATAAAATTGAAAAAAAAAACAAATTTCCACTTGTTTTACATGATTGGAAAATATGCAAAGTAATGAAAATTCATTGTTTGAAAAGTTTATTGGATCTAAACTTCCGAATATCCTTTGAGTATGAGTGTGTATGTGTGTACAGTATGTTGTTGCTGTTTTTGTTGTGCATACATTGTTGATGTTGTTTGTCGATTTGAATAACTAAAAGTTAATTGAATGGTTCAAGTAGTTTATTTAAAGCATTTTTAAGGTTAGTTCGACTTGATTTTACTCGGAAAATCATTCAATTTGTAACTTACTTTCAGGCCTCATTTATTAAATTTAGGTAATTTTCAATCTCCTGGCTTCAATTTCTATTTTTTATTCTAAAGAAGATGACTAACGCAGCCAGAGTTACTGCACTTACATCCGAGCTCAAACATTTTATTCCATAAAATTAGTTCACAATGAATAAGTGCGAACACCTCTTAGATAGTTCACAGAAATCTGGTTCTTAATTTGAAAGTGCAATGGTAAGTTCTGTTCCACGAATCTGCATACTGTGCATCAAAATACAATTACACAACTCCTACCAAGAAAAACAAAAACTATCAAAAAACCATACCAGCATCTCATAAGATTGAGGAACATGTTTAGCTTCATTGGCAATCTAAATTAACTTTAAATCAGAATTGATTTCTATATAAAAATTTATGAAATTCTAAATAAAATAGATTCATTTCAATTAATTTAAATGCTCTGGTCAATAATCTTAGTTAGATTTAAATGTAAAGTATTCTATTTATAAACAAAAACATACAAAAATGAAAAATTCAATAAAACAGAAACCACAAACATATAAAATGAAAGAATTGAAATAAAATTTGTCGTTGCAAATTAACACGCAATTTAAATCATCAACAACATGATTGCTTGCTTCCTATAAAGAAGTCCTTATTGTCTGTACACACACACACACACACACACACACACACATATACATAAACACTTCCATACATATACAGAGAGACAGACAGACAAAAGATAGACATATTGAAAGAAAGACAGACAGGCAATGAGCCAGTCATGTTATACTTAAAAGCAAAGCTAATAAAAATGTTGGACAACAACGGAAGGAAGGACATTCAAAACGAAAAAAGAACGGCGGTACAGATAATCAAAATGAATAGTAAGTAAATGGTACAGTGAAAGAGTGGAAAGTGGGATGGAAGAGAGATAGTGTCTAGAGTGAAGTATGTTTAAAGAGGAGACAAGGCAAGACAATTACAAAGAGACACAGAGACACACCAAATACGAGTATAGCCAGTCAAAAGACGGAAATGTGCCATTAAAGGCGAACGATCGATAAAGAAAGACAGAAACAACATTCGAAAAACGCGAAAGAAAAGAAAGTTAAGTACACAAGAAAGAAGGAAAAGAATATGGAGAGGGAGAATGGAGAATGGAGAAAACAAGACAGAGAAAAAGAAACGATAAGAGTTTCCGTTGCTGTCACACAGTTGGGTGCTATTTTAGTACCAAGTTGATGTTGATGTTTTTAGTATTGTTGACTATCATACACCATACACTTTAAAGCATTAGTAGAATGTGTTTTATTTCTTCCTTACTTTTATTTTATTTTTTTTATTTTTTTTTTTGTTTTGTTTTATTTAATAGCATAGCATTAGGCGCTTAAGACATTGAGTAAATAAAGGATAACAACAACAAGATGATGTTGTTGTTGTAGACTACGAAAAAGACAAGACAAGACAAGAGAACAAAAATAAAGCGTAAGCCAAGACAACAAGACACGCCAAGCCAATCCAATCCAAGCGAAACCAAACCAAACCAGACAAGACAAGACCAAACCATACTACTAAACTAAAGCAAAGCAAAGAGGCTAAGTGACAACTAAACTTAATGGCACTTCAACAGGACGATGGACGAAGAATGACAATGATGACGATGAGGATGATGGCAAACAAGCAAACGAATGAATGAATGAATGCATGAAAAACGAAAAAACGAACGACCCAATGACAACAAAAGCAATAGCAATAGCAATAAGAATACGAAGGAGAACAACAAGGAAGAATATCAACAACAAATTGTTTGCAAGTGTATTGCAAAGCACAGCAGGACATAAAGATGAAGTACTGATACATGGTTACAAGGTATCCATCCTTGTTAAAGAAGGATAAGAGAAGTAAGCAATAGCATAGTAATATACTAAATAAAACAGACTTGGGGTTAGTTGAAACGAAGTCAACGGACATTAGCCTCATTGAATTGAATGACAAAACAAACGATGGCGAGGATAAGCACAGCAACAGCAAAAGAAACAGCAACAGCAGAAACTAAAAGAAAACAAAATACTAACAACAAGGAAGCATCTATAGTATCGTAGTACGATATACTAAGAACTGTGAACTGTGTTAAGCACAACAAGGCAATGCCTACGAAGAAATGGAAAGAGAATTGAGCGGGAAGGGAAGGGAAAAGACAAAAAAAAATGTATCAAGATGACATTAAGATAAAGTGGGTAACGCATAAATAAGAGCTCAGAGTGTGATATGAGAATAACAGCAACAACAGCAGCAACAATATCATGAAGAGATGAAGAGGAACATCAAAAATAGCAACATCAACGATATCACAAGACGAAGGACAACAAAAAGAAATCGCATAAAACTTTGCATCAGCAACAAACGAGAACAACTCAACTCAACTAAACTCAACTCAACTCAACTGAGCTGAACTGAACTGAAATGGTAAGTAAAAGAAAAGTGCCATAAATGATTCAAGAAAACATACACAACTAGTGGACACTCACTCATGGACTCATGGCGTTTTTTAGTGAATGAAGGAGGAGAAGAGGTGGGCGGGAAGAACAGAATGGGTGGAAATACTAAAAATGGGTGACACAATGCGAATTGTAGGTGCTTTTAGCTTCATTGCAAAGCAATGGCAAACATTTTTTTTTGTTATTATTGTTGTCGCTGTTGCTGCCGAAACAATTTCCGGATCCGGCGCTTTAGCACTATTCAACCGTATTTTGTATTTGGTTTATGCATGAAGTTTTTCCAACGAACGCGTCACATACTACACACACTCACACACACAGAAACACACAAACGAAGAGAAGGAGAAAGGTTCTTAAAAGCGTTCATATCGGTTAAATGCTAAAAAAATACTATACAAAGAAAGAATGGGTGATGAATGGAGGGAGGGAGGGAGGTAGGGAGGGAGAGAGAGAGAGAAAGAGATTAAGATAGAGGGACAGTATAAAGGACAAACGATAACAGGAATAAAAATGAGGAAAAAAGAAAGAACGAATGAAAGGATTTCGCCACTTCATTTGTCAAATGCAGTTACACACAGACAGAGACCCACACAGACACACACACACACACACACACACTAACACACAGTGCTAGTGATGAAATAGAGAAAAAGGATATTTACATTGCTCGGTTTGAATGTGTGCCAGGATAACCAAATAAAAAATAAAAAAAAAATAAATGAAAGTAGAGAAGAATAGCAAATGTTGCTATTAAATCCTTATCGGTGAATATAATAGCAATGACTACGATGCTATCAACTACTAGTTTTGCATTAAATTGCATTTCGAGATGCCCATAAATATTTTGGCAAATGTCCTAAAATGTGTTTCGTCCTTGATGTTATGCGTAATAGACTTACCCGTTTTCAATTAGGCGTGACACTTTACTGAACACTGCAAAAGAAGAGAGAGAAAAAAAAGGAAATTTTATTAAAAAGAACTAAATTTGTTTTTATGAACTTAAATTTTGAATATTTTTTAAAGCGAAGAAGAAATAAAATGAGAAGCATAATTTTCAAAATTATTATTTTCACGCGCTCGAGCGCCAAATACGGAAATCAACCATCATAAAATGAGCGTGAAAGAAGTTCCAAGGATATGCCGCCATCAAAACAAGCAAGCAAGCAAAGAAGGAAGGATGAAATGCACTCACTCACTCAGTTAGTCAGTCGGTCAGTTAGTCAGTTAGTCAGTCAGCCATTGAAGGATAGAAAGCAGGCAGGAAGGTAGACAGGAAGCCAAAAGCACTTAGCCAAATAGCAAAGCACAAAAACAACATTAGTATGAAATAGCCGAAAAAGAATAGCCAAGAAATATTATACAAGAGAAAGGCAACATGGAAAAATTGTTGAAAATTTAACTTCTTAAAGAAAACAAGTTAAAAAATAAAATAGAAAAAATATACAAAAATTCTTTTGGTAAATTTGGTAAATTATTCGTATTTATAAATAAATCAAAGAATAAACGCTAAGGACCAAGCAAAGGAGCTAACAAGTACCGAAAGGATAATAGTATTCTATACAAAAAAAAGAGTGCGAAAAACTTGTTTGGTGTTTGTAAAGAAAAATAAAAAAAAAAAATAGAAATAAAGAATACAAAAAATGCATTGAAAGCAAAACAAGGAAAAAGCAGAATAACGTAAAGTAGAGTAGAGTAATGTAACGTAAAAAGAAAAGAAATTAAATCTAAGTGACGCTAAAGTCAAATGTTAAAAAACGCGACTCATTCAAGGAACTTCAAAGAACAAGAAAGCTTAGCAATGCTAAAGATGGTTACAGAGATGAAGAAAAGAAAGAGGGGCAAGAAAGCACACAAAATGGCGAACACAATGCAATTTGAGCAACTATGACGTAGACGTGGACATTGGCGACGAGGATGACGATGACGTTGATGGCGACGACAAAGGCAACAAGAACGAACAAACTAAAGAAAAAAATAAATAACAACGAAAAAAATAAAAATGTAAATAAATAAAATAATAAGAACCAAAAACAGTAAAGAAGAGAAGTGGAGGAAAAACACAAAAAATAAAACAAAAAAAAAAAAGAGAAAAAAGAATACAGTGACCTGGTTTCTTGTTGTAATTTTAATAATATTGCCAAGCAAATGATGATAATAATTCTGATGATGATGATGATGATAATTATGAAGAACAGCAACTAAACAGCTGCACTTGCTCATGATTACTAAGAGAGAGAACTGCGTGTAAAGGACATTGGCCAGCTTACTCCTCTATCGTTGCATATTTTACATACTTGAATGACGTTATTCGTGAACTACAGAATTTTCAAACAATTACCATTATGTACATGGATCCATTCATTCATCCTTGCAATCTTTTCATCCCTCTATCCAACAATATTTACCCTTCTATAGTGCAACATTATGATGTCGACGACGTTATGCGTTTACGCGTTACTTATGCGCACCCTCACCAATGTGGCAGCTGCAAGTTATTGTATTGCATTTTGTATTTCTTTGTTTAGGACAACTACTACTAAAAACTAGGACTACATGGCGTATTAGTAATTGAGAAGGCTGATGTTGCTGTTGTTGTTGTTCTACAATATTATATACTCTCTTGTACTTGTAGGTGCAGTGAGGTGCCTTAAGCCATAAATTTTTTGGGGGTAAAACGTAGTTGCATAAAACTTGGTTAACAATACACACACATATACAAACTACTACTAATACACATGAAAGTGCAAGTATATGTATGCAAACAGACAAGAAATTGTTGTGGTTATAGTTTTACAAGGCAAGGCAAGACAAGTACAAACACACAACTTAGCATACTTCAAGGCAAAAGTGCCAAGGCGCAAGTGGCGTGCAGTAAGGAAAAGAAGAAAATAGGGAAAACTAATGGCAAATAACAATAACATTATTTTCAATAGTTGACGTGAGTGTAAAATGCAACATTGAGCGACTTAACGGTGTTTTAAAGTGTGTGGCAAGTTGTTAGTTTTATGAATTACTTAAGAGAAATTATTTTAGTGCAGACTACTTTTATGTGGTGGTGGTGATGGTGGTTGTGCTCATGGCAATGAAACTTGAAATTTAAGGACGCATACATGATTTCGAATGTCACACCATTTCAGTTTCAACTTTTCTAGGGTCTAGCAGGTATTTAATATTATTTTATTAAAATTAGATAAAAGTTGTATAAACAATATTGGATTCAGAAATGCAGAGATGAAGTTAATAAATTCTCTGAACATACAAAGACCTCTTAAAGAACTGTATTCAAAGATGAATGGTCATGACATGATTGACCAATATTTTTCATTTTACCAAGGCCCTGAAAATCTGCATATTACGCAACTTCATCTGATATTGCTAAGTACCAAAGAAGCTAAGCGTGACCAAAAGCTATAAACATTTACCTAATCAAACCCAATCTTTCATAGTTGTTATGCTTTTCATATCAATAATTTCAGTAGGAACATTTTTCATTTATTTATTTGTTGTTGACGACTTTTAATTAAAATTACAAGCTAACAAGAGCATCGATGGCTATCGGCTTATTTGTCTGGCGTGTCGCATTTGAGATTAAATTTCATTACAATATTAATTTCTTACCAACTCAGGTTCTTTAAATTACTTTGCTTAACAATTGCAACCACTGCACCTCATTTATCTGACATTTATATAACTTGATCTCGAAGGGAAATTGTAATAAAAATGGATACGTTTAATAATAAAGTAATAGTCCACGAAATATAAAACAATTAACTACAACATCAAATTCTGGTCCTAATGATCTGCTTTCTTTTTCCGTTCCCATTTTTTATAATACACGTAAGTGTGAATATAAATTTTGCATTCACCCTATAGCTTTTGTATGACTTCAACGTGAAGCAATTATCCCTTTTTTCGAAAAGATGAAAAGTCTTAAGTTATGACTTCATTTTACCCTCAGAAAGTTAACTTTAGTATCAAAATTTGCAAACTTTGACAGATTCCAGTTTATTTATTATACGAAGGCACAGGACAAAAAAAAAAATAAAAATAAATAAGTGATAGATAACTCTACCCTTGTTAAGACTACCGCTTATTTTTATATACTATATAATTTTTTTTGTTTCTGGTGAAGATTGCAACTGCAACCAACAAATGAAAATACTATAACAAAGAAACAACGAGGGAGAACAGAAGTGAGAGTCTAGAATCCAAGCAAACGTTAAGTTTTTTATATTTTCACGATTTCCGTGCAGGAGTATGAAGCAGAGATTTTTCTCTTTTTTTATATTTCAATTATTCTTTCTTTATCATTTCTTTTCGTTTTTTTTTTATAAATTGTTTGATTTTTTGTTTTACGCTCGAAGCATTTTGATGGATGTTGAACGCGTGGAGAACGCTGATAATGGTGATGATGATGATGATGATGACGATGATGCTGATGATGTTTTTTTTTTTTTTTTGTTGACAGAACTGACGAAGATGATCCTTTTGCTACAATTATATCTACTGACTTTTTGTTTTTCATACCGCCTTTCACCCTCCCATTGTTCATTCTGTTGTTGAATCATGTGTCACTCTTTATGAGGATTAACTGTGAAAATCATGATACTTTTGCTACACTTTCATTTAGATGAGATTTAAATTTATTTGTTATTTTTTTTATTTTGTCCAATATTTTTCTATTTTTTTAATTTTCTTGTGCTTTTGCGAAATCGGAAATTAGAAGAAAATGAAATGGAAGAAAAAAAATTAAAGAAATTCTAGAGGATATCAACGTTATCGTTAGCACTAAGCCTTAAGTGCATACAAGCAGGCGACAACTAAATAGACAACTAAATAGATAAGGATTAAAGATACGAATGAAGAACGGAAAAGGGAAGAAGAGTTGGTGAATTGAATGAGCAAAGAATTGGCGAAAATAAAACTAAAATAATTTCGAATAAATATGTGGAGGGAAAAAATTGGCGTAAAAATTGGCAAATGAAATGAATGATGCAAGTGAGCAAGCAAAGTAAGTAAGCTGGTGAACGAACAGGATGACACTCACTAGGACAAATGAAAGGACTTGAAAAGCTTTTTGCCAAATTAAATATTAAAACCATGTGCTGCACTTATACAACTTTAATGCAATTTTGCTAAAGTAAACCAAATTACGAGGAGACCAAGACTCGGAGCCACATTCGAGGCTACTTGTGCTTCAGTTCCTGCTGCTTGTGGTTCTATAGTTTGTTGAGTGCCTGCAACCAACCACAAAATGGCGTCAAGTAATGTGAAGAAGATTTCATTTCATAGTTCATGGTCTACACTCGTGGTTATGTCGACTATAAAAAAGGATTAATACACATAAAAGCCACATAGAAGCGGCCAATTTTATAGTTTTACCTGCTTACGAAAGCCAACTGAGTTTTGAGCCAAACAACGAGCAAAGTCAAGCATCAAGCAATTACAACGGAAACGGAAACAAACAAACTACAAACTTACCATGAACAGACAGAAATACAAAAAGACGACATACAACTCAGAGACCATGATGATGATGATAATGACGACGACAATATCCTTCTTCGTGTTTGTGTTTGTACTCGTGCTCATGTACCAAATGAAGCAAATACACAATGTAAAGAATGTTATGGTGGGAACAAGGACATTGTCAGGCAGACAGACTGACAGACCGAAAAAAAAGACAACTATGGCAATGCCAGCAAAGCTAATAAAGTTCGCCAAAAATTAAGTGAGTGGGCGTTCTACATGAAGGATAAGCGATGGAGATGATAAGGAAGGCAAGGCATGACAAGAAAAGAAGACAAACAAAAGTTGACGCGGTAATGGCAACGCCTTAATTTGCACGCTGCCATCGCCACCGGAAGTTGTTGAGATGCAGCTCAAGTACTCAACAACAATAACAACAACAACAACAACAACAAGAAATATAACATGACAACAAGGATATGGATACGGATAAGGATAACTGTGGTACATAGGACAATACTACTAAGAACAATAAAGACAAATGAAATGTAACCGCACTGAAGAAATGAAATAAAATGAAATGAGATAAATATAAAAATAAAGAAACGAAGAAGCAATGAAGAAATGGAATAGAGAAAGCTACAAAAATTTAACAAAAGTTTATGCACTGCACATAAAACATGCAACAACAATAACAACAACAACCAGAATACCAGAAAAATATTGTACTAACAACGCCAATGCAAACTGATGCTTGCGATGTGGAACAATGCAAAGAGTCTCACAAAAAGAACAAAGTCAAAATGGCGGGCGTCACAGTTACACACACAAACACAGACACACACACTAACAACAAATTTACCAAAATGTCGCTGTCGCCTCAGTGACGACGGCCTTAAGCCAAAAACAAAACTCTTTAAAAAAAAAAAAAATTAAAAAAAAAATTGAAATGAAAATAAGAAAAAGAATATCAACAACAATAAAAAACTTGACTTGTGCCAGCGAAACTTGTAACTTGGCTAAGTTGATTGCTGTTGTTCTTATTGCTGCTACTGTTATTTACTTCTTTGTTGCTTTTGTTGAAGCAAGTTTTATTGCCCACCTCCGTCTGTAAACATGTATGCAAGTGACTGTAGCTGCGGCTGTGACTGTGACTGTGGATATGTATTTCTTATAAGCATTTTGGTGGATGCAACTTAAATCACATCCTTCCTTCATTATATTGTATACACGTATAACAGCAACAGAAACAGAAACAACAAAAATAATAATAATAACCCGAACTAAACAAGTGATTTTCCGCTGCCTAAAACAAATATGGTCGATGTCGTCGATGTCGTCAACACTGAACACGTTCGCCATGTGCCTTTCTTTACTCACTCGTAGTATGTGCCAATGCGAGAACTCACATTCATACAGGGTGCTCCATCTTGCTATCGATAAATAACTCAAACAACTTAATATTTTGTTATAAATGTTAGCGCGTTAAAATGATCAATTGATAATGGTAGTCAAGATAAATTGCTTAAAATTAAATAAAATTCTTTAATAAAAATCAATACTCAGTTGAATAAAATCTTCTTCCCATCGCGACAGAATAGTGAAATTTTTAAAGAAAGATAAATTTTATAGGTAAATTTGGAAACCGATACATTATTCCTTAAAGTCCCCCGAAACAAAGTATTGATAATACAATATATGATATATTGAGGACAATGTTGATGAAAACCTAGAATCAACTTATTGACGAATTGTATGTCTGAAGCATAAATCGAAAAGAATTTTGAGAGAGGATTTCCATATAATTATTTCCATAAAAGGTTCAGTATACTTCAAAATTATTTCCCACGGATAATACAGAATGATTGTAATATGACTGTGAGATGATTGAATTGGATATCATATTCCATTATTACTAAAAAGTAAAATTGTATCGATTAATAAAGTAAATTTTTAGGTATCAGATATTGGTGGATATATACAATAATATAGATCTTGTTGAGTAGCTAAAAATAATGCATAATTACGAAGGTTCCATTAATGCTTCAAGTGACTACTGAGATCGGCCTGGACTCACTTTGTTAGATTTCTCAGGAACAATTTGAGTAAAACAAAAGCAAGGAAAAAATTGCTCAAAATGCTTGGAAGTGAAAGATAATTTTTAAATTTATTGCAATATGTTAAGTTTTGTGCTTGGAAACATTATTAAGTTACAAAAGTATCAATAACTAAATGATGCATCCTGTATACTGTTTTTTCTTTCTGTTAGTGAATTTTTGGCTTATTTGCTACTTATTTTTGTATTATTTTTATTTTGTTTTTTTTTTTTGTTTATGGTTTCCTCACGTTTTTTATCTGCATGCAGGCATGCATGCCTATGAAAACTTCTTCTCACTAAACTCTTCAGGATATGTTTTTTTTGTTGTTGTTTTTCGCATTTTTCCTACTACATAATACATGCTACATTTCTATACTTCATTCCTTCATTTGTTTCGGTTCTGTGTTCTTATAACTTTTATTACTTTTGGTTTTGTTGTTTTTGTGACAACAATTTCCGTTAAAATAAAGTCGTGCTTGCCACACATACACACACACACACACACACACAAGTACCCTATCTGCATCTCCCTTTCTCTCTCCCCCTTCATGCTTTGTTTTCTCTCTTTCTCTCTTAAAGAAAACACTTCACTCAAGCTTTCCCCAAAACTCTTCCATTGTAGTAGACCTCAACTAACTCAACTCAACTTCATGAGAATTTATTGAGTTCTTTTGTTTTATGCGACTTCAAGCTCAATTGTTTATATGCATGTGTGTGTGACTGTGACTGTGAGTGTGTTTGTGTATCTGTGACTTATTTGTTACTTGTATATTTGTACATACATGTAGTACATACATAGTTGTAAATTCTTGTTTCATTTTCCTTTATTTTTCATTATACTTTTTAACATTTATTTGATTTTGATAGTCGCTACTGTTTTGTTTGCAAAAATTTCAGTGCAGCAAATGAAGCTCAATTTCTCTTGTGGTTTTGTTCCATTTAACTTCCTTCATATGCTTTGCTTTTGTATTTGTTAAATTTTATTGTATTTTCTCATTTGTTTGTCTCTCGTTATTTGTTTACATGTTTTTTTATTTTCATATCCTTTTTTGTTTTTTAACTTTGTTCTTTGAGTTGTTATTAGAAATGTTTGATATCAAAATATATCATTAAGTATTCTGATTATCAATCAAACTTCAATGATTATATAGAAAACATTAGAAATATGATTACTCGTATATATACTTTAAAAATTTAATACTTCTTTAATCAAACAGGGGGAATACTGATTATATATTTTAATACCAAATCAATTTTTCTTATTATAAATTGAAGACTCCAAACTTAAAAAAAAGATATCCAAAATATTTTATACTTGAAAATAATATTATTTCAATTGGAACTAAAAAGATTTAAATATTTTTAAAGTTTCCTTCTGGGAATTAAAGAGAGTCTTTATTCATGCCTTTAAAATCATAAAAACGAAAATAGGAATTTATTTTTAATGTAAGGAAGAGAATTATAAATTAAATAAAATATAGAAATTAGTTAGGTGGAGTAACTTTTCCCTCTATCATTCTTAATATATTTTTGAAAATATTTCTGTTATTGAAATCAAATTATTCAGAATTGGCATAATTTCTAATTTGTTTAGACTCTTCTATAGTTTTATCCTTTTCGTTTATTTATTTTTTATTATTTTTTTTTTCCAATGTACGACTGATTCCGCTTTTTATATACATACATACGAAATAAAGAAAAATGGAAGTTTGTGGACCGAATTCATGTAATTATTTTTTTCTCTTTGGTTGTTTTCATAGTCTATCGCAGTGGACTCTGTATTATTCCAAATACGCAGACAAGAAAGTCTAGAAACATTGAAGCTGGTACCGTAGCGGTGATTATTAGTACTCTGATATACATATAGAAATTTATACAATACTATAATCTGATTTTGGGAATAAAATCTTCAGACATATCTGAAGGTATTGATATAATATTTAAAATTATTTGTTCTCAAAATATAATACGGAAAACTTGTACATTGTTTTTCATAATTTTTTTTTTTTTTAAATCTGATATGCATTTTATTTCTTTCGTTTCCTCATTTAATTTCATGTTTCATATTTTATCTAGTTTTAACAATCATTAGATTTACATATTTCAGATACTTCTGCCTTAAGTGCAATTTATATTCATCAAGTCTCATAGTAATGGTTTTTTTTTTTACATTTTATTACGCCGATCAAATACAAAAACGCACTTAAGACATAAGATTCATAAAACAAAAATTAAATCACTCAAATAATAAAAATTTAGGGATCGTCAAATATTGTGACAGCTCCGCCCATGACGGAGGTCAACTGAGTGAAGCCTCTTAAATCATCTATGACGATTATGGTTTAGCAGTTCAGCAGCTAGTGAGTTTTTGTTGAGAGATCAACTGATCGTTGTATCTACTACTGTGTGTCTGTTGATTGCATCCTAAACTTAAGGCATCTGTTGATCATTGTGAGTTGTCTAATTCCTGACGAACCATGGCGCATTATGTTTTCTTTCGTAGAGATTTATTCTGAGAGATTTGAATGCTTTGAATTTGCGATTTAGTTTTAGTTATTTATAATTTTTAGAAACTTTAATAAATAAATTTGACATCTTATTTTAAAATAAAAAAAAAGTAAACACCAAATCTTTTCAATTCATAAAAAGAACGACATGCATTTTTAAAGCCACATAAGTGATTCTTATTAAAAAAAGACACAATGCAATTAAAGAAAATATGCAAAAGTCAAAGATATTAAATAAAAGAACAAACTATGAAAGTAAAAAGAAAGGAAACGTCAGACATTTATGATGTTGCTGCACAAAAAATCCAATAGAAAATTGCTTGAACCCAACACAATAAAACAACAAAAAGAACAGCAACAGGGTCTAGTAGCAATAATGAGAAGAAAGGAACTAAATAAAGACAAAGGACACCGACACGTGTTAAAGCTATGACCGCACCCTATTGGTAAGGACAAGTATGACGAAGGCCATTGCTGAGAGACCAAATAGCGCTAACATTAAATATGACCAACATGGTCGTGGCCATTGTGGCTCCATTGACTTTTTTCCCACACACGCACACATATACACACTCAGACACATACTCACTCTCTCAAAGTATACATATGAATGAAATGTGCACGTTCATGTCCCATTGTAACAATGCTCCACTGTACTGTGACCCTTCTTCACCATACCATCCTCATTCTACTTATTTCCATACTACTTTCATAGTGGCTGTGGCTGTGGCTGTGGCTGTGGTCATTCAGCGGTTGACCACTTGTCCAGTCATGTCATGAGGGGCTTAAGGCACAAATGCAGAACCACGCTTAAATTATTTCAATCTTTTGTTGTTGTTCGCTGTGTTGCAACCAGCAACCTGCGTGGTCTACAGGACACAAATACTTATTCAGATACATAAATACATACATAAGCAAACTTCGTTATTGTGCATTTCCTTTGCATGGATTCACTTGGTTTTTTCCTGTTTCTCCAGGGTTTTTTTTTTTGTTGTTTTGTATTTTTGGGTCAGTTGCATCAAACTTCATTACGCTTTGCTTCGATTTTATGCGTTTTTATCACACGCTAGGGAACCATCACCAATATCACCAGCATCGTCGTCAACATCCTCAGCATCAGCATCAGCATCAGCATCATCAAGTAGCCCACATACTTACTACAATACATATGTATATGTACTCCCTGGCGTTCAATGTCATGCCTGCTACTCTTCAATTGGTGAGCAGATGAATTGTGTATGTTGCCATTGGCGCTGAAGTATGCCTCTGCATGAAATTAAGTTGCTCCTGCTACTCTTTTATGCTCATAATATCCTTGTGCTCCTATTTTCCTGCATCGTTGCATTCGGCTTCTGTTTCGGCAAGACACGTGTGGTTTTTGTGGTTTTCCTGATACGTACGTTGTCTTGCCATGCTGAGTGAGTGTCCTTCCTACACTATACTCCATTGCCATGCAACGACTTTTAGTTGGCTTTTGTTCATGGATCCTTTTTCTTCTCAATACACAAACTTTTTGCAATTTTATAAGACATCTTTATAGGTTTTTTCAAATACTTATTTTCATACATACATATGTGTATGTGTGTGTACTTGTGTCTGTTGCTGCTGTTACTATATTTGGGGTCCTGCGATAACTGCCAAAGTATAATAGTAGAAAGTAAGTAGTAGGGAAGCAAAGTGTATTTTGAAGTCGAACGTGAACACGAATAAAACAAATAAACAAGTAAAAAAGTCTGTGCCTTGGCAGATTGGCTTTGCTTGGTTTGCTTTTGGGCTCCTGTTGGCTTCATGCTTCTTGCAATCCTCATTCCTCACTCTTACCCTCAGAGTATTTTTTTTAATTTTTACAGCCAACATGTGGTATACGTAATAAATTAGCATTTTATTTTATCCTCTTTGCTTCTTCTCAACTTCTTCTTTTGTTCGCTTTGCTTTAAACTTTAATATTAATGAAAATCGTTCTTTCAGTTCATAATTGTCCATGACAATCTCATATGGTCTGAACATATGTATGTACGTTTGGTTTTGCTGTCCTTGTTGTCCTTACATCTGTTGTTCGTGTTATTGTTGTTACGTTAATTATGTATTATGAAATCCTGTCAATTTTAAGCGAGCCAGTGAGCCAGCAAGTGAACATATCACAAATTGTTCTTGCACTACTCCATTGATATCCATGATGATGGTGATGGTGATGATGATGATGATGTATCTACACAAGCACAAGCCTAGTTGACAATCTTACTATATATACTCTTCACAGTCTATAGGTGTGTATCAGTTTATCCTTTTCATGTACATACTCGTATGTATATCAAGTGTTACTGTTCGCGCGTTCAAAACTAATTTGAAATTAATGAAATTCCTTGAATAATTGAATTTGGTAGCGCGCGCGCTCGTGATAAACATGAATCGCGTGTTGGCATCTGTGCAATTAGTTGTCACGGAATGATGTCCTTCACCAACACACACACACTCACATAGATAGATGCATAAATTATTATATCAAATGATTACATACATATAGATATTTTTATCCTGTGACAGTGTCATTTGCTCAGATTTCCATTTCCATCCATCCATCCATCAGTTAACTCTTAACGCATAATAAAGTGTGGTCAGAATGCTTGAAGAAGCAAACGATTAAAACTACAACAATTTAATTGAAGTTATTTTGCTATTCCTGCTTCTGCTCTTGTTGATGATGCTGATGCTGATGCTGATGTTGTTGTTGTTCATGTTTCTTAATTAGCCATTGTTGTTCCTTTAACCATAATACCTTCATATACCATCTTCTATTAGTGTCTACTGTCTTTAGGTACCTTTCCTTACTTTTTTTATCTATTTAAAACTGCAACTTAATTACGGTATCACAACTCTTCTCAATCTCTATCTGTCTCTTTGTCTTTGTCTGTGTCTGTATCTGTATGTTTATCCTTTCGCTCAGTGTGGAGTTCGCTCTATTGCGCCGCATAACGTCGCTAATTGCTATAAGACATATTTAAGGCATAATTGCAAACAGCAAGCGATAGATAAAGTAGAAAGTTAGCAACAGTACAGGAGCAGCATAAACGGCAAAGAATACGATAGCGATGGAGCTGGAGATGGAGATGGTGATGGCGGTGACTGGCAACAGATGCCAAGGGAACGATGGTTGTATTAGGATGCTAACCCACCATCGTCACAACCACCACCATCATCATCATTGTCATCAGTTTAATCGACTTCATTTGCTCATTAAGAAAAATGTAACATAATGCGTTAGAGGAGGAACCGCACGGTGATAGAAGCGATTGTTGCTGTTGTTGATGATGATGATGATGATGATGATGATGATGACGACGACGATGATGTTGTTGCAGATGCCAGCCGCATTTCTAATGTGATTTCCTGCTTTCCAACGCACGCCATTTACCTTAACCATAGCCACTGTTATCATCACCACGAAGAGCATAACCATCACCTTCATCACATTCATCATCATCATCATCAGCATACAGAGAACACCATTGAGGCGCGTAATTGTTTCCTTGTTAGTTGCATTGCATTTGAGGCACGTTCATTTATTCTTCTTAAGCATCCCCCCGACTTGCAAAACCTGCGCATCCTAGCTCAGCGCAACTCCGACCATGACTGCCACAACATGATTCACATCTTAGCTTACCGCATGCATTAGTAACTCTTGTGGTCGTTGTACAAATTTTGCGTTATTATGTGCATATTGCAGCTGCCTGTGCTGGTGCAAGTACAGGTGCAGCTGTTTGTGGCACTTTCTATAGAACAAGGCATGCATTGCATGCATGTAATTCTGGACATTAAACTCAAATTCGAACTTAAACTGAGGACCGTGGCGGGGACGAAGTCGAGGACGAGGACAAGGACAAGGATGAATAGGCAACACACATCAATTTCAATTGCTTTCGCTTGTGTTGAGTGCGTTTTCTTTTTTGAAACTCAGTTTAATTTGCATTGCCATGAATCTCTTGTTTCCACTCTACCACTCTACCAATTTTTCACTTTCTTAGTTTTCTACTCATACACACACACACACACACTCACACACACACACATACGTAGATACACACTTAACTAACCACACCGTTGTCGTTGTTCTGATCGTCATCGTTGGCAGTGGCCATTAACGCTGCAAATTGTGTTCTTTGTTGTGGCTTTAGAGGTGAACAACGCGATGTAAATCGTTGTGGCTGTTCGCAAGTGTTGCCAAACTGACTGCATAAATGTGAACATATCTATGTTGATTTGTATCTGTGTGACTGAGTGAGTGTGTGTGTGTGAATGAGTTTATGTGGCATTGCATCTGAGCTTGTTGTGGTTAAATTTAGACGCGAGTGCCTAAAAACTTTCCTATATTCATTCGAGTTCGACTAAGCAAAAATGGTAGACAAACTGTCCGACAGTCTTTCTAAGCCCAAACCCCAACCGAATTCTGTAACCCTGAGCCTACCTAACCAAAGAACATATCATTCGTTTTTGTTTACACAATCTCTCCTTTCCCAATCTTCCTATTTTCCCACCACCATTTTATGTTAGCTTTGATCATAAAAGCTGAGTTTTTGACTATTAGTTTACTCCCTGTGGTGTTTTCCTCGTCGTTGTTGTTGTTGTTGTTGTTACTGGAATTGCAATTTATTTGAGTCACTCACACATTTAGTACAATTTTCCACTTCCTCACTTTCCTCAATTCTAATTGTAGTTGTAATTGTTATTTTCATTTGTAACATGTTATTTTGGTTTCTACTATTGTAAGTAGTTTAACGTTTTATTTCGTGTTTTTTTTTTTTGTGTTTTTTGTTTTAGCAGATTTGGTTACGCATTGCGTTTTGTTATTACTGTATATTTTAGCTGATATTGTTGTTGTTGTTGTTACTTTATTTACTTTGTTTAATTTTATGTTTGTCGAAATTTTTTGCATTGGGTACAATTATTGACCTTAATTAAAATTCATTTTTGAAATTGTTCACCATCAAACCGACCACATGTGCATCGAATTTCTGGTTATCGATTTTTCTATTCAGGAGAATGGAATGGAGAGGATATAACAATATAAAAATAGAGTTTACTATAAATCAAAATAATATACATTTTATAAAGAATTCAAATTTGAATTTCATTTATAAAAATCATAAAATTGAAAATAATTCTAAGAGCTCCGAGATGTAAGGATCATAAGAAACATATTTGAAAATCACATATTTATTGAAATATTTAACACCGTAAAGAGAAATTATTTAATCCAACGTGGGCTAATCTCTTAGCTTCCAAACTATTAAGCTAATTTTACACACACATTTTTATATATTTTTCCGATTATTTAATGAGGTAAATCCAACTCAAAATTAGAATTGAATTAACCTTATGTTGGCCTATTTTTGCCTACGTTGATGCCATTATTGTGTCTTATTTTCTTTTTCAGCTAACCTTTCTCATCTTTTGTAATACAGTTGCATAATGAATG
Source organism: Amiota mariae (assembly GCA_035041805.1). Lineage (NCBI taxonomy): Eukaryota > Metazoa > Arthropoda > Insecta > Diptera > Drosophilidae > Amiota > Amiota mariae. The sequence goes on along the minus strand of JAWNKV010000332.1, from coordinate 949,307 downwards.
CTAATTTGATCGAACGTGGTATTAAACAGATCACAAGTTACAGGAAATATCGCTGACGCAAGTCAACTTTGTTTCATTCTACTTTCTTACTTACTTAGTATTTAACTCTTCATTGGGATACCACTTACGAAAACTATCTTACTTTTTAATCTTGCATTTCTTACTTTCCTGAGTCTATAACATTACCAATCTCTGGCTCAGAGTTAACTCTAGTAATTCTTTACACATATAGAAGAGTTTGATTATTCAACTGCTCTAGAAAAGAAGTTATAACTCACTTTTTAGAATCTTAGTTAGAAATGTTCAGCTCCTAGAACGAGATACCGCTACTCAATATATCTTGTATTACCCATTGAATAAATGACTCAAACTTATATTTTTTTTTATTATGTAAATCACTTTATACTGCAATTTATTTCCAATGCTTCCTATTCATAAATTTTCCTTCTTTTATTTGTAGGGAATTTTTTGATTTAATTTTATTTTATTTCATATTTATTTACCCTAAATTATTTTGTGTACTCTAATTTCTGGTTTTATTGTAGTATATATAGGCGTGTCAATCAAATTCATATTTGTATAATTGAGTACAGTAATAATAACAACAACAACAACAACAACAACAAGGAAAGTTGTGTGCAACATAACACGAAATGAAATGAAATGCTGCAGAAAACATAACAAGAGTGGCCTAAATCTATTAAAATAACAACAATTTTCATATATGAATAAATGTACGTGTATTTATATACATATATGTAAGTGTAAACGACACTTTGCCAAAAGAGTTCAACTAAATGTAGCACGACATTCCCAAATCAGTTGCAACCAATTCAAAACTAAACGAATGAACCAAACAAAGTCAAAATAGTAAACTGATTCTCTAAGTCAGTGAGTGATAGACACACTGATTGACTGACTGACTAACTGATTGGCTGGTTGACTGACTGTCTGACTACACTATCAATCACTTGAAAATGGCATTTTGTTTGTTGCTGTTGGTGTTGTTATTATTGTTCAGTCCATCAGCAACATTTCAGTTGTCAGTTGACAATCAGCACGCGTGTCCTTCTTTCATGGTAACGCTACCAATTCTCCTACTACTACCATTACTATTACTACCAACCACTTCATCTTTTGATACTCACCCATCACTATGGTTATGCCTTCTATCTTCCTTTTACATTTTTCTTCTTGTCAATTTTTTGTATGACATAAATAGTTGGTCATTTGTTGTTTATGATGTTGTTGTTGTTGTTTTTGTTGTTCAGGTGTTTTCCATTTTTTATATTTTTTTGTTCTTTGTCAATTTGCGAAACTTTATTGACAGAAAATTGGACGCAGGTCGCCATTTTTCGCAAGGCATTTCTATCTCTCAGTTTGTTTATTATATTTTCATTTATTTTTCTTCTTTTTTGTTTTTTGTTTTTTGTTTTTTTTGTTTTTGTTTTTGTTTTTGTCCAATGATAGCGTGAAACTATTGAAGCCAACTGATGTGCCCTTCTCTCTCTCCTAAGAGTTTTCTATCCATTTGTTTGTTTGTTTGTCTGTCTGTCTGTCTATCTGTTTGCCTGGCTGGCTGTCTGTCAATGAATGACAGTCGAAAACAATGCAAATTAAAATGGCGAAAAATAAGTGTTCAAAGCAAAAACTTTATTATTCTATTTTTTTATTTGATTTTGATTCTTTAGTTTAAACTTCACATGACAACATGAGAACGACGAGAACATCAAATATAGCACGCGAAATACACAATAAAATGCTGTTGTCATGCCACATCGTGAGTGTGGGATATCATCATTTTTTGTTTCCATTTTTCATTTTTATTTCTGTAGTTTTCAACAGATTCCGATATCGTGCTGTGTGTTTATATTGTTGTTTATATTTATATTGTATATTCCTGTTTTTATTTTTGTTTTGTTGCACTATTTTTGTGCTTTTTGTTCCTTTCATCATTGCACTTTTGATTTTTGACAACAAAACGAAATAGAAAAAATACTTGTTTTAACTTAAAAAGAACAAATAGAAAACAAGGGAAATTGTTGCCACCAGTCAAAATAGAAAAAAAGGAACAATAAAGTTGCACTCAGGTGGAACCTCACCCAGATGTTGATCCTTGTTCATTTATTTGTTTGTTACTCGGACCAGCCCTGCCCTCTTCTACCTGACTGGCTTTCGAGTCCTGGACTTTATCTTGTTGTTTGCTTATTCATTCATTCATTTATTCATTCATTCATTCATTTGTTTATTTATTTTTGTTTATTTGCTTTCATTGTTTTGTCAAATCGTTTCACTTTAGAGCATCCAAAAAAAGTCTACTCACTCACTCACTCACTCAATAAAAAGTTGCGTTGCGTGTCTTTTGTCAAGGACCCTTAAATTTACTATTGTTCATTTTTCAACAGTAAGTTGGAAGTTCAAAAATCACTGACTATTGAAATAAATATTCAAAGTTAAGTGAGGACAAAGGATGAAGTTCTTGATTAAAAATTTGCAAGTTAAATATTTTGATTAAGGAAGAAAGAAATCCTTTTCCTTTTTTATTGCTCAACTGAATTATGAATATTTTGTCGTATCATTGTCATGTTTCTTCAGGATATACTTATAATAAATACCAGGTGTCTTATTTTGAGAAATTTCTTAGATTTTGTATATTTAATTATCTTTTCAAATAAAGAGTTAAATAAATAAAAATTCTTAAATAAATATTCTTATTAAAATTCAAATAAAATCAACCTTAAGAAATTTATTACAATATTTCTTGATACATTTTATATAGCATAATTTTGAGAGTCTTGCTTTAAGAAACCCTTTACAGTTTCTGAGTTTGTTTATCTCTTGAAACTACGTGAATTCGATATATTTCATACTATAAAACAAACAAACAAACAAATATTTACTTTCATTTCTCTGCAACACTAAAGTTGCATAATAAATTAAACTAAAGTTGACTCAACTTAACTTTCTCCATACTTTTATGATTTGCAGATTGCCTCAAGGTTCTTACGTATCTACATCCAACACCCTACACCAACTACTTACACCAACTCATAAAACTTGAATAACTTTTTCTATAAAAAAAAAAAAAAAAAAAAAATGAAGGAAACAAATAAAGCCGAAAAAGCCTCAAGCGATTTTTCGTGCTGCACTCAAAAATGAAATTCGAATTTCCAATGAAATTTTAGAATTTTAAAGTTTTTGCAAAGAAAATACAAATGAAAATTCACTCATCCCCTCACACACACAACCATGCATGCAGGTGAAAAACTTTTACACACAGACATGTACGTAAAAAAATAATGAAGAAATATAAACCAAAATCGAACGAAGGATATTAAAAGTATCAGACAACACACTGAGAAGAATCAATGAGAAAAGAAGGGATGGAGGAGGATGGTGAAAACTTGCACGCGTGTTGCAAGAACACCAAGCTATACACATGTATGTGTATATACGCAACACTTTAACACGTCAAATGAACTGAATTGAGCCGAGGTAATGACGTCGAAGCTGCACACAAAGTGATATCAATATGATGATGATGATGGAAATGATGGTGGAGAAGCGAAACTACAACGCACAAGAGGCGTTGCAAAACCATTGGAAAAAAATTTCATGTAGAATTGGAAGAAGATGGAAGAAAAAACACGTAGAAAAATTTCCTAATGAAGTTTGCAAACGTACAAACGAATGAATGAGTGAATGAATGAACGAAGAAAATGTAAGCACAAAAGCAAAATTGATTGCAATTGGAATCAGTAGCAGCATTTGAAAAGTCGAACTCGAAACGTCAATCAAATTCAATTCACACATGCACAAATGAGCAGATGCCATGATGACTGACTCACTATTGACTAACTGAATCAATGCTTGAATGATGGAATGAGTGAGTGAGGGGGAGAATTTTTAGAGGTAGATGAATTGCAACAAGGACACACAGTCACAGTCAACACACACACACACATAGGATGTGTAAGCATACTAAATTTCAAAGCAATTGTCGAACATGCTTGGCTATGGCTTCAATGACTACGAATATGCTATTGGGCAAGATAATTTAAAAAAGAATAAAGAAATGGATATGACAAGTTGAAAAAGGAGAAAGAAAGAAAGAAATAATGAAAGAAAGATTGAGTAGAGGAAGATGGCGCCAATGAAGGATGCATCATCAATATAAAACTTTGTTAATGAAATCGCTTTTATCGTACTATACCATATATGTCTGGTATTGCGTTGCATTGCAATGTGTGTTGGCATGCCGGATGTTGCCTCTTTCAGTATAATAGTATTGCAGGCAAGCAGCATGGAGAAAGTTTTTGCTACTTCTGCTTTCTGATTTCTGTTGCATCTGCTGCTGCTGTTTGTGCTGATTAAAAACGTCAATAAAAATTGCAATAAAATGCGAAAAGCGGATGTCTAACATACTAAGTATACGTATGTACATATATGAAAGAAGGTGGGTAGATGCTACAGATGCTTCATTAACTGTATGCCTTTGATGTTCATATTAATGATGATGCTGATGATGTGATGATCAGAAATGAACTCGACTAATGAAATTTGAGTTGAGACAAGCTAAACTTAAGAAGCTCATGAGCTAAAGGCTTTCATTGTGTACATGTGTGAGTATGTGTATGTGTGTGAGTGTAGCAATTTCCTTTATATTTAACTTGAGTTGATGAATCCTTTATCCTTTATCGTTTCTATTACATACTATGTTTGTGATATGTTGGTTGGATTCTAAAGCGCTTAAGTCATCATAAATTACTCGTACAGTAGTTGAACTTTGCTTGACATTTGTCACGCAAATCACTTCAAATGACTCTAAAATAGTAGTGTAGCAGAAAAGTACGAGTACAGCAGTAACAATAGCCAACAATGTCAAGTCAACGATGCGATAATGTCAAAATAGTTAACCTTATCACTCAACGTGCAACACAGGAAAATGTTGCAATGCTGAATGCAATTGCCATGAGATGACGACGACCACGACGACGTTGATGATGATGATGGGAGAAAGAAAAGAAGGAAGTATAGAACAAACAAGGACTTTTCCTCACCATCATCATCATCATCCTCGTTGTCTTCCTATTCTTCTTGTGACATTTACATTAACAAACGTCATTGAGCGAACGTTATCACTGAGACAACTTAGTATACTCATAGTGTAGTAGTACTTTTGTCATCTTCATCACCATCATCATCATTGTTCTCGCTTGACTCGCTTTCTCTTCATTTTTACCTTTTTCTATTTTTTTTTTTTAGTTTTGTCTTCTTTTGAAGCCTGACAGAGAAGCCGCAATGCACATTTTATTAGAAAGCTTTGCGGGGAAATTCGTTGACTTCGTCCTGACAAATAGAAAAAAACAGAAAGCTTGACTTGATATAAAAAATCTGGGAGAAAACCGCGAAGTAAGAGCGTGTGAAAGTTGCGTGCAACACATACTCTACACTAGACAAATGCGAGGCGTTGCCATGTGTCGCGTACTTCTGTGTGTGGTTTTTTGGATTCACAACTATTTTACACTTCTCTACGCTACACACCTCCAATAGACTTGGGCAGACAGGTTGACAGGTAATTCGTTTGAGGTCAGTAGGTGGTACATACACACACACACACTCTCAAGTGGATGGAATGACTGCGTGAGTCGCGTGAAAGCAAAAAGCAAGGAAGTTAGCAAGGAAGGAAGGACGACAGGACGACAGGAAGACAGGAAGTCAGAAAGGTGTGCACACAGCACACCTTGCAACATTTGTCAACACGCCAAACGTTTAAATCATGTTTGTATGCTTGTGTAACCTCTGCCCTCTGTCTGTATGCTTGTTTGTCTATCTATCTGTCCGACTGTCAGCCTCTCTACCTTTTGGTTGGTCAGACCAGTGACTCTCTAACACTCTATCTATGTATATCTTTTAGTTATTAGGATTTGCTGCTTCATCTATGTACATTTATTATTTCTGTTGAGTTTTTCGCACATTTTTTTTCAACTCGACTGTCTGCTCTGCTGTTTGACTCATTCGCTTTGCTGTACCATCAATGCTGCATTTGCTGTTGCCACTGGCATTGCTACAATGCACGTCTGACCTGACGCTGCGGTTAACATATTTTTTAACTATTTTTTTATATTTTCATCCATTTTTTTTCCTGTTACTTTTACACGAAACCACGACATGTTCACATTTTGTTGTTCTATATGGTAGTAGTAGTAGTAGTTGTTGTTGTACTAGTTGGTTGTTAGTTGCTTTTGTTACTATTGTTGTTGTTGTTGTTGTTGTTCTTATTGTTGCTGTGGCATTTGACAGCCATATGGTTGTTGCACCATTTGTATGTTGCACACGCGTGCACCATGTCATACCACAAAAACGTAACGAAAACCAGAAGCTGCGTGTTAATTTTACACATTTTACGCTTTCATGGTCTTGACGTCAGTTACATAATACGCGTATTTATTTATGTGACTGAATGTGTATATCTTTGTGTTGTGTTCTAGATTCTCATATAAACACTTTTCTATCTATACCCTTGCCTTGTCTTTCCTTATCATAGGCTATCATATGTTTTCTATGAGACTTCATTTTTAAAGAAATCTTGAATTTTTCTTGTAATTAATTATTGACTGATTTTCATTTTTCTTTAAGACAATGTTTGAATGCATGGAACAAGAGCAAAGTTTGGGAAATGCTAGACACACTTAGCTTGTTACTCCATATGATCAGACTTAGAACTTTTCCAATATCATTTACGTATATTGGTTACTTCTAAAGAGATAGACTTCCTCCGCCAATATAGTGTCAGATTGTCCCTAGATGCACCTAGAAATCTCTGTTTTCATTGAAATATGGGTGTGTTTGATTATAGACCAACAATAACATTGCGTATACATAATGCATTTCCATTCGAAATATGTAAGTATATACGACATACGAGCATAAAACTATTGTCAGTCTTTAATATGAAATCCATTTAAAATTAACATCCATTTAATGCCATCACTTTCAACACTTTGATGCCTCATAAACTTTAAGCTTTAATTAAAATAATTACCTAACAAAGCCGAAAAATTGCCACAAAAATTTTACAAAAAATAAAAAAAAAAAAAATGAAAATAAACAAAAGCTAAAGTGAACTGAAAATAAGCGCCTCGATTTTGACTAAATTCCAAACTGCATTTTGGCACTCAACAAAATGGCGAATCTGAGAAGAAAAATAAAAAATAATAAAAATGGTAAAATTTAAATGAAAACAAAAAAAAGAAAAATGTTTGTGCTTTTGGTTGCAGTTGCAGCTGTGACGCTTGGCAAACAATGTGGCGGCATTTTTCACAAACACAGCGAAATTTTCTTTTTTTTGCTCTCCCAATATTTTTCCATTTTTTTAATGTTTTTTCTTTCTTTTTTTCTCTAAATTTTTGGTTTATTTGGAAATGAAAAAAAAAAAACAAAACGCAAATGGCAACGTTTAAATATTTGCCAAACACTCGCATTCATTGTGCTCCAAACATAAAGAGGCAAATATACAAAAAGAAAATGAAAAAAAAAAAAAAACACAAACAGCAGAAGGAAAAACACAAAATTTCCAATGAACGAGTTTTAGTGAGAGGGAAGAAAATGGATGTGCAAATATAGAAGAAGGCAAAGGATAATGGGTAAGGGGGAGGAGACAGGAGTCTATGATTCATGCCTCACAGCATGCATTCTTGCAACTAAACTGATTTTTAGAGAGAAAAATGGGCACTCAGAAGTATCAGGAGTAGGAGAAGTAGGTGAAAATGAAAGAACACAATAAGCTGCAATTAATTTGAATTATTATTATTTTTTTGCATCCTTTATTTTCTCTTTGATAAATAAACACACACAAAAAATATTTGCAAATGCATTTATAAAAATGCATAAAATGCAAAAAAAAGAAAATAGAAAAATATCCGAATGAAAATATTTAGTAGTAGTAGTATGAAGGAAATAATGAAAGAAAATATTTGAAAAATAAAAAAAAAATATGCAGCGAAATATGTGTTTGTTCCCTTTTTTCCTTAAATTAAATTTTTAAAGATTCCAAAAATAATCTAATATTAATTAAATAAACAAGTGGAAGAAATACAAACTAATATAAATGAAAAAGGCATTTCGAAGTGATTAGTTGGGTAAATCAAAACAGAAAGATGAAAGTTTAGAAGCAGGAGTGCAGAATCCATTCGCAGTAGCATATGTATTCATGTTATTCAGCAATCAAATAAACCTTAAGGCTCTTTTGGAGTACATGATCACATCAATACTAGTCTCTGGATACAGAGATCTTTCGAGAATTACTTAAGATTCCATATCACAAAGGACACATACATAGGTAACAAACAAGCCAAAATTTTATTCAAAAACCAAATCTAATCTGTGGATTTACTTACAGATGCATTTAAGATTGGTTAAGTAAATATGTAGAACAAGGTATTACTAAGCCACAATTAATCTCGAATTCCCTCAATCTACCTGACTAATTATTGCCCACAATAGTCTTACTGATTATAATAATAAAAAAGAGATATAAATCTTAACGTTCCTGCTGTGTGAGTATTGTAACTCATACCAACAAAAAAAAAGCACAGTAAAGATTTTAAATTGTTATGCACAGGAAACATATTTGCTGACATCTGAAAAAAATGTTGTTATCTATTATTTTTTTCCATTTTTACAGAACGTTCATATACTCACACTCACTCACACTCAAGATGGTAGGCAAACTCAGTTTCAATCGAAGTAATGAACTAACGTATTTTTCTACTTTTCATCCTTCTTTTTATTTACTATCAGATGCATTTCTAATACTATAAAAGCGCATTACATGATAAAGCAGGGAACATTTCAAGAAGCAACAGCAACAGAAACAGAAGCAGAATTAGAAGTAGAAGTAGAAAGGATATGAAAATGTAATGAAAAAATACTGTAGAGAAAAAAAGAAGAAAAACAACTCGATGACTATCAATGTGCAATGGGCATACTAAACGACATTTCCGACAGTACTAGCAACAACATCAATAGAAAATACAATAAAAACAACATTGAAATAAGTAAAAGCGTAAAATTCAAAGGACATAAAGTGTTCTGCACCTGATAATGAAGACGATGGTGATGATGATGATGATGTTGATGATGATGCTATCTCTAATACGATTGCTATGTGGCAAAGTACAACTCAAAGCAACTAAAACTCAATTCATTTTCAATCAGATACAGGCATAAGCAACACCAACAACACCACCACCACCACCACCACCAACAACAACAACAACATGATTTTAACGACTAGCGATTGTCCTTTATAGCAACAACAACAACAACAACAACAACAACAACAACAAAATGCAAGAGGTGAAATGAAAAAAACAAGAAGAGGAAAAATATCCCTTGATTTAAATTCACAGAGTGCAATATTCTGATGGTGTTTTCTGTTGGCAGCTGGTAAGTGTTTCACTAGATGTCGTCGCCTTGTGATGTGTTTCTGTCAATGCTTCGCTAGCTTGCTTACTTGCTTTCATTCACTTACTTGCTGCCATTAAATCCTTTTGGTGGTGATAGTGTTGAAAAGCAAGTAGTGATGGTAATGATAGTAGTTATGGGTGATGGCATGTATCACGTTTTTGTTGCATTTAAATCGCGTCATTTGCTTGCCATGTCCGTTTTCCTTTAATCAGATTTACTTTGCTAATTCATGCAGTTTAATATTGTAAGAAGAAATAGTAAAAGCGTTTGTAATGAGTTTCTACACTTCTTTGTACTCTCTTTTCTCCCCTTTTTCTTTTAAAGTCCTTTCAACAACTCTGAACAATTTCAGTTTGCATTTTTTAATTAAAATAAACATAAATTGAAATCGAAAAAACCAAAGAGAAAAAAAATATTAATGAAAACTGCTTATTAATGCAAATTGTGTTTGTCAAATGCCACCACACTTTTTACCTTTCACCTTTCTATTATAGTATGAAACTTAAACAAGAGTGAAATCGCTCTACTCTACGCTACTCTTCATTTCCTTTTTGTCACTCACTCACTCATTCACTCAATACATTATTTATTTAATTTTCATTAGCACTTTTAATTAAACACACTTTACCAATTGAAGTCCACATTTTCCAATAAAGACAACACACAAACTGCAGCACACTAAAGGATATGCATGGAATGCATAATCATTGTAATTAATTAATGCAATAAATGAGTGAATGAGTGAGTAAGTGAGTGAATGACTGAATAAATGATTCATTTATTGAAGTTCATCTTCATTCATCTTCTCATTCCCATTTTCAAATCGAGTGTTTTTATTTGTTTTGGTTTAACATGAAATGGATGAAATGATAGAAAGAAGCTTGAAAGACATGCAACAGTTTTATGTAAGTGCAAAATTGTGTTAAATCTAACAAGGACAATAATGAAGATAGAAAGAAATAAAGAAAGAAAAAAATTGAAATTAAAATAAGAGAATAGGGAAGGGATAGAATTGTTGCCAACTTGCTGTTTTACAAAATGAATGAATTTTAGTGGCAATTAATTTTATTGCAAAAACACTTTCATTTTATTACATTTAATTTAGTTGAAAAGTTACGCGTGAACACCAAACGGTGAAAAAAAAAGGGTTGGATGTCAAGGAATGCGGATGAGGATGAGGAAATGCAATGCATGACTGAGATGAAGAAGAAGTCTTATGGTGCAGAAGATTGCATAGAGAAATAGTAAGTAAAGAGCAGCACATTTTCTATGTAAGTAGAAAGCCAAAGAGGCTTGAACATGCAATGACTTTCTTATGCCTGGGATACTTTATGTTGTTTTTTTTTTTTTAAAACGTTTGGCGCCTGCATTTACTCATGTCTCATGTCTTCTTTTTCCTTTTCTCTTTTCCATTCCTTTTAACGATTGTTATTTATGTTTCGCCTGGTTTTATGCCTTAATTTTGTAAAAAGCTTTGCATTAACTTAAGCTCATGACGACTTACTACTTCTTGATTACTATAATCTAACGAATTCAATACTATTTTTTTTTTCTCTTTCGATTCCTTTTCTTTTCTTTTCTTATCTTTCCATTTCTTTTACTCTTTCTACTTTATTATTTGTACGATAAGTATATCCTGCTTATTTTTCTTTGTTTAATTAGTTTGCATTTTAAAATGTATAAATTGTAAGTTTTTCATTTAATTGAAAATTGCATTTTATACTTTTATTTTCCATTTTCATTATTTTATCATTTTATCTTATCCTTTTATTTATTCTTCATCAGTTTCATTAAAGCTTCAAATTGAGTTAAATTCATGTTAAAAAGTCATAAAATTATTACGTTTAATTATTCGCAACTATGAAGGTTATATGACGTTGCGTATGCTTAATATTTACGCTTACATTTTACTTAACTGCGTTACGCATACGACGACAACGAGTGTGTCTTGATATGAGCCCCTGTGTGTGTGTGTGTGTGTTTGTGTCTGTGGTTGTTTAAATGTATCAATGAATATGTGTGTGTGTCTGTGTGTTGGAATTAGCCAAAAGTATGAGCCCACTTCACTTTTGTAGGCGTAAACTCAAAGTCAAGCAGCAGCTTATGAGAGCAGAGCAAGGGTACCAAAGATGTGAGGAATTGTGTGTCTTGTGCCAACTTGACTTGTCTTCACTTGTATTGCTTTGCGTTTCTTAGGCATATCATGGATGTTTGGATATGTATGTACGTATGTATCTATGTGCGTGTGTATGTGCAACATGCTCGTTACTTTTGTCATTTCATGCTTTACATTTTCATTTTAATACAAATTGTATTTGCATATAATGTTATGGTAATGGGTTTTCTCTCTCTCTCTCTCCCTCCCCCACTATCTTCATATCCCATAGCCAAAGATACATTCACATGCGACTACATTCTCTTCTATATTCGTAAAGGTGCTCAGATTTGTGTTTGTTATGCATGTCAACCTCAACATTATCATTGGTACCTCGCTCGCTAGCTCGCTAGCTCGTTTGTCTTCCTACTCACCTCATTGTCTTCTTCGTCTTGTGTATTTACTCCTTAGATTGTTGTATTGCGTACCTTGTTCATGCATACATTTTGCTGCCACTTCAATTTGCAATACTTATGTACAACCAAACTCCCACAAACTCATCCCCCTAAACATGATTTTGATAGAGGCGTGTTTATGTATGTATGTATTTATGTGTTCATGCTTTGCTTTACCATAATACAATATATGTATAGACAGCAGACCCCACTCATGTACAATTATATACATTTCTAAGTGTGTCCTTACAACTCTCCATATCACCAGCAGTTTCAGCAATTTACCCTTGTCCTCTTCATCATTATTATGCTTTTGTATTATGCCTCTTTTACGCTTTGTATTTATTAAAGTTTTATCTCATTATACATTTTTGTTGTGCTCTTCATCATCTTCATCGTCGTCTTCACCTACTCAACTCAACTCAACTCAATTCAACTCATCATCATCGCCATAAATTGTTGTAGCTTCACTTCAGTGCCAGTGTCTAATATTCAGTCAAACAATGGAACAACTTGATGAGGATTCATCATGTCTACGCTAGGCTTCTTGCCAAGCACCTTCAACTTTTCTTTGCTCACCCACTTCATCCATTCATTCATTCACTTGCAAGTTATATTCTTCTTTTTTAGAGCGCTTTGCTCACCTTAGCTCAACGCTGTTGTTTCTTGCATATTTTAGTAAGAATTGCTATGGTCTTTTCTATATCTTCACATCTTCTGCTGGTGCTTCTACTTCTTATTGTTGTCTTGTTGGTTGGTTGGTTTTTAAGTTACTGCATTGCTTAAATCTTCTTTTCTATCCATTTTCTTATTCTTATCCCTTTTTGGTTTTTATTTTTCTTACTTACTTTTCCACAAGTTTAAGTAGATTTGCTCAAAAGTTGACAGGTAACGACAGTTTTGTCAATAATTTTTAATGCACACGAATTCGTCTGACTCTCTTCTGTTACTTTACCACCACCTCTACCTCTACCTACACCTACACCTACATTCTTTTTCTCTTTCTTCGCTATAAATTTTTTTTTTTTTTTTGTGCGACGTTAAAAAGTTTATGCTCAGTTAGTAACTATGACGGCATGTGTGTGTGTGTGTCTGTGTGTGTTGATGCTAAAGCATTTTAAAGTAATCCTTTTATTTCGATTTTTCATTTTTTATTATCTTCTCTTTTCTGTTCTTTTTTGGCAAAGTAGTTTATCCCAGAAGTTAGAGAAAGAGTGAGGGAGAGGGAGTGAGAAAACTAAGTTGTATATAGTGTGAATTTGTGTGGTGAAGACTTTGAGTTGGTGAGATTTATGTATGAAGATTGTATTGCAAATTGCTTTTAGTGTACTTTAAGCTCGGTTTTTGTGGCTTCCAATTTTTTCAGAATTTTTGCAAAGAGGAAAATTCATTAACAAAATTTACTTACGCACATTAAATCAATAGAATCCTTAACAAAATCAGCTTATGAAACTTCTACGGAGTGAAAGAAATTTTCATTTTTCATATTTTCGTTTGTTGAATTTGTGTTGAACAAACCAAAAAATGCTGCTGCCCCTCAAAAACTCTATTAAAAAATAAAATAGAAATAAATAGCAACAAAAAAATAAAAATAAAAGAAAGAAAGCAAGCAAATAAATAATAATAACTAATTCACAACTTTCTCTTTTGGTTTCTTCTTTTTTTTCACTATTTTTCTCTCTATAAGAAGAGTGTAAAAGTTTTTTGTTATATTTACAAAATATGAAAAATATAAAAATTGAAACCATTCATTTACTTTGTAAACTTTTACTTTTCAACAAATTATGTGATCCTCCCACCCCTCCCTCTTCTTCCGTAGCTTCTACTTCAAAGCAGCATCCAAATTTGTAAATTCATAAATTGCTATGAATGGTAAAATTGAGAAAAGAGAGAGACATACTGAATGAGTAATAGGAAAGGAGGAAAGAGAAAAGAATATGGAAAAAATTCATTAAATACAATTTTGTATTTTCCTTTATTTTTGTTTTTTTTTTTTTCTATCTCAATTTGTGTTTTTGTTCTACTATTTTTTTAGTTTTACTTTTTCCTCATTCATTCTATCTTCCCTTTTAAGAATTGCCTCACTTTTTTTTTTTTGACCAAAAAGTTTTTCACTTATTTAAGTAGTAAATTTTGATGCATTTTCAAATATTTGTACAACGCTTCAGCTTTTTGCATAAAACTTTTCACACAAAAGAGGAAAAATAACAGAAATAGAAAAGAGGACTTCATACAATTTTCAATAATAAGAACTACAACAACAATTCATTCATAACACTAAGAGCTGATTTAACTTTGCTTCAATTTCTGTAATCCTATTTCTTTATTTCAATATAGAAATTCACTATTTTCTTGTGTCTGCAATAGTCTCATTGTGTCCTTTATAAGGTTGACTTCTGTTGAAAGGAAACTAAGTTTTCTGTATTTTATTTTATTTTTCATATTTTTTTTTTGTTTATATTTTCAATTTCAAGTGTTATTCTCATAAAAAAAAAAAAAAAAAAACAATCTCTAAAAACAAAACAAAATAAAGAAATGTAATTCCCAAAAAGTATAAAAAGAAGAATTTCATTGCTTTGTCATATAAATTTCAAAGTTAATTTTTCTTACAATAATTGTCATTGTCATTGCCATCACACCAACATTCATCATTAACAATAACAATATTATTTTGTAGTTTTGTGGCAATTTTTCATGTAAATATAATTTTCGAGAAATATATCTTTTTTTTCCATTTTCATTTTTCAGCCATTTAATGGAAGCTTAGTAGTAAAACTACACAAAATGGTGGCTTATTATGATTAAGTTCTTTAATTCTTTTTCAGCATTTTTGTTGCATATGTCTTTGTTGTTGTAAGTTTTTCAAGTAATTAAAGCGCAATTAAATAGCATAAAAGCACAAATAATACACATGCATGCACATTGCATTCAGATACACATACAATGATATTATTTCCTTATCTGTGTAGTGAAAATTTTCGCAAATTTGTTGCAAAAGTTTTCCTTAAATATTTTTCTTTTCTTTTGATGACATGTAAAGTTGGTTTTTTTTTGTTCTATCTTCTTTATTCTTATGGAGTTTCTCTTTGATAGGAGGATGACTGAGAGTGAGTATCCTCATTTGTAGTATAATTTTACTTTTATATTTTGTGGAAATAAAGGAAAACTTTCGTTCATTAATAATTTTCATATAAAATGCAATTAGTTTAATGTCATCTGCTTAACAAATGCTTAAGCGTTGCTATTAAGTATGTAATACATGTATGCAGTGTGTGTGTGTGTGTGTGACTTTGTAAAGGGAAAAGTTGCTATCGAAACATGTTCACAGCTTGAATGAAGCTTCAGCAGTCATTATAACACTTTAGCATGCATCCATGTATCTGAGTCTATCTGTCGGTCTCTTTGTCTGTCCGTATGTTCGTCTGTCGGTTTCTCCTTCTATCTTCTGAGTGTGTAAATTAATTTTTCTCATATTTGCTTTATGATAACCAGTTCTTCCTTTCTGTATTTTTATGCCTTTATGCCCCTTACCCGGTTCTTGTTGTTCTCCTTGTTCTGGTATTTCATTTTCTTTTCGCTTTTATTCCAAGCGATTGCAGTGATGGCAGGCAAAGCACGTAAGTATGCTAAGGTTTTTTTGTTTCGTTTCAAACGAATTTAACCTGCAGCGTTGACAGTGTAAATATTGCTATGCGTATGCATAAGTTGTGTATGTGAGTGACTATGTTGCTTTAACTTATCCACACATACCATTCCTCCTCATACTATTCAAAAATGATGATGGTGTCTGCTGTCGTCCGTCCTCCTTAAGCGTTCTGAGCAAATTATAGTATAATACTTATGAATTATATTGCACCAATGTTGCTGTGGATGATGATGCTGCTGCTGATGCCTGATGCCTGATTCTACATGAATGTGGTTTTTCTTCTTTATACATATATCTATATATATATGTGTGATGGTGTGTATATGTGTGTGTATGTATGAGTGTGTGTGTGTTGGTAGTGGATGTGTTTGTTGCCGCATAAAGTGCTTAGTTTGTTCCCATAATCAGCAAAAGCGATTTAAGTACTTTTGCCTTTGTTTATTATTATACAATATTATCTCAGCTTTTGTTGTTGCTGCTTCTTAGCTTGTGGTTGTTGTTTCTATTCTTTTTGTTATTGTTTTTTTTTCCTATGTTGTTGTTGTTATTGTTGTGCTTATTGTACAATACAAAGTTACTTGGTTTGGCTTGGCTTGGCTTTACTTAACTTTACTTAAGCTTAACATTTTCATTTCTCTCACAATTTTATTTTTTATTTATTTCATTTTTCTTCCTCATCCCATCTTCTGTCTTCATCTGTCCTTCATTCTTTTGTTCGTTATCCTTAAAGTGTATTGTCTACGCTTTTGTGAATTATGTGCGCTATCAACGCTTTCTTAGCACTCAATCTGACCAAAGACAAACACAAAAGCGCGTACTACGTACGTTCTTTTGTAAGCTGCATTCGAGAACTTATGTTAAGTGTCCTGTTTAAGGATCAAAGTGGCTTATTACTGATATTTAAACAACCTCAAGGTATTCACAAGTATTCTCTTAATATATATTTAACTGGTGATTATATAATTTCAGATTTAAAGATTACAAGAATTACGAAATAAGATTTGTAAGAATTTTCATGTTTTATACTTACAACAAATTTAAGCAGCTGAAAAAAAGAATAGAAAACTTGATTAGTTTTAAGTAGTTAATTTAAAAAAAAAAAATAAAAAAAATGCAGAAAACTATGTTAAATATAAGCATTGCATACTTTAAGGTTTTTAGCTATTTAATTCTGTTAGATAAGCTGCTTACATTGAAGTCTAAATGATTTAGAGCAAATTTGTTACTGAAAATCCATGAAAATTTACTTAAAACTCCTATTAAGTGAAAATGTGTTTTGGAGCCCCCGAAAAGCTTGTAAGCTCAATTGCTTTGAAGAAGAACTTTCTGTTGCTTTACTTTACTTTACTGTGAGACACATTAAGTACTATTTCACTTAATTCCATAAGCTACTTAGCACATTTTCGCTTATAACCCATTCATCAATACTTTTTTCACTTAGTCTGTCACTGTTGCCTACCCATCACCATCATCAGCAGCCACCACCCGAAACCAAAACCAAAAAATGTGGCATAACTTTAACCAGAAAACATTTGCCACAACTAATTTATGCCAAAAAGTAACAGGCAATGGTGAAGGTACTACTACATACTTAGTACTGATGATGGTGATGGTACTGATGCTTATGCTGGTAGCTTCAACAGAAGACTAATGACATTTTACAAGCCAACAACTTTTAAACACTTCCTCCTTTCATACTCTACTTACCGCCATGTATCCTTTATCTTAAGGTCTTATTAATAACAGAAGGTGGCAGCCATATAGAAGGATTTAGTCTGCGTGCCGTTTGTTCGTTCGTTTGTTGTATATGAAAAGCCATGCGAACGAACAACGATAATGATAAATATGCTTTAGACACATAATTAACTTGCAACTTTAATCAATTTTTAATTAAAAAGTTAATGAGGCAAAAACATATTAAAGATGAAGAAGATAATAATAATAATAATAATAATAATAATAAAAGAAAGAAGGACGAATGACAAGTAGTAGAACCATCATCATCACCATCATCATCATTGTCATTATAAAAAGAAGGATACGAATTTTATCATGTGAACTGTGAACTGTATTAAGTTGCATATTTCCTGTCTTTGCATATTTAATCACTGACGCATTTGTCACACAAATACAAATACACAATGTAAAAATGTATGTATTGATATGTGACAAGGATAGTATAAGGAAGGAAACCATACACAAAAGTGGAAGCCGTTTTAATTGCCTTCAGTCAAGTTAAGAACTCAACGAATCTGTCATAATAAAATAATAAATATAACTGATAAAATGAGAATGCCATCAGTTGGAGGAACTGGAACTGAACCTGAATCTGAATAACGAACAGTCTTTAAATTATTTTAATTTTTTTTAAATAAATATGTATATTTTTCACGGTGCCTGAATTTAATTGGATTTCGTTGGTCCATCATGGCGTTAAAAATGCAATTTTCGACAGCCGACGCTTTTTTCTATCACCACCATCATCTTCATCGTCATCATCACCATCATCATAATACAATACATTTTTCTTATACTTTTCCCTTTTTTTAAAGGTTTCTCACTACTTCATACTTCCATCTGTGCCGCCCATAGCCACAAATTGTAACAAGTTTACATTTCTCATACTCAAATACACACATTCATCACTTTTGGCAGCTGCAACTAATAGTTTTGTGAAGCGTATAACATCAGCATCAGCATCAGCATCAGCACAAGTAACATCAGAAGCATCAGCAGCAAAAGAATAGAATGAGGTCCTTTGGTCATGTTTGCGGCCTCTTTTTTCTCATTTTTGAGTTTTTTTTTTATTTCTTCATTTTTTCTTTTCCACTTTACTTAGAACACAAATTTTATTGCACTTTTCGACAGCAAAACAGAAAAAGTAAACTATGCCAAATAATAATAACAACAACAACAACAACAACAGTGAGAAAGAGAATACAAGAAAAAGAAAAAGGAGGACGAAGTCAAGCCCTACAAATGGATAAATCACTTAATGCTTTTATGCAACATTACGTATACGCAATGTTGCGCTTACTTGATTTCAAATATTATATTATATTACGAATGTGAACATATCGAACGAATATGCTGACCCAGGAATATAGTTGTATGACAAAAGAGCAAGAAAAAGGACAAAACCGCAAAAGCAAAATGCAAAAGAAAAAATAAATACATAGAAATTGAAATTCCTTGACTTAAACAGACAAAAAGAACAAAGGAGATTCAGAGTCACGGTATCTAAGCCAGAAATGGGAAGATAAAAAATACATAATTTTTCTTCACTTTGCACATTGTTTGTAATATTTGCCATTCCTTGAATGCCGTTCATGGTTGTGTGAAAGTGGATGATGTTGATGATGATCCTGATGATGAAGATGAAGAAAAAGAAAAAGATAAAGACAACGACAACGACAACAGACAAAGAAGTAGATAACGCTGTGGCTAACGCTGATGCCACTACCACTTGGCCTCGCGCCACACTGGTTGACTTGACTTCAGTTGAGCTGAGCCGAGCCGAGCTGAGCTGAGACGAGACGAGTTCAGTTCAGTTGAGTTGAGTTGAGAGTTGACGATGCTATGCTATGCGATGCGATGCAATCCAACTTGACTTGACTTCTCTTGTCTTGTCTTCTGACTTCGTTGCAATGCAATGCGTTTAAATATCTCTATACACATTGATACACAGATACACAAGTATTATATGTATGTATGTGTATCTGAGTTTGTCTGTCATAGTGATGTCGTTTATCATGATAATGATAATGATGTTACCACTATTGGCTTTGTGCATTGCTCAAGTTTCTTGAGCTACGCTGCTCTATCGTGTCATGTTGACTCTGAATTCGATGTGGGTCGCTGAGCTCAACTGTTTGCGTTTGACGATTGACGTCATATAGCTTCAGACTTATGCGAATAATAATAAATTGTATAAGAAAGCAGAAGAAAAAATGATATTAAAACCGTGAAGATGCAGAAGAAAAAAAAAAAGAAGAAGAAGAACGAAACCAACCCAACTGCGCTTGAGTTCAGTTGAATTTTTCCACATTGAGTTATAGCGATTGATCATTTGCTTTGCCTTATGATACTGATTTATGACATTTTGATTCTCGCTATTCTTAGCATTTTCTTCCATATATTTTTTAACCATTTATACATAATTCAACTTTCTAACAATTTATTTTCTTATAAAAAGTAAAGTAAAAGACTCTTTCATCTTAGTCTGTTTTTTTGCTTTTATAAAAGTTTAAAATTGTTGTGTTCTTTTTTTTTTTTTTTTGTTATAATTTTCTCTTAAATTAAACATAAAATTTACATAGCATAACTTGAGGCGCTTCTGCATGGTCTATAATAATAATAAAAACCATTCTCACCATCATCAGTACAGCATCAGAATCTTTGGGTACTAACTGAAGTCCTGAACTCATTAGTGTTCCAAGCAACAAAAGTTCAACCAAACTTCATTATGTTAGCTGCGCCTCTTCGCAAAACTTGTCAGACGCAATCTGAAAATTTACACTTGATTGCCTCGAACTGCATTATTATCTTGAAAGTAATTTACAGAAATTGCTCTGATAACTTCTACTCAGTCTCATTCTTATTCTTTAACATGGCATGAACAAATAGCAATACAAATTTAGATAAAAAAACATTGAAGTTGTTGACTTTGGTCATGTCACCGCAATTGAATGAATCAAAGACAAAAAATCATCAACATTAAGTATACGCAGTGGATTCTATGACCTTTTATTTGTATGAGTGATAATTAACAGACAATATTTTGCTTTTTATGTGATAAATATACAAAATGTATTCATATAAAAGATTATAGTTGATAAAGAAGTCCCAATTATGAAAGTGAGCATAATGAGTAAATCAGTAAATTAGTAGATGAGTAGATGATTGAATGAGAATAAGTAAAGCAGCAGCAGCAGCAGCAGCAGTGATGATTTTGGTTGATAATTACCAAAAATAACAATTAATTTTTGACATTTTAGCATAGTAATGCTTTTAGTGGTTGTAGTTCACTTTAATTCATTCAGTTTAATTGCATTTAGTTGAATTGAGTTGAGTTGAGTTGAGTGGAGCTGTGTATTTAAATAACCTCATTTTAAGCATTCTCATTCTCATTATTATTATCATCATCATCATCTTCATCAAAATCAACATCATCCAAAAACTTGTCATCATCATTATTATCATCGTTCTGCTTCATCATCTTCATCATCAAAATTATATCATCAACATGCAGTACAAATGCCATTGCAACATCAGCAAATGTGCGTTTGGTCGTCGTGCCAAAAATGCATTGCATACAAATGGGGGACCATAACAACCTTTATTATTATTATTATCAACAGTTAGGGCGTTGTCAAGTCAAGGGATATTCAACTAAACGAGTGTGCAGAGGAGAGTGTGTAGAAGAGACAACGGGAAGAGCGTGACAGACAAATAAATTGCAATTCGTTTAGCTGAAAAAGCTGTTAACGTCATTTTCATCACAAAATTGTTGTCATTTTCTATTTGTTGTACAAAATATCATTTTGTTGAGTAAAGAAAGTTTGATAGAATCAGCAACAGCAACAGCAACAATGAAATGAAAATGAAAAAAGGGAAAAGCAAAGGGGAGTGAAAATTTTTGCAAGTGAAAAATGTCATTTGATAAAACATTTTAATATTAATTTGATTTAGAGAAACGAGAGAGAGAGTGTGTGTTTGAATGTTTGAAATATCGTTCAGTCATTCTATGTATTTTATTGCTACTTTTGATTTTCTAATTTTTTAAGCTTCAATTTGGTTTTTCATTATATAAGAAAGATTTGAACGATTTCTTTTTTTTTATATCAAAAGATAAGTTGACCCATGGGATTATGAAAACTTTTTCTAAATTGAGTTAGATTTAAATGATTTTTGTTGATTTAAGATTTGATTTGTAAAGGATTTATCAAAGAAATAATCTTGAATTATTTGATTTTCGAGGGAAAAGTTTTTTATATTTCAAGATTGTTTAATAAAAATCGTTGAGTGATTTTTACTTTGCTGTTGCTATGGATGATAAAAGAGTCAAGATGACATAAGTAAGTATGAGAAGAACTGATATATTAATGTGTGATGAGAATCATAGCTTAATATAAAAATGATTTGGTTTTATTCTTATAATTATAAATACTAAGCGTAAGTAGAATATAAAGATGAAGATGAAAACTCACTCTCCAAAGCATGATTTTGATTATCACTGAGACATCATCATCTTGAATCAAAATCATACTTTATTATCCAATAAGTGATAATTTGTATTCTTGACTCAATATTCTCCGCTGTTCTCTCTTCTAGAAACGTGCAAGTGATGACAAAGGAAATTATGCCAATTAAATGGACAACAAGAATTTTGGCTTCAATTTGTTTCTTCATTAGTAATATTTATTATTGTACTGATACTTTATTTGTGTAAGAATTCTTGGTATTCATTTATTTTTTGCATTTGACATAAACAAAAAATTGAGTAAAACCAAAAATCTACAAAGAAAATTACAAAATGGCATCTTTAAATTTGCATTTAATTTCACAATTTTGCATAATAAATGAATAAATGAATTTGAATAATGCAAGGCATTAATTAATTTCCTAAAATGCTTTCTTTTGATAGTTCAAAATAGAGAGACTTCATTTCATTTCATTTAATTTCATTTATTGATTTTTTCATTTATTCGTTCATTCATTTAATCATGTATTCATTTGTTCATTGTTATTCATATTGAAATTAACTTACATGTTTTGCATATTTCATAATAAATTAAAATGTATTTATGATTGTGGCTATTACCATCACACACACACACACATACACACATAACCATTGTGTCTGTGGGCATGAATTTATGTCATGTGTCAGAGTGTGTTTATTTTTGAAAATTTATAATGAATAACGATTAAAATCAATTTCTAATTAACTTCATAGAAAATTTTCATAGACAACATGACACAATGATAAACACTTCACAAAAAGGACTTCAACATAATTAAGATATGTATTTACCAAAAAATACACTCAACCACAACTCTTCAAATCATTTTGTTGTTGTGTTGTCCACATTAATAATAAAGCCCATTAAGATACATTTTTCATGTCACGGCCTCAAAACATAATAACAAATTTCTTAATTACATTTTATTAAGCCATTAAGTTAAATGAAGAGAGAGTCATCGTCCTTTTTTTCTTTTGCCAACAAAATACATACATATATGGAATATAAAGTAAGTAAATAACTAAAATAGCATAGAATTGGAATAGGAATGGAATCCAAGAATATATAGTAAAGGAAATGACAGCTAAAAACAAAAATATAATAAAATACATACAACAGAAAACACCGAAATCGATTCCAATACTTTGCCAATCTCAGTTGTACCAGGAAAAAAGGTTACTTTTCTTCTTCTAAACTAAACTGAACTCAGCTAAACTGAGCTAAACTGAAGGATAAAACTTAATGTGGAGAATTTATAGCTAGACACATACACACACATACACACATATTAGAATAGACATATAATACTATAATGGCAACAGACATCGAGCCAAATATAGAGTGAAAATTGACCTCTTCGTTGAAATTGCAAAAGCAGACAAGTCAAGCAAGGATTTATTATAGTTCAGGTTAATAGCTCAACGTAAATTATTTTAAATTTGTGCACATTTACAAAACGAAAGTATGTTCTACACTCTCCGTTCTTCATCCACCAACTACCAACTATGTCTAACTAACTAACTTTCCATTCCTTTCCCTAGTCCACTGTGCATCATCTCTGAGTATTTGACTCTATAACAATTTATCATCAAAAATGAGTCGCTGAGTCTGTTAAGCTTAAAATTAAATGCTAAAAACCGCAAATAAAACTAAAATAAAATGAGAAAAGCATTTATAATAGATAAACAGAAAAACAAAAAAGAAGGCAGGATGTGTTACAAAGAGAATGAAGTGAAGTAGTAAATAAAAAAAAAAAATTGAAAATGAAAATGATAAATTCAACTTTACGTCAATAGTTTTCTTTCAATGTACTAGTTTTATAGAGTGAAGAGGACAAAAAATAGGAGGAGGAGATACAAAAATGGCAAACAAAATGGAATCTATGCATCTCTCATGTCCGCTCAATTGCAGTTCAATAAAATGGTGGCAATCGAACAAAAAAAAAAAAAAAGAACAAAGAGCAAAAATGGCAGACAAAACGTTAAATAAAATGGTGGCATACTCACATACTCTATTCGAGTAGAGACAAAAAGATATCTAAATATTGATAGCTTTGATTTCACGCTGTACAACCTCAAAAAAAAACTATAGAAAAACAAGGATATGATCAGGAACAGGAGTAGCAGCAGCAGCAGCAGGAGAATAAAAAAAGAAAGAAATCTAAACTTTAGCAATATATTTTTGCCGCATTACGAAGGATGTCAAGCGTTTTATCGCGTATTTTTCAATTTAACACAAAAGTGGACATTCTGATGAGGGATAGCAAGGGGTGAAGATATCATACACACATAAATATAATTCTGATGAGGGATAGCAAGGGGTGAAGATATCTATCATACACACATAAATAGAAATTAAAAAAAAAAATAAATAATAAAACAGGACAATAACAAATCAAGAAGAAGTTTTTCCTCTCCCGTTGCTTTTTTTTAATCTAATGCGCTTTGTTTAAAGCAGAAAATTGCACTAAAGTGACAAAGAGTAGGAAAAAAGAGGAATAAAATGGTGAAAAAACCGGGGGAGAAGAGTTACAGTGACGACATGTGGTGAGCTACACACATTTATATGTTGTTGTTGTTGTTATTGTTATTGTCGTTATAGCTATTATTGTTGATTGCAGCACTGCAGCAATATTTCTTTGTCGCCCACAAAAGATAACAACATGTGAATGTTGCTGGTTGCTTAACAGCAATTGAGAATAGGACAAACATATCGAGTAGAAAGAAAGTGCAAGAGAGTGGAGAGAAAAATGGAAATAGAAAAAAATATCCTTATGATTGCAAACGAAATGAAAAACTTTTTCATAATTCATAAACAAACAAAAGAAAAAAGAAAACAAGAGAAGAGAAGAGAAAGCAGCAACAGCAACAATACTAGTAGGAGCGGGTAAATCTATCAGGATATGAGTAAACATTGAACAAATGTGCAATTGAAAAGATGAAATAAAGATGCTGCTCAAGATGAAAATGAAAATGAAAAACTAAGACTAGTACAGTACAGTAAAGCATAGTATGTGAGACATTTTGGTCGTTGTCATATCCGATTGTTTTCAAAATTCTGCCATTATAGTAAAGTGTAGTGTATTTTTCATAAGATCAAATCAAGTGAGTGTAGTTAAAATGAAGGACAATGGTACACGAACACATATGACTTAGAATAGTAGAAGTATACAGAGAGGAGAATGTGAGGGAGATGATGGAGGAATGGAAAATGTTATTGTGAGGCATCATCATCATTATCATCAGCAGTGGCAGCATTGCAGGAAAAGAACATCAGCATTCTAACATTCTCGTGAAATGCGAGTTCGAGCGCTTGTCGCGAATGAAATATTGCAACATTTTTTGACAACACAAAAATTCAACAAACAAACATGTAGATACGTAGATACACACATACACAACAATAGATACAGCCAGGATGTATGACATATATGTAGATGTATATGTGTTTGTGATACACTTACTGCCAAACATATGCACAACGAGATACAAATACTTAAAACTTCCGTCATTTTTTCGCGCGCACACAATTTTCCCTTGTTTTTCTTATTTTAGTTTATTATTGTTGTTGTTGTCGTTTTTTAAGGACTTTTTTATTATTTATTTTTGTTAATTTGGATGCTGATATTGTTGTTGTTGGTGTTGGTGTTGGTGTTGGTGTTGGTGTAGTTGTTGTACTGTTACATTGTAAATAAACTCGGTGCCGTGTTACATATTGTATTTTCTCGAGTTATATAACATATGCTGCGCCATATATCATTGTTCATGCTCGTTTCTCGTTTCTCATTTTTTGTTGTATTCTCATTTCGTTTACACTGACAACAACAACAACAAAAACACCAGCAACGAGATGAGAAATAAAAAAACGTTGCATACTTCAGCGCGTCATCAGTAAACGTGTCCATGTCCGTGTTCATGTCCGTGTCGCTGCGGTACACATAAAACGGAAACGGAACTAGTAACTCATTTTTTGCGCAATTCTTTATAGGATTTTTTAACATTTTTATTTTCATTTCTCCTTTTTTTTTTTTTTTTTTTATTTTAAATAAGAGAAAAAGGACTATAAACATGATGGAAAGTTAGGATAGATAGGAGAAACAAACAAAGTAAAAAAATAAGGAAATAGAAAGAAAAACAAATGATAAAGACCTGTCCAAAGTTAGGAGGGGAGTTGAAGAGAATTGCGAGCGTGAAATATAAAACCACAAACATTTTTACGAGATTTTCTAATATTTTAAAAGGTTCTGCTCTATTCCATTCCATTCCATTCCATTCCCCTCAACTTTACTCTTCTCTACTCTACACTCTGTTGATGTATGTTTTTAGAAGTAGTAAGTAGTTTTTGCAACTGTTTTTCTGTTAGATATAATATTTTTTTTTTTTTTTTGTTACTGCTTTTTGTCAGTATTTTTTGTTGCCACTAAGTTGATTAATATGAGATTTTTCAATTGATAATAGCATTAAGCAAAGTAAAACATCGCCTCAATGTATGCAATGAAATATTATATTTATTATTTTCTCTACTAAAGCAAAAACTTTTACTTTATTTTAACTAAAAATGGGTGGATTCGAAATAATATTTCAATTTTATAGAAATCATTAAACTAAAAAAACATTTTTCGACCATATACACACACACGCACACACACACACACATTTTATTTGAATGAAGTGTAACCTTTTAAGTTGATTTACTCATCTTCTTGTAGTCAGTCACTTATTATACAAAGAAGTAACTCTACTACTACTTACTTTAGTTATTTATTTATCTATTTATTTATTTATTTATAAGAATCTCTAACGCATATAAACTGCTTGCTGCTTGCTACTTTTACTGTTCAGTTCCTTCCAAGAAACACAATGAGTGAGTGGAAGACGAAGAAGCGTTAAAAAAATCAGTTGTGCACGACCTTCTCTGCATTAGTCTAGTTTCTATTGCTATGAAGAAGAGCATATATACTCTTTCATACATTTAAGAACGCATATGCATATCCTTGCTGGCTGCTTGTGTTATACTAAACCAATTTACTACAACTCGTAGTTTTACTAGACTAAACTAAAAAGAATAGAGGATAAATGGATGGATGGATGGATGGATGGATAGATGGACGGACCTATGCTATATTTAGTTTGCCTATACAACATTGATATACTCCTCATATATACACACACACACACACACACACACACACACACACATACATTCACATGTGAGAAATATACGAGTGAGTTTGTATAGTTAGTATACTCGTAGTAGATGCATACATATAAACATGGAAAAATGCTCATTTATTTCCAACTGTCAATATCAATAACAAATGGTTATCCTTTCATAGACTTACACATACACACACACACACACACACACACACACATACATGCACAGATACTCATACACACATAAAGAGAAATATCGACATGGCTTACTAATTCGGAACATGAAAAAATATACTTTTTTCTTGTTTCATTTGGTTTGGTTTGGCTTGGTTTTTCTTTACTATGTTGTTATTGTTGCTGATTCTGTCATGACATGGAAAACTGACAGCCAGTAATAAAATAAATGAACCGCCATTCTTTTAAATTGAGTTTAATAAACGTCACACTTCATCGACAACAACAACATCAATAATGACAAGAAAAGAAAATAAAGATCTCTCCTCTGTTAGTATTATAAACTCATTGTAGAAATTGAACTAAAATGTTTGTCCTTTCTCTTGGAACAAAGATTAAATGAACTACGAAATGTATGTAAGTTTAGCCAAAGCAAAGAAGAAAACACCATAAGGATAATGGAAAGCAAAAAGCAAAAATCAAAGAAAATGGGAAGATGATATCTAGAGAAGCATCACTTATTTATTATTCCCCAAACGTTTGTATTTCACTCATTTTACTTTAGGATGAAGAAGGTCAATATCCATTTTGAAAAAGGCCTAGAGAACTGAACTAAAAATTCAACTCGTAGACAAATCCCAATCCTTCCTTCTCATCTTGCTCCATCTTAAAGTGAACGCTTCAATGGTATTTTTTGACAACCATTTAAATATTCCCTGTTATCCTGTATGTTTTTAGCTAATTTAGTGAGGGTTGTCCTGATGTCCTGACGTGATTTTGTCAAACTCAAAGTAAGGAAAAAATTTACATTTTATTTATGAAGAAGATGGGAACTGAATGGAAGAAGACGAGAAAGGAACTCTCATATGGCTCGGTCATTGAGTTTATGAACAACAATGGTAAGTAAGTAAAATAAAACACATTTTGAAGCGTTAACTGCGCCATAACGGAAGTAGATTGTGTGAGTGCTCTCCATCATGTAATGTGAAAGAAAGATAAATGGCAAAAAAAAAAAAAAAAAATGTTTAAACGTGCAAATCTAACATACTCATACTATAGACTTTGACCATAAAATCATAACATGAGATCTTTATTACGATAAAAATATATGACTTTCCATTTTTTGTTATTTGAATATTTTTTTATGTACTTTTATGTTTATAGTATTTGTTATTTTATTTTCTGTTTTTGTTCGACATTTCGTTTACCTAAAATAAACTTTGCAAATAAAAAAAAAAATAAACACAGATAAAAGTAACTAGAAAGACGAGACACGTTGGCGACGACAAGACGCGACTATGTCGGTTTGGTTTGGTCTGGTCTGGTCTCGTTTGGTAGATTATACAGAATAGAGAGAGAGAAGGGAAGAGAAGAGAAGATAAGCATATGATAGTAAACAAGGAAACACCAAACAAATGAGCCAAGTAAATGTTATTTATAAAAAAAGAGCAAAATTTCCTCATTCCTCATGGAATGGGAATTGAGGAGTAGGGGAGAGAAGAGGAACCATAAGTCTAAGTGTAGAGAAGGGAAAAGAAGGAAAATGAAAGTACCATAAAGGAAAAGAAATAATAGAAAAATCAAATTTACCTACTTTTATTATTATAACATTTTCTATTGTTTTTTTGGCTCGGTTTCTTCTTTCTTTGAAATGAGTTCGTTATGAAGTCGGTGGTGATTTGCCTTCTTTTTGATAAATTAAGGGAAAAATAATAGAATTGTAGCAGCTTTCATATGTAAGTAAATATGATTATTATTATTATTATTATTATTATTTTTACTATTACTATTAGTTTTTATTCTTGTTATTTCTAAATATAGTATATCAATATATTTTCGTTATTCATTTCGGCTTAAGGTTTTTGTTATCCTAATGCAAGCAGACCTAATTTGATTTATTTATATATTTTGTATGACATGCGAAAGACAAAGCCTAAGTTTAAAGGATTTTAAAATTTTAAATGAAATTTATATATTTTACAGAAAGAAATGAACCACATTTTAATTCTCAATTTCCTTTGACTTAAGATGATGAGTCTAAGAGAACTTGTTCATTACTCTAGAAATAACTCAAGAAGTCGTCATTCTCGTCTTCATCTTCATTAGCAAACATACTTTCTTATGACTTTTTATAATTTTCATCTTTTTGATGTCTCAAAAAGAAATTCCAAATTCGAATAATTTAATTTTACAAACGCCCACAAAATCCAAATCAAATATTGTCATGAAATCTATAAGTAAAGGATTTTTGCATTCTCTTTTAAAGACCAAAAAAAAAAAACCAACAAAATTGTGTTGCAAACTGAACTAAGATACGCACTATTAATAGAGCGTAAATTCATAATGCCATATACACACATTCACACATACATATGTAAATACTTATATGCAAATGACTATATACATAGTGAACCGCGCACAAAGCCAAGCGAAGCCAAGCCAAACCAAACCAAGTCAAGTTAGAAAGCCATTTTTCCAATCAAACCCAAAAGTCATTTGATTATTGGTTTTGCGTAAACGAACAAACGAATGAATAAACGAGCAAATGATGGGAGGATCGAAGGAAGAAACAAAAGCTGATGCTGCTACTGCTGCTGCTGCTGCAAACTGGAAAAGGCTTTAGTGAGGGCGCCCTCTATTGATGTTAAGGATATTGAGAATGTTGAAACGCGAAAGCAAACGTTAACAAAATGCCATCAAAAGTCAACAAAGCCAAGCGGCATAATGTGATATTCTGGCTGCAAAGGAGAAACTACATATACATCCAATACATGAGATTGCATGTGTGCACATTTATGTACACACATTTGTATCTGTATGGATGTGTGAGAATTTGTTATTAGAACAGGCCGCTGTGGATATGCAACGAAGCGAAGTGGAACAAATATTTTTACTTTGGCGCGCCAGGATTAAAAAACAAAGACCAAATGAACAAACAAACGAATGAACGAAAAGTCAAAGCCAAAGCAAAAAAAAAAAGGCGTAAAAATAGCAAAATAAACAAAGCAAGTAAACGAGGAGAAACACATAAAGACAAAAAGGAAAAAAAATTAAACTGTCAATGACGCTTATGAAGCGTGTAAATGACACAGTTCGTTAGGCGCGGCTGCTGCGGCTGCGGCAGCGGCTGAGACTGTGGACTCTTGAATTGGATCGCATCAACTTGGATTGCCTTAGAGAATCTCATAAATACACAAAACCCACTTACTTGCCTAGGAGACCCATCCGACCCATCCATTTGCCACATCTTCATGAATACATATGTACATATATATGTGTGTATATGTTTGTTTGTGTATGTTTATGTGTTTAGCAAATGACATTATTAGTTGTGCACAAATTTTGTTTTCGAAATCAACTCAAAGTCTTTAAAAGTCTCACGCCCCAAAATAACAAATAAAAACGAATACCAACAGTAACAGTAACGACAAGGATAACAAGGAAAACAAGGCAAATTTTATGTTTCAACATTAACACAAAAACGACAGCAAACATTATATCAACCACAAATCCAATAAAGAGTACAAGTAACCCAGACCAACTGACAGACAAACAGGCAAACAGACAGACAAATAGATACAGAAGGCAAGCAACCGACATAACACAACAGAACAGAACAGAACCGAACAAGAACAAGAAAAAGTAAGTGTTATCCTCTTAGTGGGATAGAAGAATTCTAGGGGGTAATGGGAATGGAGGTAAAAGCCCGCAACAGCAGCCAAAACATAATATACAAAATTCAAACTGGGAAAAACCTTTGGTGATGATGAACCCAAACCAAATTGAAGCAGCAAACCGAAGAAACTTTAACTCAAACTAGATAAACATACTGCGACTACTACAATACTAACAAAGAAACACCAAAGAGATGGGAGACTGACAAACCAACAGAAACACAAACAGATAGGCAAACAGACAGATGGAATGATGGGAAGACAGAATAACATACACTTAGACATTTATAAGGCAACAATTCAGTGAGTAAACCCAACTACAAGCCAAATATCCTTTTCAGAACAAGTAAAACCAAAACGAGAACAGAATACAACACAACACAACACAACACAACAAAACAAAACAACACACAACGCAGAGGCAAATCAAGTCAAGTCGAGTCGAGTCAAATCGAGTTGAGTTGAGTTTAGTTTAGTTCAGTTTAGTTTGGTTTGCTTGCAAGGATATGCGAAGTAAGAAGAGCGACGCGCATAACAAAACAAATAAACTTATTTATGCCAAAGCGCCAAAAACGCCCAAAAGAGACATTCACATAAACATATTCACATATTCACACACACACACACAGACAAATAGAGCGAAAGCAAAAGCAGACATAGTTATAAGCACGCACACACATAGATTTACTTAAAGAGAAACAGACACAGATACTCAAAGTTTGAAGCAAACGCTGCAGACAACACCAACAGACAACAACAACAAAAACTCTGCTAAAATTTGTGTAGCAAAAATAACGAAACGAAACGAACGAACGAATACTACTACTATTTACTAGAAGAAACAAGGATCAAACACTGCATGGACTAAAGAACTACAATAATAATAATAATACGAGTAATAGCAACAACAAGAGGAAAGATAGTATAGTGAAGCAATGGGAACAGTAGTAGCAGAAGTAGAAAGGATAGGTGAAAGAAGCAAATGCTTTGGCAACGTCAACAATATCCCAATTGGAGTGGAACCAAATGGTAACAGCAAATATCAAGAAAAGGATACGGAAAGGAGAGCTGGAGTATAACCGACCGAATGTATAAACCGAAAAACGAATAAATACTAAAAGCAAGCAAAAGTTGAGAAGAACATTTTGCAGGCAAAGGTGCAAATAACAAACAACGGCAACGGCAACAAAAAACAGCAGCAGGAGTAGAACCAGAAACAACAATAAAAACAGTAAAGAAAAGGATAAAGAACACACACTCACACTCTAAACAAATCCTGTGTATAAGTGTTGGTGTTGTTATGTGATGTATGTATGTATGTGGTTTCATATTTGACATTTTTCTTTGCATTTTAGATTTTGTTGATTTCGTTAGCCGAAATTTAGTAGACCAACAACAAACAAGAAAAAGCGGCCACAAGCAACTACAAATATGCTTTATTTGTATTATCCTTTGACAATCAACCTTCTTCCAACCATTCCTTACTCCATTCATTCATTCACTCTTTTACTTTTTGCTTACCTTCTTCTTCTTCTTCTTCTACTACTACTATCACTAAAGTCTTCATATGCCACAAGTTTGATTTTGTATGATTTCACTAAGAAATTTCAAAAAAAAAAAACACAAAAAGAAAAAGAAAAATAAAAGTAAAGAAAATAGAAAAGAATTGGGTTTATAAAGAGAAGGTGAGATTTACTTTTGGGGTAGAAGGATGAGAAGGACTAGTGAAAGGTTGCCGCCAATATTGAGTGCTGCTCTTTATCCTTGATGGCGGCGCATTTGTAAACCATTAAAGTGCGTGCGTATGTGTGTAAAGAAATGTGTACGTGCATCTGTATATATTCGCATATGTGACTGAATGAATGAGTGACTGGGTGAGTCTGTGAGTGAGTGAGTGTGTGTGATTGTGTTTGTGTTGCTGTTGATTGCTTAAGTAAACGCACTCAGCTTGGTTTACTTTGCGGCTTAAGGTTCTACTTTTTTAACCATTTTTCCCCTTTTTTCTTCTCTCTGTTTTCCCTTATATAAAATATATAGTATATGTAGTATTTTTCTTTCGTTTAAGCCGGGTCAACATTTTTTGTTATTGTTACTACTGTTGTTGTTGTTGTTGTTTTTGGAATACTTATTTTTGGGATAAACCTGAATAGACTTTTTAATGTTGCTTTATATTTATTTGTGTTTTTTTTTTTCTTTTTTTGCTTGTGTGCTCAGATATTTTGTTATTATTATTCCTTATTATTGTGAGTAGAGACTTAAAAAATAACTAAAGTTATTTATAAAAGCTTAAGAATTTTCCATTCTATTCCGTTTTGTGCATTGTGATATGAGGATATGAGTAAAAGGCTATGGAAATCTATGAAAAAAAATAAATAGTGAACAGAATGTGACCATTTTCATTTCTAAAGCCCTCAAAGACCAAACGTATGCTATACAATTTTTTGTGCTGACCCAAAGTTATCTTTCGTTTAAATTGTGAAATGGAATTCATCATCAAAATGTTGTATGTAAGAGATTGTTGTAAGTTTGTATTGTACAATAGTATTTACTTATGCATCTAATTCCATTTTATTATATTACAATAAATCAAAAAAATATTAAAACGTCATGGAATTATATGTTATTATATTTTAAAAGTATTAAATTCCGTTTTCATTATAAAATTATTTGATGAGAATCCTAGGGAATAGTTGACGTGGCTTCATATTACAAAATCATAGATGAACAGCGAATGTCGAATGGTTTTATGTGATCACTTGCCATGAAGGCTTAGGCGAGCACAAGGATTGATAAACATCAATAAACACGATTTATATTCGCAGATACCAAATTGAAGTGATACTTATTTATTAGAATGACTTCCTCCTTGGTATGAAGTTGAGCAGTAGCTAAAAACTCAGCTGCCCTATGAGTCAAAGCACACAAAGCTGTATAACGCAAAACACCACATGAGTTATTACTCTACCCGCATCTGGATGGCAATCACAACCATTATATTACATTACACAAAGATGAGACTAATCTACCTTCTTTGAATTTAGTTTCCAAACACAGTGGACTTGTACAAAAACTCATCATCATACGGCATACGCAGACGGCATGATCGAATAAGGTCAATCAAAGCTTTGTAACATTTTTAAAACTATTTTTCTTTGTTTCTAACATGAGTATAGATCTATCTGAAACCTCCGCACTCGATGAAAATCTCTACCAGCATTTTGGTTGCAACCAGAAGAATACTACGACAAAAAACAAGGACACTTTGGTAAGTCATTTTGATAACCTATAATGGTATTAATAACACTTTTCTGTTAAGAATCTTCAGTGTTAATTAGAGTTTTCAAATTTCTTACTTCTATGGAGCGGTAAAAGAATTCATTTTCTTAAGAAATATGTAATCTCTTGTCCTGAGAGCGAAAGACACTTAACTTACATTAAATACGCGTAGATACTAAATTAGAATTGATTGCAATGCAAGATTCTATTCACATTGTTACAACCAATGTGTTAAAATGCTATGCATCTTTGGGACACTACAAGCAATTCAAATATTGAAATTTAATTGATTAAGAGACCTCAAGAAATAGTCAAGGTGGCGAAAAAGCACTTGGCAACTCAAATTAATTAGGTACAAATATTCTCAATAGCAATCACACTGTCAAGTGGTTAAAATGAGTTAACATCATATATATATACTAATCAACTATATTTTAATTAATTAATTTTCAAATTACAAAATAATTAATTATACACAATTTCATTTTGAAGATTGTTGTTTCATTTTGCATTCCATTCTACTATAACAAAAAAATACTTGTGATTCATTTAGAAGATCTTAATTAAAATTGTGTAATAATCTACAATACAAATATAATCAAGCTAATATCCAAGAAAAATTTCTTACCTTCTTCTTTATATGCTGTGATACAAAATAATTGGATCTAGAATTCTTGTTAATTTTTCTATTGTAAACTTATTTAATGTTTATCTATTATGTTATTAAATATTATTTTTATTATTTTAAATCTTTCTATGCTTATTTGCTATTGATTTTTTATTGTTTAATATGCAGTTTTTCTTTATTATTGTTATTAGTATTATTTTTATTTTATTTTATTTTATTTAACCCGAACAAGGCACAATTGCAATTACCACTATATGGTGAGAAGTACGAACGAATGAACGAGCAAACGAACGAACAACGATTATAAACAGCTGATTTTATACAATATTTCGATTTCTATAATATTTTTGTTTTGTTTTTTGTTTATTAATTCTTTAAATAAATGTACAATAAGTAAATTATTAGATCAATTTCGTTGTCATTAAGATGTGATGATTTTTAGTATTTCGTCAAGTTTGATTCGAAAATGTTTTGCAAATCTTTAGGCGCGCCGCCTTTAATAAAATACTTCAACAGTTTTCTAAGCATTTTACAAAACTAAATGAATATTTTTGTAAAGTTTTTACTAAACATGAAAACACTTTTCTCTATTTTCATTATCATTTTAAATTTCTTCTTCATTTG
Organism: Amiota mariae; assembly: GCA_035041805.1. NCBI lineage: Eukaryota > Metazoa > Arthropoda > Insecta > Diptera > Drosophilidae > Amiota > Amiota mariae. The sequence goes on along the minus strand of JAWNKV010000332.1, from coordinate 913,863 downwards.
CGGCATTTTTACATCATTTTTCACTCATTCATTCATTCAAAATTACTAATTTTTTACACATTTTCTCATCCATTCATCAGCATCTCCTCACAATTTCCATGTCTACATTTTTCTTTCTTTCAATGTTTGTGTATGGCAGCAGATGGAAATTAAACGAAAATTCGTGTGAAATGCAAAAGCAGCAAATAGAAAACAAGAAACAAGTTATAAAGCAAAAAATGACTCAGTCAGCAAGTCTGGCAAGCAAGGAAGCAAGCAGGTAGTCAGTTTGTCAGAAAGGCAGACGGGATGCTTTTTATTTTTGCTTGCCAGAAAAATACAGGGAACTAAGATTCATTCACTCACACACATACACACACACACACACACACACACACACACACAGACACACAATCGAAGACGCTTCGTTTGGAGAGCAAACATTGAGGCTCATAAAACACATGTTTGTGTTTTCTGTGTTCGTGTGTGTATGTGTATCTGTGTGCACTTGAAAAGCAGTTAACACAAAAGCTGAGCAAAGCAACGACACACAAAAAGGAAAAAGAATCGCACGAACAAAAACGCACGAATGCGAGGCGAATTAAGAATGAAGGATGGATGGATGGAAGGATGGATGGATGAATGGATAGATGGCTGAAGCGATGAATGGAAGAAACAAAGCAAGGCAAATCAACGAAACAAAATGTAAGGCATAGCACAGCATATCAAGCAGAAGCTGTCATACACCAAACGCTGCGCTCCTTTAGATTGCCCACAAAAACAGAAGACCAATTGCGTAGACAACTGAAGCCAAGCCAATGAAACTAATAGAATCTGAACTGAACTGAACTGAACTGAGCTCAATTGAGCTGTGCTGAAATGATGAACAGAATGGAAGGTGTGATGAGGTGAGCTGAGCTGAGCTGAGCTGAACCATGGCAGATAAATGTCAAAGGTTACCGTGTTAATGTCATTTTTATTTAAAACGGAACACGACGCACGATTCTTGCGTACGCAAATACTATAAAACGAAAAATAATAAAATAAAAATCACATAAAATCGCATAAAAAATGCGTATTCCATCGAAATGTCAACGATTTCATTGCTCATTGAATACGCGCATACTATGTACTACAATCCATGGAGCATCAGAGTCACGGAACATGGGTAGGTGGATGAATGGGAGGGCTGACAATCCTAGGCAGGCAGTCAGCAAGTCTGCGTTGCGTACGTAAGCGAGACGATGAAGGACACACAAAAGTACACACACCATCACACATACAAAGACTCACTGATATTCATAACCATTCGGACACAGTTGGGCGACAAAATGAAATGAAATTGTATATAAAACAAAAAAAACAAAAAAAACACAAGAAAACTTGGAAAAAATAAAAGGAAAGAAAATCATAAGGTGAAGAAATGAAGATGGGCCGCTTTTATTCCGGTTCATGTTGAGTTGCCTTAAAAAATCAAATAATTTTTTGCTTTGTATAAGAAATTTATGTTTTCGCGCAATTTGTGTTTTATTTTCCAATTTCTATACTCCTCTTTATTTTTCATTTTTTTTTTTTTTTTGCTTTTCCTTATTCGGCAACATGCAACACTACAACAACAATACACACACTCACACAGAACTCACATAGACACACGCAAGGATATTTGCTTACAGTGAAACGCACACGTACACATTGCTAAGCCTCATTGGATAAAATCAAAGAAATAAGCAGAATTTCTTTCATTTAAAATTTGTTAATCTAAAGCAATTTATTTATGATTTTTCGTAGTATATTTTTAGGCTCACTTTTCTTGTTTTTATCTTGTGTTTTAAATATATTTTTTATTTATTTTTTTGCACAATTTCCTTTTTTTACACACACACAAAATTTCACACAAGCGTCCAAAACTTATTGAAGCCTCTGCCTGCGGAACCGCCCTAAAACAGTCGGAGAAAACTGAACTGAAAATGAAAATTTGTGAAAAAATTTTCCTCAAAGCACACGGAGAAAAAGCTTTTGTTGTCGACGTCGCGTCGTCGTCACCATCACCGTCGTCACAGTCGTCGTCATCGTCGTCGTGGTTTCGGAAAAATAGCATCATGCACACGTAAGAAGTAAAGGATAATGAAAAACGCGCCGCACTCTGAATAAAAATTTACCAATATTTTGTCTTCTTTTTCTTGTTCTTTTAAATTTGTATTGTAATTTTTTTCTAAGCAAAAGCACACAAAAAGAAAAAAACCCAACCAAAACAAATGAAATGAGATACTAAAGTCAAACTGAAAGACAATCAATAAGACAAAGTTCCACTAAGCGATGAAATAAAATCAAATAACGGAATAAATCACCAAAAACAACAATACGACAAAATGCAAAAATATTCAAAGCCAAAAATAATATCAAGCAGCAGAAGCAGCAACGCAGACAAATAAAAAGCACACATAAAAGCTCTCAGCCATATGACAATCAAAATCAAAGTTCTCCCATTCTCATTCTCAGTTTTCTACTTGTTCTCATAGTATGATGCGCTCTCTCTATCTCTCTCACTTAAATATTTTCATACAGAAAACACACACAAATGGACTAACGGAATAACTGACAAAGAGACAAATTGACAGACAACGACAACCAAACGCATTCACATGCATGCTGACCACGCTACGATGCCATTTGATTTTATGACTTATGTATTTTAATATTTTATTTAATGTTTTTCAATTTTATTTAAATAAATTTAATTTTTATTATTATTAATCATATTATTATTAATATTATTGTTTAAGATTCACATCACGTCCTCACATTTTTTTATTATTAGTGTTATTAAATTCTTATTCTATTTGAAATTATTGAAGATGAAGAAATTGTTTGAGTTCCGTTCAACACGTCTGACTTTCAACGTCGGCACAACATAAATGTCAGGTGTGCTGTGCTCCAAAGCGTCGCTATTTGTGGAGCTTCGTTGGCATCGTACTATTCAATCGTGACTGTGATTTGTATGTCCTTCGTGTATCATCGTCATAGCTCAATTAACTTCGTTTGGTATCTCAATCTATGAGAAACACACTTTCTCTCTCAAATAAATGTTGGCGCTCTGTTGCCCTCTGGTGTAGAATTTCATAAAAAATTTACTGTTATTTTTAGTGTAGACATTTTACCATTGAAGCTTTTTGAACAGAGTTGCTTTCCAAAGTTTTATGTTTTGGGTAATTGTGGAGCTAGAACAGTGTTGCATTGTGGCGCTAAAATATGAGAATTAAGTAAGTATTTTAAATTATGTAGTATCTTATTGTTTTAATTTTATTTCCTTATCTCATTCATATATAGTATGTATGTACTCGTATGTACTATAAGGTTCAGGGAGGACATTATTGTATGTCACTGTTTTCTTTTGCTGTTACCACTGTTGTTATTGTCATTGAATTTTTGAAGTTCTTTTGATTTGTTCTAAAGCCACTCACCACCTGTTAAAAAATAAGATAAGTGATAATCACTACAGTTACAGAGATAGTACAGAATTAATTTTATTCTTGTGGGCAAAACTATCGTATGTTCCATCCAAAATAAATAACGATCTGCTTTAAGTTGCAAAGTTCGCTTGAAACGTAAGCTGTTGTAATTTTAAAAATATTATCCCCAAAGGTTAATGCTTTACTTTTGTTATTACCATATCGATTATTGTAGCACATATACAATTTGGTAGCGATGATTTAGTCAGCTAAAGTAAAGAAAAGTAGAAAAATGTTCTTCTGTAAAATTTTGTTTTTGTCGTTTACGTTATTTTCGCGGTTAGGGCTCAATATACAAGAATTACTGTTGTACATTAGGTTAGATTCTATATTACATTAATGAAGTACGTATATTCCAAAGCCAACATTATCTTTCATATCTAAATTTGTTTTATTTTTTATCACTTTACTAGCATACCAACATGTTTTGCATGGTTTTTTTAGCATCACTATATTCTCTTTGTTACATTTTGAGTATCAAAAAATAAAAGTGACATTTCAGTTAATTTTTTGAAGTATTCTTTTAGGGATCGGGGTTCAATATACGAGATCTCAGGTGCCCCATATGAGAACCAAAACTATCCTATGTTCAAACTGGGAACCAACCATACACATTCACAAAATTTCAATGCAATCACATGAACAGTATGACAGCGCATATCATACGAACAATTTAAAACACTGATTTTTATATATTGTATAAGATTACTACCCAAAACTTGTTGCAAACTTAAACATAAACCGAGCAGTAAATTAAATTATTTCAACTCTAACCAGTCTCACAGGTGTTGAGCCAAGAGATCACGTAGCAAAACGTACTGATCACAAATTAATTATCAAATATCAAATTCATAATCACACCAATTGAAAATTTCAATGCGGAACACTAAAATTTATTTTGCATGAGTATAATTTTTCTTTTTAAATGTGTCTCATCTCATTGCTTGGCACTATGAATTTCTCGATGGAACCCTAGGCGCTCTGCCCTAGATACTAGTTCTACACAAAACCAAAAATGTCTTTAAAATTTTCTATGAATGCAAATTAGATGCTCTTCTGAATTGTTACAAAATGAGATTGTTTCTTACGTTTAATCTTATTTCTCAATATGCCATCATAAATCTGAATATGTAATTTTATGTGAATCAGCTGCATACATCTATTTTTCTTTACTTACATTTCTTTGGTTGTTGGTTGTTGCCAAACAACCCATTGAACAATGATGAAATATCAACTCATCAATCTCAAGAGCGTTCAATGAGTAGGCAAATTACTGAAGAACATCGTCACCATCATCAGCAGCAGTAGCAGCAGCATCATGTGAATGAATGAAACTCAACAAGCTGGCCACTTATTACCAGCATAAAGGATTCAATGCAAACGAAAGGACACTCAAGGTGTACTCAGAAGATTGCAAATTACCGCCTCAGGAACCAAATCAAATCTTTGCAATATACTTAATATTATACAATGGAAGAAGAAAAGAAAGAGTGTAAAATGCTTTTAATTTTGTGCTACACATAATTAAGGAGGAAAGAACGAAGGAGTGAGATGATGATTAGAAGCATCGTTTACAGTTTATAAAGATGAGTGCGCGCAGATGCTTGAACAAATGTTTAGATTTTTTTTGTGGTGATAAATGTAATTTAAATGAAATTGTTGCCCGCAGAATGTTTGTGTTTTGGTCTTAACTTTGTTGTATTTTTGATGGCCTGTTGAGTTGCTTGTATCGTTATGTAGATGATGAATACGATGAGACTGTAGATGATGATGATGATGGGCTGCGCATGCGACATGCGGGTCAATGCCATGTAAGCGCAGGAATTTGATACAAAAAATACCAAAAAAAAACGAAATGAAACGACATTCAGACAGTGCACCCGGTTTATGTGTCTCGTGCTGAAAATTAAAAGGTGCAAAAGTCCACTTCAGAACGTTATATTGTATTGTGTTTTATTATATTGTATTTTGTGCGTTATCAGGTTTCAATGACACTCCTTCTGAGTCATGTTTGAAATATAATTCCGCATCGAATTTCATAAGGACAGCTGCATCTGGTCCAAATGATGAAGACTTTTTATTTGACTTTCTTTTTGAATGTAAACTGATAACTGCTCACTCATCTTTATCTAAATAGTATTTCTGATGTTCAATGTTTGTTGACCCGCTCACAAGGATTCAATAACAACAATTCATGCCATCAACTAATAAGCGCCACAGGATAATGTTCAAAGAAGTTGCCTTGTCGATGTTTTAGTGCTTTGCAAATAAAGCAAAAGGTTCACAACAAGGTACAGAAACATTACGATGCTTCATCTTCAATGACACCATCATCATCACGACCACCACCACCACCACCACCACCACCAACACCAGACGCATATCCTGCGTAGTTGTCTTGCGTGCTTTTCGATTGATAATATTTAGTTGTAGTACATTAAGGACTATGATGATAATAATGATGATAATGATGAGCATCAGAATGATTTTACATAAATTCAACCGCACACCCTCACGAAAACTCAAAACAAAAGTAGAAAAAACTTTCACTTACTCGTCCTTTTGACGCTTTTCAAATTGATTCACACCCTTGCAGGATTCTACTTACAATACTTCAGTGCTGCATCCATCCCTCGGTTCAGTTAGTCTTGTTGCATGCTGCATCAGAAGTGGTGGCGGTGGCGGCAGCAATGAGATCTGAACGCTTTTTCACGCACGCTACGCATTGCTTTTCGTGCTGTCATGCGGATGTATTTGATTAAACATTTTTTACGCATTTCCGTTCACATTAAAAGGGACATCATTAGTTTATATCGAACGAAAAATTATCAAAAAATGGAACCTTATGGTATTTCATTTTTTCGGTGTGTTTTTGGTCCATGAACACCCCTTTCTACCATGCTTTCAGGTTTGACACCCCCACCAATCATAAGGACATAGGACACGTATATACAAGTACTCGATTTCATTAGGAACGACAAACTATGTATCTGAGTATACCACCCACCCCTGAACGCAGTTCATTTCGTGTCTTTGTGTATTTAGGTTTCATTCAATACGCCTTGCATCTGTCCACTTCCTTTTACTTCCTGTCTTCTCTACTTCTACTACTACTACTACTACTACTACTACTAAGTTATTATTATAGGTTTTTGTTTTGTTTTACTTCTTTGCTTTTCTCTTTCCACAAGCTATGCCTGGGGTAGATTCCAATATTCCTACTCTTTATCTCATGCATTCAATGGATTGATTCGATTCATTTTCATTTTCATGTCAATGTCCTTTCACGCAAATAAATACATTTTTGATGTTTCGTGTTTCGTTATTTTCATTAATGAATCAATCTTGCATTTGCCCCTCCTCCTCCTCCTCCTCCATTTGGTCTCAGTTTCCCTCTAATTTAGTTGCTCTGAGCAACTATTGTATCGTACTTATGAACATTTTGGTTACAGCATTCATGCTTAATTTCTTTAAATGTTGCCTCATTAAGTGCAATTTTAAGACAAAACAAAAACTTTTCAATGAAAATTTTTCGGCTAAAACAGTTTTCAACCACCACATACTCATAGGGTTCCTGCTGCTGTTGCTGCTTCATCAATGTTTACAAAAAAATGCAATTATAAAACGATTATTCTTTAACATATCCGCTATTCATGTCACTCATTCCACTACCATCACAATCACTTTTTCAACAATTTTATTATTACCATCTAATGTATTTTCTTTCCATTTTATAGTTATTATTATTATTATTATTATTATTATTATTATTATTACTTAAAACATAATATATATTGAGAATTTGTGATGATAATAATAATGAGAGAATGGGAGTTTTATGTTTTATCATAAAAATGCTTTTTCGTTTTAGAATTTTTTTTTTTAAGATTTTTAATGAAATGGAGGGAAACTATTGATTTTATCTTTAATATAAATTTTATAAATCATAAAAAGAGAATTGATATGGGTGTTTTAAAATAGGGACCAAGTCTGATATGGTATACATATTAGATTAATATTGTAAAATCCATCACACCGTAAATTAAACTGTCTGCTAAGATTAACTAAGTAGTAAACTTCCCTTGACTAATAAAATAATCGTTTATAGGCAAATAATGGCCCCGTCTTGGCACCACTTGTCAATCACGTTTGGGGCATCCGCATACCGCAAGTAACTCGAGGAAAGTTCAGATTCTCCAAAGCAAAACAAATTACGGTTGCCCCATAGATAGTCCGCAACACTATCTTACAAAGGGAATTAAAGCTGCTTGAGGAAGTTACTTTATACAATCAACTGCTGCTTAGACATCGAAATATATTGTTGAAATCTCTCACCCAATATGCGTCACGATTAATGCTAAAAAGACTCCATTCAAACGGCCCTTTTACAAAGAATAAGGTGACCCTTACAATTGTATAATTTCTCTATGTAAATAATGCATAGGTCATTAAAAAGATCAGTTTCTCCACTTTTAGGGACTATTGAAGTATGAGTGTTCTACAACATCTTTAGTAATATGCCTACATGACGCTCTCTACTCATCTACGAGTATGTGATGGTTGGAGAAATTGCTTATACACCTGTCACGCATCTACGTATATGATAAGACTTTCTAAAGGAAACTATTTTCAAATGCGAAATACTACGCATAATTTAATTTAGATATGAGTAAGTTTTTAACGAAATTGTATGGTAAAAGAAAGCTCCGTGCAAAAAATCAGCTCAAAAACTGAGGGACTAGTTTGCACACTTTCAGACGGACAGACGGCGTGGCTAGATCAATTCGTCTCGTCGCGCTGATCAAGAAAATATATACTTTAAGGGGTCTCTGATGTCTCCCTCAGTTTGTTACAAACTTCATGACAAACTTATATTACTATTCACTGCGTGAAAAGAAGAGAAAATTATACCAACATATAGCGACTCTTGAGGAAAAACCTCCATTAATACCAAAGTGTGAAAAAATGTTTACGCAGAGCAACCAGAGAAAACGATTTATGTTCATCAAGCCACATTGACTCTTCTTTGATCCGTTGAAAATCTTTCCATTTTACTAAGTAAGAACCAAGTTTTCTACACGAAACTAAAAATTTCTTAATCAAACGTCTTGTATTTGTATATATTTTTGATTTTATTTTATTTATGGTAAGATTTCTTTAAATAAAATTATTTTAAATAATATCAAATCTTCTATTTCCTCACTCTACATTCCCTTTAACAACAAAAAGGTTCTTTATATTTTTTTCTGTTTTTTTTTTATTAAAATCAATTCAATCTTAAGATTATTTTTTATAAAAAATATATTGAATCTTATTTAAAATTACGTACGTAGTATAAAAAATATAATATTTTTTTTTTGTTTTTTTTTTTTGTTTTGTGTCTTTATTATTATTATAGTTTTATTTTAGTAAATATAACTCTTATTATTATTGTTATTTCACTTATAGTATATTATATAAATTTCTTAAATACAATAAGAGTTTCAAGTACAAAATTTTTGTATAAAATTTAATTTTTCTCATTAATTTAATTTTGTCTTATATTTCTAAGTTCAAACACTAACAGTTAATATCACAACAAAAACAAAAACAAAAGTTCTTCAATGAATAACTTCTATGACTTATGACTATTTTGCATATATGCCCTATAATCCAATCAGTTAAAAAATTTTGATATGATAATCTAAACTAAGTTTGTTGTTCTTATGCTATACATAAATATTATACTTAAGTATTTGGTATTTATGAGGTTTTTTTACTTTTCGTTGCGTTCATAATTTTCGTAGTAATCAATAATCATCATCATCATCATCATCAGAGAGAAGAAGATTCGTTGTACAGTTATAGATATCGTACAACCTGAGAGTTTACAAACAGAAAAACTATGCTAAGGAACAATTTTCGTAACGCTGTGATATTGCATAAATTGATTGATACTTATGAGATATAAATGTATGAATTTCTCTTTAAGACTTAAAACTAGTAAATTGATTCCTTAAGTACACAACCGCGAGCTTTACGTATCTTTATCCGAAAACGGATTTTCTAAATTAAGACTTAATTTTAGTTTGTTTACAATTATAGTATATAAAAAATTGTACTGTTTAGCAAAAAATTTGTTCGATTTGTTGGTAGTGAAACGCTGGTTATATTCGTCCATGATCTTTACAAAATATTTCTTTCATTTTAAAGAAAAAATTACTAACTAACTGAGTGACTAATTTATAAACTAAGTATATTGGGTAAGCGATTAATCCCCAAACTTATTAAATAAAATGACTAGAGTTCACACTCATCTTTTTTGTCTCCTTGTAGATTAGTTCTTGAAAAATCTCAGAGGCTGACTGGGTTTTACAACTAAGAATAAAGGCTAATTAAAAGCTAAAGAACATAAAAGTTACTACTGCACAATTGAGCCTGAATTTGGATTTAAATTAATTTTAAATGTTTTTTTTTTTTTTTTTCTATATATAAATGATGACTAATTTGACTTTGGTTATGTGACTAGATTGATGTATGTAAGTATGTATTTACTTTATAGTAAATGACTAGACTATATTTCCTTTATCAAAGTTCCATATACTTGTGATTGTAATATGGATTTCCCACTGACTAGAAAATCATATAATACTGACTAGTAAAGTATGTAGACCAAATACGAATTGATTGATTGATTGATTAATAATTAATTGAGATCAAATTGAAGCTGACTAGTTCCAAATTGAAATGGAATTTGTGACTAGAAACGAACTAAATCTAAATCTAAAGAAATGACTAGAAATTAGATTAGAAATTATTGTAAATTAACCGAAATTAAGAACTAATAATAGAACCAATTTGAATTGGTTCATAACTTAAATAACTAAATTATTTGGTTTGTTTAGCTGTAGTTTTTTGTCTCTCTAAAGTTTGGTAAATTCCAGAAAAACTCATAAAAAACAAAACGAAAATAAATATACATACATACAGAATAGAAAATATTTACAAAAATCTAAACACCCAACCACTTACCACCCACCCTCCTGCTAATGTGCCATTGTCGTATGTTGTATGACAGATGCGCAATTTCGTAGATTTGTCAATGCTGCAGCAGCAATACTTTCTTCTTCGGTGAACCCATGCTCTATGATCTGCAAACGGCCATAACCAGTTGAAGAACTTGTGGAACTACAATCTGACATAGAATCCGCTTCATAATCATTATAGCTACGCACTCTATCCACAAAGACACCTTCATCCTCATGGGTTGATGCACTTGAGGCAGCCGAAGAAGTCGAAGCAACACTGCCACTAATAGAATTAATATACGGTGTTGTCTGGAAGGATGCCACAATGGTTGTCGTTGTCGAAGTCACTGTTGACACTGTTGAGCTGATGGATGTTGTAGTTGCTGTTTCTACCGTAGATGATGTCTCCTGACCACTGACCACCGACTTATTATGTGTTTGCTGATGTTTACGCAAATATGCCTGACGCTTGAATTTCTTGCCACATTCTGAACAAGCAAAAATGCACTCATTTGCAGGATTAGACTTCACTTTGTTCACTTGTGTTACTTGCTGATTTGTTGGATTGCGATTTTCCTTTTTCGTTGCACCAGTCGCGCCATTACCAGCTGAAGAGTCTTTCTTTGGTTTATGCCAACGTCGATGGGATGCAAGATTTGCCGGACAATTGAATTGTTTGCCACACTCCGGGCAACGATATTCCAACAAAACAATGCAGGCACAACGATGTCGTGCCAGACCAAAAGCATCATCGAATTTGATTCGGCACAGCTTACAGACATAATCACCAATGACATTCTTAATGGCGGCCAACTCGGCTTTTGTCTCCTCGGTGATTTCGACAATGTTGTACTTGGGATCAATGTCACCGTTGCTGTACTGCACATCGCCATCGGTGATGTCCTCCAGGGGTCGTATGACAGTGCCAGAGACAGGGGAGCTAGTTTCTTCATCGAACTTGAGCTTACGTGTGGCCTTCGTGCGCGTTGGCTTAGTGGATGGTGTCGCTACTTTTGAGTTGCGTGGCGCTGTGTCAATACCTCGGATTGGTTTTGTTGGTGTCGCTTCACGTTTGTTAGTTGGATGTGTGCGTGTTTTCGCCATTTTCGGAGGATTCTCATAGTTGATTTTAGTTTCGCATGCTACCACTGTTGTTGTTGCTGCTGCTGCTGTTGCCACTGTTGCATTTGATGTTGATGGCAAATCCTGCTGTTGAGACTCCACATTTAATTCAACATATTTTCGTTTAGCTGGTGAAGTGTATGGCGGTGGAGGTGGTCTTTCTGTCAGAATAATCACTTCATGTTGAACAACCATTTCTTCAGGCACTTTCTCTGACACTATTACTGCCTTTTCTTCTTCACTGTTACTGATGGTATTGGAACTTGATTCGCTTGGCCGCTCCTCTGTGTAGACCTCAGTAAATGTGGTTGCGATTGGCACATCATTTGCGAGCTGTGGCGATGGCGATGTGGGTAAAACCGGTGTTGATGCAGATGCTGATGCCGGTGCAGGTGATGGCGGTTTTACTGATAGATCTAATGGTGTTTCACACTTTGTTTTCACATTTAAATAACGGCTACGATATTTGGGTGGGAGCGAGGCCACAGTGGTGAGCAGACCGAGTCCATGAAACTGGATACTGTGCGAGTGTTGGGTGGCGGTGGCCATGTTGCATTAAAAATCACTTGAAAGAACTTTAATTCTGTATTGGATTTTTTAAACTTGAACCGATAAAAGGATAAACCGATTTAAACTGAACCGAACTGAATACAATTTAATAAGAAGGACAACAACAACAAGAAGAACAAGAACAACAACAAAGGTGAACAATAATAATAATAATAATGTAAAGAAGAAGAAGGTGAGCCTTTTGAGCGTTTTGTGCGTTATGCGCTGCCTACTTCCTGTCGGTTTGGCTGTTGTACTGCGAATGACTAACAGCATATCCTGCCACCTCTATTTATGTGAGTGAGTGTGCCAAAGGAAAGCGAAATTAAAATCATTGTTTGTATGGTTTTTTCTTTAGTCGCTTAGCTCGACTCAACGCTACTCGGCTGGGCTCATTTCATCCCCCGTGTCGTTGTCCTTTTAGCCCTTACATGCAACAAATTCATCGTATGCAGTCGACGCCTGCTTCATAGACGCCGTTGCCATCATTGCCGTCGTTGTTGTCGTCGTCCTCGTCGTCGTTGTGGAAAGCCGGAATCTTTTGTTAGCAATCACACACATTAGTCACCCTTTTTTCCAACGAGGACTCATGTTTGTCGTTGCGCCGTGCCGCAGCAAACGACATTGGCGTCTCGTCATCAGTGAAAGTCCTTTGCACTGTTCACAATGTTTTCTTTTTGGTTTGGTCTTTGGCTTATGCACTTAGAAAAATCCATACTAAGATGGCAGCTGCTTTCTTAGTAAGAATATACAATCAAAGTGTTAGGCCACATGTTCCAGATGAATTTCATGTATTTGGCTTACAAATTTTGCAAACAAATACAAAAGAGTTAGGGATCATTGTCAAATTTATGAGACAAATCGAACAGCTGATGAAAATGTTTAATTGTTTGAAAAATTCTATAAAACCATAGGATATGATAATGAATTCTAAACATAATGAATATGTGTAGAGATAAAGTGAAGAAAGTCTTCTTTTGAAATTGCATATCAAAACATTTAACAAAAACAACTTTTTTTTTTGTATCAATAGATATGAAAAATACTTATTGGAATCATTCGACAATCGATCACAATGACTTATACAATAACAGAGAAGTCTCTGTTTGACCAATTAATAATAATAATAATATTGGTATTTCGGATATTGTATAGGTAGACAGAAAAGTTTAGGAATAATCGCAATTGTGTTACCAAGTAGACACATTGTGATGACTTGATATTACATCTCCTGAAAAATAGGTTGTTAATATCTAGTTGACAAAAATTGTCAATCAATTCTATGAAGAAAGATCAAAAGTACTTTTCTCTATTTTTACTTAAGCTGGACACATATAGGAAAGGTGCTTGATACTTGTCCCTTCCCATCAAACCTCAAATATTGTATATATGTATTCTATTATTCGTGATAACATATTAATATGGCATTGATTTAAGCTTTAGCCAACTTTCCCTGGCTCTTTTGTAATCAATATTGCATTGATCTTTTGTATGAAAATCTTTTCTCATTCTAAGCTTCTTATTCTTTTTTATCAATAGTCATTCCAAATGAAGTCTGAAGACACTAAAAATTGGTAACAATCGGACAAATATAACTTAGCTAATATTTACAATATATTCTTTCCAAATATTTTCCTCAATAATTTCTCGTAGTGTAGGATTGTTGCATTTGTGTTGTGTGTTGTGCGTTTGCTTCATTCGTTTGTTTGTTTGGTTTTCCTTTCGAACAACTGTGCTAAGCTTGTCAAGTTTTTGGTTGGTGGGGTAGGTACATGAGACACATACAAACAACGACGCTATCGTTGCCACCACCCAAACCAAAAAAACACACACACACATACTATAATCATTTAGACATTCATAGATACAAAGATAGCAGAGCAGAGCAGAGCAGTGGCAGAGGCAGAGGCAGAGTACGCGCTTCGCATTAATATAATCAAAATACGAGTCGCGGTCGTGCGTATAAGAGTACAATATACATCACACACACACAGATACTCATACTCATAAGTAGGTAAGTGTATGTAAAAAGAACACATACTTGTACAAATGTGAGTTACCGATTTATGCGGCATGAAAGGGAATGCGCTGCACTTTCGATTTGTGGCAAAAACTTGACTTGCTCGAGTTGCTTTCATGAATACGAAACCTTCAATGTGAATACAATATTTGTACAAAAGTAAGTAGTAGTTGTTGTTTGTAGTACATATATTTGTTGTTGCATTATGGTAGGCACGTGCGTAGCAACGCCAGAATGGCAACCAAAGCCAGAATGCCACCCCAATTGGATTTGAAGTATTCCCAAAGCGACGCCCAAGTGCAACATTTGCAGACACTCGCCGAATATATTTATTTATATGACGACAATGATTCTCCTTTTACTATGGACATTGGATGTAAACGAGCACCAGAATGAGAAGAGAACTGCTTTAGTTTAATGCTGCCGATCGTGCAAAGTCAAGTGATTTGCTTGGGTTGTAACAAAGAATGGTCCTGTTTCGTCCTCTCAAAAAACGATGGTGATATTGGTTGTTGGTGGTTGGTTGGTTGGTTGGTTGGTTGGTTGGTTGGTTGGCTGTTTGGTTGCTATATTCATTCGCCCTCAATCACTGAGTTTTTGTCATGCAGCTTAGAGTTTAAAATAATAACGTACGCTTGCCACGAGCCTGATTCATTGTTCTTGAAATTCGCTCACTCGCTCGCTTATTCGCATAGAAGATAATTCCTTTGCTGCTGCTGCTGCTGCTGTTGTTGCTGCTTCACTATGCCAAATCGAATCGAAGTGAAAGCAAAAGCAACAAAAGCAAAAAACAAGAACAACAAAAATCACAAATACAAAAATTCCAACCCTTGGCTGGATAAGTAAGCGTCAACGGCGTCGTTGCTAAAGCAACCAACCCCAAACTCAAATGAATTCAAAACGTAACTCATCATTTTCAGCATTTAGCCTTTGTCGTCTCAGTCGTCGTCGCCTCAATCTTCATCGTCCTGTCAGCTACAAATGCTACGTTATTTCACGACATGTATCCTTTTTGGTCCATAGTCCTTGGTCCTTCATATGTGATGCTTCGACTACTGTTGCTTACGATACTTCTGGCTGACATGCATTTAAAAGGAAGCGCTTCAAGGCGCGCTTAACTTACGAGTAAATTCGCACTCATTTCAAGCCTCAGAGAATTGAATATTGCAGAATACCCAGACTCACAGCCAGACCTCAGACATACTAGTAGATGCAGACTCCAGACTGAGACTGAGACTGAGACACAGGCCCAAACCGAAACCGAAACCAACATCCAAATCCAAATCCAAATTCAAGTCGAAACTCATACCAGTTTAAGTTCACATTTGTCGGTGTTCATTGCTAACCCTTAAGTGCATCTTTTTATGGTAATTTCAAGTGTTGTGGCTGCCTCCCATACTCAATGCCCCATCTGAAGCTATTGTCGTTATCCTTGCGACGAAATGCAATAATTAATGTTCGAAAAATGTTGCATTACGCACCGTTTATGTGGCATAATGCACATTTCCCTCAATCCATAAAAAGATTTCATTTATTTTTATTCTCATCACCATCATCATCATCATCGTCAACATCATCTACACATGTCTCAAAAGGCTTTTGAGTTGCTTTCGTTTTCTCATTTTCTATTCTATTACTTTCTTTTTTATAATGTTTTGCCTTTATTCCTTTCAAAACGCGCATCCATAACTCGCCTCAAGGATGCTCCACTTGTAGCACATGTTTCATTATTGCTGTTGTTGCAACTTGAATTCCTCGGGTTGTATAGCCAACATTGCCACCCAACAGGAGCAGCAGCAGATGCTATCATCATTCGCTTTGTTGTAA
The DNA here is from genome assembly GCA_035041805.1 of Amiota mariae. Lineage (NCBI taxonomy): Eukaryota > Metazoa > Arthropoda > Insecta > Diptera > Drosophilidae > Amiota > Amiota mariae. Next base: position 897,850 of record JAWNKV010000332.1, on the reverse strand, counting down.
TTACATTTCCAGTAATTTTTTGCAATTTACAAAAGTAAAACTCAAACCAATCATTTGCTTCTTCTCTGATTACATTTTTTTTTTTTTTATTTCTTTCAAGTTTTTAATTGTATTTCATTGCGACAATATTGAAGTTATTTAAATTAAAATTTGCATTATTTTATACTCATAATCTTAATATTAGTTGGATTTTTTGGCGAAATTAGGAAGCATCATCATTAACTTGATGAGATGGAAGATGAAGAGTATGAATGATTGATCCTTAAATAAGTTGACTGTAGTTAAGTAATCTGGAATGAAAAGAATTAAAAAGAAGGATTCATTCAATGTACTACAAAAAATGTATAGTAAACTTCAGAAACTATCCTTAATGTTAAAAATCATATTTTGCTATTTCAAAAATGAAATTAATTTTCAAAAGAATGTTTTTTTATTGAAAAAGCTAATTAAATCGACTTTTAAAAGCATTAATTTTAAATTTTAATAACAAAAGGAAATGTTTTTTAGTGATTGAAAAAAAATAGTATCGAAATACTCATACATTTAATATCCTAAAGTTAAAATTACCTGTGATGGTATTAGCATCCATAATAACTACTTACAAATTAGTTACTTGGAATAGTAAGAGTAAGGGGTAATTCCACTTGAGTCCATGGGTTTGTTAACTTCAGACTAGAAGGAAAGATTCTAATACAATAGCAAGACTTAATTCATACTTATTCTTTTTATCATCCAAATCGTTGAAAATTTTCTAATTTCGCATCGATTATTAACATCATCACATAACACCAAACACCCTTGTTAGAAGACTTTCTTAAAATCCCCGATCTACATAACAGTAAAGAATAGAGCTCTACGACTACGATTAGTCATTTCGTTTAACGTCGAAGGTCCCAGTACCTAGTCACTCGTTAAAAATTAGTATTGTATAAATTAGATTTAATTATGATAAATGTAAGTAAATAATAATAAATAATATTTCGTTTACCTGTTCAGCTTTCAGAAATATTTTGATAGCCAAAAGCTTGTGTCGAACAATCAGATTGGATCTACATACTTATATGCCTAATAGCACAAAACATTCTTTTACTTTTGTAAGTTTAAGTTTCGGGAATTTTTGTTTGATCTTTCTTATATTTTGTAAAAACTTATGTATCATTTTCCAATCAATCAGAAGTCCAATGAATGATTGAATACTCTGGATGTATAAATATTTTTAATTGAGGTTCCATTGAAGATGAGTATCGAAACTTTTGGCATCGTTACACTATATAAAATTCTTTATATTTAAAAAAAACTATAAATGAATTATATTCTATTTATTTCTAGGTTAGACGAATTGTTTGTTGTAGTCTTATTTCTGAAATTCTGTGAAAAATATTTAAATTCTTCACACCGAAAAGGAATTATTCAAAAATGTTTCTTAACAAAATACTTTTTGATTCATTGTTTTTTAATATGAAATCTTCATAAATTATAGTCTAAAATATTTATTATTCATTTGAGACATGTTATGCTTACTAACACAGTCAACTTAAAATTATTTTGAATTGAATTCATTTCAAACTGAAAACTTCTAGAACAACATTCCTTCATTCATGTGTCATAATTCTAAACCCCAATCACAAATGAATCACAATAAATCTACATCCAAAACCTCTTATTTTATACAATACATATGTACATACATAATGTTAATAAGAATGACTAAGTAATAATTTTAAGGCATAAGGCACCGTACTCCCATTAATATATACGAGTATATGAACATACATATCAATACCCTCCTCATTGGATAAGAAAAATGCATAAAAATAATAAGAAATGCATTTAATTTATATTGTAGAAACATGTGTGTGTATAAGTGAATGAGTAAGTGTCCTTTGCATGTGTCCTGCGGCGCTATGCCTTGCATAATTCCAAAGCGTTTTGCATGACCGAGCACAAAGCAAAAGACACAACAACAAAAACAACTATACTGAAAAGGAGTAGTAGAAAAATTAAAAACAAAAAGCAAAAGAAAAAGAAAAGTGGAAGTATAAAAATACTTAGTATATAAAAAACAATCACATTCAGTTGGGTGTCGAAGTGCTTTGGGCACGCGACCGACCTTAAATGCCAAGCAGCTCAGCACAGTTTGGCTCGGCAAAGGAGATATGTTTTTACAAGGATTGTTGTTCTGTTAGGCAATTTCCAGTGTTTCGCCATTCAACATTCAGCGGCATGTGCACCATGAAAAATCACATAGATACACACACACACACACACAGAAACTAACATACACATGGAAAAGGCAAACGAAGCAAAGAACAAATGAATGAAAATTCAACCAGGTGCATTTTCAAACTGTGATCGAGGGTCCTTCGATGTTTATTCCTGCATTGAATTTTTAACGGGGCGCACTTTGGTTTTGCTTTGGTTCTGGGTTTTGGTCGCATGGCAAGGTCTGACAACAACAACAACAACAGGATAACAACAACAGGACAACACCATAAACAACAAAAACAATAAACAGCGACAAAATCATAAAGCAGCAGTAAAAATACTGAAGCGTAACTGCATTGCGCTGATTCTATCGTTAAAGGGGCGAACGCGGAGCTTAGTTATTTTTCTTATTTCTTTTTAGGGGTGACACTCACAGATACTCGCACACAATCATACACACACTAACCAGAGCCTTAGTTGAACGCATCGGCATCAGTGAGAAGCGTTGATTTCGATTGCAAATACAAACAGGGGGAATAGGGAAATATTGTACAATACTTTATGAAACGAGGGTTTCTCTTCCTTTTGTTTTTTTTTTTTTTTTTCTCAAAAATTATAGGTAGTAGTACATATAGATTCCAATTGGACGCGTACACCGCAAGGGGCAATATATATACTTCCTATTATTATTAATATATAAATATATATATAGTATAGTATCAGTATCTGTATATGTACTATGTGTGTATGGAATTCATCAAAATTCGTTAGTGAGGAACGATTCCTGTGAAAGATTTTTTTTTTTTTTTTTTTTTGCTATTGTATTTTGAGTTCGCGTGTATGCCAAAGTACTGCGGCATGTCCTTAGATTTATACAAGTGTGTGTGTGTGTGTGTTTGTGTGTGTGTGTTTGTGTGTGTGTGTTTGTGTATATATATGCATGTGTGAGTGTGTGTGAATGCGAAATGACGCCTGTCGTTGACAATAGCCTCACATTAACTAGCTTCCGTTTTGCAATCTCAATTCCAATTTCAACTTACTTTCGCATTCACTGTACTTAATGAGTAACTGTATTTTCCTTTCTGTTGTTGTTCATATTGTTTTTGTTGTTGTTGTTGTTGTTGCTATTGTAATTGTTGTACATCATGTCAGTTGTTCACAGTTCAAATGTTTGTTTCATTATAGTGAAAAGATTCAAATATGTACGAGTATATTGATGACTGCCACCCTTTTTACTACTTCATTTGTTTCTTCATCTTTTCCTCGTCCCTCATACAGCTTTTGCATTTTGTGTTTCCTTTTGAATTTACGAAATTACCATTACCCATGGGGCGGTTTCTTATTCTATCGTCCAGTGTTATTTATTTGTAAACACACAAGAGTATGTTCTCATCTGGTTACTTAATCATTTCATTACCATAACTACGCGTGTAAATTAAAATAGAGAGAAGAAAAAGAATAACAAAGAATAAAAGTAAAATAAAAAATAAAATTAGAAAACAGGAAAAGGACACGCCATGTTTGTAATTGGTTGCTAAGACTCAAAAAGACAGAATTGATATATGACGGTATTAGATGGATTTGGTGTTTTTAATTGCAACATTTCGCTGGCAACTGAGATCCCATGGTATTTCAGCTTAAATCATTGACAAACAAGATAAAACTTGAGGGCAAATTGTACCACAATTCACCAAAGTCAAACCAATAAATTGTTTTTGAACTTAGAATACTTCATTTTGAACAAAATACATATTACAGAGTTCGTGGACTTGATCGGTTGAAAATGAAGGTAATTGAAGAAATATCTACAGGAGTTCCTTTGCCGAAGAATACAGCAGCCATGGCCACGTCGTGTCTTGTAGTTTTAGTTTAGCTATAAGAACATAAATATAGTAAATAAATCTTTATGAAACGCTTTCTAGACTCTAAAATGTCTAATATATCTTACCTGCGGACAAACCTTGCCAAAGGCGCCAGAAAATCGATCTGTTCAGAAAATTCCAATATTTTTGACTTTGCACTGAAATGAACTCGGAACAAGTCAAAGATTCCATTGAACCATTCTGTTAAGGATCTGTGATATAACAGCGATTTTTCATGGGTCGGCAATGACTCCAAGTTGCAAGCAAAAATTGAGTTTTTATTTGGAATTTGGTTCAATTGTGCGATTAACATTTATTACTAGAACATACTCAATTTCATTTTTCTGATTAGATAAATTTATAGTATATAGATAAATTATAATTGGTTATCATATTTATTCATTTTTTCATCTTATCATTGATATCATTAAATGTGTTTAATAGAAAATACCGGGACCACGCCAACCACCTTAAGGAATATCAGTTCCCGAACGAACCTGTGTATTGATTGAGGTGCCATTTTGCCAGCCTAATAAATTCCTTATATTACGATCAATGCTACCAACATCTACACCAAGTTCAGCTAAACGCGCCCAGACTCGTTGAGCTTCTGGCCAGTTGATTACACGTTCATAAACTGGAGCCAAAGCTTGTACACGTCTCAAGAACTCAGCAAAGATGCTACTTTGACTCGCCTTTAGTGCCACTTCCTGCTTAACCAAATCCAAAGGCACCATACGAGACAACTCAATGCAAAAGCCTTGCCAGCCGGGCATTGTTTGCACCCAAAGTGGTGTATCATCGATCAATGATAGTTCCACAGAATCATCCCATTCATCAGAGACAGCAGATAATTGCAATTGTTGTTTTACCCAAATCCGCAAACGAATCAATTCTGGTTGTTGGCGAGCACGCAGTAATACAGTAGTGGCCTCTGGTGAATTAATAGAACGAACTACTCTCTGGAATTCTTCATCGGTAAGCAAATACCGTATAATGAGACGATTGATTGCCTTGACGGGCACCAACTGAGCGATCTCATTCAAATCTCGACCCAAATCACTGGCAGCTTGTAAGGTTACTGCATTAGGTAATTGATTTTGTGTCTGGCCACAAGCTAAAGTAATTGCGAGTATCGCGATTAAAGTGTAAGTTCCGTAACGCATTTTGTTGTCTATTGTATATATTGTATCTAGATACTGAAACTACAATCAGTAATTCGCCCACCTTGCAAGCTTTTATATGCTTGGGTTTTTCTATACAAATGACGTCGCTTATCTGGATTGTTTTGATATACATATTTCAATTTGCTTAGTTGACGTTCTTGTCAACATCATATCGTATCACAAACATGGTTTTAAATCTTATTAAAGGTAACAACACTATCTACATTCTGTGGAGTCTGTCGAGATTCTACTACCATGTCATATTTATATTACAATTAGTCATAATTTCTTTGTTGAAAGCAATTATTGCTTTCAAAGTTTCTTCTTTAATGTTCTGGAGGTGTTAAAATGAAAACAATGTCCATCACATAAATGATTTCATTATTTACATCTATACTTCTCTTTAATTGGATTCTGTTAATTTAGATTTAATTTTTTTTTCTTTCAATTTTTAGTTTTCTTTAATAAAATCAATTAAATTATGAACTCTTATTAATATCTTTTGCTGAACTATTTAATTAGACACATTTTTTCGTATTTTTCTTTCAGCAACCACATCTGTTAAATCGATTTATTTCATTATGAAACTATTAAAAAGAAGACTAACTTTGGCTATGCCCCTCCTAGTGGTACGAGGGTCTTAATCATGATTTACATGGTTAGTGGATATGGGGAAGACACTTATAGTGTCCAAATTTAAAGTCGATAGTACAGAAAACAAAAAAGTTTTTCTAATAAGAACTTTAATTTGGATCCTAGGGTTTGAATCGATCTCTTTTAGATTAGAGAAACATTATTCTGTTATCTACTAAAAACTCCATCAATCTTTTATCTTTTAAGGTCCTTATCAGAATCTTTTTTTCTTGAATTCCATCAATTTATCAATTACAGATATATGCATATCTTTTTTTATTAATTTAAATTGAAATCTGCCTCACTCTTTATTAGATTCTATTAAATCAGAGTAACTTCTCTTTTAAATTTGTCAATTAGATTCTAAATTAAATAAGATCGATTTTTTGGAAACTTACTAGATACCCGGGCCTTTCCTTCCCAAAAAATTTGTGGTTGATTTTAAAATATGTCTGTAACCTTTATATTTATCTCACTTGCATACCTCTCTTTTTCCGATTTTGTTAGATTTTTCAGCTGTTCCTTTGGGTTTTTCCGAATTTTCTATTTTCCTAAACTGCTCCAAAATTGAGGAGAACAAAACAATAAAAAAAATTTTAAATCGGTCGTGCCATTCTCAAATCTTAGCAAGACTAATACACAGCATTTGATTTATCTATGCATATAAAATCGTTAGATCGTTAATGTCTTTTAGTCTCTGCACGGTACCTCAGAAACGGCTAAACCGATTTGAATACAGTTTTCACTGGAGTAATATAGCGAGTTTCCTGTAACATATAGCGTTTATTTTATCAAAAGCGAAAACAGGATCGGTCGAAATTAGTGGATCAAACTTTGCATATACAGTTTAGAGACATAATTTCGAATCAATCATGTAGTCTTTGTCAAACCATCTATTTTTGCATCGTGAGTCTCAACAAAATAAAATAAATATCATTGTTTCTATCATTTCTATACAAAGCCGATTTTGATAAAAAAAAATTCTGGGGCGCATATATATTTTGGTATATACCAACATATCTTGTAAAGTCTAATAATCTATTGATAATAATTATAATTAATGTTTATTAATGTATAAGTAAACTCATCATATTTTTAATATTTTCTATTGTAATCTGCCTCTTTTTTATGGATTCTGTTAAATTCCTTCAATTATATAAAGAAGTATCTTTGAATTATTTTTCTTATCGAATTCTTTAATAGTATTTTGTATCATTTTCCGATCATTAAATAAAAATCTTCACATGTGTTCTAAAGAACTTGTCTCCAGGCAACCAGGCTAAAGTTCAAAAAACGCATGTCAAACAAATTTGAAATTGAAATTGAAATTCAAAATCTAAACAAGTTTTCAGAATCATGCACACAGATTAAACTTCACAGTAAGAATTCGTAATATGAAAATAAAAAACAAATAAAACATCATACAAAAACTGGTAAAACGCCCCCTTTTCATTGGTTTTGTATCTGTAGTTAGTTCATTCTACTTTTTATCTATACCTACAGTTGTTGTTGTCGACAGATTTCCAGAATAATTTTTAAATATTAAGTAACAAAGCCTCAACGGGCGTCGAGTCGCAAGTGAATGTGTGAGTTTGTAGTATTTATGAGAGAATCGAGTCGTTCACCTAAGTTTCGAAATACAATATGAATTGTTGAATTTCATGCAGTTTACAAAAATTCTCTAATAAATTGTGTACGTACAAGTCCTTACAAAAAAAGGGGCTGAAATAGTCGAGGGTTGATTTTGGTAAAATGAAAGAACTCAGTGGGCAGCATAACTATTTGGATAGCCAAAGGCAAGTGAGGTGCGGCATAAAATACCAACGATCGCAACACCAAACCAAAGGCAATGGAACAAACAAAAGGACAAATAGACAGGCAGACAGAAGGACAGAAGGACAGACGAATGAATGGATGGATGGATGACAAACATCTAGTGAATAACAAACAGGACGAGGGCATTGGCATTAAGTATGAGTATGAGTACGATTACGAGTAAGTGCTCGTGGCAAGGCAGCTGCATTTGGTTAAGGATAATGTGCACACATTAAATAAACAAAAAAAAACTCACATTACGATATACGACTGAGAGTATCTATAGATGTGTATAATATTTGCATCTGTATGTGTGTGTGTTGGTAAATCATGTGTAAAGGTATTTTGATTTTTTGTTCTTGTTTAAATAAAATTTACGTTAATTTTTCGTTTTCGTGCGAAATCAAACGTGAATATGCGATAAGTAAAAAATCAATTGAAGCAAAAGCAGATGCGGGTTTATTTCTTTGAAAAATTCTATAATAAAAATTCAATTTTTTATTTACAAATATTTTTTTCATAATTTATTAATACAAAATTCTTTACTCATTGTCACTATGGCCACGTAAAAATGCAACAAACAATCTACGATTACAGGACACATGCAATATCCCCCACACTCTTTCATTTTATGTGATAATAAAAAAAATGATAGAAAATAACACAGAAAATTATACTTTTTTAATTGTTTTGGCATGCTTCAATTTAACGCTTCGTTGCCACTTCCTTTTGTGCATTACACAACTCACTCATATTTTTACATTTCATTTCATATAATAAGAAGTATTTTTTATGGTCTCCATGTTTCCTATATTATTTTTTATATTTATTTTACACATGTCAAACTCATGAGTCTTCAATGCTTATTTCCTGCTGCCGCCTGCATATCCTTGCAAGGCTCAAATGGTTTGAGTTTGAGTTTGACAATGCACGCGCTCAGAAAGAAACTTTCAATACAAAAATATTGTATTTAAAAAAAAAAATAGAAACTTTATTAAAAGGACCGGCACCGATTTCTCCGCCAAGACAAGCACAGGAGCTCAAGAGACACGCACGAATCGACGTTAGGAACATCAATGTCTAAACGATCCTGCAAACTTAAGGCTGCCGCGATGTCTTGAGTTGTCTTGAGTCCCTTACAAATACTCACTCACTCACTCACTCACTTACTTACTTATACTCATACCGACCGATGTACAGAAATAGTATACTCACACACAAATACAGATAAAGATATATGTACATGTATTATATACTATATACCTAAGCTACAGGTATTTCTTCATTTTACTCATTTATAGTCACCGTCACCGTCGACGTCGTCGTCTTTTGTCTTCTTAATGGCATTTCTTGGCATGAGACACGAGTGAAGAAGGAAAGGAAACAACCAACCCCTTGCAGTGGCAACTATGCTATACTTGTCTGTGTTTGCGTGCAACTTGTGGCAGCAGGGGTTTCCTTATCGTTTTCTTATTGTTGTCGTCATCTTTACATAAGTACTACGTGTATATGCTAAGAAATCGTAGACGGAAAAGATACTTTAAGGGTTGTTGTTGAGGTAGGGGAAATTGTTTCACACGAAATTCCTGAGCTCGGCAAAGATGCAACATGTTTAAGACATTGTTGAGACAATATACCATTCATATACAAAAGCAGACATTCAGATACTCACTCATTTTACTATTATAAGAAAAAGATACTCGTAGATTAATGGAAAGGAATGAGAGAGTGTAAGGCATTTATGTACTTCGTTTGTTGGTTTTATTATACCTCATATAGTATATACCATAATATATATGGTATGAATAAAGAAGAAATGCGAGGAAACCCCTGCAATGTTTTCCTATCGGAACTCGCGAGGTGCGACACTTCCTTGCTCTGAACCTTCCTTGCTGAGTTGCTCGGATTTTGCCAACGTTAAATGTCACTTAATTGTTTTACGTCGGCGAAAACGATGACGTCAAATTAAAAGCGCAACCAAGCACCACCATTTGTTGGTTTCACCTACCAAGCAAACAAATAAAAAAGGAAATAAGGACCCTCTTCTTGGCAATCTTGGTAAACAATATAAAAAAATGAAGGAATGTACTTACTATACATTCTCAAGTCCTTTTGTCTGTTCTAGACATTTATATTGATGTCCTGAGGTGTACTTCTGCCCTAACTAAGCGTATAAGTATAAGTAGATATCTGTGTATATATTTCATTGGGGTGAGTGTTTATGGTTAGTACTTTATTTTCATTCTGTTTTTTTTTTTTTTTTTTTTCTTTCTTTGACTTTAATTTTCATCGTCTTTAAGGAAACAACCATTAAATTGATTATGTTGCCAATATGTAAACATTTAATGACAGACAGCTTGACGCCACCATCGCCACATTCTCATCCTGGATTACACACAACTCAACTCTACTCTACTCTACTATACATTAAAAGAGGGTTGAGGATGTGAGAGTGAGAAATGTGCGTATCTTTGTTTATTAGTTTGTGAGTTAATTATACTGACAGCACGTGTTTCTGACAGTTGAGATTGTACTTTTTGCTTTCTTGACTCTTGATTAATGAAAACCGATTTTCAGGTAAAAGGGAATGGATAAAGTAATGAATAGTACAATTAAATAATAAATTAATTTTGAGAAGGATCGCATAAATTTCCCTTTGGACTTCAGAAATGTAAAATAAATAATGATTTGTTTAAAATTGTTTACTGCTTTCAGTCTGCTTGCACAACCATAGACAATTTTATAAAAAAATTAGTACGAGTATTCAACGTATTTGGAATACAGAATATTGACAAATAAATCCAGAGATATCTAAATTTGATGTAACTTCTATTCTTCTAAAGCTATGAATCGTTTTAGTTATTATCATAAAACTCTTTCTATAATATTGTAGATTGCTAAACATTATATATCCATATGTCTTCCTCTATGCCTTCCACATAAAAATATTCAGCAATTCTCCGCATGAGATCCTGAATTCTAAAATATAACAAATTAACAACTGACATAATACTTATGACACTTGGGACTTGGACACGTGTTCATTTGCATATATCACCAGACAGACAACAAAGTAACCAACCGAGAACAAACCAACTGTGCAAGACAAATCAACCCAACCCAACCCAAGCGAATTGGGTCAACTCAATTGAAACCTCACAACAGAGAGAAACATGTAAGTATCTCGCGCTTTCTTTTCAATTTTTTTGTTTTGTTTCATTTCTTTATTTTAATTATAATTTTTTTTTTTTTTTTTTATAAATTTACTAAAAATATGCAAATGTGAAAAATATTCAAGATTACAGGAAATACAGAAATAATGAATAGCAAGCCAACAAACGAACAAACGAACGATCGAACGAAGTAGTGAAACAACAAGCGAATGAAGTGAATGTTCTGCGCATGCCTAACGAACTCGTTTGACACGTTCCATTTAGGGGATTGTAGTACAGTGCATTTGTGTTACAGATACAAAGATACAAGCAGATACAGTTACATTAATAAACATGCATTTACAGTTGAAAGCGGTACACAGGCAGCGCCAGCCAAAGTATGAAACCGGAACTCCAGTTACATAACTTTACTTTACTTTACTTTGAGTCTTTCAAAAGGAATGGTAGAGGGTCTGACTGAATGAATGACTGACTGACTGACTGAGTGACTATCGTCATCTGGTTAACCAGTTTTTGAGATACGTAGTATGTACATACAAATACAAAAGTGTGGCATGGTTTTATCCTTATCCAATCCAATTCATATATATGTTAAAACATAAAGAGTTTGGTTCCCTTGCTACATATCAGATGGGTTGTGGATTACTTAAACAGCCCCTTATATCAATCTATGATAACTAAGCTTGCGTGCTTGCTTCACATATCTTTTGCTTTAGTTTTTTGGCAATCGACCCTCTTTCACATTTACTGTTCTCTCTGCTCTTTTGTTGAAATCATGTTCATACTATGTGCATACATAAATAACAATGGTAGCAAGTTTATTATACTTATGGTAGTAGTACATAGTAGTAATAGTAGAAAGAAGCACACGATCCCTAGGTATTTTTCACGTGTTTGGCACGTTTCATGCGATTTTCCGCTTCTATACTTTGCTATTCTTTGGGCTTTGCTGTTTCATTCTTATTTGTCTTCATTTGTTTTTTTCTTCTCTATAGTCCTTTTATTCTTAGTTTTTCATTTTTGTTCTCGTTTCTGTTGTTGTTAATCCAGAATGCAGCAACGGCACGCGTTCGCCATACGTCGTCGTCATCGTCATCGGTGTCTTTTGTGTGATAAATTATTACTACTTGAGGGTTGTCATTCTCCTGTGCTAGGAAGCAAAAAACTTTTTCAAATCCAATTGGAATTGTTATTGTTCTCCTTTGAATTTCATATGTAGCGTTTTTTTTGTTTTGAGTCTCTTGTTGTTCTTAGGAAATTGCAAGAATCGGGCGTTGCTTGATAAATTATTGTTCCAGTGAAAATGGACAACTTAAAGGCGACCAAGACTATATAAGATACTGATGCTGCTTCTGATGATGATGGTGGCTTCTACACCCCACCGACCGACCCTTTTTTAACTCAAATTACATTTATTCAATTGTCTGATGTAATGTAAATAAATCTTAATCAAGGGAAACAAAACGCATATTTTTTTTACAGAACTTCAAAACATCTAAAGTCTCCACATACATACATCTATGTATCTCTATCTACTCGTATCTTACTGTTTCTGTTTGGCTTTAGAGGTGAGCTGATGCCTTTGATATATGACCGCAATTGCATGCGTTTATTGTTCATCAATTGCACGTGTGGGAGTTCTTCATCTTCCATGTTCTATGGTGAAGTTATTTATGAATTCATAAGAAATCCCTATAGAGCAAAGAACTTGAGAGCTTAATTTTATATATAAAAAATAGTCTTTTATTATTCACTTTAACTTAAACTTAATACCTAAGAATCGAAACTTAATAAGTTATGGCAACAATTTGTTGTAAGAAAATCCTTTCCTTTCATTTCATTTCATTTCCTTTCCATTCTATTTCTATTCTTATTGTAAGTAATTGAATCATTGACAATTTTCGACCTACTAATCCACATATATATTATCAGATAATTCTTGACGCCATTTCTTTAACGAATTCACCATAACCGATGAACTTAATCTGTTGGGCAGAGCTGAGGGAGATTCATTGGATAAACCAAATGGACGTAAAGCATAAAGAAAATAATCATATATATAAAACTCATGTGGCTTTGTATAATGAAATGATATCGCTGAGTGTGAACAACAGAAAGCACTCTAAAAGAGGAGAGGAGAAGAGAAAAATGAAAGAGTTAAAAAATAAAGAAAAATTCAATATTTTTGTGTATTATGACCAACTGACCTTATCACGTTTGTAGAACAAATACTTGGCAAACCATTCAGATGTGCTCTCCGGTATGAGATGCTTGGGTGCCAAAGGCAAAAATCGCTCGCGGCCTAACTCATCGCGTGAATCGCCTGCCACAATGCCAACATTTTGTAAGCAGACCCCCAACTCTTTGTCTTCGGACAGTGTGTTGTTGCTACATAACCGTGTGTTGTTGTATCCATTGACAGCAAAGCGACGCAAGGCCTCCCTCGAAAGCACATAACCGGCACCACCAGACATATAACCCTGTCAATAGTCATCATTCAGAGTGAAGACGGAGAGAGAGAGGGAGAGAGAGAAAGAGTTAAAAAAATTCAAAAAAAAGAGAAATAAGCAGACATATTTATTTATTTACATTTGAATTATACTCGTATTTATTTATGATGTTTCTTTGACTTACCTGTCTTACGAATGGATTGAATTTACAACCAAAATAAACTGGCGCCATAGTATCGAAGGGATACAAGAACAAACGTAGATTCTCCATGATAACATAACTAAAAGAAAGTAAGAAAATAGATCAAATTATATTAAATTTAAATTCAATAAATTATTTTACTCTCACTCTCTCTCTCTCTCTCTCTCTCTCTCCCCATATTCTGTCTGTCTCTTACGTATCATCGTCGACCTTTAAAAACCAATCCGCATCATCATAATGTTGTTTATAGATATAAAGTAAAGCTTCACGTGTTTTGCGCCATAGAAATCCGCGGCCCTCAGTTACTGGTAACTTGATGACATTCTCTAATTCAGGATCCTCTGCTGTACTCATGAACAACAACTTGTTGCAACGTTTACCCCAAGTATTTTGTAAGTGTACAGCACGTTTTATATGATTTGCCGGTGTTGTCAAGACCCAACAAAGTACTCTGGTATTATTATATAAATGGCGAGCAACACGATTTGTTGGTAATAAAGATGTACCATCAACATCATCATCATCTAAACTTGTACTTGAGATTTTAATGGCAACACCAGCACTTTGTGTATTTGTTGTTTTATAATCACTTTGGTATTTCATATAATCCCATAAATCAGTCAATCTGATGCCGATTATGAGACCAAATGCCATGCAAAAAACATATTTGTACATTATTTCGATATTCTCCACATAGATTTCTTTAAAACATTTTTATATTTTATTTTATTTTATTTGATTCATTTATTTAATCACTTTAAAGTATTTGGAGTTTAGGTTTAGTGAAGTCAATTCAGTTCCGCTGTCAACTAGAAAATGCCAGAACAGCTGATGCGTGGGGACTATAACGACGAAAACGACAACGACGACAACGACAACACCGAAGCAACCAAGTGACGATGACGACTGGGTAAGAGTTCAACTTCACTTCATTCAATTCAAAATAATGTCGTTTCTCTTCTTTTTGGTATGTTTGTTTTGTGTATATTTTTTTTTTTTTTTTTTTGTTTAAAATTTTCTTGGATTTATTTCATTTTGTTGCAGTTAAAAAATATAAAATCCGAAAAAACAAGTTTTTTCCAACGTGATTCGCATAAATATTTTAATAATTGATAGTGAGGTCTCACCGACCGAACCGACGTTAAATGAATTGTTGCTGCCGTTGACGCTTACACGCTTTGACTGTCGTATTTATTTTTATATCATGTATTTGTTTTTTGTATTTTGAAGATGTTTCATCTGTTAGTCATTTATTGTTCCAATCGGGAAACCGGTTTTTCAAAAAAAAATAAAAATAAATAATCAAAAAAAAAAAAAGAGTTTTCAACTTAAGTAGAAGTAACAGCTCATATACACATTTCTTAAAGTCTTCCTCTCTTTCTCAAAACCAACACAAAGGAAAACAATTGAAATGGTTTTTGAATTCTCAATTTCTCAATATTATTTATTTGTATTTCAGAACTTAAGAGTAGATAGAGAGCATTTTTAATCAATTAAAATTGAATTGAAATTGGACCTTGCCGCATAAGTGAGCATTAAAGTCATTGAAGCATGGATAGATTGAATTAGATGTGTGACGACTCTTTAACATTAATGAACAAAAAGCAATGCATTGCATTGAATAAATTTTCTTTGACCTTTTCGTATTGAAAATTATGAAGTATGTACTGCTATTGTGTTTGATGTATTGTAGTATTTCCATGCCCAGCCTAATAATATTCTACATTTTCTTGAAAACAACCATGCGTGCGTTTTTAAAGCGATTTCAACGCGTTTCTGACGTTTTGCGAACGATAATGCGATAATGCTTCATTACAGAAAGATGTTTTTGCAATATGATCAATTGTTTTTCACTTAATTCAGTAAGTAAAAGATAAAACATTAATTTTAATGAGCCACTTAATAATACATACAATCTTTTATATTTAATTTTTGTAACGCGAACAAGGAGATGGAAAATGTTTAAAAGTTATGCACTTATGGCATGTACCAAGTTACTATATGTTGGATTCGAAAAATCTGTCCAAATTCAAATGTTCGCCTACATACTAAGAAAACCAATTCCGTGCCAAAGATTTTCTTCGAAAAGAGTGATAAATAACCTTCGTTAGTCGCCGTTAAACGGTCGTACATGACGACTACGACTTCTGTAGAAGTGATTACATTATTTGTCTTACAATCTCCTATGAATTGCAGGGAGATCCAAGACGCGCATACAAGTATATTCTGCTTCGTATTACATCGAATCGAGGGCACTCATCAATAAGGTGTTGCGGGTCTTCCACTACAGCTAGGCAGGATTCCACAATGAATGTCATCCACATATCTGATATGTAAACATACAGTATTCAAATGGATAGTTTTCGTAAGTATAAATTGGCTTAAAGGATTAAGTAAGTTAGAATTTCCTGTTAACAAGGAACCTATCAATACTTCAAATTACATTAACAAAAAGAGATCTTGTTTAATTTATATTTTAAGATTCGTTTGCGAATAAGTACATTCACTAAATCATAATGTTTGTATTGCATATATCCATGTGTAAATCACATACAAAAACTAATATTGATTTCATTCATTTCTCCTGCACATCAATTTCTCTAAAAACAAAACAGTTTTTAAATAACTGCATCGAAATTCCTTAAAGTAGTTTCAAATGATAATTTACCCCAAATATTCAAAAAACGAACCAATATTTGTTAAGCCCCTCTTCTTCTATTTAAGGAAAATAAAAGAGCATGTTTATTTTTTAATGAAATTAATAATGTTTTTTCTTTTTACTCTTTTATTGCTAATTTTGTTTCGTTTCACTTTCATATTTTTTACTTTTTTGTATTACAATTTCTTTTATTTATTAATTTTTTTGTTTTTAATTCTTCTCATTAATTAGTTTAGTTTTCGACTAAATGATGGACTAATTTTTTTGTTTTATAGTTTTACACATTTTATTATTATAATTTTTTTTAAATATATAATTAATTATTTTAATTTATATTATTATTACATTTATATATATGTATATAATTTTTTTTTTTTTTTTTGTTATACAATTTTTTTTCTTCTTTTTTTTGTAATTTTTTTTATATATATAAATGTATATATATATATAGAATCTCTTTCTTTCTATCTTTTCTTACAAAATATAAAAATTATTTAGAAAAAAAAAACATTTTGTTATTATTTTGTTTACTTTTTATACTTTCATTTTTTTTTGTCAATTTTTTAATTTTTTTTGTTTGTTTTCTTGTTGTAATCAAAAACTGTTTTTCACTAATTTGTTGTTGTTGTTGTTGTTTTCAACTACTATTTCTTATATACCATTTTTGTTGTTAATTTTCTTTAATGTTTAGTAAGTGCACTTGCCAATTTTCTTGTTTTCCTTTCCCTTCCTTTTATTTTTATTTTATTTAATTTTTTTTCAGTTGATTATAATTTTTTGTTTTTTCTTTGTTTTCATAAGGAAGAAGAGAATATGAAGAATTTCTTTAGAAAAATAATTAATTTAGTTATAGAAAAAATATATTTATATAAACTTGTTAGTGTTTGTATACATTTTTGCGTCATTTTAATAAAAAAAGAAAATTTGTGAGTGCAAGTTTTTTTTTAATTAAATTAAAATGAATACAAAAACAAATATAAATTAAATAATTAATGCAAAAAATGTATGTGACACAAAACATTAAATTTAATTTATATTTTAATTAATTTAATTAATTAAAAAACAAACAAAAAAATATCTAGATACGTACACAGCCTTAGAACCTACTTAAATATACTAAACAAAAGTGCAAACAGACACACAACTCAATAGAAAAAACAGAAAAATTATTACAAATATTTATTTAAAAAAATAAAATAATTTATACCAAATATGATAATCTAAAATCGATAAATTTGACTGTATAAATTCAAAAACAAAAACAAACAAAAATTAAATAAAAATGTATAAATAGAAATAGACAGAGTGTTAAAGACATTGTAGTATTAATTAGTAGACTGGACAAATTGCTCAAGAAATCGACGTCTCAAATTTATATTGTAGTATATCTGCAATTGAGAGATTCATACTTCGCACACTTTGTTCTTGAGTGATTTGACCAATCTACTTTGATTTCATTGTCAGTGTTTTCAATGCTACTTAACAATAATAAATAATAGAATCAATCGAATTTATATTTCTAATTTTAAATATTTATGAATAAAAACTATTATAAATAATATTTTATGCAATATAGATTTGTTTTTTTTTTTTTTTTTTTTTAATAAAAATATTTCTTTCCTTTTTATGTAAACAATATTCTGCAGAGTATTTTTAATTAATAATTTTATATCATATTGTTTTTTTCGTAATTTTGAAAAAAAAAAATTATAATTTGTTCTCTGTTTCTCTTTTATATGAAATTCCCAATTTTTATTAACACATATTCTTTGAAATGATGTTCGCTTGCACTCATTGTAATTCTTCTTGTATAAAAAATATATAGGTATGTTGTTGTAGTTTGTTTAGATATTTTTAAATATCATTACTCAAATCTATTTTCTATATATTTTTCTTTAATTTGTTGTTATTGATTCTCATTTCTCTTCGTTTTCTTATTCTTGTATACATCTTATTGATTTTTAGCTTTGCTACAATTTTTTTTTTTTTTTTTTTTATTACTTAAAATTATTTAGTAAAGAAGTTTTCTTCTTTCTTTTTTCGTTTTTATTATTTTAGGAACCTATTTTGTATATAATAACATTAAAAATTATAATTATATTAGATTTATATAAATATATAATAACTAACTTATCAATTTTTTTTAACGTAAAAAACGTTTCTTCTTTTCTATTTAATGCAATTTTCGTTTTTTTTCATGTAACAAAATAAAAATACATATATAAATTTGATTTTTGTGTTTGAAAAAAAAGTTCAAAATCAAAACTAACAATTTTAGCTTTTTGTTAGTTTTATTTTTGATTAATATTTGTAACGCCTTTTTCATTTAAGTCTATTTGAAGAATTATGTACCTGTACCAAATCTGTGTTTTTTTCATGATTTAAATTTTATTGAATTTTCCTTAAATACCCTTCATAATATTTGTTAATACATATTTAATTTGAAATAGTGTTTACACGAATCATCATCATAATAGCAAATATTGTAAACAGTCAAATCAAAGATTGATTGATTGATCACGAACATAATTGATCAATTGGGGATCAATGATGTTAGTGATTTAATTGATAACTGATATTTTTGCTTCTTCTTTTATATAAAATATTATATTATTATTATGATGAAGAACAATGGCTTCTCTATTATCATTTCTGTGAATGGGTATTTTAAATCTTCGAGATGATTCCGAAGTTGTGGCTTAAAATTCTTCGTTTATTATTATTTTTTTTTTTTTTTTTTTTTTTGTCTTATTTTATTTTAGCGCGCACACCAATCTACAATCATTTTTGATTTGTTTCTTTAGATTATTTTTCGTTTTTCAATTGTTTACTGGATTGGCACATACATTGATTCTTATTATTTTGTTATTAATTTTTATTTTTGTAATAATAAACTAATTTAATAAAAATTTGTTTGCATTTCATATGATTAATTAACAAATTATATTATTATTATATATTTATTTTTTACTAATTTCTTTTGCTATACATTAAATATTAATATTTAATTGATTATGTGTTTCTAGAGATTTGAAAATAAAAAATAAAAAAAATTTATAAATTCTAAATTATGTTCAAAGATTTTTTATAAAGAAAATATAAGAAGATTGATTGATTTCCAATATTAACAAAAAAAAAAACACTTAATAATTTATAATTGTTCAATTAATTAACACATAATTTTAATGCATTTCTTTTCATTTTCTTCAACTACTAAAACTATTTATAACAAATTATTTCATTGTTTATTATTCACGAAGGCTAAATCAATAGGGAAGTTTTTGTTTTTTTCTTTTGTTTTTGTTTCGTTTGTTACTTTATTATTTTTATAATTTTATACAATTTTCATCTAATAAAGATACACACATTTCCTTCTTTAACTAGCAACTTACATCATCATCACTTCTATTCTTATCATCTTTCTCATCATCATCAACACTCAAATTCATTACCACCAATATTACATAATATAATTATCATTATCATCACTATACTCATGATAATGATGAACATCATTTGGTCAATTCTTTTATTTAGCATTTTATATTGTTCTAATTTGATTTCATTCTAAACACACACGCAACATTTCACTTGGAAATTTGGTTTTAGTATTCAATCGGGGACTTTGTCTATTCTTATGTGTATATTTTGTCGTTGTAATAATTGTTTTTAAGCAGCAGACATATAGATAAAGATTGAGTGAGAGTGAGAGTGAGAGAGGGAATTCCTCTTTCATCATTCATCATATTTATAATTAAAGCATATTCAAAGCATTTTATAATTTGTTTGTTGTTTTGTTTTTTGTTTGTTTGTGATTAATAGAACTTAAATTTGTTAAAAGTAAATTACTTATTGACTACATTAATTAACATAGATAAATTAAATTATTATGACAATAATATTCTATTCTTTGATCTAAAACCAAGTTAGCACATGTTTCCACATTCTATTTCATTATCAAAACATCAAGACGAAACAAAAAAGGAATTTCATCATAATCATAATAATTTTTGTTTTTGTATCATCAAGAAAATCATGCATGTGCACTAAAATTCTATTTAATTTTTTTTTTGTGTTTGTTTCATTGAAAAACGGAAAATTCTCAAAACATTTCTTTATGTGCAATTTTTGAGTTGATTTAATTTAAATGTAATTCTAAATGTTAAAACATAAACCATCATCATCATTGATCATCATAGATTGAACTAACTTACACATCATTCTAATGTTAATATACGTATATCTCATCTATTAAGGAGTTCATCATCATCATCATCATTTTGATGAGAAATAAAATAATTGGTTTTGTGTTTTTTGATTTCTGTGTCTTGTTTTCTTTTCCATTATTGGTTTTATCATTATTCATTTGTTGTAATAGCACAGCATCGACTGTGCAACAAACACGCATACATAGTCAAATTATTTACACAACTGAACTTTCTCATCTTTTCATCAACAATTTAGTCTTATTAGGATAGTTTTTATTTCTTTTTGTATTGTTATTATCATTTTAATAGTTTTTTCTATCGTTTTTGTTTTTTAATTTAGTCCTGATGCGTACTTAATCTTAAAAAAATAATTAAGAAATCAAAAGATTAACAAACAAACAAAAAAAAAAAATAACAAATCAAAAAAGTAATTAATATACAATTTGATTAATTTACTTATTAATTTATATTTGGAATTTATGCATCATACTACTGGAGATAGAAGATGAGAGAGGATGATGCCAATATCTATCTACTTAACCACCCACCATCAACTACCATAATCACTAATCCATTTAGTCATTTATCTATAGTATTGTGCTTCACAATTTCTACACTTTGGCAACGTCACACCTCTCCTTACTCCCTTCTATCTAATTTTTTTTTCTTTTTTCATTTTGGGTTTGCTTTTATGGAAAAGAAAAAATGCATAACATGCGCGCTTAGATGTTTAGATCCTTAAGCTAAGCTAAGCTATGTTATCTTTATTCTTTTTTATACACTTACGTACACTCAATAACATTCACCCACACACACACACATACACACGCACAGGCACATTCACACACTCACACTCTTGTTGTCTCTCATTCTTCAAAGAATGGTCACACAATATTCAGAATCAACAAATCTCTTAAACTATTGTAATTCATCATCATCATCATCAACTGTACACAACATGCAGCTTTCCAAGTCGTCATCTCCGTCGTCGCCCCAATCATTTATTGCTTGTTGAATTGCTGTTATATTGGTTATTATTGTTGTTGTTGTTGCTGTTGTGGGTGTTACCTCCACCACCACCAGTTGAATTATTATTATTATTATTGTTGTTACTGCTGCTGTTGTTATTGTTTTGTGATTGTTGCACGGTATCACAACGACGATAGTAAAGCAAATAAGGTACACGCGGTGTATGTGGCTGAAGGACATGTTTCTCATTGATTGGCTTCACAATATTATCATCATAACGCAACCAAGCTCCATAGCCAGTATGATAGACATCAGTGATATAATGACCTTTGGAAGCTTCTTTGCCATCATGATAGACAACAGCAAAGAGGCGATAGGCACGTTGTTTTTGTGAAGTTTTCTTGGAAGCAAGAATTTCTAAAAAAAAAAAAAAAAAAAAAAAAAAACATTTCAACTATATATCTTCTACTTTAACAAATACGATGTTTAGTTTGTGTATACATACTTGCGTCAATCTTCAATTCAACCGGGAATTCGACTTTCTTAAGTATTTTTGTACAACCATCAGATTTGTAATCGAAATATTTCAAATGCAAAATCAAAACTATTGGCAATTTCTCAAGTGTCATTTGTTGCCAAGCAACAACTTCTTGTTTACTTTTACTTCCAGTGACGCCTTCAAGTTGGTCGCGTCCAACTAGAATCTCTAAAGCTTCCTTAACCGAAGCAGCTTTCTGTGGATCATCATAATATACATATATGAATTATTATTATTCAATTTTATTTATTGGAAATTTAAAACAAACCTCAATATTCAATTGGAGCGTGAAAAACGGTTGAATGACATCTGTTGAGTGTTCACCTTCACGTTGTAAACGTGAGCGCAGCTCACCGCGGAAGATATCACTGAGTGGTGTACGACCAAAATCTGTTTGGCGTGTGACGCTGCCCTTATTACGATTATTGCAAATCATCTGTAAATCAATAATTATACATTTAGATATTGTAAATCTTAAAATAAGTTATGTGGTGTCTGTACAAACCTGCCAAACATCACCACCATCCTCAGCTTCAGATTGTTCTTGGCCATTCTGTTGAGCAGGGGGTTTGGCAATTAATTTAATGACCTAGAAAAACAACAAATATTTATTATAGCAAAATATAAACAATCTATCTGAGTAGTGAATGCTCACCTCCAACATCTCATCATTGAGTTTATTTAAAACATAACCGAGAAACTCTTCGGCATCTTCTTGGCGTCCCTCAACATGCTCTTCGCGACTATCATTCCATAACTTATAGATTTCAGTTGGCTCAAAAGCTGTATCACATTGTATATCAATGCCAGCGAACTCATCCTTGCCTCCCTTGCTATTGTTACCTTTGTTATTTGTGCGCAGACGTTGGCCACTTGGTAACGATGAGAAATTCGACATAAAAGACATCCTGCATTGAATATTGAAAAGGAGAAGTTATCATCAATCACAAATTATAATTAAGTCAAAAACAATGATTTCGTAAAAAATGTGCATTATCACTTATGAGAAGCTTCCCCATGTATTAAGAGAGAAGTCCCTTAATTACAAGCGACAACAATTTGAAGTCTTCTACGTAAATAACTAGAGCAGCCAGCACGGCTACACAAGTTGCACGCAATGAAAGCCTCAACAAACAATTGCTTTGCCACGAGCGTAACACAAACACACAAAGTAAAGTGCAAAGAATATGTGTCCATTCGGACACCAATGCTAATGCATTTGCTGACATGCCTGTGGCTTAGATTAACCAACTAAATGTATGGTCGGTCATCAACAACAGGAAATCTGGTTTCCACAACATTACTTACATGGCATTTACGGTGGGCGTCTTGATTTCACTGAGTACGGCAGCCTGTTTGGGTATAGCACGCAGCAGATTATAGAATGGTGAGCAACCGAGCAAAGCTTGCAAAATGGAATTGATATAGCAGTAGTTAGAGCGATTGGTAAGTCCACGTGGTCGTAGACTAATGGGTGTTAAGTTGGTTTTGTGGCGTGTTAGGAAATCAGCATATTTGCTAGTCCATTCATCATGCAACGAACGTTGATCCAAAAAGGCACGCTGCACTTTATTTACACCTCCTGGACCTGTTGCTGACGAGGAAACAGTTGATGCTGAACTTGATGATGATGATAACACCACAGGTTGTGGTGGATGTGCTGCTGGCAATGCTTGTGCTGAAGCTGCTGAGTAAGAGAGCACACCTGGTGTGACTAATGGCGTAGAGGGTCCAGTGACAGCACTAGGTAATTGTTGCTGAGCATGCGACAAGGATGATGACGATCCCGATGATACTGACGATGAGGCCATTAATGGTGATTGTTGTGTTGTCGTAGCATGTTGTTGTTGTTGTTGCTGTTGTTGCTGATGTTGCTGCTGTTGTTGGTGTTGTCTGTTGCTCTCGTAGGGTGGCACTTTGACAACGGGTTTCTTACTGGCAAATAGACTCGCCCATGAAGGTTGTGCGGCTTCTGGATTGTTAGGATTTGTGTTTGAGCTTATAGGCGGCACCGGTGGTGCAAGATTTAAGGCAGGTGTTAGTGGCGACGATGACAATTGTGGTGGTGGTGCTGCTGATGTATCTGAAGTGGTGGATTGTCCAGCAATAGTTGGTGAGCTCATTAAATCATTTGTAGCACTTGCTGCTGCTGCTGCTGATGCTGCTGTTGGTGCTGTCGCTGGTGTTGCTGTTATGGCTGCGGATTTCTTACCAGCAGCGAAACCTGGATATTGCTTAGCAGGATTGCCTGCTATTGCAGTTGACTCGGCGACATTAGCATTATGTGGTTGTGGTTGTTGTTGTTGTTGTTGATGATGTGAATGTTGTTGTTGGTAGTTCTGCGGTTGCTGCTGTTGTTGTTGAAATTGATACGGCGTTACAGTCGTGCTTGCCGTTGAGGTAGTTATTGTTGTTGTTGCTGCTGCTGCTGCAGTTGCAGTTGTTGTCATCGTTGATTGTGTTGCACCGCTGTTGTTACTATTATTATTATTATTGGCATTGGCATTAGCATTCGTTGTGTAGCCCTTTGCATTGTGCTCTGACTGTTGGCTATTCTTACGTTCAAGTGGCACCGTCGTTGGTGCATTGCTGAGAACTGGGGATGAGGGCACTTTCATGGCTCCATAATGACGCACTTGCGGTGCATTTGCATGAACTTGTTGTTGTTGATATTGTTGATGATGCTGGTGTTGATTTTGATAGTGTTGATTGGTAAAAGTTTTCGTTGGTTGACCGCCATAGCTATGCTTATGTCCACCTCCACTACCACTACCACCACCACCAGTAGAACTACCACCTGAGCTAGAAGCATTGCCGCTACCCATGGGGCTCGCAGTGACAGCAACCGAGGCAGTTGATTTTTTGTGCTGTGAGGAATTGGTCCATGACATTGATTTCGTTGTTTGTACTGATGAATCAGAGCTTGTACTATTAGCATTTGGATTGTTCTGATGATAATTTTGTTGCTGTTGCTGCTGATTATGATGATTGTACTCGGAGGAGAATTTGCGACGTTGCTGCTGTGGTTGTTGCTGTGCATTACTGTACAATGTTGGTTGTTTTCGTTGCTGTAATGGAGCAGCAGAAGACTGAGCAGGGCCAACAGTGGCTGCTACAGCTGAAGATTGCGATTGTTGTTCTTGATGATGACTGCTGTTATGTTGTTGTTGTTGCTGCTTTGGCGATGTTTGCTGTTGTTGATGCTGCTGTTGTTGTTGTTGTTGTTGTTGTTGTTGCTGTGGCTGCTTTTGCTGTACATGAGCAGATATTTGCTGTTGTTGACCAGTTTGTTGTTTCTGTCTTTGATGATGTTGTTGATGCCCTGTTGGTGATGATATTGATGGACCAGCTGCTGTTATTGTTCCAACAGCTACATTTGTATTTGGAACATGTTGTTGTTGTTGTTGAGGTTGTGACTTCTGTTGTGGTTGTTGTTGTTGCTGCGACTTGGGTGGATACTCAATAGGTAGAGAGTTTTGCTGATCTTTGATTTCTACAGTTTGTTGATGTTGTTTCTTTTGTTGTTGTTGTTGTTGTTGCTGCTGCTGTTTTTGTTGCTGTTGTTGTTGTGGCACTTGGTTTTGTTGTGGCTGTGGTTGTAGAATCTGCTGTTGCTGCTGATATTCCATTGACACATTCTCAATACTCTGATGATGATGATGATGATGTGCCTGCTGTTGCAGTTGTTGTTGCTGCTGCTGCTGCTTATGTGATTGTTGTTTTGGCTGTTGATGTTGCTGCTGTTGCTGTTGAATGTGCTTCTCTTCCTGAACAATTACTTGTTGCTGGTTGCTTGTCACAACAACATCTTCTTCACTATTATTTTTATTGTTTAACAAAATGTTATTGTTATTATTGTTTACACGTTCGACGATTTCAACAACTGTAAGGACAGAGAAAGAGAGAAAAGTTATTATTATATTTATATATAAAATACAAAAAAAAAAAAATAATAAATTAAATATTTGAATAATTTAAGTCAACAACAAATGCTAAGATCTCATGATGCCCCATGTCCGTCATACCATTGAGAACGAGCGGCCAACATCTGACGTATAAAAATTTACTATTTCTCGTGATATTCAATATACAAAATACAATATACATAAGTAGTTTAAACGAGTTTAAAATTAGCCCGCACTACTGCTCATTATAGATACTTGTATCTAGATACATTTGGTGTTACAACAAGAACAATTGTTGCCGATACAAAATAATTTACAATATCATAATAATTGATGCCAATTGATGCTAAATGCTAATAACTTCTCAACAAGCCAAGCAGAACCTCAAACTATTATAGACAAAAATGACGATGATGATGCTGCTGCTGCTACTATTGCTGCTGCTAAAGATGATGATCATGAACACAGAAGGAAGCAGAAGAGTAAAAATACATTTTTATTTTATTTTTTGTATTTTGTATTGTGTTGATTATGTTTTGCTTACTCAAATTACTTGGGCGACTTCACTTCATCTTCTTCATCTTTATGATGATGTCTATGTGTTAAAAGAAAGATGAAACTACTACTACCCAGAGATATTTTCTTACTTTTTGTTATAGATTTTTTATGAGCTTTAAACAATTAATATGAAATAACAACAATCAACAATAAATAGTAAGCATCAATGAATTCTTGTTTGTTTGTGCTTTTTCTTAATTACAATAAAATGCTTCATTAAGATTTAATTACCCAATGAAGAATCTATGTGAAAATAAGAATACTAAATAGAAAACGAAAGAAATTGAAGGAAAATTGTGAATGAATCTTGTACAATGATTTTCTTTTAAAACAAATTTTCATTTATAGTGAATGAGATGAAACGATACAAGAATTTGATAAAGGGAATCTTCTTTTTAATTATTGTATTGTTGATATTATAAGTATAAATAACTTTTACTAAGTACTTACAATGAATATGTACATATAAGTGAAAAACCCATTCAATGACAATATTTTATGACTAAATCAAACCAATAAAAATAATTATCATTTTTAAGAACAACAATTTTTTAATCATAAAATGAATAAATATAAATATTGATATATGTACGTAAGAAATGCAATATGAAAACACAGACACTGTATACATATAACAATAGAGGGCAGGCTGACTACTCATACTCCATTTATAAGCATAAGGCAGAAGTGCTAATCTGTAAAGTAATTAAACTCTTCTTCTTTGTTTTGTTGTTATTGTTTCACATTTGGTTTCCTTAAAAACCAATACACTTAAGTAAACTTTGAACTAAATAATAATTTATTAATTAAACTATAAATATAAAGCAAGCAAGCAAAAAAGCGACTGAGCGAACGAACACATAACAATAAATATTTGTTCTAATCATCAATCTTGAAAGCGCGTCGTCGACATTAAACAACAAAACACCAAACACTAACACTAACAATGCAACAAAAATTATCACTAAATAAAACTTTAGTTGTAGTAGAATTTAAACACTCTTTATGCGAATAAAAAGATAATTTTTAAAACGAAAAATAAAACAATTTTCTCTTCAAAATACTAAATTTCCAATGATCCACGATTTATCTTTGGTAAATCTTCAAGTAAATCCAATTATTCAAATTCTTACAAATTATATCAATATTCATTTTTTTCTAATAACTCATAGTGAGAAGTTTTGAAATTCCTAAATGAATTAACTTTATAAATACATGATATTATAATCCAATTTGATTCAACTCTTGAAATATGTTTATGTTGTGTAATGAACATACGGCTGTGAAGTTTTAAATCAATCTTATCTAAACACTTCTTCTGGCTGTAAAGGGCTACTATCAATCCTAGTAATCAAAGACCTCTGGCTGAAGTATATTTCCTGCCCAAGAGAAAATATGTTAGGTTTGGAAACGAGTGGACAAAGTTAAATTTAAATGAATTCATTATCATCTCTTTTTTTCCCCCAAAACACAGTAATTTAAGGAATCTTCGATGCCTCCCTCACCACAAACATTATGACAAAGTGAGTATTACTCAATCGCACTGCAATATATATGAATGGTATACAAAATTATCGTCATGCACTGTGAAAATGTACTTAATTCCAGATTTATCTGTTGACAATATGCATGCAGCATGGAGAAGAAAATTAAAACCGGATACAGGCAGAATTCGGCGATAATTTGATATAAATTTTACTTAATACTTACTTATAAAAAAGATGTATGTAGATACTATGTGTCTCCTTGAAAAGGTTAAGAAACCAAAATTGCTTAACAGAAACTTATATCAGTGACTGACTATGTATTATCTCTTCTTACTCACATCTTCTAATCAGATACGCTATTATTACTTATCAGAGAATAAATACACTCTTCTCTTTTCTTTAGAATGCGAATAAATAAAAAAATAAACTCACAAAACTATGAAATCTATTCAAAATACAAGTGACAGCTGTCGAATCTAAAACAAATCAAATATCTGTCAGAACTCTATGATGTATTGTGTTTTATACGTACATATATATAAGTAAGTATATACTATACTGATGGACGATATGATCTGGACACCTATTTACTTTGCTTTTATTAACACAAATCAAATAGAAATTGATAACATACAAACAACACAATTATCTATCTGAACAATCATCAATTGATGTGAGATTTATGTGTGAAAACAAAATGATTTTAGGTCATTTGGTTACATTTTTATTAATCAATTTTTCCACTTTTTTTTCTCTTAAATTGAATATAAATTAATAATTGTATTAATAATAAATGGATTTAATAAATTTATAGTTCTGAGAGCCTATAAAATTAATTAAAAAGTGTCGAGATAAGAAACTTTGAAATTTAAAAGCAAAGCAAAAAACTGATAATCAAGAAATGTTCTATGAATGTAATCAATTCAATGGAAATACAAAGGACTACTTAAGTAATAAGTAAAAGGGGTGTTTGTAGTACCAGTTTTTTTTTTTTTTTTTCAAAGTTGCTTAAAAGGGAGTTTGATTTTAATATGATATTAATTTGATATGGTACTTAATATCATATTAATGAAAAATCTTATAATATGGATAACAACATGTTAGCATTAATAAAGAAGGAAAATACTAATTTTGGATTCACAATGCTTTTATAGTCGTTTATGCCCCCATCCACTCAGGATTGCATCTTTTTGTATCATGAACAGCTGTGGTTGTGGCTAATTGTGGGGAAATTAATATGGGCATTTTGTAAAAAATACATGATTAAGAAGAATCGTAGCATTTGCAAACAATTCTAGCTGCTCCCTTTTTCATTCCTGCTAAATATTATATTAAAATTAAGACAACAATTTTAAAATTTAGAATTTAATTAAAATTGTTTTGTGCTCCGATCAGCTTTGTTTAATGTTGATCTTTAATCTACATAGGTGAAAAATTATGACTCATTCTATGCAATTAACCCATGTTAGATAGAAAGACTCGTTCATGGTTGATCTATCAATATCATATTCTAATGTAATGCTCTTGGACTAGTCTAGCAATTCCTTCAGAATTTTGAATTCTCTTACATTAAAAATGAATGGTTAATAAAATATTACACATAATCTGTTAATAGAAAAGAAAGGGATCATGCTCAAAACAACTTCTAATTTAATTTATAATATTTCCGATACACGATTTTTTATTCCACTTGATTTGTCTCCTTTTTATAATTTACTTATATTGGCCCACATATAAAGTGTACATAAATCAGTATTTTGAGCTTTACGAATATTCTAAGTAGAATGTATGGAATGTTCAATTATGGACCACCCATCCCACTAATATACATGTATGTACATATTATTACATATTATCCAATATCCATGAGAAAGAAGTTCCCCTATTCTCAACAAAAAACATAATTTGACATTGGACTTTCAAGGATAATTTTCTAAGGATCATACAAACAGAATTAAAATATGTAATTTAGAATTTATTGTAGAAAATTTATTAATGGATTTATGTCTTGTATTATTTCTAAATTCTGAAATTATTAAAATTTCTTCCTAATTTCCAATTTGTGTTCTTTTTCTAAACGAATTAACTATAAATACTGTAAAATAAACTAAATACTTTATACAGTTTAATTTTTCGAAAACTTCATTTCTATCTCTTCTCTTATCTGTAATACATAACGCCTCTATATAAACACAACACATATACACACACAACGAATATTAAATGCTATTTAAAGATAAATTAGCATAGACACTTTTTCAAATAAAAAAAAAAAAATTAAATACAAAAATCAACATTTGAAGCGTGCGTAGAACGGTCGCTGGTCGGTGTCTGATACAAACATTTAATCAGAGTACGTAGATAGGGAGGAGCAAACAAACAAGAAGGGGGCATAGGGAGAGAAGTTGAAATGACAAAGTGTTGAAGTATAAAATGTTTAAACTGCGATATTTAACAGCGTCATATGACAACATCAGAAGATACTCAAGCATCCAGAGAAGGGTAACACAAAACCAGCACCAACAACAAAATGTGTTAATTAATTTCAATTATCACCAAAGACTAGAAAATTTAAAAAAAAAAAAAAAAAAACTATTAAAAAATATTTAAAAAAAAAAAGTAGAAGCGTGGAAACCCAGCAAGAGTTGTTAATGTTATTTAATAATATTAAAATTAAAATGCGGCACGAGTAGTTTCATTTTGTTTTTGTTATTAATTTACAAAACAAACAACAATAAATCAAAAATTCTATGTAAATAATTTTATATTGTAGCATTGCAATATAAAAAAAAAATTGTGATCATTGGTCAAGAATGGAGCAAAGAACGGGTGGAGGGTGAGTACTGATGCCAGTGAGACTAGGGCAATAATAACGACAAATAGATAGATAGATGTGCTGCTAGGCTGAGGCAACACAATTGAGGCATATTATTATAGAGGAGAATTATAGAAACTCATTTAGTTTGGTGGCCTCATTGAGTTGAATTTTTTTTTTTGTATGTAAATTTTGTTGCTTTTACTCTGTGTATGATCAATGTAAATATGTATCTACATATTTATCTATAGTGATATATGTTTAAGCATGTATACAAACATATGTGTATCTGTTTGTTTGAATCTATTGTCACTATTTAGTTATTCATAGTAAACAACCCAGAGATATATAGAAAAATATATACATACAAGGTTATTAGATCAAAAAATGCTAAATAATTACAACAAACAAATAAATAAAGCAACAAAAACTTGCCAATTACAATACAAAACAATAACAACAACTTGATAGCAGCACAATAACAAAGTAAATACTTAGATACATAAATAATATAATAGAAAAAAATAAAACAAAATCGAGACACAAGGAAATCAAGTCAAAATCGCAACGCAAATAGTATTGCATTTTTTGTATTCAATATATTTTGATTTTTATACATATTTATATTTATCTAATTTTTATCATATTAATTATTAAAAATAAATAAATATAAATGTATGGGGTCTATTTAAAAAAAAAAAGGATTGGCTTTTAGAATGTCAGATGCATTACAATGTTTATCACAAGTTGAGAACACGAATTTACTGAAGCTGCCAATTGGATTTAGAGACACACAAGTAATTTCTTCAAAGGATATTTCCATTTTCTATACGTTAAGAATTAAGATCCCCGGGCACTTTGCAACATGCTTAGAAGTAGAAGTCAGGAAAAAATGAGAAATCATAGAGTTCAAGTATTTGTTGGGTATTAGAACCAGTCGAGAACATCAACAAAAGGACGCTTCCAATTGAGGTGGCTGCCTGATTTAACAGACATGCCGCTGAACTAGGGATTGATGCAGAAGCTTTCTCCTGTTGCATCTGTCCCGAGTTCTTTACTGAACTTACACATTATGGACGTGTAAAATTTCACATCACAATGATTCATCTATGGCGAAACCAAACCAAATCACTACTCCTTTTGTTTGCCGTTTTTTTTTTTTTTTCTATATAAATTTTCATTGAAATTGGATATTCACTTGTTTATTGTGTTATTTTTTGTTTGAATACATAAGTATGTTGTAAATTGTAACAAAAGAAAATAATGTTCTGTGAAATTACTTGGAAAATATTATAATCACAACAACAAAAAAATGCATTTCAATGTGTGTTTGTGTGTCATGTATGTATTTACTTTGAATGAAATTCAATTCAAAATCTTGATAAAAGTAACAAACATTTAACTAACACAAAAAACAGAACAGAACCAAACCTCAACAAAAAACAATAATATGGAACTTTGCTATAGAAAACTGTTATACGACAATGAGAATGCTGAGTTAAAATTAATATAAATAAAAAATATATGTAATTATTGTAATTAATTCTAAAAGTCACAGACTACAATAACAACTAAAAATTCACTCTCACTCATCTAATGTTACTCATACGACGATGAAATAAAAATAATTGATGGAATCGATACCCTCCTCTCTTTCGACACCTTCTTCTTCATTGTTTTAAAACTGCATTTTATATTAAAAAAAAATTCAAATTTCTGCTGTTAATTCTGTTTCTCCTCCTGCTGCTGCTGACGGCGTTTGTATGTTGTTATTAGTATATAATGTGAGAAAATATTGTTTTAAACTAAGAATGTCGAGTCAGGAGTTTGTATTATTAAATGCCATAAACACATAAGCACACACACATACACACATACATACACATGCTTACATGTACTTAAAAGTATAAAAAATAAAAATACCTATATTTATGTATATAAACAGACAAAAGTAGATACAAAAGTTGCATATTTATACCTTCTTTTGGCTTCTTCCACCTCTTTGATATGTTGTTATATATAAAAATAAAAATTGATTTTTCTTTTAGTAGTTTTTCTTTTCTATTCAATTCAATTGCAGCAAAAGCAACAAAAACAATAACACACAATAAAAAGGGGTCATCATTTGGATTTGTTTTTTAATTTCTGAATGATTTGTTATTGTTAAATATAGAACAACTTAGCAGTTGAGGTTTCTCATTCTGCACCTGATCAAATTGTCTTATTGTGCTGCATTCATTTAACTATATCTATACATATTATTATAAAACAAATTCTCCCGCCACGTTTATCTGTCTCAAAAACTACAGAACGAATTTTAATATAATTTTCACCAATAGACAAAATGATTCATGAGGAAAGCATAGAGACATATTTTAAAATCAATCAACTCGCCTTTGTCAAACATCTCATCAGGTCAACCAATCAGTATCCTAATAATTTGTTGGGAAGAAGTGGCAGGACAACGTCAGCCCGGATATCTTCTAGTGTTACATATAACATAATGTTTTTCGTCTTTTGTGTTTACATGGTGTTTACATATTCTTAGTACGTTAGGTGTTTTGTATGTTGTCCCCTTAAATTCCTTTCATTTTTAATTTTGTTTAATATCAAATTCTTCTATTTCAATTAGGACTAGTGCACATGAGTTAAGAACGGCAATTCACAAGGAGCTTATTCCAAAGAAAGCACCTGGGTACAACCTCATCACCCCAAAGATGATTATTGAGCTACCAAACTGTGCAATATCATTCCTTGCAATGGTCTTCAATGCAATACTCAAAGTGGGTTACTTTCCAACACTATGGAAGAAGTCCGTAGTAATTATGATCACAATGGGTAAAGACATATCAATGGTGTCTTCATATCGGCCAATAAGTTTGCTCCCGGTGCTATCAAAATTATTTGAAAAAATTTTTACCAAGAAGCTCGCACCACACATAAACGCAAACAACATCATCCCCACACATCAATTCGGGTTTAGATCAAAACACAGTAAAATCGAGCAAGTAAAGCGTGTCACTACTGAAATCAGAACTGCTTTTGAACACCGAGAATACTGTTCAGCTATATTCATTGACGTTGCTCAAGCTTTCGACCGAGTATGGCGTGTTGGTCTCATTTACAAAAAAAAATACCTGCTTCCACAGAACTCACACAAACTGCTAGAGTCATATCTAACCAAAAGGCTATTCGTGGTAAGATGCAAAAATTTCACCTCTAATGAGCATCACATAAACGCTGGCGTTCCTCAAGGCAGTGTTCTTGGTCCGCTCTTATACGTACTATTCACGCTGCCCCAAAAAAAGCATCAAAAGAGCTATCCGATCACCTGCAACTTGTATCTGTCTGGCTGGACAATTGGAGTATAAAAGTCAATCCGGATAAATGTAAGCATGTGACATTCACCCTAAATAAGAGTGACTGTCCGTCTATCATCTTTAACAACACCACTGTTCCACATGCTACTGAAGTCACCTACCTAGAAATTCATTTGGACAGACGACTCACCTGGCGGAAACATATAGAAGCCAAAAAAATCAGCATGAAATTAAAAGCACAGTCCCTCCACTGGCTCTTAAACCCAAGATCTGGTCTAAGCCTCGATCTAAAGATGCTACTATATAACAGCATAATAAAGCCAATCTGGATTTACGGTTCCCAGCTTTGGGGGAACGCTAGCCCAAGTAATATTGAAGTCATCCAAAGAACTCAATCGAAAATACTTCGCTTTTTAACAGGTGCTCCCTGGTACATATCGAATGCGAACATTCACAGGGACCTTAACGTTCCACTAATTAAAAATGAACTGGCTCAACTGAAGCAGAAATATCAACTTAAACTCTCGCAACATCCTAATCCACTAGCTCGTACACTCTCTCAAACGAGCAGCCACACGCGCCTACGTCGAAATGACTTTCCTGCCCCATGAACCTTAGAGGACCACGCAACACTGTAAAGTTTCTTTAGCTCACCACTAAGGGAACTTGTAAATCAAACAATCCATAATTTTAAGATTTCTACATTATTATTAGGCTTTGTGTACAAAGTGATTCAATAAATAAATAAAGGTCGAAAAAAAAAAAAAAAATATTAGGAATAGTGAAGCACTGTTTCTCTATGTAACTTGGATTCCTAATTAAATTGACTTCACTTGCTTATTGATTGTCGACGAGATCGGACGGATGCTTACTTTTGCTTTTTTAAAACTACTAAATGATCACCGACGATGTGATTGGGCGCTATTTTTATTTTTTTTTTCTCTTTTCCGTTCCTTCCCTTCTTTTAAGTTTTAAAGAATCTTGCTTCGCAAATATTTACAATATTTTTATTTAATTTAATTTTTTTTAATATTTATGCTTTTTAGGGTTCCGTACCCATAGGGAACTAACGGGACCCTATTACTAAGCTTACAATGCATTGTTCTTTAATTTAACCTTTTGTTTAACTTTTTTTTTTTGTAGTATACTTTGAGCTGTTAATTGTAGTATACTTTTAGGCTATTAAATATAAACATAATTTTATATTTTAAGCAAAAAATCTTGTACAATGGTACGGAACCCTCCGTGCGCGAGTCCGACTCACACTTGGCTGATTTTTTTTAATTTTATTATTTTTAAAATTTTATTTAAACTTTGTTTATTTTTCTTTGTATATTTTATTTTTGTATGTGTTTTATCGCTTAATATGCCACAATGGGCGTATGAGTAATAATAATATTTTTCTTTTATCTTTTTATATTGTAAAAGTTGAGATATCTCAAGACTTGTTTCATATTGAATTTAACTTAATGTGACGTGAGGCGACGCGACTCGACCCAACTATAATATAAGCTTTTTAATTGTTTCGGATTAACTTGAATAATAAATAGAAAAAGTAATAAATCAATAAAAAATGATGATTCCACAGTCTAGTCTGTACTATAGAAAGTATTAGATTTTATTTCAACTTACTTATCAACATTTTTAAGTAAGAATAAACAAAAGGAAGAGGACAAAACCACCATCAAAATCAAATTCTTCTTATTAGTTTTTACAGAACATAGAAATGAATCTAAATGAAAATAATCAGTGGCAATTCATTCCTTTTAAATTATATTTAGGCGTTTAGATATAACATTGCGTATACGTAATATTGTTTTAAAAGAATTTTTTGCTTAAAGTAAAATTCTCTTGTTAATGAATTTTTTTTTTCTTTTCCTTTGGAAATTTAAGAAATAAACAAATTAAATGAAGAATGTAGACAACAAAAAACGACATCGTGATTTTCAATTTACAAATTCAAAATGGAGAACAAAACTACATATTTACAATTAATAAAAATAAAAAAGACTAAGTTTGATTCTCAGGAAAGGAAAAATTCGTTTTTGATAGTAAAAAAAAAAATATTAAAAGATCAATGAAGTCAAGCAAGCAAGCACAATAAAAAAAGCAGAGAAGACGATCATCATCATCACAGTCATAAACAACAAAATAATAATTTTTTTATCCAATATTTTGACATGACAGAGTTACAACCACACAAAAAAAAAAAAAATAAAATAATTAAAACAAAAACGTTTTGTATAAAATAAAACAAACTAATTTAAATGACGAGCAGAAAAACAACAATCAACAACAACGAAGAATAAACTTCATTAGAATCCAACAATAGAAGCAGCAGCAGATGTTATTGACTACTCAAAAATGTTATGATGACTGGCCGAGGTCCCTAGCAACACTTTCAAGCTTTAATGTACTAAGATTTATGAAAAAAAAAGCATCAAAAAATCATCAAAAACAATTTCATCAACATTAATAATGATACCCATTGATGATCATGATGATGGTGCAGATGCCACCCCATTTACCAATTGATTTAATTTAAACTAAAAAATTTAATATAAATTTTTCTATATTGAAATAAGAAGTTAAAGAAAACACAATTTCATTTTTAACAAATCAGTTAAATTATTGCATAATAAATATATAATTTATATTTTGTGCGCTTGGTTACTAAACACACGACCTTCATTTCAGTTATCAGACTAATGATTGAATTTTTCATAATCGTTAAAGGCACGCATTTTAGTGCCACTTCATGAAGTATTTAAAATTAGATAAGAATTGTTTTATTAACGAAATAAACAATTTAATTGTATTTAGACATGTGTTAACTTTATACTAAAGAATTTTAGTGGAAATTGTACAACAAATTGTATTTTTTTTTTTTTTTTTTTTTTTTACTTTAATTTAAGGTTTCATAAGCATAAGACAGAAATGATTTCATGTACTTATGTATGTATACTAAGAGAAACCTTCATCGTTAATGAAAAGTAAACATTTCCTATCGTCAAGTACTTACTTGGATAAAAGGTTAAATGATCTGGCACAGTGCAACACAATGTAAGTACTGTCAAAATGGGTGTGTGTCTTAGATTCTGGAACTCAGATGAAAGAACCAAAATCAAAGCTAAGTTGTGTTTCTTTGACCACATGACACTAACACAAATTTAAAAGATTCAACCAAAAACATGCTATAGCACTTAAGACTCATTCAACTTTTCTTCTCTTTACCCTGCTACTAGAGTCTACTGAATATAAATACCGAGAAAAGGAGTCGCAATATTCATCTTTAAGAACATAATTATGCAATATATAAGGGAAAAACTCAGTAATACACAAGTCTTCATTTCAATATGAAATGCATTGGCTAAGGGGATATTTTTCCATTTCTTTAGAAGTGCAAAACAATTCCACATCTTTTCTTCAAAGTAACAATTTACTACTCTCTCCATTCTTGTCATTCAAATGTATCATTTTATGGATGAAGAAGACACAAAGTATGTCAAATGTATGTGTCATTTGTCTGTTGGTATTACTACTTTCTTCCTCATTCTTTATTTTATATTTGAAAGATTTTGATAGATAAAATTGAAAAGGATACAACGAAACACATGAAACCCAAGCAGCATCAACGGCAGCAGCAGCATTGTTTATAAAAGATACGCAGATACACATATTTTCCTACTCTTCTCAAACTGCGTCATTTCATTGAATTTAATTATTAAATTGAAAGATATATATATAGATATATATAGAGAGAGAAGAGGATGATGATTAAAATAAGGAAAAATAGAGAAAATATTTTGTACATTTTGAGAAAGAAAAAAAAAAAAAACATTGTCAAGCTAAATGTATCTATAACTTGTATCTTTCAGAGTATGACGCTGTTGTCTATTTATTGAAAATAAATGATGAAAACACAAAAGAAAATGCACATAGTATTTTCACGCAAATAATAAAATAAACAAAGAACAATTTTTTCTTTCTTTAAAATCATTGAACTTATTTTTTTAATGCAGAAACAATAATATTTTTCATTATTATAAATGAACAAAATGGAACCTTTTTCTTTTCTCTTTTGTGTGTGTGTGTGTTAACAGTTGCATTTAATTCATTAATCCTTTTTCTAATCTCAGAGAAAAGTTTTTAATAAAATTCAACACAACATCATTTTCGACTTTAAACACGTGCCAAAAAAACTGATAATAAAAAAAAAAGACTTAAAAAAGACAAACACCGACGACCGACAGCAAGTCCAACAACTTTGTTGACAATTATTCTTTGGCCAAAAGCCAGGAACAAGGCAAAAGCAAAACCAAAACCAACAGAAAAAGAGAACATAATAAATATTTCAAATGTTTGGTTGATGGTAATGAACTTGACAATTTTTCAATATATAAAACAAAACAAAAAATTAAATAAAATAAAAAAAGAGAGATAATAAAAATGATAGAATTTTTTTCTTTTATTTATTCATTTTTGTTTGTTTAGTTCCGTGCAACAGTTTCGAACACCTGTGCCATACACAACTAAAGCAGCCACTGCCACAGAGCCACCATAGCCACAAGCCACAAGTCAAATGCAATGCAAATTGTGCTCTTAGAATGCTAGATAGATAGTGAAGCAAAGAAAAGATACTTGTGTCTTATACTAGATACTCGTAGATACATTTAGATTCTCTATTATATTTATTTAGTGGGTGTGTTTGTTGTTGTGTATAATTGACAGACAAACAGACAACTTTTTCTCATATTTCACATCATAAAATGTATCTTAAAAAAGTGTACTTAGTCGTCTTAAATTGCACCACAAATGACAGAGTGCAAAAGATACAGATAGATGATGGTGTTTATTTTAAAGGAGGAGTAAAATAAATGAGCCATAATCATAAGTTTTTAAAGTTATGTGCAATGATATAGAAAATAGATTCTTTTACACACACAACTAAATATTATTACAAGGGAGAAGTTAGAAAGTGTTAAATAAATGGCTTAAATTGTATCTTCTACTATAGAAAAATGTATCCATTTTTGTTACTCTATGTACATCGAATAAAAAAATATGAGAGTGTGAGAGATTTTTGTTATTTCACGTACATAATACGATCGAAGAAACAACTATGTACTACTAAAAACACGTGCCAAAAGCTCAAATTCCAGGAAAAACTTGCAGCTTGCTTTGCCATTTTTTGCTTAGCAACAGAAATTTTATACAATTCAAGTTCCCATCATCATCTTCATCATCATTACTATTATTATCATCAATACCATTGCCATCATCAACATAACATTATCCCAAATAAAAAGAAGCAAAGTATAACAGTTTAGTGTGTGTATGTGCGTTTGTCAATGGGCCATCGCCGGTGTCATACTACATACAATAAAAACTCGAAAAATAAATCAATGAATTATTTAACCAGATTGAAAATACCAACACAGCAGCAACGATATTTTTCAATTAAAAACCAATTACAGTAACATTTTGTTCAGAGAGAATGTAAGCGACCTGAAAAGTTATGGTATCCTGCGAATGTTGCCAACTGCGAAAAGAGCGTAAGTAACAAGAGAATGAAGAATACTCGAGTGCGTAAGTGAATGAGTGAGTGAAGTCATTCGAACTAAAAATGTGCTAATATTAGAAGAAAAAATATATTTTATGAATGACTTTTGAGTGGAAAAGAAGTAGTAAGTTTAATTGAGAGTAAAAATCAAAAAGACATCTTCCTCATCCACAGCCAATCTATCCATCCCCAACTCTCTCTCCTATTTCAAGTGAAAGAGAAAGTAATTATTAAGTGAGAGTGAAAAAGGCGAGTTAAGTTAAAGAGGACACGCTTATATCATATAAGAATGAATGGCATTCGCATTAACAAAGGTGATGGAGAACAAAGAAAGAAGTCTAAAGGTAAATGAGTGGTAAAAATGCATTACTTTAAGAAAGAGAATTAAATAATTTCTGGGATATTCTTTAATGCATGTACGTATCTCTAGATTGATGTAACGAAACTTGCTTTTAAAGAGTTGAAAATAATAGTCAAAAATGATAATTTTTAAGAAGTTTCATAATATTTTGTCTACATAGAATTTCCAAGGAAAAAACTAACAATCAAAACATAGACAATGAGGCGCCTAAAGAAGGACGACGACATATGTGAAAGTTTCTAAAATGCTAAAACTTATGACGAGGTTAACTTTCTCACTCACACACTCACTCACTCTTACTCTGCACATAACAATCTCCAACAAATGTCCTGCAGCGAAAGTAAAAGTTAAGCACAGGACCACACAAGTAAACAACATGAATACAACAACATTTTATTGTTACAGTAACTTGTGTTAAAATGAGTGAGTGAAAATGTGTCTTCGTCTCTTCGGCGACAGCAAATGTAGTCCTTAACCTTTAACCTAAATCTGGTCACAAAATAAAAGAAGAGATATTGACGACTCAGCAATGTGAACAACTACTGCTGGTAATATTTGTCAATCTTTCTGTCTCCTGTCATCTCTATACCCACTAACCAAACCCGCAACACACTCAACACTCTTCCTCTCTTGAGTCAAACTATACAACATGTGACAAGAGGCTCACTCACTGAAAACACAAAAATCTGTGCATTGATATGATATAACTGTTATACAAAAAACACAAAAATATCTTTGAGATACAAAAAGAAAGAGAGGAAGGATGGATGCGAGAGAGTGAGAGACATTTTAACTTCCGCTACCGGTTTTTCGTCATATGCTTTCTAACTTAATTCGTTACCGTGTGACTGTCAAAAAAAATACATATGACTGCGCACAGCACGCAGCTCACAGCAGACAAAAAAAAAACAAAGAAAAAAAAAAAAAGAAGAACCAACCAAGAAGAAATAAAATACACCCCAAGGAAACCTAGTGATATTCTTCTTCTTATAGTAAAATATAAAATAAAAGGAATTGCGTAGAGGGTTGGTTTGCCTTCACCACACTCTTCTTTACTGCCTGGTATTGTTCTTTAGGTGTATCTGAGTGTGTATCTGTCCTTGCAACCAGAAATCTTACAAGACGCAAAAGAAGAAGTAGTTAATGCTTCAAATTGCCGGCAAACAGTGGTGACTGATGAACAGCATGAATGAAATAGCAACCAAACCAAAGCAAGAAGATAAAGTTAAAGAGACCCTTTTGCTTGCAAAAAAAGGAAGTACTGGTAGACAAAAGAAACAAGAAACTTTAAGCAATTGCGAGACAAAAAAAAATATTTTGCTTTTTTACGAATTTTCAGAAAAAACAGATAAAAGGAATTATGCAGATGCAAGCAGAAAAATGAAATGCATTCAAAACAGACACAAACAACTCAAATCAGCTGGTTGACAACTATTTCAAAGAAGAATACAAAATGCAAAACAAAATCAGAAATAAAACAAACAAAAACCAAAACAACTACTACTACATAAGCACATCGTACTCACAGCACACACACACACGGACACGTGAAAAAAAAAACAATATGCAAAAAGCAATTAAACACGCCGCTGCTCTGCTGCTGCTACTGCAGCAGCTTTGAATGCAGAACTAAATATGCTACATACTTTTTTAACAACAACAATTAAACGTACGCCGCCGTTGAATGCAATATAGGGAGCAAAAGCACACAAACAACAACAACAATATATGTACTTGAACTTGGTGTATGTGTGTGTTTAATTGTAAAATAAACAAAAACTTATTTACTTATAACAAACGCAATGGCAGCGGTTATGTTAACGTTAAAGCTAACGTCAGTCATTGACGACGACGTCATTTTGCTTTGTTAGTTGTTTTCGTTTGTCGCTCACTGTTGTAGTTGCTGTTATGATTGTAAAATGGATTGAGAGAAATAAAAGTGGATAAAGAAGAGGAAGAACAAAACCAAAAACAGGCAGCAAAAGCAAAAAATTGCTCGTGTCTACTATTGCTGCTAATATGTACTATTGTGGGTTGGTTGTATTGTGTTGTTATCGTTGGTAGTGTTGAGCTTATTCACGTTTGCGGCGACGCTCGCTCGCTGCTCGCTCATTCGTTGCGTTGGGCTTTTGTTGCTTTTGCTTGTTCTTCTTCTTCATAATGTTGTGTTATATATCGTTGTCGTATAACAGTTTTGCACGTTATTTGCATTAAGAATATTTTGTTTTTTTGTGATTCTCGTTCGTCGTTACGTTGAATTTTCATTTCATTTCATCAATACGAACAGAACAGCGCACAAAGTAAGACACACAAAGTCGTCGTCGTCGTGTTGTCGTCGTCATTTCGTCGTAGAAAATTATTTAAATAATTCAAAATTGTTAAAAATACATAAACAATTTTTTATTTAAAAACTGAAATAACGGTAACAAAATTTGAGCTTTTGTTTTCTTCGTCGTCGTCGTCGTTGCTGCTCATTGAGTGTGAGTGATTGAGTGAGTTACACTTTTTACTCATTGTCAG
Organism: Amiota mariae; assembly: GCA_035041805.1. Taxonomy (NCBI): domain Eukaryota; kingdom Metazoa; phylum Arthropoda; class Insecta; order Diptera; family Drosophilidae; genus Amiota; species Amiota mariae. Next base: position 855,441 of record JAWNKV010000332.1, on the reverse strand, counting down.
TGTACAGTGTATGTAAGCCTCCTTACAGTGGCTCTAACTCTGCTCACTGTGCCTGCCTGCCTGGCTTAAGTGAGTCCACCGCTATCGTCGTCGTCATCATCGTCATTGTCGTGTCTTTTGTGCTCGGTTTTCACAACACAACACAACTAACAACTTTGCCTTACATTACACGTTACATTGTCGTCGCTGCTGTCGGTCGCCTACATTTATCGATCACACGTTTTCAAGCATGTTTGGTTGATTGAAGGCAAAAACAAGAAAATTCCTTTACATTTTTTATACAATAAATAAAATAAAAGTATAATATATAAAAATATAAGTAAAAAGTAATGCCAATCCACAACAACGACGACAGAAAGAAATTTATTTGAAGAAATTTTTGTATAGAGGAATAATAAAGAATAGAATAAATTTTAAGCAGAAAAGAAATTATACAATTAAAAAAGCACAGAAACGGAAAACACATAAAAAAAGAGAGAAATAGATAACAACAACCACTTACATTATATTACAATAACACAAAAAAAAACAACAAAGAGTGGTGAGAGTGCAACAACGAAGCATTAAGAATTTTTTCATTTTGGTGCATGAATTAAACAACAACAATACAGTCAAAGTCAAAAGTATAAGATTTATTTTTTTGGTTACTCAAAAGAGAAACAGCAGAAGAGAAGAGAAACCAAATAAACAAAAACGCAATATTAAAATTTGGATAAAAATTTTACAATAAAATTTTAAACAAATTTCAAGTGCAAAGCAACAAAAAAACCAACTCAAAAAAAAGCAACATTTTTGAAAATATATAAAAAAAAAATAATAATTTTTAAATAAAAGCAAGAGAAACAAAAAAAGAGATAGAGAAGAGTGGTGTGAAGCGGCATTTTTGGCATGCTAACAAAAGCAACAGAAGGAGCAGCAGAATTAGAAGAAATAAAAGAAATCAACAAGGAAACGTGACCAAAAGTGTTCCTTATTTTTTCTTCCATTATTTTTCTGTTACTACTATCTATAATCATAAAATATGTTTATAAATAACAATACAAATTTCTCAAGAAAATTTTAAAACGATAATTTTTATAAGCAAAATCGAAAACCAGTTGAGTTAAAGAGAATCTGAATCAATCAACGACGATAATAATAACTTGGTTCAATATAATAAATTATTTATCAAATAAAGTCAATAACAATTATAACAGCACAAACAAGCAAACAACAACAGCAGCGGCTAAAATACAATATACAACTAAACCAATAACAAATAAATCGCCTGCTGTTGCCGCATTTTTAAGGAGAGAGATAGAGAAAAAAGTGCATTCTGAGTATATAACGGCAGACTCATCCATTTAATGCACTCAACTATTACAAAAACAACAATAATAATGAGTGAGTGAGTGAGTGAAGTTCTGCTCTGCTAGCCTTCCTTCATCATCCAACAATCAGAATTGGGCCAAAGAACTAAGTTACAAAAAATAATACATACACTAGTGGGGCCATGAGGTGAGAGCGAAAGTGTTGTTTGAGTTGTGAAGAGAGCGAACGCAGCACATGTAAAATTTATACGGTCAATTGATATTTGCTCAAGCTCTCAACTATTATTCTGCGGTGCTTAACCTAAACTTACACTCAGTTCGGTTCGCTCTACGCTGTGTGAGTGAGTGTGTGTATGTGAGTAGTGTACTTAAATGTTGTTTGTTTATTTGATAAAGAGCAATGAGCGTAACTTAAGATAAAAACAATAAAAATACAAATAAATGAAATCAAACCGTCGCAGCCGAAGGAACACATACACATTGAAATAAAGTTAGAAAGATACGCTGCAGCCGTCAGTCGTCGCCCATCACTGGACTTAGTCCGAAGAGAGACTACAAACAAACAAGTGTTGTTATATTATAATACATATATTCTCAACATAACTACTATTATTTTATTATTTTTATATGTGAATATTATTGAATCGACAACGGTCGACGCCGCAAGTTGAATCGTATTGAACGGCATTACTCAAACGTAAGCGAGTCGAACGTGTTAACGTCGAACGTGTTAACGTCGTCCGTAGTTGATACTATGAGAAAAAAATAAACCCGTCGTAGCCGTAAAGAATATTCATTCACAACATTCAATTAAAATCGGCGCGCGCGGTTTCTTTAGATAAAATAATTGTTAGACTTAAAACAAAAATAACTACCTAAGGTGCATTGAGAATAAATTAAGCAAAAAAAAAAAAAAATATAAAAAATAAAAATCAATTATTAGTGAGAACAATAAATAAATTCACATAAGCTCACGCATGCAACCACGCACAAGTGACGTTAATCTGCTATCGAGTCACTCGTAATAAATAAATCATTCAGTCACTCGATTATAATAATAAAAAAATAGAGTTGTGCTTAATAAAATAATAACTTGCTTTCCTTGTACATAATAATAATAATAAAAGCTACACACTATAACAATAAACAACAAATCTAAAAATGGTCGCCCCAAATATTACAACAGATGCCAGTGGTGGTGGCTCAGCGACACGTTTGCGTAAATTCGATCGGACAGACAGTGAACTGGCGTGTGAGGAAGCTGCCCGCCTCACAGCTGAGCAACAGGAGGATGGCGATCAAAGTCCTGAGGACGATGATGATGACGACGATGAATTGAGCGAGTATGGAGAATTTCCACCACCGCCGGACGGTGGTTACGGTTGGGTTATATGTTTTGCATCATTTATGTGTAACATGATTGTCGATGGTATCGCTTACACATTTGGTATATTTCTGGATGAGTTTGTTGTATACTTTGGAGAGGGCAAAGGAACAGTTGCTTGGGTTGGATCATTGCTTAGTGGCGTTTATTTGGCTGCTGGTCCGATTGTCTCCGCCCTAGCGAATAAATACGGCTGCCGGACAGTTTGTATAGCGGGCAGCATTGTCGGTTGTATTGCTTTTGCATTGGCCACGCTCAGTACCAGTGTCAGTATGCTTATGCTCACCTATGGTGTGATTGGAGGCTTTGGCTTCGGCATGATTTACCTACCCGCTGTTGTCGCTGTGGGCTACTACTTTGAGACAAAGCGTTCACTGGCCACAGGCATTGCGGTCTGTGGTTCTGGTTTTGGTACATTTACATTTGCGCCACTTGCTTCGTATTTGCTTGAAGAATATGGCTGGAAGAATGCCTTACTGATCTTTGCCGGTTTAATCTTGAATTGTGCCATATTTGGAGCTATGATGCGTCCACTCAAGTATCCCAAAAAGAAGAAGGTTAAGCCACTCATGCAACGCATGTACGAGGAGAAACAAATGCAAATGGAACGTGGTTCATTTGCGGGTTCACATTTTATGGTGCAACATCCAGATGGAACAGTGGAACGCAAGCTAAAGATGCCTTTAAATGCGGATCCGGGTGTTCATTCTAGTTTGAATTTGGAGTTGCTGGCGCAACAAAGTGGTGGCCTCCATCCAGTATCAACATTGCCAACCATCACTGAAGCAAAGGTAGTCGATGTGCATAACGCCCAAAGTCCACCACCCAATGGCAACGCGGATAGCAATGGACAGCTGGATGTACGTAGCGCCCGAGGTCGACGCTCACATCGCAACTCAGAAACGGACACAAGTCCATACAATTCACAAGATGCCATGACACGTAATGCCTCACAGCCAGCCTTCATGGCCGCTGATCATCAAAGTCTTCCAAAGAATGGTTCAGTGCCGTCCTTTAATCGAATACGCAAAACATCCGCAAGTGAACGTTTCCAACCCTCGTTGGCTGCCATACGCGCCTCTTCACGTAACGACTTAGAAGCAGGTAATGCTGGCAATTTCACTGCATCGAAAATGTCATTGTCGCAACGCCAAGAGAGCAGTGGCAAAATGGTGCGCCCAATGTCGCGTAAAGATATTTTCTATTCCGGTTCGGTTACGAATTTGCCGCAATATCAATCGCAAAAATCATTGACAAACTATCGCAACTCGGTTTTATCGCTACCCAAATACGAGAAAAGCATGCAAGCTCTCGACCCACTTGCCGAGGCCGAAAAGCAACGCGAGAATTACGATCTTTGCCCCTGCCTTGGCATACCGGACTCTGTGAAATCTGTTGTGAACACTATGTTGGATGTAAGTTTGCTCAAGGATCCAGTTTTCATGCTCATCGGTGTCTCAAACGTTTTCGGCATGGCCGGCCTATATGTGCCCTTTGTGTATCTGGTTGATGCCGCCCAAAAAGATAACATCCCCAAAAATGATGCTGCTTTTTTGCTCTCCATTATTGGTATTACTAACACAGTGGGTCGTGTCGTTTGTGGTTGGGTCGCTGATATGCCTCAAGTCAACTCATTGCTGTTAAACAATTGTTGCCTACTCATCTCAACAATTGCCGTCACCCTAACGCCATTCTGTCACTCGTATGCCGCTTACATTACGATGGCCGTCTTCTTTGGAATCGCCATTTCGGGATACATTTCGCTCACGTCAATTATACTCGTCGATTTGCTTGGTTTAGATAAGCTTACAAATGCCTTCGGTTTGCTTATACTCTTCAGAGGATTTGCGGCACTCATTGGCACACCACTGGCTGGTGCCGTCTATGATGCTACCAAAACATATGATCTACCATTCTTCATGGCCGGTGGCCTATTTGCTTTGTCGACAATAACCAGTTTCTTGGCGCCATGTCTCAAGCGTTGCTCGAGCAATGGTGACACTCCGGTACATGGTGAAACACTCACACCCATTGACGAAGAACAAGCAGAAGATGTTGAAGATGAGGAGGATCAACCAATTACTATTGTACCCAAGATTATAAAAACATTAGCCAGTCCAATGCAAGAAGAGACACAAATGCAATTCCCAACAACAAATGCTGAATCGAGACTCTAAAGTCGGGGACAACAACACACAACAGTGTCATCGTCTCGGGATGTCAGTCAGGTCATTAAAGTTGAAGGAGATTTGATAACTCAAAAAGGGGAAGTAGGGTCTGGGGGGTTTGTGAGGGTGTTGAGTTTTGAACTCTATGAGCAACCAAAAAATAAAAATTATATACAAAACATAAAAAAATTAAAAACCAGAGCGATATTTTTTTAGTAACTTATACAACATAAAGAATGAATGAAGAGAAGAGAATGGAATGGAATGAAAAAATGAGAAAATTTGGGAAGAAAGTGAGAATGAAAGCAAAAGCTATAAAACGCATACAAATTAAAATTATTAAATTAATAATAAACATAAAAGTTATTACGAATATGAAGAAGAAATGAACACAAATTAATTAATTATATATATAAAAATATACTATATACAACAACAAAAAACAATGGACGTTATACAAAAATAAATTACTATTACTAAATAAAGGCTAAAGCAAAAGTAGCAATAAAATTAACAGCCACAGCAAAATATTTAGCAACTTAGAAGCTTAGCATATTTAAAAAAAAAAATTAACAAATAATAATATACATTTGTAATAAAAAATGGAAAGAATAAACTATTAAAGATAAGATAATAGTATAAAGCGCAAGGCAACACACGGGATTATGGTAGTTGATATATGAAGGAGGATGAGGAGAAGGAGGCACGGGAAGAACCACTGTGGATAAGAGAAGCCGAAGAAGAAATGCGCGCGCGCTCTTCAAATACCAAAATATTTTAAAATTTCTCTTTTTATTATTAATTATTATTTCAATGTTTATTTTTGTTTTTATTTAGTTTCTATGAGAATGAAATTAAAAACAAATATTGTGAATCACAACAAAACAAACATAAAACACGAAAACTAAAAATTTATAAAAATATATTTTTATTGTTATTATCATTATTATTAAATGTAATTAAATATTATTATTATTAATTATGATTGTTATATATTTTAATTGTAAAAAAAAAATATTAATAAAATAATTATGTAAAAGCAAAAAAGTGTAGAAAAAAATAGGAAAACAAACAAACAAAAAAAGGCAAAATAAACTTAAAAACAAAAAAAAGAAAAATTATAAATTAAATAATTCTTAAAAATTTTAATTTTAATAAATTTTTATAATTTCTTCGTAGGACAGAAGTATAAAGTAAATAATGTTAAGGTATGTTGTAGTGGAAAAATAAATGTGTAGTTGAAATCAAAACAAATGTAGAAATCGAAAAATTAATAATTTGCCATAATATAAAAAAGTAGCAAAGAAAATATATAAAACTAAATTATGCCACAACAAAAACAACAACAACCAAGTAGAACTTTCAATGGAAATAATTTTTGTACTTTAAATCTTAGTTTCTTAATAATTTTATTACATTATTTTATATATAAAAACATAATAATAAAAAAATTAATAAAATACCTTTCACAAGAAAATAATATTGAACAATAGTCAGTCAAGTCAGTCGGGTCAATTTGTATGTTTATTGGATGATGCTCAAAAGATCAATTCCATTTTGATCAAGAAATGCTTTCTATAGCTCAAGTTGTCCATATTATAGCATAAAAGAAATTGAAGCTTCATGCTCAAGTGGTCTGGATCTGATCAATCTTAAATTTTAATACAAAATCATAAAGCAAACAAATAATAACAATACATATTTTGTTTGTACACAAAAAGTATTCATTCAATAACAAACCTGAAATCATACAACATTTGCTTGCTAATATCTCTCAAATACTATTTCGTTAGACATTTATAGATGTTCGCTTATTGTAAACAGTTTTTATTTATATGTAAGTCCTTCTGTTCCAACAAATGCGATTATTTCCAATCATTCATTGTTTGAATTGTACATAAATGTTTGATAATAATGAGTACCCGCCCCCTTTAATTGATTTCATTGGGTGTCCTTACCTTTCAATGACGTCTTTATTTTAGTTTTTGTTTTAACGATATATACAATTTGTAAAAACTATAAATGACTGAGACACATGACTGGTTATATTAAGCAACAGCAGTGCCTACTATTTGAGTTTTTAATTGAGAATCATGAATGATTATAAACATCATCATCATCATGTTATTTTATTAAATCTAAATAGTAGTTAGCAACCCACATTTATGATTTTAATCCTGATATTATCTACATATGTTGATTGATAAGATTAGATTGAAAGTTCTTTCATTGAAAAAATCTTAATAAAAACATATTTCTTAATGTGAAAGGTATAATACAAAAATAATCAACAAGACCATAAAATAATAAAATCAAATAAACGATGAAGAAAAGAAAAATGTACAAAACAAAGGACAACTCAAAACAATTTAAAAAATTAATATAGAATATTGAATTTTTGCAATAAATGAAATTGATATTTAAATAAATGATAAAATGAAAAGTGATAAAATTTAGAATTGTTACTATTATAATAAACTAATCATCAATCGCTTTCCAAAAAAAAAAAAAAAATAAAAACTGTTAAAACATAAAAATACAAGAAAAACAAAAAAATTGTTAAATTTTTAACTAAAAACAAAAATAAAAAAATTACTATTTAATTAATTTTTAAAAAATTATTAAAATGAAAAAATATAAAAATATACAATAATTGAAGAATGAACAAAATAAAAAATAAAAACCATACAAATAGAAACAAAAATAAAACGACAAAAGGCTAAATAAAAATAAATACAAAATAATTTTGACATTATAAAATTTTAAAAAATACAAAGAAGTTTTTTTATTTCATTTTAGTTAATTTAGAGAATCCCAAAATACTTAAAAATAGATCAGTATAAGTTTATCATTGAAGATATCAAAAATGAGTGGAACAGCAGGAGGAGAGATAATTGTATCTTTGTTGCTTATCATCATCATAAGTACGTATATCATATCTATGTATGTCGAAGACACACACACTCACATGCATATAGATACTCAGATACTTTTGCAGTTTAAACATGAGTGAGAAAAGTATTTTCTCATCACAAGAAATAAAAGAAGTGCAGACAGACTAGCAAACAGTGTGAAATGCAGTTGCAGTTGTCGTGATAAATGATTGGCTATGTAATCTACTATGATTACCAGTAACAGTAAAGAGAAGAATAACAAAAACATCATGGGTTTGTTTGTTGATTGTTTGATTAGTAGTTATTATTGGGTGTATTTATTTAAACGCTTCAAGTGTCTATAAAAAGTTGTAACATATACAAATAATAATAACGATAATGATAATGATAAGAAATACAATAAGGGAAAAGAAGAGGGGTAATTGATAATTTAATCCAATTTGTCTGTTGTCTGTCCAACAGTTTGAGTTCAATACTCATACCTAGTAATATGTAGATTCTTTCTTCTTGGTCAAGTTCTCAAAGATTTCATTTAAAATATGCAAAACCAAACCCACGATATGAGCACACAATAAATCAATTAATTAACATGAGATTTACAAGGTGAGTAAATAATAAAAATAAATTAAAAAAATAAGATTTAACTGAATAAAAAACAACAATTAAGTAATCTTTTATTCATTTGAGAAAAATCATCATGAGAAAAATGGTGGCATTTCAAATAAAATCCAATGTAAACTGGTTAGAATTTGTTCATTGAGAGAAAAGTCTATTATTATATGTAATTGATAGATAGATTCAGTTATGATGATGAGACATGTGGGCAGATAGAAGAAGACAAAAGTGGGTGACAGACAAAAGGTTAAAGGAAAGGAAACGAAAACAAAACAACAAAATTAAGAACAAAGAGAAAATACATTTGTGCATTCTTTGTAAAAGAGTATGAACAGTATGAATGAATCATGACATATTTACAATACAAATTTCTTTATGCCACCACAAAGACCATAACATCATCACTAGTGTCCCCCCTCCAACCACTCGTTAAAAACTACTTTTTGTCCACAAATGTACGAAAAAGATACAAACAAGTGAAGCGTACCCTTTATATATATAAAAAAAAAACAATGAAAAATACTCAACGAAACAACAACAAAATGTCAATGACTGTAAATGATAAAATAAATAAGAGAAAAATTAAAAAATGAAGAAGGAGGAGGAGAAAACATAAAATAAAACCATACCAGCTAAAACCAAAAACAACAACTCAAAGTGCATCATGACTAAAACAAGTGATCAACAAAACAACCGACAACAGAACCAAAGAACAATAAATCAATAAATGAATGCATGGTAATGTCATGCAATGCAGAAAGAACATGAGAGGAAAAACTATGTGCGGAGAAGAGTTTAGTTGCAGGAAAATATCGGAAAATGCTTATAAAGCATTTTATAGAAAAGAAAATATGTAGAGCGAGCGAGCATTGAATGCATGAGAGACAACAACAAAAAGAAGAACAATGAATAATAAAAAGCTAAAAAATAAGAAAAATGCTGATAAGCTCAAAACAAATCACAGCTGATTTGAAGAAACAGAGCAAAATAAATCAAAGAAAGAAAGCCCAACAACACAATAAGGAACTGAGAGTTTAGTAGAATTTATAGAGAAAAAATGCTAAGTATTTACTTCTCCAAAGTACAGTCAACTAAGATCAATTCAGTTGGAGAAATTTGTATTATCATCCGATTAAAATCTTCTTTCTTCAATTGATAGTAATAATACAATATAAAAAAAGAGATATTCAATTCTTCATATCATCAATTTCAACTCCAATCCAAGTGGAAGAATGTCTCCTACTAGAGAGAGCAGATTGATTTCCTTTCTCAAAGGTCGGTGGTCGTCGGACTTTTTCAATTTATCTTTCATTTGTTGTTTTCAACACAACACAATACAATTGCTTAGCGATAATAAAGAGGAAAAAAAAACAAAGGAAAAAACAAATGCCTTATTTAAAACAATTAGATAGAACCAATAACACACAACTTAAATCAACTGAACTGAACTCAACTCAATAAACATGTTTTGATCATGATCATTATATATGATGATGATGACGATGATGATGGAGATGATGGGGATGAATGTTGGTACACTATTAAATGAATCATGAATTTAAAAAATCATCAAATATCGCATAGCAACAATAATAAAATTATTTTAAATGAAAGTGAATTTTCAATAAATTTCATCATGATAAAGCGTCGTTTGTCGTTTGTTTCCAATCAATTAAGCAAATCAACAAAAGTTTTATTCTGAACGACAACAAATAATGATCCAAGATCACAATGACACAAACAAATTCTCCTCTTATTAACACAACACATTTGCTCATTTGATATATGGATAAACTACAATACACTACATGACAGTTGCATTTCAAACAAAAACAAAAAAATGTATCATAACACAACACGAAACAAAGCAACAAGCTTAACTAATAACCTCAACAACCAACTAACAAATTCTTCCAAAGAAAAAAAAAAAAAAAAAAGTTGGATAATATTGTGTTATGCGCGCACTTCGATTGTAAAATGGTAACCTAAAACCCTTTTCGTGAAATGGATTACTACTTACTGTAGCAGAAGGGAGGGGAGGAGCTTACGGAGCTGGTGGTTTATTGTTGCGCAAGTATACTGCAGTTCACAGTAATTAAAATTTATACAAAATTTTATAATTAAATACATAATGTATTTATAACGAAACAAAACACCATAGCGAAGTGTTTCTGAATATCGGATACCCTGTACACACACGCACCACCACCATTGTTAGTACTTAGTATAATTTTCAAGCATTTAAAGAACTAAAAGCATTGTAAGCAAATAGCAAAACAGTCAAATTTTAAGAATTTTTCACTTTTTATATTCTTGTTTGTGGGACTATGAGTGAATATGAATGTTGAGAAGTTATGGAGTCCCTAACTATTACAAAATGTTTACTAAAAAAAAAAAAAAAAAAAAAAAAATTTACTTATGTATGTAAGAATATCACACAATCTGTATGTGTACATATTATAAAACAAAGTCCCCCGTCGCATCTATCTGGTTGTCTGAACGCGATGAACGCAAAAACTATCAAACGAATTTTCATGTTTTTCACCAAGGACCGCCGGAGTGATTCATGAGGCAGGTTTAGGAAAAAATATAATTCGAAAAATCTCAAGGAAACAGCAAAAAATTCTAAACAAATCGAAAAAGTGAGGTATGTGCGATGATTAGAAAAATATTTTAAAATCAATCAAGTTGTCTTTGACAAACATTTTATCACGTCAAGACAAGTCAACGTCTGACCGGGTATATATGGTAGTGTTACAATATTAAAATATAATTCAGTTAAGAGGTGACTAGCTACCGCTCCACCCTAAACTATGATATATCACACAACAAAATTCGAATCAGGCACAATTTTCATATTTTTGTACTTATAAGAGACATTTGGATCTACGAGTCTTCAACAAAATAAAGATAAAGTTAAAGCAGTTTTCTATATATAGTAAAAGGATAAGAAATTATCATTAATAAAGAAATTTTCCATACAAAATCCAAGCTAATAAAATGATTAATACTTTAGCATATAAACTGAAGAAAAAATCAGATACTAAGTACTATAATTGATCAGAGTTCTTAGGGAACGTAGCTCTGGACTGGTCACCATGAGAGGAAGAATACATGTTTTTTGCATTACTTTTGTGTCAATCGAATCATCTCAACAATGCAATAAAAAACCTTTTATCATGAAATATGAAATGGTATGAAAATATAAATAAATAAATAAAATGAATTCAATTCAAAGGCACGCAAAACTTGATGTCCCACACTACACAACACAACATAACACAACACTGTGTGGCGGCATGTGATGATGGTGGTGGCGGTTGAAAAATGAACGAGTGTGCGAAATTTGAACAGGTGATAAAGGCATTAATTATAAAACAATTGTGTATGTACTTTTGTGGTTAAAACCACTAGGTAAGGTAAATGAAGTAGAAACAAAAAATGATATTAGATTAAACACAAACACAACACAAAAAAAGAACTAAAGAAGTAAAGAAAATCTAATTGAATGCCATGTTATCTCGTTTTAAGATATTCTGGACAAACACTTAAGACACTTCGTAGTAGAAATTAATAAGTTTGTTGTTTATCAACAAGGGAAATCTAATCAATGAACAAAATGTTGGTCAAGTGAGTTTATGAAATTCTCAACAGTTGGTTGGTTACTCACAAATTTAAGAATCAGAAAGAAAAATGAAGAAAAAAAAACAAAACAAAACAAAACAAGAAACTTAAAAATGTTAAAACATAAATGAGAATCATGAAAAACTTTCACTTACCGGATGTCTGTTGCTGTTGAGGTTGGGGCTCAGACTGTTGTTGTTGTTGTTGCTGCGGCTGTTGTTGTAGTTGAATTTGTGGATGCACTTGCTGCTGATGCAGCTGTTGTTGTTGTTGTTGCAATATAGATACAGGTGGAACAGTTTGCAAAGCAAATTGTGTTGGATCTACTCCAATTATATTTGGTAGTGGATAGTTAGAAGGAGAAACCGCTTGCAATAGATTTGGAGATGGTGGTTCACCTCCTGCAAATGATGCAGCAGCAGCTGCTGCTGTTGCCCATGTCACTGGTATGGGAGTGACTGAAACCGGAGTTACACCACCACCTTCGGTAATATATTCAGGATCAAACTGCAATAGAAAGTGAATGGGAAACTATATATTTATTTATTAATTTATAATTTAAATTGTGCTTACTACTTCTTGCACTGGTTCACCAGTGGGCAATGCTTGTATTGTTGTTAATTGTCCATTATCATCATAGATTTGCATTACACTCATTTGTTGCTGGAGGTGTTCATGCATTTGTGGCTCATAAATTGGATAATTCGGACTCATAATGCTCGATGTTTCCGATGATGGAAGCGAGGAACTTTGATTATAATTCAGTTCATTATCACCCCCGCCACCATTATTATTGATGCCGCCGCCACCACCATTACCAACCATAACTGGTGTTGCACCCGGTGGTAAAACCTCAATAGGACTCATGCCATATTCATCGGGATAAATTGGTGGGTGCCAAGCAATTGGTTGAACCATAGTAGCACCCTCTGGTCCCATGTGCCGTTCAACGTCACCCTGACCAGCTTCATCGGACATATATTGGTATTCGCCCGGTGGCATAACCGAATAGTAATAGCCATAATTGTAAAATGGTTGGTTGGCATACATTGGCATATGCGTTGAGAAATAGACCGGTGGACCAGTGGCCTGTTGGGCAGCTGCATTCTGTGCCGTTTGATTGAGACCCTGCGGTGGGGCAGCAAAATAGGCGGGATATGTGCCATAAGGAGCATAAGCAGCTGGATATTGTGCATGATAAGCAGCAGTACCCGGTGGCAAACCAGCAGCTATTAATTGGCCATCAAGTGATTGTGGTTGACCTTGTTGTTGTTGTTGTCCAGACTGTTGTTGCTGCTGTTGCTGTTGTTGTTGCTGGGGTGGCAGTGATGGCGGTGGCCCCATTTGCACCTGTTGATTTAATTGCTCTTGCATCAGTTGTTCCATACTTGGTGCTGGGCTAGGACTCTCTGGTGGCATAACCATTGCTTGCATTTGTTGATGTTGCTGCTGCTGTTGTTGTTGTTGCTGTTGATGCAGCGATTGTTGTTGATGTGAATAACGCGAACCATGATAATCATTACGACGTGGTCCATAACCTCCACGACCGCGTCCACGACCACGTGCACGCCCGAAACCAGAAGTATTATGTTGACCCATAGGTCCAGTATTAGCCGGGCCCAAACCAATTGGAATATGCGGTAGTGACTGTAGATTTGCGGCAGAAACCTGTTCACATCATAAATAAACAAAATACAAATTATCAAATCAATTGACAATTGAAGTTTAGGGTTATGTATAGCTAACTTACCTGATCTGGCGGCAGTTCACCTTGTATGTAATGTTGGGGTGCCGCTGTTCCGGGTATGTAGGTGTGTTGCCAACCATGTATATTGGCGGCAACGTTGTTCATGTACATGTTGTTAGGTAGAGGCGCGGGTATCATGGTCGGATACATGCCATGTTGATGTGTGTGCGAATGTACACCACCAGGCGTTGGCATATAAATCGGTTGTTGACTGTAGATGGGTTGGCCCCCACCGACGCCACCAGCACTGGGTGTGAATGCAGGCGGCAAGGACGCTATTACATTATTATTGTTGTTGCTGCTGTTGCTATTCGAATGATGGGACACTACACTGGTGGCGGTGTTGGTAGCAGCATTGTTGTTACTGCTACTTTTATTGTTACTGCTTACGGGCGGAGTTGTCGATGTCGATACATGTTGCTGCTGTGGTTGTTGATTTGATTGTGTTGCACTAGTAGCCTGTGGTGGTTGCTGCTGTTGTTGTTGCTGCGCAACTTGCTGCGTTTGCTGAACCATTGTAAATTTGCTGGCCAAGCGATACCGGCAGCTTTTGCTCCGGCGTGTTATTCACACTTTTGACGTCGTCGTTGTCGTAGTCTTACTTCTCGTCTTTGTAGTCTTCGTTGTCGTCTCTTCTTCGCTGCTCTAGTCGTTGCCTCTTCTTTTCTTGCTGCTGGTCTCCTCTGTCTTTGACTTGACTTGTGTGTGTTCTGCAGACGAAACCTTGTGTAATTTTCTATATGTGATTTCGTTTTCGTTTTTCCCTTCTCTTATTAAATGAGTTGAAACTTTTTGTTTTCTTCACTTTTTTAAAATTTCTTTTAAATGCGCAACAACAACAACAATAAAATATAAGACACGGGGCAGGCCAAACATTTGAAAAAAAAATCCTAATAAAAAAAGAAATTGTAAAATGAGATAAGATTTTTATTTTGCTTGCTCGCTCGCTCTGAGTGCCAACTCTCACGCCACTAGCCGGGTAAGTCGACCGACAACCGATTACTCAAAGTACCCACTTTTAAATAAATATGGCAACGCTGGTTGTTGTAGTACCGCATTCCAACGGTTGGCAGCACTACTATTGTCAAGACAGACGGACTAATGCCGCCTCTACCCGCTCTTAATGAAAAGAAAACTCGTACATCTATGACACCACTCATACTATGTAGGCGACAAACGACCCACAAACCTAATCTCAAGAGTCCAAAAGCCAAACATCAAATACCACAACACAAGAATATATGTTTTGCGGCCGGCATTTCTCACTCACCACACACTAACTCGCTCTCTCTCTCTCTCTCTCGCCCACTGCTGCTCTTTATGATATTGCTGCTGTTGTTGACCGCCTGCTTTGTGAATTGTTATGTGAGTGACGAGCGTGCGAAGCAGAGGCTACAACAAAACGTGCAAAAATGCAAAAGGAGTTGTCCCACCCATCGCACACACACACACACACACATACACACGCAAATCACAGTGCACCGTCAAAATTGTTAATCACATGTATAGGAAGCTAAGAACACCTGATCGTCGCTTATACTTATGTATGGATGTATATTAAAACGCCCACGTCAGTCAAGGCAGGCGGGCAGGCTACCAAAACCAACCTTAAAGTGACCGACCAAACTCAATTAACAAAAACAGGAATTTTGGAGAAATGCCTTCATTAATGAACCTAACCTACAAATGTCAATCGTCATCATTATTAGCATTTAATTGTATTTTATAAATGACATTTTTATGCAAATTGTTTGTTTGACTTTATCACACACATTTTACTCAACTAATTTTTCATTCGATTCCAAATGTCCAAGAATTCTAATAATTCCACCACTCTCTGCCTATAAAACAAAAAAAGAAAACTCGTTCAACGCAAGACGCTACTAAAAACAAACATTTGTGTGCGTGAGAAGTCAAAAACAGACTGACTGACGGACGGACGGACAGACAGCTGGAATTACAAACAGACCGAGTGACGGACCAACCGACCGACAGACGATGGATCAGTCCAACGAACGAAAAACGGCTTGGTAGATGAAACGATCAATTTTAACATCGACGCCGGCGGCGTGCGACACTCATAGCACTTACCCACACACACATGCACACAGACTCAAAACACACACTTGCTTAGGTCTTATACACAAACACACACTTAGACACTTTTATACAAATGCGTGAAAAATTTCGCAACCAACACACATAATTTCTATAAAATTCCGACTCGGACTCACTTACCTCAATAACACCGACGTTTTCGTTGTTGTTGTTGCTGCTGTTTGGTGTCCGTCGCCGCCGCCGCCGTCGTCGTAACAAATATTCCGGATATCTGGTCTGGTCTCTGTTGCTTCTGTTTTCTACTTTTCTACTTCTGTGTTGCTGTTGTGTTTCGTTTCTCTGTTGTTGCGTTCAATATGACAAATAAATGTTGTTAATTATTTTCATGTTTATTTTGAGCAATCGGCATCGTGCAACGTCGTCCACCTTCCCGTCGTTTCGACTTTACTTGATTGGATCTTTTCTTCTTCTAGGTACTTTTGTTGTTGCTCTTCTTGGTGGTATTGTTGTTGCTCTTGTTGTTATACTAAGTAAGTGTAGACTTCGTTGATGTTTCGGCGCTGTTGCTGCTTCTGCTGGTGGTGGAAGCCAATATCTAACCTCCGCTGTGCTGACTGGCTGCGTTGTCCACAAATTGTTGTTCTTTCTGTCACTTTGTCACTATCACTTGCCGTCCGTCGTTCTTGTCTTCTGCCACCGCATGCCTTTCCTATCTTCTTCTTTTCTTTTCTTCACTTCACCTTTTTAATGACACGACGTTTTTTTATTGCAAAAAAATAAGACTATTTTTTCTTCTTTCTTTTTCAGTTGCTCTAATTAACAAAAACTTCTTAAATCATTTTAGGCTTCCAAACACACACACACACACGCACACACTCACAATGCCTTTTTCTATTTTCTATTATAAAGTTCCAAGTATTTTCTTAAATTTCTTTTTATAGTCTCAGGCTCGCACTCTCACAACACTCACTTTTCTTTGTATAATTGTTATAAATGTTGCATTCAATTTATTATTATTAAAATGTTAAATTTTTACAAAAATTTCACTTCATGAACGAACTCGTTCAATCGCACACGGTTGTACTTTCGATAGTATCGATAGTTTTTTTTGTTCAATGACTATCGCGATATATCGACAGATTTACACAACACTAACGTGGTTTTGGTGGTAAAGCACTTTGTTACAAAGAAACGTGTATCATATATTAAACTTATTTTTATTTGTCACCAAAAAATAAACTTAAAGCAGGTTGCATCATTTCGGATAGAAGATCATCTTTGAAACCAAAGAATGTGGATATGTTGGTTTTTCTAAACGAGAACCAATGGATGAATTCCTTATAATCTCATATATATTATAAAAATGGACATATCAATTTATTTCTTTTAAAAATGTAAGTTTATAAATATTATTTTCTACCTTCAAACTTATATCCGATACTATCGATAGTCAAAACCAAATCTATCGAATGGCCTTACTATCGATACTTTTGCAACTCTAGCACACGGCAATTCTCTGGACACACGGTGTTTCAAAATCCCGTATATGAACTACAGGGCGCAAGTGTTGTGAATTTCCCAACACCTTACCGCACTCTTCCAAATAAGTTTTTATTTTAAATTGTAAATGAAAATAGAAGTCACATTAAATTAAATAAATTTTTACTGAAAAATACAACGAAATTTTATAATAATATATCACAAGGTAATATTCTATCATCTTTTGTTTCAACAGCCACTGCTGCCGACTAACTCATTTGTCACTTTCTCAGTGGACCATCGTTTTTCTTATTTCTCTCTATCTCTCATTTTTCACTCTCTCACAACTGTCATTTGCAGCTCGCGTGCTCGCGTATATTTTTTTTGCTGCCATTGCCGAGTGTCTTACTACAATTTAAATAAAACAAATATTATTAACAATAAAACAATAAAGTGAGTGCATTTGTTATGATTTTAGTTGTGTTGCCTGTGATTGCGATGTGTTTTCCTCAGAATTCAAGAATTTTAATTGCCGCCGCAAATTGCATGTTTCCTAACCTAAAGTGTGATACCTCTTGTGATAGAAATATGTACATATATCCCAATGATCTAATCATATCGAATTTATTTACTGCAAAATTGAATAACATTGCATAGTGTATTTATTATCATATAATACTATTAGAATAGGAATTTGCTAAAATAAATAATTATCTGCTAAATTGTTTCATTTGCCGATTGAGTTGAACGCACCCCGCACCCTTGCCGGGAGAATGTCATTGTCATTACACAACACTGTTTTCTCTGTGCTCTCGCTCTCTCAACACATTTGTTTTGTACTCACCACCAGCACCACCTCACCTCACCTAACATTAGCAATCAGCTGTTTGTTTATTGTGATTTAAAGCATTTATTTTCAATTCCATGGAATTTTCACAAACAAATTTTTAAATTGATCTGAATTTAGATGTGAATCCAAGTGCTTCATTTTCTGTTCTGTAGTAGACTGTGTAACTTCTGTGATTGTGAATTTAAGTAGAATAAATAATAAATAGATAGAATAGAATTATTATATAGATAAAGGAAAATATATATTTATTAGAAGAAAGGAAATTCAATTCAATATTAAAAAATGACTTTGCAAACTGCTTTGGCATTAATTTTTACAATCTTAGCTTCTGTTTCTCTTGTGGCGGCAATCATTTTACTTGGTAAGCACTTTCACTAGTTTAAATAAATAAAGGTGAAGATGATTTGGTTAATGAAGTGATGACGTCACCTAATTAACACGCGGTCTTTGTTTGTGGAATTTTAAATTTCATTATATTTGTTTTTTTGTTTATTTTTAGGTTGGTTCCTGATTTGGAAAGCTTTTCTATCGAAATTTCGTTTGGTACGCGAATTATTTGGTCAAGGCGAAGACGAAGAACAACAGGAATTGGCTGGTGGACTGCGTGAACACCAGCAACCACAAGAAGCACATGTTAAATTGCGTAAAGTGCGACGCGATTAAAGACCAACACCACAAGCAATAACTAATTTTAATTTTGATTATAAGCAGAAACAAGCAAAAACGAAAAGAAAAAATACTTTTATATAATTTACAAGTATTTTTCCATTAAGTGTACTTAATTTAAGGAAGGAATTACTAAGAAGCTGCCACCACAACAATAATAACAACAAAAAGACAAAATGAATATACGCTGTGCGAAACCCGAGGATCTGATGACCATGCAACATTGCAATTTGCTTTGTTTGCCGGAGAATTATCAAATGAAATATTATTTCTATCATGGATTAACGTGGCCTCAATTGAGTTATGTTGCTGAAGATGATAAAGGCGGCATTGTTGGTTATGTTTTAGCGAAAATGGAAGAACCCGAACCGGGTGAGGAGAGTAAGCATGGTCATATCACATCATTGGCTGTCAAACGTTCATATCGCCGTCTGGGTTTAGCTCAGAAACTCATGAATCAAGCATCGCAAGCCATGGTTGAATGTTTCAATGCTCAATATGTCTCACTGCATGTGCGGAAGAGTAATCGTGCAGCATTGAATCTCTATACGACGTCATTGAAATTCAAAATCAATGAGATTGAACCAAAATACTATGCTGATGGTGAGGATGCCTATGCCATGCGTCGTGATCTAAGTGAATTCATGACTGAGCAACAACTTGCCCAGAAAGATGGTGCTACCACTACAACTGATGCTGATAAAGAGAACAGTACCAATGCGACAACAGTTGAGGGCGGCGATGAACGTATTAAGTACCGTGCGAATTCGTCACATCATCATCATCATGATGGTCATTGTTGCTAGTACATAGTAGTTAAAATGATGATGTTATGCTGTTTAGTGGTTGGTGGCATGCATTTTCAAAGAAATGCAATTTTCTTTATTCATTAAACTAAGAGAGAGATTTATTATTTGTTTCTTAATCTTAAGAACAACAAATAAAAAACAAAATAAAATGAAAACTAAATTCCATTTAATAATTTTCTAGTTAATAAGAAGGATGACGATGATGATGATGAAACCATGCGTGTTCTTGATTAAAAATGATGAATGAATGAAAGCTGAGATTCAATTATGATTTCATTTTTGCTTTTTCTGTTTTTATTTTCAATTTATGTCAATCATAAATATGTATTTATGTAGTATGACTGCAATTCAACATTTGATTTCCGTCTCAATGACTCGACTTGCGTTGTTCAATAATTTTGTTAGATGCGCAACTTTGTTTGGCTTCAATTGGTCAATGGTGAGATGATCAGTCAGGCAGCCAATTGTTTGGACTGAGTTGAGCTGTGCTGAGTCCGAATCATTGTATCTTGGTGTATCTAACGACGTCACCATTAACAACGTTAGCATTCAGTGGGACTCACTCACTTTTATTTTTAAGCCGCCTTTGCAGTCAATTGACCTCGGCTGATTGATTTCAATTGTAGCCGTTTAAAAAGCAGTCACATCACTCACACGCACAAACCGCCGGACACATTCCACTTCTCCTCCATTAGATCCATTTCTTTCTATAAATCTTTTATATGCGAGTGACAATGAATGGCAGAATAAAGGAAGCCCCACTCTTACTTTGATTGTGTTTTATAAAAGACCAATTCACTTGCGGCTATTTTGTGTTGAATCCTGTTCTTCTGGAGTGGCAGATCTCTCCCACTCCACTCTTTTTATTCTTATAATGTGTTTTGTTTTCTTTTTTTCTTTTCCTATTTTATTCAGAGTTTTCCTTGCTCTTGTCGTTTGTGCGGTTCATTGAGATTCTATTCAATTTGCGCTCACTCATCAATTGATGTGCGGTGGCACAAGCAGATTAGCCTCATTTTTTTATTTCAAGTACAAGTTGTTTTTATGTTTTCTCCTTTATTTTTGTTTTTTTATTTAGTTTTTTATATTTACGCCTGGTTTCTTGCTTTTTTACTTTTTAATGGCGTCCATTTGTCCCCCCCCCCCAACCATCATTTTCGTATCAAAACTGAATGCCACTCGATGGGGAACCAATTGACATTGAGCGATGGGCGATGGACGATGGGTGAAATTTAAGGATCAAAAATAATGAGTTGATTATAATTATTTTTTATATCTAATACAATACTTACTATGTATTTTGATATGGTATTATCGCAATATCGTGATGATGTTTGTAACACAAAGAGAATTGTAAATCACAAGGAGAATCGATTGGGTCATGTTGGACCCTTGACCTCCTTCTTGTATGCCTACTTCTCTTTCAGTTTTTGAGCTATTAAATGGAAATTTGGTACAGGTTAACCTTTTTTTTATCATCTTCCACAGATAATAAATCGAATACAGAATTCCTCAATTACTGGAATAAAATCAAGATTATTGTTGGAATCAAACAATTAAAAATTAAATAATTGTTAAACTTAAATAAAACTAAATTAAGCTTCTTTCTTAAAATTTTACATCAGTTTTCGACTGAAAAACTTCGATTTCTTCAGATATTCAAACAAATCTGTTTAAAATGACAATTAACCCACAAACTTGCAAAAATTTGGGCGTGTGTAAACTATCTGTGAAGAGAATATTTTGTCTTTACGTTTTTTGTTATAACAATTTTTTTTTTTAATAAAAGTTTTAAGCTTCTATGGATGCCTAGGGTTTCTGGAAATATATGCTTTTCTTTTGAAATCTACTAAATCATTTTTATTTGAACTTTGGAACATAGGTTTCAATACTTAATGTCCATATTAGTCGCCAGTTTCAGTCAAACTTTCAGATTTTCTTACGTTAACAATTTTAGATTGTTTTATCCATGGAAATAGTTGAACCTTGTGGGCTTCCTATTTTTTTTACAATTAAAAACTTAAGTCTAGAATATGATCTCTTTAATTGCCTGACAGTATCATTGCTACCGAGAAGATTTATTGGGAATTCGTTGTCATGGCTACTCAGACCTTCCAAGTACTTCTTCATCACATTGACTATGTATTTCTTTCCTGATAAAAGGAATGTTGAGGTCTTTATACGTATATGTATTATGTTGCAATTACTTACATTCCAAAGGATTTAATATAACTTTATAGAGTAGAATTTTGGTTTCTATACTAATCACGAAAAAATGTTTAAATATTATAAGTTCTATTCACTAGGGGACACTTCTTTAATTCATTTTCTAAGATTTGGACCTTAGCAACTTCTACGAGGCCTTAAAAATGTTTAATCTTATTTATGGAAAATATCTTCAAATGTGGAAATTTCTTATATGATTCGTAGAGCCACAGACTCTGTGTCATTAAAACTGTAAATATTATATTAAATATTTCAAAAATATATTTTTAGCCCTTATTTTTGACCAAACTGTGTCTTTAATGTACTCAATAACCATTTAATCTACTTAGACCAATAATAAGATAGTATATTGTTCTATAGTTTGACAGCACAAACAAGTTTGATGGCAAAAAAAGTACACTTTGAAAGCAACAATCAATCAATACCCAATTTTATCATTTCTAATTGTCTACTCTACCTTAATACCCCTTAAATTTGGAGGATGTTCCTTTTATCAGAAAATAAATTCTTTCTATTTTATTGGTCATGATTTGCTTGCTTTTGCACTCAACTAAAACAATTTATATTTTTTAAACTTCACTTTTAATCTTTGGTCAACTGACTAGTATCACATCATCTAACATTATTTTCCCCCCAGAATGATATCAAATTCTCAAGCATTCTTTGTTCTGTTCTATGTATTCTATTCTTTAGGTTCTGCTATGTTACACTTTTTCAATTACATGAAATTTTTTGTAGCTTTCATTGTAGTATTTTGTTTGTTTACTTTCATTCTTGTTGTTTCTACACAAAATATTGTTGTTGTTGTTATTATTATTGTTTCTGGAAGATTTTGTTCCATATTTCGACTCTTAAACACTTTTTTTATACCTTTCACATCAAACATTAATAGATATTAACACCGTTGTTATGATGCTTGTAACATGCACGTATAGGGACTCCATAAACTATTACGTTTACTCTTTTAATAGTAGAACTCTTATTTCTAAAGACCTCATCAAACAGAAGATTGTAAGGTTTCTCGTAGAGAAAGCGAAACTTTGATAACACGATATTATGAAGTTTCCCGAGAGATGGTAGACCAATGAAAAATTAAATTCTTCGAAGAACCTCAGCAAATATTAAAATTATCGGAATGACTAAGAGAATGGGTCTAGTTCATCGGACCATCAATTTATTATTAGAATATAGAATTCTCCCATTACCATAGCTCGCCTTGGAAACAGCCATTTACAGTAATAATTATTAGTTGTACCTATTCGACCAATATTTTATACCATCCTATATACCCGGGCAAACGTTGTCCCGCCTCTGCTTTCTAAAGAATTAGTGGATACTGATTGGTTGACCTGATGAGATTTTTGAAAAAAGACGACAAGATTAATTTAAAAAATATGTCTCTAAACTTTATATACACCTAACTTGCAGACCTTACCTTTTATAGTTTTTTTCACTGTTCTTTTGGCGGTTTTCAAATTTTCTAAACCTTTCTCATGAATCACTCTGTCCATTGATGAAAACCGTATGAAAATCCATTTGATAGTTTTTGAGTTCATCGCGCACAGACAGAAAGATGCGGTAGGGGACTTTGTTTTATAATATGTAAGGATAGACAGATTAGTCCCCATAAAAATGTTGATTTCTGTATTCAATCCTCTATTAATTCCTCAGTTACTGGGAAGTGAAAGGTGCATTCGCTTGTGTGTTACTGAGTTTAAATTTCATTCTTGTTGTGTTTTTCTTTTTGCTTTTGGCAATGCGAACGTTTGAATTTCACATAAAAAAAGGAAAAATAGAACGAAATAGGAAACGGAACAGGATGAACGCATAAAGCACGCATGAATGGTAGTTTTTCTTTAACTTTTTATTATTGTTGTTGTTGTTTGTTTCATTACAAATGAAAAAAAGAAAATTAGAAAAGAGCAAAAACAAAAGAATTCAAAGAAAACTTCGTTTTCAGTCAATTACAAGTTGTTTCTTTTTCTGAATTTGTATATTTAAACTTTGAAATAAAAATGGACTTTGTTGGAATTTTTCGTATGAAATTCTAAATTCTTAGAAAAAATTTTATTATTACAATTTTGTTAGCAAAATTCTCAAAAAATAGTCTACTGATATTATATTGGCTTCTAAAGTAATTCATTCGGACTGACTTACTAATAATAAATGTACTGGAGAAGTGGAATTTCTATTCACAATTGTTCACAGGGACTTTAGACATTACCCGAGAATTCTTATGTAGTACTTGTGGGTTTTGTTTAGAATATGGAACCTAAGTCACCTTATCAATTTTAACAAAAAGTGACGTAGGATATATGATATATATACATACTAGCTTTGCTACTCCCAGGAAAAAATTTATAAAAATTGGCTTTGCACGGGAATGATAGAAATAATGTTGTGACTCACAATTCAAAAATAGATGTTTGACAAATACTACTTGATTGATTTTAAAATAAGTACGAGTATGTCTCTAAGCTTTATGTGCAAAATTTGATTCACCGATTTCGTCCAACTCTGTATGTCGATTTTGATGAAATAAACGATATATGTATGTTACTCACAATAAAGTTTTTTATCTTTTAATAATTCGATTTTGAATTCAATGAGTGACTTTTACGTGATGCGTGCACAAAACTCTTTCAGGCTACGATTTTATAATACATAAGTATGTATAGATAGATGATATGTGATGAAAACACTATCGCGTATAGTATGCAATAATCCTACACTATGGTGGAATATATTTGTGGTGATATAGATTAATAGCAAGGATCACCAACTTCCTTTCTTAAATACAATCTCCATCTAAAGGTGATAATAGTGACGACTACATAAACTAGTTATCATATCTAACAAAGAAATGCTTGGGTAATTCCTTCCTGGGATAATGAGACAATATGCTAATCTCTTATCTCATAATCATCTGCAGATTTCTACCCCATGTTCACTAATAAAACAAAAAGAAATAATATAATAAAATTTTATTGAAGACACACGTAGTATAAGAACATTTACGAGGTAAACTCATACTTCTACAAATCAACAATATTGATATGCTACGCATTTTCATTAAAAATTTAATCCTAAAATAAAAAACAATCTCTTTAATTGTGGCCTTGAAATTTTCATTTCATTTTTCTTTTATGTTGATTAGTAACTTAAGTAGATTCATTTTTCTCTCTTCTCTTTTCTCTACTATATTCCTCATCCGCATCATATGCCTTTTGCCATTTTAATGCCAAGTAGATCATACAATAATGAATGAATGAATGAATAAATGTCCGTGTCCTTTCCAAATACTCTAAACAGATAAACCAGAAGAAGGATAAGAATAAGAGGGAGGAGGAAGAAAGAATGAGCAAGGTTATTTCTGAGTTGCCAGCAAATTGAATCATAAAAATTATTGTTAAAATAATGTTTAACAATAAACGCGAAAATAAAAGGAAAAAAATAAACACAAATTCAATAAAATTGGAAGGCAAAATAAAAAAGACAAATAAAAGAGTCTTCTTCACCCTCACACAAACAATCAAAAAATGACAAAAATCCTTCTGTGCTGAGAAGAGACGGGTGTGTAGTATATAGGATGTATGGTGTAGGAAGGGTAACAAATGAAAATAACAAGAAAAACTTATGCAAACCTGTGCTTCCATTTCGGCGTTTGTCTTTTGTTCTGTCGCCTCCATTGTTTGTCATTTTTGCCATTTTTTTTTTTTTTGGGTCGCGTTTTTAGGCCAAGTTTAGCTAAATTGGCCAAAAACAATCTTCACCTCCACCTCTCTCCCTATCTTCTATTTGATTGTCCACCAAAAGAATCATGGATGACAAAGTCGCTGGTGATGGTGAGGACGATGTGCCAAAGTTTAATAGCAATGATTATGTTTTTATTTTTATTTTTGTTGTTGCTGTTGTTGTTTTTGTAAAGCAAAATTGGCCGTAAAAGTCAGCGATGTAGAAATCTCGTTGATTTCATAGGAAAAAAAAACAAAAAAAATATTAAGAGAATTTTCTTTTCTTTTCATTTTTTGTTTTTGTTTCATGTATATTTTCCTTGCACATCAAACGCTATGTCAAAGTGTTGGCATGAGGGGCGTGTTTAAGTGGGCGGTTCATTGAATAGTCAACTAAAGAAAGAAAGAAAGCTTAAGTTTTCAATATGACACAAGAAAAAAAAAAAAGAAGTGAAAAAGTGAACAAAATTGAAAGAAAATAGAATATTCGCATGTGCTCAGCTATTGAGGCCCTTAAAGTTCTGTTCGCATAGTTGAAATCGAAGTCAAACTGTCGTTTACTATCAATTTTAATGTCTGTCAAATGTTTTGATGTATTTTTGAATGGTTGCCTGAGCCCCACCTGCCCTGCCCCTCTGATGGGTGGTTGGTAATCCTTTGTTGCAATAAATTAAGGCCTCAAAATGAGTGATTCGCGTGAGATTTATACAAAAAAAAATTAAAAAAATAAAAATAATGAAAGGATAAAAAACGAAAATAAAAAAAGAATAGGCAAAAGCTATAAAAAAATTTGGTCGGTCCCTTAACAAAAACGTTTAAAAGGCTTGACAGGCTTTTTTATTATTATTTGTATTAAATGTTTTATATGATAAAAATTTTTTTTATTTTTTTTATTTTACACAAATCAAATTATTTAAGACACAAACCTATTAAATCATGGACATAACAAAGCTTCTCAAACTGTCTATTGAACGCAACAAAAAACAGCTGATGAACATATAATTATTCTCTCTCTATATTTTGTTTTTACTTGTATGTATTTACGCTCTGAATTACTATTATGCACGTGTTGTGCAAAAACAATTACAAAAACAACAACACGCTTTTGAGTAGCAAAACAACATAACAAGTGCGCTCGGCTCGGCTTCTCACATCTCACTTCGTCTTTCATTGCCAAACACCCACCTACCCACTCACTCAATACTCATACCGGAGAGTATTAACCATAGAGAGCGGGAGAGCACAGCTGTCAAATGTCAATTATGTATTTTGTGATGCTGCTCCTGCTAAGAAACTCGTTCTCTTGGTAAATGTTCTTGCTCCACCAACATTCGCTTTGCTCCATCAGTGTCGACACGAAGTCTTGCCAATTCATTTCCCGAAGCTTGTCGTCCTGTCGTCCTATAACGATAGCCCCAAGTTGGCTATGAAGCGCTCGTTGAGCCGCAACTTAGGTCAGTTCGTGAGTCGCTGGTTAACGATAAACGGCACAGAAGCAACGGCAACGGAAGTATTGTATTTCTGTTGTCACATTGAAACAACAACAGGAAGTAAACGGTAAAGTTAACGGAGAAATAATAAAGTGAATAAAGAAAACTCATAAATACCGCGTGTTCAATCAAAATTGTAAAGAAATTAATATAGTAAAAATTAATTGTGCGCGTGTAAAGCGATCGTAAACAAAGAACGCCAAGCATGCAGACACAATCACGATGGCGGGGGCGTCTAAAACATAAAAAGTGAACAAACATAGTCAAAGCAACGGTAAAAGTTAAGCAGAGTTAAACCAAAGTAAACGAAATCAAACCAAGCAAATTTGCCGTTATTGTGATTATGATTATGTTTGTGTTTTGATTTTGTTTTTTTTTTACTAACCAAAAATCAAACAATAAATTGAAACAAATCAATAAAAAACATAAAAAAATTGTATCAAAAAAACTTCAACGAAATTAATAAAACAAAGGGAGAGAAATATAAATAAAAAGGAAATCGAGTTGATTTCTTGCCAAAGGCTATGTGTGTCTAGAGTGAGATAATAAACAAGAAATCAGCAAAAAGGAAGTGTAAGACAAGCGAACAAAATCAAGTAGAGTGAAGTTAGAAGATAAAGGAACAACAACAACAACCGCAACAATTGCATCAAAGTAACCGTAAAAAAGCATCCAAAGCCAAAGCCAAAGACAAGACTAGAAGAGACTCATGTGATGGTATAGTTGATAAATAACAAAATAAAAATAATATTAAAAAAAAACACCCAAACAAAAGAAGGAAAAGCCAACGCTCTAAACTCATTTATAGTGTGTCTGTGTGTGTTCTTTTTTGTAGTTATTGTTGCTGTTGATGTCTTAAATCGAGGTCAAAAGTTCGTAAAATATAAAAAAAATCAGAAACACACACGAGTAAATAACATAGAACATAGAAGAAAAAGAAGTGCGCGTATGCAACAAAATTTTGTTTTTGTTTGTTTTGATGTTGGTTTGTATTGCGGCTGCCGCTGCCGTTGATGGTGATGCTGCTCTTATACTGTTGATCCAACTATCCAACTGCACTGCAGTCCACTTGGCGTACATACGCAGACACTTCAAGGCAACACAAGCGACATAAGCTAAGCTAACACTTCAACGCCAGCCGCATAGATCACAACTCAAACTCAAACGCAGGACTCAAAAAGAATTCAGAGACCTCAGAGTGAGGCTGAGGCAGAGTCAAAGGCATAGAACATAGAAGCTTTATAAGCGGGAGAACAAAAGCGGGAGAGCATAAGCGAGCAAGTGCAGTGAACGAACGCGTGTTTTTCTGAATGTGCGAAATTTTGTTGTCATGTCTTTGTTCTTGTAGTTGGTAGAGTAGTTGGCGCGGCGACAACAACCGACGTCAACGGCAGCGTCAACGTCAGCGTCTTTTAAAAGCGCGACGTTGCCAGAGGCAAAAAGCATACAATCATCTAAACACTAAAAAGCATAATAGAGATAGTAGAGACATCATAGAGTCAAGTCAGATAGACAGACTGAGAGGATGAGAGGAGACTCGCTCTAAAGCAAAAGCCAAGTAAAAGCAAAGTAAACAAACAAACTGGGCCAATTCAATAAGCGTGTGTGAAACAAACAAGAGAAACATAACAACAAAAAAAAAAAAAAAAAAAAATACTAAAAACAAGTGCATCAAACAACAAACATAGAAAATAGTAAAATAAAAAGAAGAGAAAAGAAAAGAAAAAAAAGTGTGAGAAAAAAGAACTGCGAGAAGTATGCAACGTCTTGCATATTTTTTTTTGTGTTTTTGTGTATTCATCATTAAATATTAAACCGGAAACGCATTAAAATTCAGACTTTTTTTTTGGTAAAGCCTCCACTGTGCATTCATTCAGTCATTTAGTGAGATGATGACGGTGAATACAACATTAGTCAGCTTAGCGTAAGCTGTTTTTGCATACGACAAGGACAATAGCAACAACAAGCAGAAGAACAACAAGAATACGCACTCAAGCAGACGACAACAGTGAGAATATACTACCAGGTAAATTTACAAATGCCACTTCACCAAATGCTATCCATATACAAAGCCATTATCAAACAAAGAAGCACAAACACTCATTGTACACAACACACTCTACACTCTAAAGCGTTTGAGAAGAGTAGAAGTGAAAAGAAAATTAGAACAAGAGAAGGCGGGTGAGCGGGTGAAGAGTGACTGAGCTTGAGACTAATGAGCGTAATGACATTTGTCAGTATTAGAAGGTGCCACAGTAGAGAGCGCGCCTATTGCTGACAACGTCGCGTGTCACTTAACACACACTCAATGGCAAAAGCAAAGTAGACATAACACGACATACGAACATTGTCAGAGAGAAGGTAGACAAAAACAATCAGTTAGGGAGACTGTCGGGACAGTCAAACAGTCATTTACAAGTCAGATAAGTATAAAGTCAGAGGATATGTTTTGTCAAATACATACATACTTCATACATGATGATGATGACGATGACATGATACTGGGTGGATTAGACAGTTGAAACGCGCTTTAAAGATACTTAATGACTGCTTATGTCAACATTATACGCGATGAAAAGGAGACCAGAGAGTCAACCGTTGAACAGAAAGCAATCTCATTGAGTCATTTGCAGAATTCTCTTTCTGCCTTGAATTTAAGTTTTCAAGCTCTTACCAGTGAATTGAAAGCAGTCCCATCAAGTCAGTTACAGAATCATATTTCTTAAATTTTAGTTAATGAGATATCAATTGAGGTTCCTCATTCTAACTTTAAATTTCTCCCAAATCGTGATTCATAATTGCCCAGGATCTCCACTATTTAAAACCTCAGTTCACGCTTTGTTTGTCTCCTCTCTTTCGACTTGTGTCATCTGTCAACGTTTAAATTTCATAAATAAATATTTTTCTTTTCCTCTTCTTATTTACTTCAGTTCTTTTAATATCATTATAATTTCATGCTTTTTGCTGCTTTCAAAATTTAAAAATTTAAACATTGAAAACAAAAAATTTGTCAAGTGCTGCAGATTTCATTTTTTTAACGCTTCCAGTCGCACTTAAAATTTTCTGTTTTTGTTATTATTATTGTTTTTTTTTTTTTGTCTATTTTTAAACTACTTGAAATTGTGTTTTTATTTTTGTCACTTTCACCATCGCCTTCACTTCATGATGATGATGATGATGTTTTTTCTACTATCCTTACTCACTGTCATTTTCAGTGCGCTTGGCGCATTTTTATGTTGCATAACCTACGGCATAATTGAGTATCATCATCATTGTCGCATGGCTTTTGCCCATCATTCATTCAACATTTATTCACTCTTTTTTTTTATTTGTTATTATATCCTCATTCAGTTAACATTGAGTCAGTGAGTAAGTGAGTGTTGCCTGTCTATTGGTTTTACCAAGTATTAAAGTGTCCTTTTGTGCTACTCATAATGTTGTGGCAACAAGCAAAAACATATTTTATTTTATAAGTAAATAAACAAATTTTTTCGTATATCTTTCTTTCTATTTATTCATATTTTTTTTATGTACATATTTATTTATATATAATTTGTTTTTATATATAATTTAATGGTGTTTTGCTTGGGGTTGAACTCAATACAAAGTGAGTTTGATGTTGTTAAGCCTTGACATGTCCTTGGTGATCAATTAGGTTGCTTGCTATTTGTAATAAGAGTCCTTTTTGATGGCTATTTAGGGCAAAAGAAAAGCAATTTATACAAACTTCCTCACATCCTTCCCTGCTTCTTTGCTTCCTTGCTTCGTTCAACTGACAACTATTGCGAATGGACATTGGAAAATTTTTCGCTTGAAGCAGTAAAACATTCAACTTAAAATTTCAACTTCATGAAGAAAGATATTTGAGACATTTTTAGTTAGCCAAAAAATACATATAATTTAGTTCATTCGGTTTCTTTAAATTTCTTATCTTCCTTAAAGGAAAATACAACAATGCTAATAAAAAGGAAAAATAAACATTGTTTCCAATATCTTGGCTACAATTTTTTTTGTACAAATTTCCACAGATTCAGCTTCGGATTACTTTTTCAAGACTCAGTTACTTATGATCTAAACTCCTTAACAATCTAAACTTCTGCTGTTGCTTCTGCTTATGTTCTTGCCACAGCTGCCAACAATCATGTGCCTACTACCATCACTCTGCTTAAAACCTTTAGGCGAGTAATTGAATTCTCACAAGTATACGAGTATATTTTTCGAAAAGTGCCCTTGTTCCATTGGTGGTATCCTGACAGACGGTTTCTCTGGTCTCTCCGTGTCATGATATTGTTGCAATGTTTAAACATCTTTTACTAGTTGATGATATTTGAAACCTGTTTTCAACAGACACAGCAGCATATTCTGCATAACACAAACTCTTGGCTATCTTCTTTTGCCTTTTCTTGCCTTAAGCGATTCACTCAGTTGCTATATCCATCCTCCATATTCACATCAACTTCCATATTCCCTCATCATCATCATCATCAACATTATTGCTTTGCTTAACTTGTCTTCCCATGACTTGCCTCATTCCAATTGTTTTTGATGATTTGCTCCTGCTGCTTCTACTGTTACTGCTTGCTGCCTGTCATACTTGTTAACCATCTTCAATCATGACATTACACTACGTCTTCATTTTCATTCTCCTCTTCCTATCAATGTATGTATATCTTCGTCAACACTCTGCATTTATTTCCTTAACTCTTAACCAGAGTCTCATTTCCAACTTTTCGAAATTCATTTCGACCCTTTTTCATTTCAATTCTTTTCTTTGCCACTGTTAACTGTTGCTTCCTTCAACAAAATTTATACAATTACGCTTGTCTGCCAGACCATGACCAAGTGAGAAACTTTGCCGTATTTCATAATGTTATTTGCCAATTAAACATTTTCAGTTTACGCATTTCACTTGCTGCTGCAAAGTAAACAAAATGAAACCCAATTCAAATTCAAATCATTCGAATCAAATCGAAATATGACAAATTGAAAATATCAAAAACAAAAAACAAACAAAAACATGCAAACATTTTTGGAATCTTACTTTTACTCACTTTATGTGTGTGTGTATGCTCATTTAGAGTAAAAATGATGATGATGATGTTGTTGATGATGTTGTTGTAACCCCATTAAAAAGGCAAAGGGAAGGATATACAAAGTAAATTAAAATGGATGAGGAGATTGAAAGACCCATCTAGGTATTACAACAATGTTGTGTTAACAGTGAAATATGTTGACTTGATTATACTGAAATATTTATAATTCATTGTAAAATTATAGACATAGCCAGTTGTGACTTAAATTTTGATTACTAAAGACTTGTATTTTATCCATGAAGTTAATTTTTCATGTGTAAAGTTTAATATAAAATATTTTGTATAAAATGAATTTTGTTGAAACATTGAAATTGTTTTTATAAACTTTAGAAGATATGATCAATACCAATAAATTTTAATTCTTCCAGACCCTAACCACCGTTGCTAACCACTCTGTTGGAACTGGGTGCACAGTTTACTTCTTTTTACTACAAAAATTCATCTAACATCATTTCCTATAAAAAAAATCCAAACATATACCTGCATTACCATATTTACTCATCCTTACATGACATAACCCTGCAGCCATCGATGTTCTTGGCTGCGAGAGCTCCCACTCTTCCTTGAACTGACACTTGGACAATTCCCAAATCCACTCTTCAACCAAACTAAACTATTATTCCCCAATAAAACTAATCTACCAATGGACAGACATTTACCGACTAGCTAGCAGTGATCACTTTCTAACCGGTTACCTAAATTAACAGGACAGATGATCATCTGTGTTTTCTTTATAGTATGATCGTATTGTTAAATACAGTGCCGAGAAATAAAAATCACTCAGTCGATTTAACCATATAAAAAATTCTCCCACGCGACAAACTGGCAGATTGTTATGTTAAAAAAAATAAAAATATTCAATGAACATTTTTTCAATGCGACATACTCGTATACATAATTATATTTGCATAACAATGAAAATGCCGCCATCATAATCATAAATTGCATGCATTCAAATTTAATAGACAACTTGATCATTTATTTAAAATCTTATTTCCTGATTCTTATGGCATGAATGTAGAAAAATGATGTTTGGCAATTTAAAAATTTAGCATCGTAGATAGGCATGAAGTGATTAGAAGCTTGAAAGACAAATGGGAAGGATTTATTCTTATTAAAGTAGAAACTGAGTCATGATCAATTGAAAATTCAAATATAAGTATAATGTATTTATAACTACATAACTACTTATTAACAATTGAAATAAAGTAATAAATACAAATTTAATGGACTTAAAGATATGACGAATTTTTATTGGAAATTTGATCCGAAGATTTCAGTATATGAATTTAGATAAAAGTTACATATGTCGCAACTTAAATGGGTTCATTCGTTTCATTTATGTTTATGAGCACTTACATTTTCTTAAGTTTAGTTTTACTGTTTGTTATAAGTGATTGCATCAGGGTAAAACCTAAGATGATATGATTCAATTCTCTTTCCAATTAGTAGACACAAGGGCATGACCAACTTGTATACTTAGAATTTATATTTAAATTTTTGAATTTATTATATCTTTCGATGTTTAAACACATTCAATGAAGTAGAGAAAAATATTCTGCTAATTGAAATTTCAGTCGCCTGTCGCATTCCTGTAAAATCAACAGAATATTGCAATATTGTTGTAGTTTTTGTTATTATTGTTGTTTATTGGTTTGTACTTACGAGTAACATGAATTAACAATAAGAAGAAGAGAAGCTATTGAGACTTTGCAACTATAGCGGCGTTGACTTGTGACGACGTTTTTGCAATTTTTGATTGGAATTGATTGATGTACTAATTAAAATTATTGCGTAAATGCGACTATGGGAATGGGAATGGAATGAAATGAAGAACTGAGCTGAGCTGAGCTGAACTGAAAACTGAGGAGCAATGACAGCAATGGTAAAGAGTTAACATGAATGAGTAACTAACTTAACAAGGACATTGACTGTTGCAGACATTCTTCTTTAACTTCTTCTTCTTGTTCTTCTTTGTCTTCTTCTCATTTTACTTACTCGTGTAATTTTTTTTTTTTTGTTTTTCTCTCAATTTCTCTAACGATTTCTAGAATCTAAAATGAATGCTATCTTCTGATTCAATTCAATTAAACAACTGGGTCAGTAGACGCCTGTCTTATTAAGGACATAACAAATCCAGGCAGGACATTCTATTGCTTAGACGCCAAGATAGTACTAGAAGACGATCCACAATAGAGGACACAAAAAACTATTACTCTTTGTATGAGTGTTTGAGGGGTTTGAAGGACGGGGTGATGGTTGTGTGGTAAGAGAGAAAAATAGGAAAAAGGTTGTCGCTATTACGAAAACGTAATTAATTTTATGCCAGATGCTGGCAGAAATAACAACAACACTAACAACAACACTAACAACAACAGCAATAGCATGTACAAGCGCCACAGGATTTTGATCCTGGTAAAAACGAGCGAGCAACTTGCGCTAAATACTTGTAAGAATTCTTAAGCGGAAATCCAATGCTTATAAGAAAATAAGCGCAACGTAATACAAGCAAAGTGCAGCTTACTAATTATGAAGAAAGAAAGAAAAAGAAGAACAGAGAATAAACATAAAAAGAGGATAGTAAAGAAAAGGACATTTACAGGATGACGATAATGACGACGACGACGAAAACAACGACAACGATGGCAACTGTAATAAAAACTTGAGTAAGAAATAATAAGTAAAAATAAAAAATTAAAAAATGTTAGTTAAAAGGAAAGGAAAATAATGTAAGGTAAAGGCAAAACTACAAGATAGAAAAGTTTACTTTTAAACCGCTTAAGAAACGTAAGTAGAAACGAGTTTCGCACAAAAATATGCAACAAATGTTTATTTGTTTGTTTGCTTGTTAGTTAAGGAAAGGAAAGGAAAGGAAAGGAAAGGAAAGGAAAGGAAAGGAAAGGAAAGGAAAGGAAAGGAAAGGAAAGGAAAGGAAAGGAAAGGCAAATGCAAAGGCAAAGGCAAGCAAAAGGCAAAGCAACAAAACGGAAGGAAAAATCTTGTCTAATTTATGTTTAAGCTTTTTGTAAGAAGGCAAAAACGTGCTACAGAATAATTTTTTATTATTAATCATAATTTGTTATTGTTGTAGCACTTTACTTCACTCCCCCACAATCACTCCTCATGTATCTTCTCGTTGTATCATTCCCTTTTTTAAATTCCTTGTAATATGTTATACATACTACAATAAATTTGACCAGATTCCTTTTGTTTTTCTTTCTCTCTCCCAGTCTTAGTGTCTATTGTTTATGTCGCGCGAATATAAAACGAAAAAAACATGAAATATCCATTAAATTTTTTTTATTGTTTTGGGACAACACAACAACAACAATAAGAAGCAGAAAATGTTTAAAAAAAGAAAGCAAAAAATTGGCAAGAAAAAATTGATTGTTGTGATTTTTATGAGCATTCTTCATTCATTCATTTTGGTTTGTCATTTTTAGGTTTGCCCCCGAATCTAAATATTGTTTCATCATCGTCATCGTCCTTAGCTAAGTCTTCAATCAAAGTAGACAGCGACCTATCCAATAATATGAGGTCCTCCCTTCTTTAGGAATTTAACTTCCGTTACATGCCGGAATTGTTATTGTCATTTGCCGGAAATTGCTTATTCATTAAAAGCTTCTTGCACCCAGCCAACAAATACAGCGACGCAAAAACCTAACAAAATTTTAAAGTTTTTGAATTGAACTTTTGGCAGAACCAACAACAACACTAACAACACCAACAACAATGAATAAAGTTGTATAATATTTCATAATAATAATAAAAATAATAATCAGAAGAGCAGCAGCGACACAACAAGAGTAAGAACAAGGAGAGTTAGGCGGAATATCAGCTTATTTATCTCATTGATTTAAATGTCAAAGACTCAAGGCAAGGCAAGGCAAGGATATAAAGATGTGAGGTAGCAGACTAAGTGACCCTCGAGGGAGTATCGAAGCGTTTGAAGTTATATAAAGTAACAAAATGAGAAGTAGCAGCAACATTGGGCAATCGAATCGAAGCAGAAGTTTTCATTGCCTCATAAAGTTTTTGTCGCTTGTCGTTGGCGGTTGCCACTTTATCAGTTTCACCATCTTCTTTTGGTTGGTTTGGTTTGGTTTTGTTTCTTCGATAAAGTTGATCAATGAAATTAAAAAGATTTGATTTATTGCAAAGTTTCAGCTTCTCATAGTTTCAGTTTTAGTATCACAATTTTCTTTAGAATTGGCTTCAGTTCCTGCGAGAATTGTCCTTAAGCAAGTTTAGGTTATTTTATTTAACTCACATTGACTTGGAAGTGAAATGAGTTGAGTCTCTGAGTTGAGTCCTTCAACAAAAATTCTTTCCTTTTTGCAACCAACATTGATTATGATTGGCTCGTCCGAAATATTAAGTAAGTTTTTTGGAAAGATAATAATGTACTTAGATGAAGATGAAGGCTAACGATGAGGAAGGGGTTAAGAAAAAGTTTAAATTATTATTATTATTATTAGCAAAAAGGATAATGTTGATCATGTTGATGAGTTGCATAACAAAACTTAAAATTGTGAACCAAACAAAAAGAACAATATTTTCCTTTTATATTTATTTATTACCCAAAAAATGAGGGTAAAAGAAAAGTCAATGACGACGACGATGATGAAGATGATGATGATGATGATGCTGATGATGAAAGGGTGATGATGTACGTAGTACTTCAACTTCTTTGTTCAAAATCGCAAAATAAATACGAACGATGCGCAATAAAATAAAAAATTATGTTAATTTAAGCCAAACACATGCAAAAAGGAAAAATGGCAAACAAAGAGAAAAAGTAACGCTTATTTTTTCAATGTCTTTTCATTTCAAAAGACATAAAATAAAATCTAAACACTTACATAGGGATACACAAAGAGGGATCTATGTACGTACGATATGTAGGAGAAGCAGGTCCAAAATCCTTTTGCTAGCTTAAGCCAAGCCAAGCCCAGGCAAGTTGTTCAAAAAAAAAAAAAAAAAAAAAAGAAATAAGAAAAAAAGTAAAAACGTGAAAAAGGGTGAAAAACAGAAAAAAAGGATAAAGTCTAAAGCAAAGTAGTAAGTTAGAAAGTTGAAGTGTTTGTTCTTCTGGTTTTAAATATTTGCAACTTTTCTTTTGTTTTTCTCTCATTTTCTTCATATAAATACAATATATTTGTAGTAGTTCTAACATAAATAAATAAAGTAAAAAGAAGGCAGCGATAGAGAAAGAAAAAGTTTAAATAGAATTTCTATTTTTGCCTTATGTTGAATGAGCAAATTCTCAAACCCAAAATAAAGTCTTGAATAAGATTTAAAAGTTTTCGCTTTGCTAAAAATAATCACTACATCATTGACAACTTGTATTTTCAAGTTTTAAAATGTTTTACGTAAGTTTTAAGATTTTTGCTTATGATTATAATAATAAAAGAGGGTGAATTGACTAACGTAGGTTAGACATTTTATTCTGTTTGATCTTATACTTTTATGAAGCAGAATTTGTCTTCATAGGAACCGCTTACTATTTCCTTTGATCAGCAATCATTTCTTAACACTCAAATAAAACTATGATACACAACTTCGGACTCCAGAGAGGAAGAAGCTGAATAACTAAACAAGCGTCACTTCAAATTTTGTAAATAAGAGAACTGGGTAAACTGAATGACATTTGTTTCTACTTTCTTTCATTAGTTTAATCATTTATTAATCTCCATAAAAGGATATAAGATCTTAAATTATGAGATAAGGTTGTTTTACAGTACTTGCATTTTTGCATAAGTTTTCTTAGTCTTTATGATTCCTGATATTTTATTTGGCAATATTTTTCATGTTGTACTATTATTTCGATGTTATGATCAAAAAGCAATTAAGCAAAATAGATTTTGCGTAAGAGTTTTGCTTGAAGGCAACTTAAGATTAAGTCAAAGGCGCAGCAAGTGTCTGACAGCTAAACAAGAGAACGAAAACCTATAGAGAAGTGAAGCCAAAACCAAAATAACACCAAACTACAACAGCAATAACAAAAGGAACAATAAGGATAATGACAGCAGCGACAGGAGCAATAAGGAAAACAGCAGCAACGACAGAAACAACACTAACAAAAAGGCCAAAAATCAGCAACTTTTGTGGCACCAACAGAACAACATCAAAAAAGAGTAGAAAGTAACGAAAAAAAAAAAAAAAAAAAAAAAACAAAGTATCCTGAATAGGAAGCAGCAAAGTGAACAAGTGCTTAATAAAGAGGAAGATGAAAGAAAGAAATAAAAGAATAAAGAATGGCTACACAAATTGTAACTTTGATTGTTTGGCAGCATTTGTTGCTTGTGGCTGATTGTGTTGATGATGGCCTGTCCTGTCCTGCCCTGCTCGGCCCGGCTTAACCCTACTTTCTTGGCTTCCTTCCTTTCTTTATTGTTGTTCTTACTAGTATATTATACTTAGCAGGTTATTTGTTGATGTTGTTGCCATTTTTGTACTTATTTAGCACATTCTTGCCACTATTTTGTAAGAATTTCGATCGAACACTAATTTTTAATGTGTGTCAATGCAGTGGAGAATATGAACAAAACTGAAAATCAAACTGAAAAAGCAAAAAAACAAAAAATGTTGCATAAAACGAGGTTAAGCAAGCAAAAAAAAAAAAAAAATAAAATAAAATGGAGATGTATGCGCAACATGAAAAAATCATGAATTCGTTCCGCAGGACCAAAAATAAATGTATTAAAAGAGGATTATAAAGTAATTGCCAAAAGCAATAAAATTTATACTTTTTTTGTATAACAAGCCCATAAAAAGGAAAAAGGGAAAAAACATTTTTCAATTAATGAATATTGAAAAACTCACATTGAAACAACAGAAGAATGGATGAGCTTCGTATCCTTATAATGAATTGTCGATGCAATGTGGGCATAGTAACAAAAAAAGGGAAAAAAGCCAATTTATTTGTTTACGAAAAAATTAAATTAAAACAAATTTTTGACGCCACAAAGACGTCGATGACGATGATGATGATGATGGCGATGGCGTTGACAATGATGATGAGCATGACAAGAGTTGCAAGTTTGTTTTCTATTTTCTTCACCCTTTTGAGAATGACAAAACAAAAGTAAACAAAAGCGAGGCTTGTCTGGTATTCTGACTGATTGTAAACCTTTCTTTTTTCCCTATTTTTCTGTGTGTGTCTCCTTTCCTTTTGATAAGTTAAAAAATGCTTGGGGTCTACAATGAACGACAGTTTCCAATTTTCAACTGCTGGGCGGTGACGCGTTAACTAAACACACATGCATGCATATGTAGTATCAATGTGGGTGATTATGTGAAGGAGTATGGAGGGAGTGTGTGAGTGAGTGAGTGAGTGGGTATACAAATAGGGTTAAAAGTGCTTGCAGATGTTTCGCTTATTATACACTCAAAGGAGAAACACACAGTAAACTCTTCATAGACTAGGACAACGATGCTCAAACCACAGGGATACCACACAAGCAACACGAAGGAACAACATAGTAAAGCAAAAGTAACAAAGAATGGAATAGAATGAAATAAAAAAAAAAAAAAAAAATCTCGAGTAAATGAAAAAGTGTTGAGGACTACGAAAAAGGTTGCGGCTGCCTTGTGCACTTTAATGTATAGATTGTTTTTTCCTTTCTGGTTTATTTTTTTCTGGTTTGAGCCGCTTAGACACTTGCCAAGCGGTTTTTGGTTTTTAGAGTGGCGGCGAAGGCGGCAGTGGTGATGCGATGATGGTGATGGTGACGGTGACAGTGGTGACCCCGTGAATGTGTAGGTGAAATCTAGCTGTGTTGCTTTTGGGTATGTGTTTGTGTGTGTGATTCTTGTCACTTTTCTCTTCGTTCTGTGTCTTCCCATACGACTTGATAAATTTAAACAATGTAAATGAAAATAGAATAGAATGGAGGGCGAAAGAGGCATAAACGCGCGACGTGTTGCCATTTGCCTTTTGTGTCTCTCTTCTAACCGCACCCTTTCTCCATTTGGCCCTTAGCTTATTTGTTCTCAATTCAACTCAACTCAACTCAGCTCGACTCGGTTCAGATTGCTGTTGTAGCTGTAGCTGTTGGCCGTGCGTCGACGCTTTGTGGGTTCAGAAGTGTAATGCCGGAAACGGAAATGAGGCGGCAGCGTGAACTCGTTGACTCGTCGTTCACTTTTTTTTTAGTCTAACTTTTCTCATTCCATTTTCCTACCAATTTCATTTTCTATTTATTTTTTTTCTCGTTTTGTTGTTGTTGTTGCTTTGTTAATAGGACGCAAAGCATAGGAAAATTTCATGGGAAATGTGTTGGCGAACGGTGAACAAAATACAACAAAAAATTTGAAAATAAAGAAAAGGAAATCACGACAACGACGTCTAACTTTAACTTGTTTAGATATGCCTGTGTGTGCGTGCAACTGTATCTACGTGTCTATATGTGTGTGTGTCTGTGTTGTGTGTGTCAAATATACGAGCATGAAATTTGTGTAATAAGGTGCAAATATTTTTCTTGTATAATTTAGGCGTATCACATTCTCATTTTTTTTTATATAATTTTTTTTTTTTTTTGTGAATAACTTAATCAGAATTTATAAATAGCGAGAAAAAAAGAAATTGGATGAAGGGATGAAAGAAAGAAAGAAAGGGTGGGACAAAGTGGTGTCATGGGAAAGTTTTTAACACAACATAGAATTTTATTGTTAGCGTTTTGTATTTTTATTGATTGTTAAAGCTTTCTTAATAAAAATTAGGTAGTTTACTTTTAGGTTTGAGTTTACTTAATGTAGCATACTTTTAGGATAAGAAGTCAATTTACCTTGCTGTATTTGATAGAAAACCCTTTTTAGCACAAAATATATAAAATTGAATGTTTCAATTTAAAATTTAATGAAATTATTGTATAGTGTTCTTTAATGAAAGTAATGTGTGTCTAACCCCTAAAGGTGAATTATAATTAAGGTTATCGCTTATCAAATATTACATTATAAATAATAATTACCTACATTATTGAAGGCAATTAATATATTTACTTCATAATCATCAATTCATAATCAAATTAAATTTTATTTTAAAATTTTTCTCTGATTTCACACCATGAATTAAATATCTAATTAATGTCTTACTACTACCCTGACCCTTATGCATTCGTACCCCTTCTTTTCATTTTTATTTTCGAAACTGTTTTTCAACAATCATTTGATAAATAAACTAAATTCGCTTTATACTTGTTGGAAAGGTTGTGCAATCTATTTACATATACAAAGTTTTAGATGTTATTTGTTGAACTTTTTCTTTTTAAAAAGGTCGATGAGATTTAGGTCTTTCCTGTTTGGGGAGAACAACTAGATGGCAAAGCTTTCTCACATCAGATGATCCTCTGTTTGGTCAAATAAAATAAACACTATCATTTGTTGTAGGAACAATAGGAAGAGACAGAACGAAAGCTTCTTTCACCAATCCAAGAATGGATACAACGAACTTAGGGGAAATAAAAATTGTGTTATTTAGTGAAAATAAATTGTGAATAATATTTAGTTGTCGCATCAGCTAACGAACAATAATAAAGTAGTCAATTCAATCAATTACTTTTTCTATAACAACAATTGAGCACTTACAACAAGATCATCAAGAACAAGAATACCAATAAGGCCAACGTTAACAACAAGACAACAAGAGTCATACGGAAAATAATTTCCACCAGCGTGGGACATCTTCTGAGGAAATTAAGTAAGCATGGCCTAACATTGTAAGGCTTTGCAGTATCTTGCTAAAAGACGCATTCATTCATGCCGAACATTTGCACTGATGAAGTCAAATTACTTACCACTAATCAAATTGAGAGTTCTGTAAAAACTACTTACATCATAACCTTAAATACATTATTTGGATATTTTCTCAAAACCAGACACTTGCATTGATTAAGGGCCTATACATGACTTAATCCATTCCGGATTTCTGATACAATGAATAATTAATTGTCTGTATGGTCTTATATCCAATAGAATCAATAATTAGATCGAAATTTCGCAAAATTCAAAATTAATGTAACTTATTAGCCTGACAAAAGTTTGATTTCCTTAATAGTTATTACATAATTATAATTAATCTACTAAGATCAAAGCACATATCGCACATATTTATATTTATTTAAAAAATACCATTGTTTTTCTTTCTTTTCATATACCTTCAATGTTAGCAAAAACAAGTTTTTTGGCTCTACGCAAAAATTGAAAACTTCATTTAGAGGTTAATTAAAATATCTCACACTCAAACGTAAATAATTTTGTAATTGTAGATTTTCATTTAATTGATTTTTCAGTTTTAAATTAACAAAATTTTAAATAGATTTTAATTGATTTTTCAATGGATTTTACATAAAACAATACCAAATATGATTAAATAGAATTACTCATAATATTTATTTTATGTACACACCAACACTCACACTTACAAAAACCTATTCGTTTTCATGTTTGTCGCTTTATTATTTTTGAATATCAATTTCATAACGCATGGACGGACAACAACACCACAACAAAAATAACAATAGGATAGAATAAAAGAGGTGAAGTTGTTAAATAAAAATTCTTATTATGAATTTATAAGGATATTTGTTCCATATTTGTTCCATTGCATGCTAAAAAATGTTTAAATTAACAAATTGTTTGCTGTTGAAGGTTCTTTCATACCATTTTTTTTTTTAAACATTTAAATGATAGAAAAAAAAAAAGGAATTGAAAAATATAAAAATAAAAGAAAACAAAGCAGAGAGGAAACAAGAAAAGAAGGGTAGAAAGTAGAAAAGAAATTTAAGGAAAAAATTTTAGGTACACAAGAACGCAATGGAATGTTGGCAATGAATATGTAAATTTATAAGGATTTTACTCTATGAGTACATGAAAACATTTATGTGTGAATGAGTGTGTATCTGTGTGATTGTGTTTAAAGTGATATGAGTATGTGTTTCTGTAAAATAAATAATCAAGTTTATAGTTAAAAGTCGTTGAATGCCTCAATTTGGTTGCTATTCATGGCACAAACATACACATCCACATCCACATCCATACATAGAGAACCATTTCGTTGAAAGAGCACCCAGTACTTTCCCCCCCATTGAGATCAGGAGTCCTTGTTGTATGGTATTGTATGAAAAAATGAGGCAGGGCATGGGGCATGTCAATTTACTGTATGAACGCGTACGTTTGTGGTTTTTATCATTTGTTGACATGACTGCCATACATACAAACATACAAAACACAGCATTCTATAGTAGTATGTGTATGTGTGTGTGTATGTTTGTGTATCTAAACCAATTGCCTTTAGTGTGTTAGTAAGTTGTTGTCTAGTGAAATTTGTAGGTTTTGAAAACCAAAATGCGAGCAGAACGTGCACGTGAATCTCGTTTTTTTCCACTATTTGAATTAAGCTATTTGCGTTTGTTTGTAAACGATTTCAATTTACTATTGAAAGTGAGTGAGTGTGAATTTGTGTTTGTATGACCGAGTATGTGAGTGAGTGAAATTCGAGAGTCAATTTCAATTAGACTTTAAAGGATGAAGGCGGCTACAGCACATCCTCCTCACATCATCCCCATATCATCATCATATCATCACATCATCACATCA
The DNA here is from genome assembly GCA_035041805.1 of Amiota mariae. NCBI lineage: Eukaryota > Metazoa > Arthropoda > Insecta > Diptera > Drosophilidae > Amiota > Amiota mariae. The sequence goes on along the minus strand of JAWNKV010000332.1, from coordinate 811,696 downwards.
TCACATCATACATATGTTTGTATGTATGTATGTGTGGATATATTCTAGCAACAAATAAATATTTGTTCTGATATTTTCTTGTTGTTAGTTTTGCAATTTTGTATGTGGGTTTTGAGGTTAGTAAAAGTTGCTTTTATTATTGTTCACTGAGATTGAATTGTTGTTATTTTTCCCATTTCACATTTTGTTCTATTCAAATGAACTTAATTAAGTGAAATTTTCCAACTGACAAAAAATGGAAAAATAATATAAAAATATGTGGACATTTTCACTTTCCTATAAAATTAAATATATCCTAATAATCAAAGAAAACATTTATTGTGTCAGATAGAACTGTGCTTCAGAGACCCCACGAAGTATCTCATCAAGGAGAATCCATTTAGCCATTCCCTATGTGCTTCCGCTTGCGATGTTCATAGATTTCGAAGATTATGAGCTGAGATTATTTTAAGTCGAATTCAGGGTTGTCCAATGGCAGGATGTTGCCATTTTCATGCACCTTATTTTATGCTTTAAATTTTAATTTAATTTTTAAACTTATATATTGTACATTTAACAGACACAGACATTTTCCTTTAAAATTATTCTTAACTTTTCCTCGTATTAAATCTTCTTAATGCAATAACTTCCTTTAAGTCAAATAGGGAAAGTGATTTATTTTTATACAAAAAAAAAAAAAGGCAAAAATCCGGGAAAAATGTATGCAAGACATGTTTTTGTCATTTGACATTTCCTCCATTATCATGAAGTTCAACGCATTTAGCTGGAAAATTTTATTTAAGTAAGAAAAAAAAGGTGTGTATAAATATATTTATTTTTTATGCTTTGATTTTTGGTTGAATTTTATATTTCTTTTATTATTATACACAACAATTCAATGGAAAATAAAATTCAATGAAAAATCATTCTATGAATATTGGGGTTGATATTCGTCGGTTTAAGAAATATGATGATGATTTTTCTTTTTTTTATTATTTTTGGAGGTTGGGGGAGGTTTACGAATGAAGAATCATCATAGGCGATGACGACAAAGTCAATGTGATTACGTTAAAAAAAAAATATTTATATACATATATTTCCTTTTTTTTTTATTATTTTAAAAAAGAAAGGATTTTTGTGGCATGGAGGGAGGCATGTCATATAAAAGGGTTGAAATCGGATTAGGTTTTTGTGGTTTTAAATTGACAGAAATAGGGATTTCTCTTTTTTAATATTCAAATTCAAATCATCGTCATATTTAGAAATTGTGGTAAATGAAATATTAAGAAAAGTGTAAGCAGTTGGTTCGCTTTAATAATAAATGAGATACATATGTTCCATACATACGTATACAAGTATGAAAAAGATGAAAGAAATTTGTCCAATTAGTTTTTGGTTTTGTTTTTAAATATATAAAACTCCTTGAGCTTTCATTGAATATGCCATATACTTAACTTCAAAGGCAACTATGAATTTTTGTACACCTAATTTTATGTAATCCTTTATTTAAATTACTTTTAAACTATTTATACTTAATATTTCAATGGAAGTACATTTAAAAATAAATGTGTATATTTTAGTATCTGTTCATTCATGTGAAATTGATTTATAATTACCTAGATATATGTTCATAAATTGACAACTCACTAGTTTTTTGCCATATTTTTGTCATGGTTTTTTTATCGAAATGGTAAAAAAAAATAGAATCGGTAATCAGTGCCATTAAAATGAAATTATTTTCTCAACTAACAAAATTAAAGACATAGTTGTTTAATCATTTTGGTCTATGTAACAACTTAGGTGATCTATGAATGACAAGCTCCCGTTTGTGGTCAAGTCCAAACAGAACGTCTCCCATAGTGAATGAGTGTAACAGAATATTACATGGAACCTGTTCGATTATTAAATATGTTTTTTTATATTCGGAAGATCGATAAAACTTTAGTTTTTAACAGAGATTCACATGAATACATACAGGGAAACATTTATGTTAATTTATAAGTTATAAATACCATATGAAGGCCCTATGGGGAATTTACAATTAACAAATATTGTGTTCGTATAGTACTTATAAGAGATGAAAACCAAGAGCTCCGAGCCTTTGAATAAATATGTATTTTATAATATTGTATTGTAAATGTGAACATTTAAATACTAAAGAGACATATATATATATATATATTTTATTTAGATAAATGAACATTTACATAAATGTGGGCCATTGTAAATTTGTGTACAAGTAATTCTCCACAAATATAATGATACAAGAATATTTTAAACATTCGAAAGCAACTAAATTGGTTATTAATTTTGACAGAATTTCAACATAAAATATTTTCAAACATTTAGTTTAATGTAATAATGGATTTAGAAGTCGTTTGTTCTCTAATATGTATTTTGTTTGTTGTACATATTTCTGTTCAGTTTTATTAAATTGCATTCATTAAATTTGATGAATGAAATTAATAAATAATTGAATACATTTATTCATTCAGTCATTCAATAAACGAACGCATGCACTTGTGGTTTTAGTGTGAAATTTATTAGTTACAACATTTCAGATAGGAAGCTGAGATAAAGGCAAAGAGTGGAGGAGAAGAGAATAAAAAAGCATAGAATGAAATAGAATAATTTAGCATTTATGTGTTTAGATTTTATTGATAGTTCGTTGTAATGATGATAAAAGGAAGAGGGACTAAAAGAGACGGGAAGCTTAAGAGGCCAAGGGGAATGAGGAAATGTAAGTGATAATTAAGAGAAATATTTTTATTTAATTAGTAAATTAATTAAAATAAATAATATAATTAAAAGCGACATAGAAACATAGAGAGCGGGAAAGATAAAGAATAAAATGCGTGTTTTGTGACCGCATTCTATTTTGTTTTTATTATTTTTATTAAAATTAACTTGAAAAAGAATTATAATTTTCCATTCTGTTTTCTTCGTAATTTTTTTTTTTTTTTTTTTTTATATTTTTGTCTTTTGTTATCATTTTTATTACTTATACTAATGGACAACGTTCAGGTGAATCAAAATATTCAGTTCAGTTCAGTTCAGTTCAGAAATAGAGTGAGTACAATATTTTTTTAAATATGAAGAACATGGCCCCGAGTGGTGTATTTAGTACAATAGCATGAAATGTTTGTGCTTGGTCTCTATATCTTTTGCATTTAAAAAGGCATTATGTTAAAATGAGCCGCAAGCAAGTGAACGATGAAACTAGGAGTAGGTACAGAAAGAACACTGAAGATACATACAAAGGACGAATGAATGAGCCAACGAACGAACGCAAGCGATGCGCAATTAGATTTCCGCTAAGGCGGATTGCGAGATATCGCGTGACTTTATGTGAGCTGTCGTCCTTAATGCTGCTGATGTTGTTGTTGGTGCGACGGCAAACTGGATTATATTTAAAAATCAGAGCGCAAAATTATATGTACACAAATAGACACACGTACACACGCACAAACACAAACGCACAACACAAAGTCATCGGCAACGGCATTAAGGACGTTGGCAACGACAGGACGACGACAACAACAACAACAACAACGACGACAATAAGAATGGAAATAAAAGCCAAATCCAACACAACACAAAACCAAACCCCAACCAACCCAATTTAGTAGAGTAGGAGATGACAATCGTTGCAAAACGATAGAACATTAAAGAGATAGAAGGAAGGACAACGAATGGAAGATAATAGAGGAAGGAAGGGAGGAGAGAGTTTGAAAGCGCAACTCACTTAAAATGTTGTTGGCGACAGCAACAGCACGCAGGAAAGCGTATTAGGCATAAAAAGCGACAGCTAGATAAAGTCGAGAATGAATATGAATAAGGATCGGTGGTGGTGGTGTTGATGGTGATGGTGCTGGTGCTAGTGCTAGCGCTAGTGCCAGTGATAATGGTGGATGGGTTGGGGAATGCTGAGATTGAGGTCTTAGTAGGCGCGAGAAAGGACGGTTCATGAGTTAAGTAACAAAAGCTTAACCCGCAAATAGCATAGCGAACGATGATGCCTCTTTACCTACATACATGAAGGCACGCAATACCAACACCAATACCAAATACAACAACGAGGACAAAGTGACGATGCGTTGTCGGCAGACAGACAGACAGACATAGGAACTTTGTATTACAATGGCAACATTAACAGCAACAAAAACAAAAGGAAATGACAACACTAGCAACAATACGCACAAAATAAAATGAAAAGAAAAAAAAAAAAAACAGACACACAAAACAAAACAAAAAAATAGAATAAGCAACAACAATGTATCTACTTGGAGAACTAAAACTGGATCCTGGGCCCTAAGTTAGCATTAAGTGTGAGTTGTTGTCACTGCAAGTGAAGGTATTGTTATAAGAGTCAAAAGAGGAATAGAGGGAGAAAAGTGGGTGACGGAAGTCGCGACAAAAAACAATGATAACATAGTAGAAACAATGATAACAAGTGAAAATATCACGGATATTAAAAAAGTCAAGCTGGGTGCAAAATGTTGTTTTGTTTGTAAAAGTTTTTTGCTTTTCTTTTTCTTTTTCTATTGTTTTGTTATTTCTTATATGTGTTTTTCTCTCTCCTGTTTTTCATTATTCAAAATAAACAACACTAACAACAGAAGGATAGAGACAAAGTTTGTTGTTGCAACAGACTTGGGTGAGGTGGAGTATGGGGTCAGACCTCCTTATTCTTCTTAAAGATCGAAAGAAAAATAAAGTGAATGAGCGTTTAAGTAGGCAGCATGCCGCATGCTGCATGCATAATGTTAGGCTAGGTTAGGTTAAGAGGATTTTTAGTTTCAATATGAACTCAGAGATGACTCAGACTCCTTTTCATGGGGCCAAGAATATAAAAGAAATATAGAGGAAAGAGTCCTAAACCATTATTATGGCTTGTTGATATGATAACATCACTTTTGGTAACAAACTCGCGTATAAAGTCGTTGTTTGTTGTTTTGACTGTAGTTTCCTGCTCCTTGTTGCTGTTGATATTGTCGATGTCTACTTTCAAGCAAATTTCGAGCGCTCAGTAAACAATGCAAAGTTTTCCTGTTACCATCATTTGGTTTATTTTTCTATTTTTAGTTAAGACAAGCGAAATCAAGCCAAGATATTGAAGCAAGTAGGCAGCTGTTATTCTCTTGTCATCTCCTCTCTTAACATTTTCAATCTTTTATTGCTTTAGTACTCGCAAATAAGTGTAGGAGAAGGAATAGGAAGCTGTTTGCTCTCAAGTAGTAGAAAAACATAAGTAAACGAAACGAACGAAACAAAAGTAGACAATGGTGAAATTAATGCGTAGTCGAGATTAAACTTCTTAGTCTCTACTCTGCCCTACACTACCCCAACATAGACATATCTTTTAGGCTTTTATATGTAAGTATAGTCAGAGTATGTAAGTGTATGACGCCCACAAAACGTGCTTAAAACGCCTCTAAATAACTACAGAATAATCTTATATTTTTCTACATATTTTTTTTACATTTTCTGTGTTCTTCAGATGATAAAGAAAACAATAAAAAATAATAAAAAATGAAATCAAATCTTGTGTACTTAAAAAGATTGTCTCATGATGATGGTGATGATGTTGGGAAAATAATATTTTTTAATGCTGCCGCATTTAATCGAAAATTAAAAATAAGAAGCGAAGTGTGATTTATTAATTTGTTTTTTAAGATTATTAAGATGTTGTGAAGAGATGAGAAGTCAGAAATTGTGTATTAAGAGTAAGCCATGGATATATTAAAGGACAAAAATAAAAATATAACTTTGTACAGATTCGTGCACTGTTGAATATAGACTCTCTTTCGATTTGTTAAATTTTCAGTTTCCTTAGGTTAGTTTACGTCAAAGAGGACGCTCACGCTAGTTGACTCAGGAGAATTGCGGCCCATTGTGACGCCTGATTATGGAATGATGAGAAGAGAGAGAGAGAGAGGGGGGGGGCTGTTGGTGTGGGATATGAACTTGGGGTAAACGTCTGACAGTATCTGGTTGGTCCAAGAAATCTCCTTTAACCCAAGTATGCAGTGCCCTGTTAAGTGTAGGAGCTCGGAGGCCCGTTTGGATTGGTATCAAGGCTAGAGTGTCCTAGCAACAGTACAACCAGTCTCATTCACCCATCTACTGTCTGCTAGAACATGGCTTCCAGTTTTAAAATGATGCCTTGTAACGATGTATGTATATCAGCAACCTTAGTGATGTACACTTCATATTATAGATGGTCTATCAGCTTATCTCTCTTCTTCCCGTAGTCTTTATTCTATAAATCTTTCTGGTCCACCGATTATTTAATATGTGAGCTACATGGACATTCCTTTGACACCTTGATTGTTTTGTCTAATTATTTTTAACAATTATAAATTCAATTTTAACATTAGAAGTTCCATTTTCTTAATGTACAAATATTAAAATCTATAATAAATTATCATTAAAAATTAACAAAACACCATATAGAATTTTAATTGAATAAATTATATTAAATTTTATTTTTATTTTTTTTTATTTTCAATTAAGGTTAAAAACATAAAACATTAAATAAACATGAAAAGAAGGTCCATCACTTCTTGATAAACATTGATTTTCCAATGTAAAGAAATGTAATAATACAAATATAAGGCAACCTCAAAGGAACATAATACAGACAATAGTTTACATTGCGTATGCTTAACATTTAACATTTAATATTTATTGTTTTATTTTTATATATTAAAACAATACAAGAAAAATGGATAAATATACAAACAATTACATATACCATTTTACAAAATAGCACTAGGTACTCATATCATGTTACACATGCAAGTGTGTCTTTGGGTGAATGGCTGAGTGAGTGAGTGACATAGTGACTGGATGAGTGAGTGAACAATAATTTATGCAAAGATATGCAGTTTTAAATTAACCCTTTTATGAAATGTAATGAATGTATTTACATATGAACAAATAAATTTGTTAAAATTATCACATACCTGAATGTGCTGATATACGCGATCGTAGACTATACTATTATATAGTAACATGTATACTATTATATAGTAACATGATATAAAATGACTGTCTGTCTGTCTGCCTGTCGTGTTCACGGTTGTTGTCGTGTTCATGCGATGGCAAGTTCTGATTGCATTGAAATGCGAAACAATGACAACAAAATGTCAACATTGATGCCGCCACACCCCAAAAAGTGCCATCACCATAACTATCACTATAACCAGCACCAACCATCATCATCATCATCAACATCGGTATCAAGAATTAACAAGCTGCGATGACACTAGCATTGGTTAGTTTGGGATTGGTAGGGTTATAGGTCAACCTCCACTTATGGGGCATACAGTGAGCAAACAACACAATGTAAGCGAACCAATGAATGAAAGAATACCGCAAAAGTTGCATTTGTTGATGGCTGCAATCAAGCGTAGCAAATACATATACAAACATACATACATGTGACATGCTGACAAGCATCTATCTATCTATGTATGTACGTGTATACATATATGAATTTGTGTGCATATATTCTGTACCATGTTAACCAACCAATGATATTGACCAGACACCAATGACTTTACATCGCTTCACTAGACATCGCGTTCTTTTGAAATTTTCAACAACATTCGTTGATGTTATTTTTGGTTTTACTAGATTTGATGATGATGATGATGATGATGATGACGATGACGATGATGATGATGATAATGATGATTTTGATCAAGAATAAGAATAGGAGGTGACATGGGGGTCACAGAACTTGGCACACGCATTGTTTGTTGCCTGTTGTCGTGTTTGCCTTGTTTATTTCCTTCCGTTCAGTTGTCCGTCCACTTATTGTAGTTATTCTTGTTTCAGGAGTTTTATTTTGCATTTTGTTTTGCAAGCGAAATCGTTATAAGTTTGTCACTGCTATGTATTTCATATGTGGGTCACCATAACGCTCTTTAATTCATTCTGCTATTACTACTACTTTCATTGGTCCTTTCGGCTGAAACAAAATTACGTAGCGTGTGCATTTTTTATGACTTTACGCAGCTAAAAGTTTATAACTTGAATTTTTAACTTTCTTCATCGTCTCTCCTTTATTTCCTCTAAAATCCTTTGCATGTATTATGTTTTTTTGTTTTTGTTTTAACACTGATTTTATTAGCTGTAATTAAATTTGCATATTATTTTATTTTTATTTTGTCACATTTTGCTTAACGCCAACAAATAATAAAAACAAAAATCACAACAACAACAACAACAACAACTAAGAGCAATTGCAAAGTTTGCTAAAACTAAAACACACAGATACACACACACACACACATCACCATATAAGTAAGTACATACATATATTTAATATGTATGTATGTGTGTGTGTGTTTAGGAATAAAAAGCAAAAGTTAATGCAGTTTTATGTATGTTTCTCTCTGTGAATTTAACAACTTTTCAGCAAAAGGTCCTTGTTGGTTTTAACTGTTGTCGCCATTGTTCGTGTTTATTTATTGTTGTTGTTGTTGTTATTGTTATTATTGTTCTTCTTGTTATTGTTAACTCAGTCATCAACTCACTCACTCACTCATTCATATTCACTCAACTTTCTCTTTTTTCCTTTTTTTTTCCTATTTTTTGTTACCAGTTTTGATCTAATCGCCTTTACACGCAAACCTCAAATGTTCTACATTATGTTTTTCTATGTTTATTTGCTTTTATGTGTATGGTTGATGATGTTGGTCGGTCTAATATAGTAGTAGTAGAAGTATATCCATATAAGTATGTATACATATATAGAATATATAATTTATATATATATATTTAGAGATATTTTGTTTGTTTCGAATTTTGTAGAAATTATTGTCGTTTTTGTTTTATTTCCGGTCATTAATGTCGCTACATCCGTTCTGGGGTCCAAAGTGCTTACGGGCGAGTGTGAATTTTATGTCAAAAGTTAGTTTTGCGCGATAAAAATACAAAAATGTGTGTTTAATTTATTAGCTTCGAATATACAAAAACAACAACAACAACCACCACCACAAGAATAACAATAACAACAGCAGAATATTATAGTAGTAAAACAATATCAACCTTTTCAATATAATAATTATACTTATGATAATGAATTTGTTTGCTAGAAATCTAAATGGAAATGATTATTTATGTAAATTAACTTAAAAAATCAAAATACATTGGTTTCTAATCAAATTTAAAAGAAATCCCAAGAAGACGAATTCTAAACACCTTTCACAAGAGAAAACAGGCAAATATGTATTAGATATGAGAAGATAAATTAATCTATAATAAATAATATTTCTGTCAATATGTTTGTCTGCATGTTCAAACTGATGTTGTTGCACAAGATCTTTATTTTATGTTAGACCTATTAATATAACATCTCGAAATACATGACTCTTAATAAGCTAAGTATTTTCTAAAAACATGGAAAATAATCGCCTGTTAACAGAAGAATTTGAATGCACAAAATTTAAAAGTAAACAACCTTAATGAAAGCGAAACACATTAGCTGAATCCTTTCAGTGTAAATGTTGCACGTCTCATATAGGAAATCTGAAAGAACTAAAGAGTGGTGGCACAATCTACATATTGTTCACATTTGCTTCTCTGAAATAATAATCTAATTACATTGAGGATAAGTCAAGAGTACGAGTATCCTCTGTAAGTTACAAACATTCAAAATTATCAGAAGTTTATTAAACAAACTTTAATTCAAATTTGTCTTATTTATACTTAAAAATTCGTTTATTAAATCATGGTTTTTATTATACATACATAATATTAAAAATATAAATTTCTTTGTCCTTCACTTGTCAACATCGAACAGTTCACACAATTCAACTATCTAACTTCCATATAAAAGGAAACACTTATTCAATTAAACTGGAAGTTTCATGTTTCCTGAAAGGTATGCAAATTCTAATGAAACTAAAGGTTTATTCATTTCATTCTGTATTCTATGATGACGATGATGGTGTCCTTGAGTTTCTTTCGCATTTGTATTTTACCAATTTAACTATTGTCGCATGCACAGTTAGCCTTATCAAAATTCTATTAAAATTTGAATTGACTTTTAACGATCAACTGACTCGACCGACTTTAGTTTGGATAATCCACATGCTCTTTCATTTTTACTTACTTATTTTGCTATCTATTTCTTTCATTCTTACCACCATTGTGGCTATTTAAATTTTACAATTTTTATTGCATACTTTTTATTGCAAACAATTTCATTTGTAAGATTGTCGTCGTCGTCGTCGTCGTCAACTACTACACAACACAACACAACAGCAATGACAACAAGAAAAAGAAAGCTAAAAATGAAAAGTTAAGTTAGATGAACTGAACTGAGCTGAACATTGAGCCAATAATAAGAATGTGAAACTAACTGAATGAAGAAAGTAAACGTGGTTTGTGAAATAAACTGAAAGCGGCTTATACTTACTTAGTACTGCATACTGAAAACTGAATGAATGAAGTCATTAAAACTTTTACTATTTTAAGCGCAAAAATTACAGTTTATTTTTGTTGTTCACTTGTGTTCTGTTCGGTTTTGTTCTGTTAATTTTTGTGAGTTTTTGAACTTGGTTGGTGGTTTGCTTTCTTCTCTTCTCTTGGCTTGACTTGACTTTGGTTTTAATTTTCTTCTCTTTATTTATTTCTCTTTCTTGAACTGAATGTTGTTATACCATCTACTTTAACATCACTTACTATAAGGAGAATATCATTCAAGTATTAAGTACATAGTTGTTTATTTTGTTGCCATAACTTTTGGCACACTTTTCAGCTTCATTAGTTAATCCACTTTTGAAGTTGGTTTTAGCGTTTTTCACTTAAACTAAACTAAATCATAATTGCTGCCGTCCGTTTCTAAAGCACTTTTTTAAAATATTTGTTTATTTATGTCCTTCTGTGTGTATGTGTGTGTGTGTGTGTGTGTGTGTGTGTGTGGCATTTTCTATAGCAACTCACTTGGACTAATTGGGTCAGCAAAAGTGGTTACAGAAATAATTTTTATAGAATTTTTAGCAACAAAATCGTAATTGAAATTAAATAAAGTGGATACTAATGACAGCAACAAGAAGAATATGAATGGTCTCAACATTGCTAAAAATTATTATCAACGCAATTATTTTCATTAAGTTGTGCCATCTCTTGATCGTCATACTCATCATCATCATCAGTATGATGATTGTCCTTGAAATTTTAATTTGTTCCCATCTTCATGTTCATCAGCATCATCAGCGCTAATTAAGCACCACAAATAGAAGACTGCATTTCATTTATATAATAAATCTGAATTTTGTATTCATTTTTTTTTCTTTTTCTTATTTATAATTTAATCTAAACTTAAGCATCCACGGTCAGTGTGTGTCATGGTGTTTGTTGTTGGAAAAAATGATTTGAATTATGTTTTAATTTAGCAAACGAGAAATGTCCTCCAACCATTTCTGTTTTGTTCAGTTCATCCCTTTTCACACTTTCTTACTTTCATGTCATTGAATATTCTTCTACTGTGTCCTGCCTACTTCTTTTGTGGTGTTGCTGTTGTTGTCCTTGTTGCTTATGAAAAGTACATAAATTTTGTGTATCCAAAAAGTTTAAAATCAAATTCACCAAAATAACAGAAAAACCAAATTAGCTTAAAAATGAGACAAAAAAGAACCAAAAAAAAAAAGTTTTGAGGAGATTCTAAGGAAGCAAAAAATCAGAAGAAACTTCAAAGCAGTGCAGCAGCACATAATAAATATGACCAAAGGGCAAGGCCTTAAACCAGTTTTTGGATACAAAGATAGAAGATAAACTCTCAGGATAGTCTGGTTTTCTTCAGAATTTTCTTTGTACTTGGCTGTGTGTGAGAGTTGCGAGGGTAAACCCAACTAATTACGTGCTAATTAATAATTCAGATAATGACGCGCGAAATGAAAAAGAAGAAAAAGAAAAAGAAACAGGAAAAAAAAGAATGTATAAAATTCGTAAGAAAAAACCGAAGGCGGAAAACAACATGGTAAATAAATAAATAAATAATTAAAAGGCAAGACAACGTTGCGTATACTTAATATTGAGTACAGTGGAAGAACAACTGGAACGTCAACAGACAAACAGATACACCAAGATCATGATTGTGAAGTGATGTGATGCGATGCGATGTGATGGGAGTGAGAGAGCGAAGAGTCGACATAGCGTATACTCAATATGATAATTTGTTTGCTTTCGTTCAGACTTGAATTGGTTTATCTTAGAGCAGTCTTAGTTTGAGTGATGAAGTTTAGTTTGTTTTTACTGCTACTGCTGCTGCTTGTTGCCTCCTTTGAGATTAAAATATGTATAAATCGGCATGGAAATTAATTTTTGTTGTTACTGCTGCTGTTGTTGTTTTTCATAAAGCTTAACGCTTAGAAAATTAGTTAATTCAAGTGTTCTAAGAATAGCAGATAAAATAAATAAATACAAATGCACAGTAATTCTAATCTTAATCATCTTTACAGAATAGTATAAATCTATGTAATCTGCTTTATAAATGATGATCATAGCTCGACTATTGTACAATAGTATTGTATGTCTGTGCCTTGTTGAACTTTGAAGCACAACTCATTTCCCTTTAAATTAACCGATAAGATAAATTTCTATTCTCACAGTTGTTGTTGTTGTTGGTTGCTGCTCCATTTAAATGCATCAAAATGTAAAATTATATAATAATAAAAGGAATATAAAATAGATAGGACGCAACTACACTTGATGTCTTTATTATAATGCAATATGCTAATCTTAGTTTGATTGGATGCTCTTCATTCTACACTCATCCACTCATCTGAGTACTTTCTCCACTATGTACTAGTAAGTACTTGTATTATTATCTCTACTGTACTTCAATGGAGGGAATATTTCCTTCCTTTGTCTCTTAGTTGAACAAAAGCATTCAAAATTTACGCATAAAAAATGAATGGAGATAAACTACAAAGTGAATAATAATAATAATAAAAGAGAAGAGAAAAGAAGAGGAGAGTAGAGAAGAGAAGAAAGGATCGGAAAGGAAAGGAAAGGAAAGGAAAGTGAAAGATGTGAAAGTAGTGAAAACTTTACTATTTCCGTTTCCGTTGTGAAAGTTTTGCGCATCTATAAAAAATGCTATATTTAAAAATATGCAATTTATCAAAGACCAAACCAGAATACCGCACCACAGCATACCAGAATGGGGTACCTACAAGTATTCAATTCCATTGAAGTTGGTTGGTTATGTTTTGAAATGAATGAACTCTTATCTAATGAATGAAAACTGTTAATGATACAAAAGCGTGGAAGCGGAAGAACTTTTGCCGCCATTATTATTAATTGAGGCTTACGAAATGAAAAAGGAAAATGGAAATAAGAAATAAGAGTAAAAGTGACTGTGATTGGAGGAGTGAGTGAATGAATGAATAAATGAATGAGTGGGTAGAAATAATATTCATATTTTGCTTATTAACTGCAAGCGTCATCAATCAGTTTCGAAATTAATTAACATAAAGATTTAGTACAAACTTCTCTCCATATAATAGAAAGCAACAGAAGAATCTGTGAAGTAAATAAATCATAATAATAATTTTTATGATTTATATGCAGGCAACCCCAAATAATAAAATAAAAGTAAAAAAAAAAAAAAAAAAAATAAAACGAAACGAAACGAAACGAAAAGATAATAAAGATAAAAGGAAAATAAATAACCAAAATAAAAGAAGAATGAAATAACTCAACTTGATGCGCCAAGCAAAAGCAACCAAAGCAAAACATCCAACAACAATAATAATAACTAAAGCAATACTAGTTGCAAAAATATAATAAAAATAGGAATGAGAATGAAAAATAATAATAAAAAAAAGAAGTGAAATGAACTGCAAATAAAGTTCAACACGTTAAAAGTTCACTTATGGTGCAACGTTGCGTATGAGCGACATTAATTATTTAAGCGCTCGTTATGTGCCACATTCCTCACTTCACTCTTCACCATCAAAGATGGTGCTATTTTACACTGACACACACACACATACACACATATATATATATACATATATATATATATATATATATACTTATATACTCGTATACTTATACAGACATTCAGAGTTTCGCGTTCGTTATGCTTTTCACGCTTCTCATTGCTGTTGTTGTTGCTCTTATTGTTGTTATTCCTTGATACTGTTTTGCTTTATAATACTGATGCTTTATTAAATTTTCATAGCTTTTCTGAATGTACGTACGTATACATACCCATATCTACGATGGGTATGTATACGTCCAGTATGTGTATGAATGAATGAATGAATGTCCTTTTTGTTCCATCCACTTTCTTTCTAGTATGCTTTAAACCAAGTGTAGACTGTGTACTGCTGTTGCTTGGCCAACATTATATGTATTTATTTGCCTCTCAACTCAGAGCACAACTCAACTGAACTCAACTCATCTGAACATTAAATGTTCATCGTTGGTTCCGTTCTGCTGTCCATTCTTTTTCATTCCTATCCCAATATATACATACAATATTACCATTCCTCATATAACCTTCTTCAATCCCTCTACCAATACTAGTCTTTATAGTAGTAGTAGTAGTACGATTCTGACTGTATTTGTTCATTTGTGTACATTATTTAGGCGCCAACTGTGGTCGTGAACGTGGTCTCTGTTCAAAGTAGAGTTTACATTCCCATACTCTTAATTCATATCCTCATTTGCCTTGCCTTGCCTTTGCCTTTGAGGTTGGCCTGCTCCCTGGTCAAGGCTTCATTTGCAAAAAGGCGCAAAAATTGTTTTCATTTAATACACAAAAAAAAAAAAAAAAAAAAAAAGTATTGTTATGATTTTGCACGGCCACGACTTCGGATAAATGAATGTGGTAGTAGTTTCAGTTGATTTAAAAAAATACTTTTCGTATTCAAATTTTTTATTATGAAATCTAACATTTTCATTCATTCATTTGCTTACTCATACTAGTTAATGCTCAGCTCTACTACTGCTGCTATTGCTTAATAGTATAAGGAGTACTTGATATAAGTGAGAAATTTACTGTGTCCCAGCAATGCTATATTCAGTTGTTAGCATACTAGTGTATAAATGGTCATAATGGCAGTTTGCCAGAAGTTACTATGAGCCGCGAACAAATTCGCCCATAGAGGGTCGATTTAACGAGGGTCACTTCTTAATTGAAGATATAGGAAATTTGTGTGAAAAATGTGAAGGGTTTGTCTCTCGCTGAACTTTTCCCACGTAATTTCTCCTTTTAAGTAAACCGAACAAATGTAGATCTGATTATAAGTTTTCAATTTAAAGTAAAGGCAGAGTGACACAGTATTTTCCAAATAAATATTTAATTGTTACCTGTGAGGGCAAGGAGTGTCTTATAGAAGAATCTTTTTCTTTGACGTATTTGAAATTTGTCCCACGTTTGTCTATATTTCCAACAATCAAAAGTTTGATTCTTGTATCTTTCACTAATGAATGCCCCTCGTCTTGACTTCATATGCACGCTATGCCATAATATGCTCTACTATACTACTATTGTATCATATTATATCATTCATTGGTCTGAGAAGCATGTTCGGTCTTCTTCTCTGTGGAACAATTGTGTGTGGATTCTGTACAAATGCTCCCAAGTGAAAGATATTGTATCATGAGGAAGACATACTAAATTTTCCATTTGAGCTTGAGTTATGCTTTAATTGTATAAAAAAGAACAACAACAATAATAATAAGAACAAAAACAAATGAAATGAAATAAAAGAAAATATGTATAATAAAAATGTACATAAAATAAATGATACGCTGTAATTAAATGCAAAGTACTTAACTTGGATGCCAGAATGCGCCAGCTTTAAATGCTCTTCATCTCTTCCACTCTATTACTCTCTCTCTGTCACTCTGTCTTTTATTCTGTTCCTTATTTCTCGTATGAATATTCCCAGTGAAAGCCATGGAAGAAAGCAGCGTGTACTTATTTACTACTCATTGTTTGTAGTAGTACTAGTTATTGTTGTTGCATTTTGTTGTTAAATGCGATTTCATAGTTTTTAGTGTGTGTTTGTTTGTTTGTTAATTTTAATGTTCATTTACTAAGCTTAAATATTTAAATTTTAATTGTTGTTTAATTTCATTCACATATTGTTTGGATTCTTTTTTTGCAGGCTTATTTATTTGTTCTCTCAAGTTGTTTGTGAGTGTGTGTATGTGTGTGTGTGCTGTTTGTGGCTCAAAACTTCATTTCGGTTTGAAGATCATAAATCCTTTGTGGAATAGTAAGTGGGGTAAGTTTATAATAATACTTTATTCTACTTGAAATTTTATTTCATCTATGTATTTGCAAAAAGAAAAGGATACGCTACAAAATGAATTTTCATTGGGATTTATTTACCCTTTTACTTTGCTGTACTTTTTTTAATCCACAAACGAAAGACTAAGTTCCATACAAATATTGTAGTAACAATGACAATTCATCAAATCAACTACAAGAGACCAAACAACATTCCAAAACAAGTAAAACGTCAAAAGTTAAATACAAAAAGGGAAAAATAGTAAAGCAAAAGAAAAAGAAAATTTTATTCTTAAATCGCGTGGAAAGAAGTTACAACGCTTTCGGTCTTATAGTCTTTCAATCTCCCTCTTCCTTGCTTTTGGTGGCAACTTAATTGTAACTTGAAATGCATTTGTCTACATTGCTTTGGCCTCTCAGTGATTGGTATATTCTGTACTCATCCTTCCTTATCCTTTTTTCAACCATAGTGACTCTGACTAACGAAGTATGGTGGCAACAATCTGAATAAATAAAAAATGAACATAAGTAAAAGAAACCATTGATGCTTTCCCTTATATCCGCACATTTTTCTTACATTTTTTACTCTTCTCTTCTATAATGAAGGAAATATTGAAATCTTTGTGAAGTTTCAGTGGCGCAATGGTGAAACATTCCATTCCAGAAGAAGATTTACCACTTTTACTTGTTCAACTTTTTCATCATTAACTCTCTACCTTGTACTATAATATTTTGTATTTGTAACAACTTTTGCCATAATTTCGAACGTGAATTCTAGCGAAATGAAAAAAATTTCAATCTGTTTAAACTTATAGGAAGATGAAAAGGGATAAAATAAATAAAGTTTCAATAACTAACAAGTCTTGCCAGACCTTTGGGGAACGTTTCAAGTAATTCTCTGGTCTCCATCCTCCCCAAATCCTCATCATCATCATCATCGTCATCACTACCACCATTAACGCGAACATTCAATCAAAGACTTTTTGTTGCATAATTTTATGCGTTTTCCGCCATTTCCTTTTTTATTTATTTGATTTTTTTTTCATTCTTTGATTTCATTTAATTTTTCCTGAAGTGCAGAAATCAAGTGAAATGAAACTTTTTGCTTTTAATTGTTGCTTATTTATTTATGAATTGTGAAATGAGAGCAGCAAAAGAAAACTAAAATAGAAACTTCTTTTTCCACTTTTAATTTAATTGTACAAATTTACTCAGATCGATGGCAACTTCAATAAAAGGAGTTCGGTTTAAATGTTAAAGTAAAGTGACTCACTTTAAGTAAGTTGAGTCAGTAAGTATAAAGTCGGTAAAGTGCACACAAGTATATGAAATTTACTTTATTTAATGAGTATCGTATATCAAGTGAATAAGTGAGTTTTTCTTTTTTGTTTGTTTTGTTTTTTTCTTCCGTCTTCGTTTCATTTTTTGTTACTTACGATTGAGGTCTATAACACTGAGAGCTCATTAAATGAAAAAAGAAAAAAAAAACGATGATGCATAAATACAAAACAAGTTAAGTGAATGAAATAAATGAAACAAAATGTGTTAACATTCTAGAAATAAGTGAAAATATTTCATAGTTCAAATGTACATACTACATAATAGACAAATAGAAATCATCACAAAATTGATTACCTACTCTTTATCATTCTTTGAGAGTTTTGTAATTTTACACAAGGTGTGGTGGTTAGTAATCCTTTCATTGATTTGCTTTAGAAAAAACAATTTTATTAATTATACTAGTGTTGGGTAGAAGTGAAACTGATGTCCCAAGTTTTCCACTTCAGCACCTTTGAAACATTTCTGGCTCTTTTCATGGCATGTGAGTTTCAAAGACACGAATACATGTCTAATTATACAAATTAAATTGATTCAATTTGTCAAAAAATTGCTATTGGAGATGTTAATACAACAAGTAATAACGATATTTTATGAAACTTGACACTGAAGTACAAGTGTTGCCTTTGATATTTGTTCATAACTTTGACATGTATAATGATAATTATGATAATAATAATGATGGAGAATATCAATAATAATGATAACAGCATCATACTGTTACTGATGATGATGACGATGATGATGGGGATGATGATAATGATAACGATGTAAGCCCATAAGAAGTCATATACAAAGTTGTTAAGTAAACATTGTCGGCATGTTGCAAATAAGTAAATATTGTTTACACTCATTACACACACACACACACACACACACACACACACACACACACACACACACACACACACAAACATACACAAGAAGAGAGACAGACGCATTATGTATGTACGAGTATATTTAACCTTGTGGCTGGATATTATTATGCTTCAAGCTTTTAAAGTAGACACTGAACTCTTAAAAAAGAATATTGTAAATATATAAACAGTCAGACAGGCAGACAGATAGATAGACAGTCAGTTCGACTGAGACAGTCAGGGAGACAGAAATTATGATTGTAAGAGTGACAAAAAAGAGAATAAAGTTAAGTTCACAAGTCAAATATTTATGGCTATGACGCCAGGCATGCTTACTTACATCTGACGTCTCCCATCATCTCCCATCATCTCTCATCATTCTCTTCATAATTACACTTTCCGTTTTATTTTTATTTACAATATTTTCTCAATGTCCCTTGAAGGCCATGTGGATAAGTGCCAATTTCATTAGCATAAATGCGTTTACTTTTATTTTTTAATAATTTAATATTTTATATTTATTATTATTTTTTTTATTATTTATGTACAATATACAATTTATTTGTTTTTGTTTGCCTTGTTTATGTTCTCGGTCTCGGTCTTGTTTTTGTTTTCATAAATATTGATATAAATGTTAAATATATCATTATGACATGAAACAGAGACACGTGTTGGTTAGTTGTGTGTTATGTTGGTTTTATTAATTTATATTATTGTTGGTTTTTTTTTTTATTTTTTCATCACCTCCAAAACATTCGCTAACATTAACACCACACTATACTCCTCCGTATCATCCTTGTTGTATTTATCATCACTTTGACTTTGCCATCGAGTCTAAAAATTACAAATCGTTTCGCATGTCAATGTCTGGGTCGCTTGGGTTGCTCGCTTACTTACTTGCTTGCTTGACTTTGACACCATTGCCTGTTCCAGTTCCAGTTCCACTTCCACAGTCAGTGTCATTGCCACTACCAGCGATACGTCCATGATGTGATGTTGTGACTGGCGCAACATGACGCTGATGCCGTTTACCTTGCTTTATCAGCAACACGTGTAATGAATGCCTAAACTGTCATTATCACCTACGAAAAAGTATGTTTAATGTTGTCATGTCAGCAAATATTTTGAAAAGCAAGCAAGCAGAAAGCATGGAATAAAAGCAGTATAAATAAATTTACAGGACTCAAAAGGAGGAGGAAAAAACAACCAAATGTTGAATAAAAAAATAAATAAAGATGAGATGAGCGAAACACTGGCAGCAAAATAAGATTAATGTTTAAGTGAACAACTCACCATATCCGGTAACTTAAATGCCACAACGGAAGTCAGCCATTGTGTGAGCGCTTACAAGTCACACAAATTCATACAGATAGAAAGACAGAGGGAGGGAAGGATAGACAGAGGTACAGAGGGGTTGAGGGACAGAAAAATAGACACCACATAAGTTGCACAAGAAGAAAATAAAGTACAAGAGCGCATAATGTGACACATCAAAATATTAATAAAGAATAGCATGAGGCGTCAGTCGTGGGCGTAAGATAGGACAGCAGCAGCATCAGTCACCCAAACCAAACTCATCCCAAACAGGAAGGAACTACCAAATGTTAATGTCATAGAAAGACAAGAAGGGCGTACTTGTGTAATATGATAAAACTCATACTCATACTACAAGCAGATTGGCAGACAGACGAGAAGGACAGATGAGAAAACAAACTGTCAAAAAATCAACATCAAGTGCAAGTTAAATAGCGGCTTAGAGGGCGTCAGTGCGTCATAAGGTTTATTTTCAGGATCGTTTGACAAAAATACATACTCTCTCTCACACACTATATATATATATATATATATATATATAGTCTAATAGCAATGCTTCATAGTAAAACTAACAAAAGAAAAAATAAAGAGATGAATGGAAAAAATATGCTTAAAATTAACCGCATGATGCTCTTGTCTTTGGTATTTATGCTTTACGCTTTCACAACTTGTCCGCTCATTCGCTTGGACATTGTTCATAAGTATGAGAACAAAGAAGATAAACGATAAGTAGAACATTGAAGAACATTCCCTTGGACAAGTAGAGTAGTGTACTACACTGGCTGTCTGGATGCTGTTGCTGTGTTGCGGATGCTGCCTTACTGGCAATGAAATAAGTCATAAAAAAGTTGTAAAAGACTCTTTACTTTCACTTTCATCTTTACTTTCAAACCATCCAAGCTAAAGCCAAGTCCATTGCCCACTTCCACCTACAAATATGTAACCCACTTACATCTCCTTTCTTTCTTACATCATTTTAAGTTTACCATCATACTTTTTTTGTTCATTCGCTTTTACTTTTATGCTTTCGTCATTTTTTATTACTTATGATTTTGGTTCGTGGGATGGTTAGTTATTTGAGTGTTGGTTGCTGTATTGCTTGGCAGACTGAATACTAAAGTGAAATTACAATACGCGCACACAATGGTGTTGCTTAATGTGGAATTGTTGAATCAAATCGAAAATCGAGTTGAGGATGAAGCGAGGATAACAACGAAAACGATGATGACGAAGGCAACACGCTGCCAGGCATCGCTTGTAATAAAGTGAATAATAAGAGGCATAAATGAAGCATGGAAAAACCAAAAGAAATCAGAATGTAATTGTAGCTCGGTCCGGTTCAGCTCAGTTCAGCTGAAAAAAGTTGCCAACAATGATGACCAACAATAATAAAAAAAAAAAAAAGTAAAATAGGCAGGAACAGTAAGGCATTCATATTTGTTGTTCTCGGAAATGGATTTGGCCTCGGTTTCGGATTCGGATTCGGTCTTGGCCTCAAACATAACTCGGACTTCAATGTCCTTCAGTTTGTTGCTTAATAAATAAATGAAGAAATATTCAGACTGATCTTTGTGCTTATTTTTTAATATTGCCCATTGAAGAAATGTACTTACTTATTGTATATAGGACATAGTAGTATAGTATGCCTCGACATAGATACCCTGCTCTCCAATATTGGGTTGTTGGTCTCTTCCTCGTTCATAAGCTGTCTGTTCATTTAGAAATTTTTCTTTTCTTTTTATTCATTCATTTACTTGTCTTCTTATTCACAACATTTCTGTAATATCGCCATTTTTACGGCATACGATGTCTCTCTTCCTTGGTTTATTTTTTTGTTTTGGCTTTTATGACTTTTGACCACAGTCTTGCCTGAATGAATAATTTATGCCGTTGGCTATTGTAATAATTCTGCTTAAGTTTTATTGAAATACTCATTTGCTATTTTCTTCGTCATCTGTTCTCCTGCTTTTCTGTTCTAATGAAAATATACAATATACAAATATATGGAAATGTAAATGAATAAAGCTGAAGGCGATTATTTTAGAACTTTTTTTGAAGAAATTTATGCAAGTTTATACCCTTTTACTATTATATATTTTTTATTATTTTATTAAACTTTAAGTTATTTAAACTGCAAGTACAAAATAACCATTCTAGTTTCTAGTAAGTAAATGAAGCCAACGGCAAGGCTCTTTCTTGAAATGACGTTGACTAAAAAAATAAATAAAATAAAACTTGGAAAATTTAGTTTAACTTTGTTTAGTGTGAAACAAGTAATCACTTACGGTACTCATAAAGTAGTTTAAACTAACTGAATTTTATTAAGATGTGCAAGGAAGTTTAAAACATTTTTTTTTTTATAAAAGTTACTACTGCTTTATTGTTAAGCAGATAATTTAAGTGATAATAAAAAGGGAAGTGTTCAATTCCTTGACGGTGGCACCTGCTACGCAGATCTTTACACAGCGGCTTAAGACGGATTATGGAATAGAATCAGCTTAATATCTTGTGAGGACATTTAACAATAATTGACCCAAAGTTTCAAAAAATATTGTTCTACTTAAATATAAGAAAAATTATAAAAAAAAAAAAACTAAAATAAATAAGAAAATTACCCAAGGGCACAATGGAGCAAAATAGTAAAATTATTTACAGAGATAGGTCATATTTAGTTTTCACAATTTTCGGAAGGCGATCGCCGATCAGCTGTTTTTAAATTAAAAACATTTAGAGTAACCCAATGGCTTCAGCTACTGAGAAGAGCAGCAACGTAGCACAACAAGCATTTCAAAAACTGCCGAGTCGTTGTAACCCATCCCCCATGTCGCGGGATTTATAGTTTATGTAGAGAAATTTGCCTCTCTCTCTAATAACGTAACATCATTTGTAGTAGTTTTTTTTTCTGAAAAAAAGAACACTTTCTTTCTAACTAATCCTCTATTTCTATGAAATCTTTTTTAAAGAAACTTTCTTTCAGTATTCAGTTGGTTATTCTTAAAATCTTTTTGTATCTTAATTCTAATTAGGATGAAAGTTTTCTTAATTCTTTCTTATCAACAGCAACAATCAATAATCTTATTCTTTCAATCAATTAATGCTTAAAAAAGTAATCATTTAGAGTACACATTTTAACATCTTAATACCTTTATACCCTTCATTTGATCATAAACACTTCATCAAAATGTAATTCCAGATTTAACTATTAATTAATGAAGTTCTTTTGCTAACATAACCTTAATGACTTGTTTAAGTAACCATTCACACAATGTGTGTGATACAATAGAACCTAAATCATCGAGAAAAGATAATAAAGAAATAGCAGATGAAGAAGATGAAGATGAGAACGTATGCATTTTTTTATTTCTTAATTAGAAAGAAATGTAATTGCTTTGACTGACCCTTAAGTGAGTTAACAACATTCACTAAAACTGGTCTAGACAGCAAAATCTGATTGTCCTTGTTGTGTAGTCATAGTCATTGTGAGTCAGAGTGAGCTTATCGTTTGAGTGAGGTCACCCATCTATCATCTAACTTAACCCAACCCAATCCCAGTCCAGCGCAGCCCAGCCCAGCCCATGTTTCTTTCAGAACCCATGGGTCACATTTACTTTAATGTAACGTAGTATTCCATATAGTAAGAGTATGTAGAAATCTCTGTTATTCTATGGGGAACCCTTTTCAATTTGCTGATTTAGCGTCTTGCATAAATTTCTCAAATACACAATTAAATTTGTGTGACAATGGAAGATTCATCCAAAGCAAAGAGAAAAATGAAGAAAATTGGGAAAATAAGCGAAAATCAAAATAAGAACTTAAATCCAGTAGAAGTAGAGGAAGATATATAAACTCATTCTTGTGTTGTCCTCGACATTTTTATGCGTTTTTTGTGGTGTGTTAATATTTTTTTCGATTTCTTGTTCGCGACAACAACAAACACCATCAACATCACCATCACCAACACAAAAGGATGCGATCCAATGTCCCTAGTTAGGCGTTTTTAGGATTCCAATGACAACAACTACGGAATATATATGACCGCAATTGTAGCTTCATTGTTTATTGGTTCGTCCCTAACTTTTTTTTCTTTTCTTTGTGATTCGAGAATCGTTTTTTTTTTCCGTTTCCGGGTTGAGCCAACCCAATTTTCTTTTTTGTGAAATTTTTTGAATTTTCTTCTAGTGTCCTGCTTTAGTGTGTCACTTATGCCGCTTCAGTTTAACTTGGGCTTTGAGAAGAAGATATGAAGAAAGAAACAAATGAAAGAATGACTGAATGAATGAATGAATAAGTGGAGGAGCAAATGAACGCACGATAGACCGAATCCTTTATGAATGCGAAAAACTCACGAAAAAACAAACAAAATTATTTGAAATGTGAACGTTCAGTTGCTCTCGCGTTCACTTATCGCGCTGAAATAACAAAAATCGCCATAAATCTTTTGCCTGATTTATGTTGTTGGCGACAATAACAACAAAAACACCATCAGAAAGAAAGGACATAACCAAAACAATGAGTAAAGTAGGCTCAGTGTTGGCCAACACAATAAAAACAACAAGTAATAGGAAATAAAAATAAAAAAAAATATGAAAGCAAACGCAAGTAAGTCAAACTTTGGTGACTACAAAGACGAAATGCTTCTAATTCTACTCCTGATACTGCTGATGCTGATGATGCTCTTGGCCATGGCCTAAAATTTATTGCAGTCAATGTTATGTTGTAACTATGTAGGGACAACACCCTCAACGGTCTCATATGTTGAGAAGCAGTCCTTTCACAATGTTAAGCATTGTAAGCCATGATCGTCGTCCTCTCAACTCAACTCGACCATAATCATCTTCTACAATTTCACTTTGCTCAAGAATTATAACTTGTGAGCCTACTATGTACTATGTCCAAGTGTATTTGTGGTTGTGTGACTATGTATTTGAGTTGGTTTGAGTGTGTGTTCTTTTACTCTTTGTCATTTTTGGTGTTTGTTTTTTCATACGCCTACGATATCCTTTTTCAACATTTGAGTGGCTGTCGCTGTCGCTGCTGCTGGTGTCCCAATGAATGCTGACTGCGCTTGGTTGTAAAAAAAAAAATGGAAAGGAAAAGAAAACACAAAGACAACAACTGTGATATAAGTGAAAGTGAATGAGTGAGTGAGTGAATGTATGTGTCTGAATGTGTTTGTATGGGTGGTTTAATTATCATTACTTGCGTTTGCGTTTGTGTGACTTCTGTCGGAAATTAATTTCCTTGTGCCGTTTAAGCGCGCACACTCATTTTTCTCTTACACACACATGGACTCAATTTACCGCTTCGTATCTAGGAATATATTTATGTAGTGTGTGTATATATGCATTATATAAGTATGTGTTTTATGCACATTAAAAAGGACCTTGTTTTTTGAGTCTCTTTGCTTTACACTTTAGATAGAAAAGTTGGTATTGGTACGAGTATATGCAAGTGTGTGTATCTATGTGTGACTGAGTGTGTGCGTGTGTGAATGAATGGATGAGTGTGAGTGTTTAATTTTGTATGAAGAGCGGAAATTTGCGGTTTTCCGCCATTTAAAATTGCCATTAAAATGAACGAATGAACAAACAAATGAACAAACGAAAAGGACGAACGAAACAGACGAGCGACGACAAAATGACGGACGTAGTACTACACTTGTGTTCTGATGCTGATGTTACTACTACTGCACATTAAAAATAAGTGTGTCGAAAGCGAAAGGCATAAATAAAAATGCATTTGCGGTTGGAAATTTTGTCGGCCTTTCAATGGCAGACATTGCTCTTGCTCCTTCATTTTATTTTTATTTATTCCTTGACTTCTTATGCCATGAGCTTTGCATTTAATTGAATAAGTTTAATCATAAATAATATTAATGAGAAAATAAGAACAAGAAGGAAAAAAGAAGTAAGAAGTTAAGATTGGAAAAATAAAATCAAATGAATTATGTTGATTGAATTTTATTACATTAAAAGTCTTTGGACACGTGGCGTATGAGTAATAATTATAAATAATATATTTATATTGTATATTTCTACTGGTTTCCACTGGTTTCGTGGAGTGAAGTTGTTGCCAAGAGATCTAAGTGGAGGGAACAAGAATACTACAATATATAATTGAACTTTTTACAAAAATTGTAAACCATTTATCTCATCATCTATTTGAATGATGAACTCACCTAAATCAAAAGAACTCAAACCACTATAACTAAAGACAATAAACCATGTCAACTTAATTGATTCATTAAAAAGTCATTAAATCAGACCTTTTGAAGCTTTTGATTATCACTTTTTGTTAATGAAAGCCTTGTACTTCAGTAATTACAACAACACCTCGAAGTTCAATCAATCATCATTTTCCCGAACATTTTCTATTTCACTAATAATTTGAGATATTGCGATTAAATCATTTAAAATTTGTCGGATTATTTGTGTTCACCTTTGTCTTGACACGTATCATCAGTGAAATTAGTTTGGAGATGTTCTATGCTAACAAATTGCTAATTTCCAAGGATCTTAAAGAGTTTCGAAAAAGAATTGTTGACTTTCTACCCATTTTGATTTTTCTTTGAAAGAACAAGAATATAGACTTTATGGATTCAATACAATATGTCATTTAGTAATCGATCAATAAACATGTATGTTAATATCGCCTTTTAAACCCCCAAATTGAAGCTTGAAAGGTCTTGTTTTCTGATTTAAGTATAGTAAAACTCCTTACAAAATCAGGCTTAGCAAATTGTAATCCCAGCTTTGTGCTCAATTGTAAAGGACGTTAATCTACTACCATAACATTCAGTGGGCACAGAAATTACTTCAAATCCCCCTTCCACACCCATTCCGATTACCTTAATATTCAATATATCCAATTCCATTTGTATTCACTTTGTCCTTAAAAAATTATTTGTCTGTCCTCTCTTCATTGGAAATGATAAAATATATGTAATGGTTCCGTTTGGTTTTCAACAAATCCCTAAACTCCCAAAGCGGCAACAACAACAAAAGCAACAACAATAATAAGAATAAGGATAACAACTTCCCTAAGGTTGTCGACAGCTGCTTCCTTGACATTTGCATTTAAATACAATACAACACATCACATCACATCACATCACTACACAACAGAACACAACACAACACAACACAGCAGACTACAGTAGAACACAAACGAAGCAAAATAAATACGGCATCATCAGCAAACTAATAATGCCTAAAAGTATGCTAAATGACATTAGTTTTGTCTTTATTTGATTAAAAGAACAACACAACAGACACATATATTCCCATTATAATGTCATATATGAAACGATAATACAAAATGACGACGCTTTGGGACATAGCACAGTCACATAGTCGTTTTAGCTTAAACGTTGACATTATTACAGTTATTGTTTAATGCTCATACTGCCGCTACTTTGTATATCGCGTATTATGTGTGTGTGTGTGTGTGTGTGTATGTGTGTGTTGATTCTGACGTTTTGGCAAATATCTTTGACAGCTGTTTAGGCGTCGTTATTGTGCAACAAATTGGCAATTATTGTCAATAAATTGCACATTCACATGCCCCACGCACATAGATATGTACAGTTACTTATGAATGTAACTGACTATCAGAGTATACTTACATGTAAATGTATCTTCTACCACTTAAACTAAGTATGTATTTGTATACGTATACCATATGTACAATAGTATGTAAGTTTCAGATAAAAGCATTGGCATTATTCCCATCCTATCCCATTTCAGGTCCTTTTTATCATCATCTTTTTTTAATATAAACTACTATTGTGTCCTTATTCCATTTGGTGTTAATAGCTATGCGTCGAACATACTTAGGACTAAAACAACAAAGTGTTAGGAGAGGCCTCGAAAATAATTTGCCTCATTGTTATGTATGTAAATCAAATAATGCATTTTGATTTAGAAAGCTTCAGTCGCTTTGAGCTTCATATTTGTTTTGGTTGTGGTTGATTTATGTAAATATTTTACCACAAATTTATAGAGCATAGAGACACACACACACACACACACCTACACTCAAACACTCACACATGCTGCCTTTACTATACTAAAACATTGGTTAACCGCTGTTGATAACACAAACTCACACTAATTTAGTCAAACTTATATACACAAATACTCATATCCAATGAATATGACACACACATACTCATGTATACATATATGTATGTATGTATGTATGTATGTATGTGTAAACAAAAGGGCAAGGACATAAAAGCCGTTGATTGTAATGCATTGCGGTCAATGGAAACACAATGTAAGCGCTTTAGATACTTTTGGTTTGTACTATGTCTGCTTCTTTAGCGTCTTTCAATGTTCAGCGTTTGCCATTTTTGCTAAAGTGTTTAACTTAATTGCGTTTTCATATGGGATTATAAAGGATTTGTGTCGACTTTGTGTCGGTGGCTTTTGTATTTAGGCATAGATGTCTATGTTGTTGGTACAAGTATCTTTTACTCTCTATTCTCTCGATTTCTTTCTATATTTGTAGAAATACTTATTAGTAATGTCCAACTGTCGATAGCAGGTGAATATACTATTTCTTTATATTTATCTACACGTATATCTATCGATAGGCTTCATATACAATATGTGTAAATAGACATTTCTCTATCATGTATATGTAAATATAATACAAATAGACAAAGTGATTGGTTGTGTCTTTATTAAATTCTTCTATGTCTTTTTTGTATCTTTTGACTTCTTCTTTATTTCGTTAGTAGATACTCTTCTTGACACTTTGTTTGCATAAATTGTGATTCTACTTCTAGTTCTACTTCTCGGAATTGATTTCTTATGCATGAAATTGGCTTAAGGTTTGTTTTTCTCTTTTGTTCATTTCAATTCCCGTTTAATTTCCCATATTCTCTCTCTCACATGAAATTCTTTGTAGCTGGGGAAATGTAAAGTTCTTTGCTGTTTAAAATTTCATGACAACGCCATTGATATCAAACACAAATGGAAGAATGGAAGTGAAGTAGAGTAACTCACTGCCGCAATAATTAAATCAAATTTTCATTCAGAAACCAACAATCTTTTAACTCACTCACTCACTCACTTTGTCTGTCTGTCTGTCAGTCTGTCAGTCTGTCATTCACTCAGTCAGTCAGTGTGAGTCACTTACAACTTGTCAGATTTCGTATGCAGAGCAAATATCTACACAATAGTACTATCAATTTTTGTCTAGCAGATACTTCATAGTATATACATATATAAAGTACTCGTATCTACTTATATAACAAGACGTGGATATCGTGAAATAAGATTTTACTCAATCATTGCACTGCATTCCATTTCTATCTGTGGTTTCTCTTGTTATCTTCTGCAGCACATTTTTCACATTAACATTGCCATAAGTAAGTGTTGGAAGAGTTCTTTTTGTAGTTAATACTATATATTTTTAAGC
Organism: Amiota mariae; assembly: GCA_035041805.1. Classification (NCBI taxonomy): domain Eukaryota; kingdom Metazoa; phylum Arthropoda; class Insecta; order Diptera; family Drosophilidae; genus Amiota; species Amiota mariae. The sequence goes on along the minus strand of JAWNKV010000332.1, from coordinate 782,515 downwards.
AATATAAACAATATAACAACAACATCAATAATAATAATAGCAAAAATATTACAATGGTATAGATACACTATCACATTCAACCATCCATCCATCCATGCATTCGTTGTATGAAACGACACTGTCAACTATTCATAAAAATTCAACATGAATTGAATATTGAGATACTAGATTCAGCATAGCGCAACTCGACACAAGGTTTCATAAGAACGATAACAACAACAGATACTTCCATTTTGATCGATCGTCAGCAGATTGCATTGAGACGAGAATATATACTATAGATATACACGTATATTTGTGGGTGTGTAATATAAATTGACTTTGTATCGGTCTGTTTGTCTCTCAGTCCGTCTGTCTGCCTGTCTATCTGTGTACTCTTCAGTTTCCTTTAAGTCCTTCGTTCTAACTTCAAAGTTCTTTGCCTGTTTATATTTGTATTGATAGCTTCGCGTTGCATTCATAGTTGTTGTTGTTGTTGCTTGTATCTATATATCTTTTTATCTATTCTATTGCTCGCGTTGCCTTTTGAAATTGCATTAGTTCGCTTTGACCGTCAAACTCACTCACTCATACACTCACTCTCTCACTCGCAAGTTATCAGTTCGTCAATTCGCCAATGTGTTAGTGAATCATTGAGTTTGTCCTAGCAGGACACTGCTTCAGCTTGTTCTGTTTAGTCAGTGTACATATTGTTGTACACAGCAAAGTAAGGACTTTATTTTTTGCTACTTCCTGGGGGGAGGGTGGTACTACAGAGTATTTTTTGCAAGTTGTTGGGTGTGGCAACAATTGGTTTGTGGAAGCCAAGTTGGTGGCAATAGAGAAAAACTTGTTTAAACTCTACTACTCCTCGATAGCATTGCAAATAACATAGCGCAAATAATTTTATGCAATATTCTAGATATTCTCGTGTGTATACTATGTTAGTTGCTTTAGTTATTGAGTCAGTTATCAGTTTGTTGTCCCTCCCTCCTTCACTCATTTTCCTCTATTTCTTTTTCTTTTTCTTTGTATCCCTCCAACTATCTATCTATCTATCTTAGTAAGTCTGTGTAGTATTACTAGTGTTGATTTGTATGTTCATTGAAGAAATTGTTTATCATTCTAAAGGGGCGTACAATTTTGCATACAAAAGAGAAAATGCTTGACAGGCACTAATAAAATTTTACTTTGCCATTTTTCATTTGGGGTTTTCCAGTAATTGTGAAATTGTACATTCAATCGAAATGAAGAACGATAGAATCATTTGATTGTGCATGCCATAAGATCGCTATTGTATTGTGATTTGTTTGTTATGCCTTTATGGGTTTACATGCAACACAACACAACACAACACAACACAACACAACACAACAGAACACAACACAACACAACAGAACACAACTCAACGCACACAATACAACAAACTTAGGGCCAACAAAATAAAGTCTTATAAAGTTTATGGAAAATAGAGAAACTAAACATAGAATATAACTTTGCTTTCATCAATGCTTAAGTAGACTTGATTTATATAAGTTTTATTTTTATTTTGTTATAAATATTTTTCAAGTATTTTTAAATTTAGATTTTTCATAATTGATGATGTAATAGCTTGATTTTTCCATTGCCTAGAAGCAAAATAAGCAGAGAAATAAAGGAACAACCGTTGGTCTTTAATCTGTGGTAAATCAACGAACACTACCAAGCAACCTATTTATCACATACGGATGCTTAGACTTCTTAGGGAAAGATACCAATGAAATCTACAAGTCAACTGTTTAGTAAAATATTAAAGATTCATGAAGCTGTGGTAGACCAAAAACCTTCTCAGCTTTCATTGTATAATGAACTCTAACACCAACTCGAATTATTATACTCCTAAACGAAAAAATATCAAATATGATTATCTAGAAACAAAATGATATATTTCACTTCGAAGGCAATGGTTTTACTATTCTATAATGAATGCTTCGAAGAAAGAAATAATATGAATTTCAAAATCTCTGCAAACTACTTAAACTTTACTATGAAATCTGAAAAAATATTTTAAATTTTATTAAAGATACAAAATCTTAAAGGAATCTCAACCTGGCTCATATTTTAAATCCCCAAACTCACTCGATTTGTGCTTTTCTTTTTATATATGCATAAATTAATGATTATTTTTGCATTCCTCAATGGATTTGTATCTCTTAACAGAGAAACAGTCGCTTATGTAAACCTGAATCCCAAGCGACGACTGACAGCAAAAGATTAACGTACTGAAAGCTTCTTGACTTCACTTAACTTGGCTGCTTTCCTGGTTTTTGACTGCCTATATGGAATTTCCAATTACTTTGAATGAGTTTTACAAACAAACATTCGCATACACATACGTGAAGTATATACAATGCCAATTTGTAAATGTTATAAAAAATTTAATAATAACAAAAGGAAGAAAAAAAAGAGAAAAGATTTTAAAAAATCAATTCCAATTATTTGAGTGAACAGCAACAGCAAAACAAAAAAAATTTGAGAAGTGAGAAATGAAATAAGAAACCCAAACCAAAACCACTCACTCACAGTGATAGTCCATTCTATAAGATACTCGTATGGATGTGAGTTTACTGAAAAGTTGCAGCAGTTTTGAATGGCAAAAGTGAAGAGAACAAAAACTAATCAAAAATGCCTACATACTATTACAAAAGTCAAGTTTAAATATGCCAAACTCATCTGAGCTCGTTCATCTCATACGCCAAATATCGCATGAATGCTCCTTTATCTGCTACAAACGAAATATGGAGCTACTGACAGGCGCTTATAAATACACACAAAACTTACAGATACATCTACACACATGTCAAGTTCTACACATACACACATACACACAGACGTATACATAATTTAGTGTTTGTCAAAACAGAAAAATAACACGTATTTTTCACCTTCAAAGTTTAGATTTTCTTCTGTTTTTTTTTTCTTTCGAAATTTATTTAACATTTTTTTCATTTTTATACTATAATTTTATTTTTGTTATCCTTCAAAACGCAAGCTAAGAAGAAGGAAAGAAACAAAAAAAAAAAAAAAATACGCATAAAAAGTAATATGATGAGAAAAGCGAAGAAGAAAAGTTGAAGGAAATTTCCTGTTTTGCATTTTAGCTTCAACTGCTGGTGATGGTGATTCTGTTACCTCTCTCAATGTCCTTCGTCTTCATCATGTTTTGCTGGTGTTGGTGCTGCTGCTGCTGCTGTTGTTATTGCTACTGCTGCTGTTGAGTTTATTTCCTTCGTTTAACTTTCGATTTTATTATTGAATGTTGTTTTCCAATGTTGTTTTCCAACTTACGCACACAGCACACAACACAGTTTCCCACATTTTTCCATATTTTGTTTTCTCTTGTCTCAACAAAGCAAATCTCTGCAGGTCGCTTCGGACAAAACTGAAATTCCTCAAACCTCAGGATTTCACCAGCTGCCATTTTCGTCGTTCGTCCTTTCTGTATTCTAAGTATAGTCGTCGTCGCCAACGCCGTCACTTTCTCGTGCTATCCCGCTGCGTTATTATATTACACGCGCTCGTGTTTTCTTTTCTCTGCAATTCTTTTTACTGATATTACTTCAAATAATTTTTTTCTGCTATTTTTCTTTAAATTTTTTTCCTCCTCCTCTTATTATTGTCTACTTTGCTTTGCGTTGTTGTTATCATTTTTTGATTTATGTAACTGTTTTTATTATTTCTCTCATATTGTAAGAGAAATCGCATTTCTACTTTTACTTTACTTCTACTTCTACTTCTTCTCTCTACCATCGTTTGCTTATTGTTTTCAATGCATTCCATTTATTTTTCCTTCGACTTCTTCGACACTTTACTTCTCGCATTGCACTACAATATTTTCTTTATTTTTTCTTTCTTTTTGCATTTTCTACAATTTTTTGGGTATTTTTTTCTATCATTGTCTTCTTGGCATCTTTAAGTTGGCATACTGCAAAGTGAGGAAGGCGTTGTCGTTGAGAATCCTTCTGCTTCTGTTTTTACTGCTACGCAGGCAAATATCAGTTGAATTGTTCACCCTTTTCACTCAATCTAATCCTCTCCTCTCCCATTCTATGATATTCTTTCTTTTGCATCCTCATCTTCATTCTCAGATTGCAGCTACAAAATTTGATTTTATATTGTTTGCCATGGAATTTGAAATGTTTATGCTTTGATTATGCGTTGCATGTTGCGTTTGTTATTTTTTTATATAGTTTCTTGCATAATTTCATCCATTGTTTCAGTCCCTTTATTATACATTTTTGTTCCCTTTGCCATATTTATTTGCTTGAATTTTCATTATTTATTTATACATTTTTCAATCCTACTTCAATTTCAATAGTCGTTGGTTAGTAAACATTTTAACGATTTATGATTTTTGTTGGCTTGAGGCTTTAAATTTAAAATGCAGTTGCCTTACTTAGTAAGTGAGCTCAACTAGGGAAAACCATTTAACAAAAGCCAAAAGAATTTTTGCCCCAAAAACAAATCAACTGAGAGATGATGATGATGATTCTGATGATGATGTTGATGATGGCCCAAGCACAAATGAATACCTTCAACGTCAGTCTGAATGATGCATCCCAACCCAACTGTGCCATGGAGATCATAAGCCAAGTAATCGTTTATTGCAACTATTCATGGGTATTAAACGACATTCACGAGGATTGAAGGGGAAGGAATGGGAAGGTTGGTTTTAGGTTTTGGTCCAAATATGACTGAACACTGACTGACAAACAAAAGCAAACATAGTGTGCCTTACTTCGACTTAGTTTACTAAGGATAACAACGAATCTAAGGACATCGTCGACGAGTTGAGCTCATGTGATATGTGAATGTTTTTCGTTTGGTCCTTATTCTTTTTTGGAAAAGTCATATAGAGTCCTGAGTAAAACAGTTTAATGGCGACTTTTGGCTATGACTCTGTATGCATTTAAAATTGCCAAACCAATGCATAAGGATATTCAGTTGACAAACACAAATACAAAGCAACACACGTGCGTATATGAGATAGAGAGAGAGGGAGAGAGAGAGAGAGAGAGAGACAGAGAGAAAGAGAGAGAGAGGGATAGAGAGAGAGGTAGAGAGAGAGAGAGAGAGAGAATCTATGCTCGCAACATCTATAATGTCATGTTTAGCTTAGTCAACAACAACAACAGTAACAAAAGTCAAGAGCAATTGGAAGGCAAAGTGAAGGAAAGTGAACTGAAGCAATTCAAATGTATGTAGCCGACTTTATGGCTAAGCTGAGCATACTTTAAGGCGCTCTCTTAAAGGATTTATTTATTTCTTTCGTATTTGGCTTTATTATTATTTTCATTGGATTTATTACGCATTTTATCATGTCTACAACACTACACCGAAGTCATTGAAATATTCATAAATTCCATTACTAAAGAAAATATGTACTTCATACCACTCAATTCAATTTTATGTTATTCTCTTCTATTTTATTCCGTTCTATTCAAAGTATGACATCGTCCTGGCTCATTTCATTTGTAGAAAGATTTTCAATTGCTGGGTTAAGCCATCCAATAAAGGACTAGGCCAAGGATATGAATGGGGATGAGTATGAATCGCGTCGCATCTTTTCGCGTCTGCACATTCACCCTATATAAGATAGGGTATTCTTCGTTTGGCTTAGCCCACAGCAAAGACTCTTGTCCGTCGAAGTCGATTTCAAATGTCGACAAGTGTTTCTACTGAAGTTGACAATTCAATCTAGTTTGCTTTATCACTTTGTATCTATGTCTATGTGAGCTTAAGTGTGTGTATCTATGCGTTGATTGGTTGTATTTTAAATGTTTATATACGACAGAGTATCTACAAGTATAAGTTTCCATACAACTACTACTCAAGAGTTAGGTGTGGTTGTGTTTATGTGGCACTTCTTGACTTGACTCGACTCGATTCGACTCGGTTCGGCTCCTTGATCTGATACAAATAAACTACTCACGTATTTTTATTTGCTTTTGAAAACTTTATTGACTTTTCCTATTTTATTTTGTTTTGTTTTGTTTAGTTTTCGATTCGTTTCATTCCATCCTCTTCCGTTATAAACGAAGAAATACAATACAATACAAAAGAAAATGTCAGAATTGTTCATATTGACTTGATTGAGATAGAGTAGATAGGGAATGAATAGGTCGGAGTAAGGAAGAAAGGAACAAAGGTGGAGACAATTGGTAAGTGGCAAGTGGCAAGTCAAAATGTTGGTACAAGTTAAAACGTATTTGTTGTTTTCCATTCCATTCATTTTATTATAGTTTTTTATTAAAATTGATTTTTGAGTTTTTAAAAACAATAGTAAAATTAATATTGGATGATGATTGTGAAGATGATATCTTTCTATTGTTTATGGTTATGATGGTGAGTGAATATTGAAATGATGAAATTGTTTTTCATTATGAATTTATGTTCTCAATTGTTTTGTGTGGTTTTTAGTTCTGCTTCATAACTCAAGCGTGCGTGTTAAGTGATTCAAATATTTGTTTTTAATAAAGCACATAAACTGATTTATATACATACACAGATATACACACACATGTATTCATAAAGTTAATTCGTGGTGGAAATGATCTTTAACGATCGTAAAAACGTTTCAAGTTAAATAAATTTCCATCTGCGAATTCAACTTCCGTATGCAATAAAAGAGAAATGTTGGGTAAAACTAATTTCCACTTCTTTTTTTTATCAATGGGAACTCAAACACATACTACTAGATGTATGTAACATAAGTATATTTGAACGTGTAGAGATACCGACGACAATGCTAATTTCCCTAAAAAAAGTCGTAAAATGACAAAAACTTCACACGTTGATGCTTTGACGAAAAGATAGAAGGGAAAAAAAGAAAGAGGAAGGCCAAAAGAAGAAAAGAAAACTTGAGTTTCAGTTTTAGGCGACTGCAAAGATATGAGGTGTGTCACAAAAGTATCTAACATTGTTCTTCAGTATTCATCTGTATTCATCTTTCAATCGCCTTAATATCTTCATTTGCACCGGGCAAATTCTTTAAATTTTGATAACAAGGACACATGAACGCAGAGAAGGTACTGTGAAGAAATGCACGCCATGATTCTTGGCAGTAACGGCAGCAGGCGGTATGCTCGTACCCCACAATGATCGCAATAACATTCCGGAGTTATGAGAACTGGGTCAAATACTCTTGCGACACGCCTCGTATATTCAAACATACACATAGAGCCACATTCAAAAACGTGTAGACAAAGACATACTACAACTACATAGACTACTTTTTGATGAAGTTGGTGGCAACGCCTTTGTCTATTAGTGTAGTTAACAAAACGCCTGCCATTCCAAGTGTTTGCTATTGCCGCACCCAGTTTATATTTTCACAGTCACACAGCCCATAAGATATACCATGCGGCAGATACCACATCTGCATCACATCGCATCGCATCTCCTGCTCCAAGCTTCACCCCTAACAATGTCGCCCTCGCATATGTAACCACGTTGTCCTTTTCAATTGCGCACGGTACTAACTTCTTCGCTTTCCTTTGCATCTTTTCTATTTAAACAACTTTCTCCTCTTGTATCGCATTCTTTTTTCAAAGTTTTTTTTGTACTGCGTCTTGTTGTATGCAGCAGCAAACTTTTAACTTTGAATGTTTGCTGCATATTTTGATAGTTTTCGTTTAAGTTTGAATGTTTTGTATTTTCTCTCTCCAGTTTCTTACATTCCGCGACGACATTCGCTTTTTCATACTTTTGCGTCTATTCAATCCAATTTTTGGTGTCGTCAAGAAATTGCCAACGTTGATTTTTACAACTGTTTTAAATGCGTTTTGTGTTGTTTTACTTTTCTTTTTGTTCTTGTTGTTGTTGTTTCTCCATTTGCTGTTTTTATGTATATAATTTTTTTTTTTATTTCTATTGCAATTCAGCCAAGTGTTTGTCCTTTCTTCGTCTCTCTCTCTCTGTACAAAAATACGAAAGGCAATAAAATTTAATAAACACAAGTTTTTCACTTCATTCGTGAGCAACACGAAAACGACGACGACGACGATAATGATAACGACAACTTTTTGACCTAACAAGTTTTGATTGTAATGCGTTTGCTATTGTTAGTTTTCTATAGAACAAAAGTTGATAGATACTATAAAGAAAGAGGGAATGAGAAGAGAGAAAGCGTATCTCTATTGTTATAGGTCAAAGTTTTTTGTTTTGATAGGTTATCATTACGTACGGAATTTAACCAGGAAATAAAAGTTGTACACTTCCTGCAACGATTGATATCCACTTAACAACTGAGTGATCAGTTGTAGAAATTTGTTAACAACAAGAGAGTAGAAGGAGAAATGAAATTGGCCAGGTTAGATTAGATTAGAGATGAACAAAAATCAATGAACAGAAGAATATTTAATAGAAGAAAAGAATTACCAATGTGGGGTTCATTGCATTGTAGTAATCTATTGAACATTGCAGTAGGTTATATTATTAGTAGTCTAGTTTCTAGATTACTAAAGAATACAAGTCTGACATGTACTGCTATATTCGAGTAGATTATTCTGTAAAAGAGTTGATTTGGTCCTGGTAGAGTAAAGTACAATAAACAAAACTGAAGTGTACTGATTAAGAGTTATGTATGTTTAGAAGATTAGGCTAGAGTTGAGAAATCTTTATAATACTTGATGTTAGTCAGCTAAAGAAAACTTGATTATATTCGAGTTAAAAAAAAAATGGTTATTTGAGTATTAAATGAAAATGTATATTTATTATTTTTTATTTCAAAATATTGAATGTGACTAGAATAGATCAGAGTAAAAGTAAATTCTAGACTAGAGTACTATAAAAAACAACAAAATAAAGTAGACAACTGACGAAAGTCAACTAGAGAAAACTTAAAACTTCTTAGCTATAAAAATCTTTTCTTGTTATCGAAAAGTTTTCTTAGTTTCAGTTTTATTATATTTGTATCGAAAACAAATCAATTCTGATAAAGCATCCTCTGTTTACGACTCATATGTTGAAGCTTATTCCCAGCCAACGTCAACAATATCTTTACCTTGAAGAAATCATCTTATTCACCTATATTATTATTTTATACTCAACACTCACTCATTCACTCACTCACTGTCTTACTCATCCTTTTCAATCGCAACGCATTAAAACCAATAAACTACCAAAAAAAGTAAATAAAATAGAAATTGAGAAAAAAAAAAGTAAAACCAACAACTGCTTAAAATTAACTCAGCGAAGCAGAATAAAGAAAAACCTTTCAAATATATTTAGAGCTTTTTAGCAGCTGCTTTTGGCTTTGTTTTCGTTTCGTCTCCGCTTAACCTGACATTGCCACTACCATCATCATCATCGTGTCGCTCACTTAAGTTGGCGACATTTTAGTTTCAGTTGATGATTACAAAATCAACTCGTACTTCTGAGCCTTTTTCCTTTCTCCACCTTCCTTCATTCGCTACCTCCTTCCATCAATCCTTCCTTTCTCCTACCTACTACTCACAGTTTCAATTTCTCTTAATTTTATTTTTTTTTTTTGTTTTTAGTTTAAATCACAAACAGTTAATTGCTCAAAGAAAAGTTAGATACCGAGAGCGACTGACTGACTCAATGCCTCACTGACTGAGTTAGTTTATGGGTGGATGAGTATAAGAGAGGGTAATAGTATTTGTTTGTGTGTGTGTGTGTGTGTTTGGGGAATGAGCACGTATTTGCATAGCCGCAATGAAACCTTTAATTATAATGTACGCAAAAAGCGAACACGACAAACATGAGTAAACGACAAGTACAGCGATACAGATACAAAACAACAATATCATCATCAACAAGGACAACAGCAATAGCAACAATAAAAGCAGAAACAGCGAGGACAACTACAAACGACAACTAAAACGACAGAAAAAAGCGCGTGGCTTACCAAAAACACATAGCAAAGCTAAGCAAAATAGAACAGAACTAAAATATACTAAACTAAACTAAACCAAACCAAACTAAACTAAACCAAACTGAGCAGTAACATTAGAAAGCCCCATTAAATAAATGCCAAAAACCACCCACACCTTCTGATGACGGTTCATTTCCATTTCCTTCCCTTAAGTTCCTTCTCCATTACCATTCCCTTTTGTAGTCTCACACACTAAGTAAACAAAACCAAAGTTACACTTAAACATTTGCCACTAGATTTCGGAAGCCACTAACGCAACAACAGAAGCGCCGGCAGTAGCAGCAGAAGCAGGATAAAGTAAACCGAATAAATGTTTGGTTGAACTACTACTCCACCTCCTGATTAAGAGATGAGAGAGTTGAGTCTCAACTTAAGTTGAGTTGAGTTGAATCCTGACTTGATGTAGAAATGCAAACATTACTTTATGCTTTGTAATGCTGCTGAATGCTTGCGTGGCTGCCTGGTTGACCTAAACTGTAACCGCAAATAACACAAACTAGCAGCAGCAGCAGCAGCAACAGTACCAGGAATAAAGGCGACACTGACCAAGGATAATGACAACTACAGCAACAGCAACATGAACAATATAAAACAATTACAATGAAATAACAAAAGCAAAAGCAACAACATCAAAAACAATAAAGACAAAGCGAATCATGCTTTAAAGTAAATTGTATCGTGTCGTGTTGAGATGAGTTTCAGTTAAGTTTAGATGAGTTTTAGTTGATTCAGTTGAGCTAAGTTGAGTTTAGTTAAGTTGCGTTGCGTTGCGTTGCGTTGAGTGGAGTTGAGTTGAGTTGAGCTCATTGAATTGGTCAGGAAATGGTGAAGGCAAACATACAAATTATGTCGAAAATCCAAAGCCACAAACAATTAAACAAAATTGCAAATTATCAGTAATTTAGGCCATCAACCCAATGAATCTCATCCCATACAAACCCATTTTCTCTCTATATTATTATTATATCTACAACTGGGTGCTTAGGTCACTGGGTTGTTAACAATGAAAGTAACAAAGACATAGAGAGAATGTTGAATGCTGAATGTTGTCGCTATTTTGTGGTTTTTTGACTAACAAAAAAGAAGGAAGTTCAGGAAATTGCCTATTTGCAATTGTAATTTATTCATTTTGTTTAATATGCCGTGAAGTCAAACAAACAAATGAATGAATGAACGAACGAGCGAACCAAACCAAAGTGAGACTGAATTGAACTCAACTGAACCGAACTGAACCGAACTGAACCGAACTGAACTGTGAGTGAGCAATATACAATATATAGAATTGGAAATTTGTATTGCCTACTTTTGGGCGAGACTCTTTTTGAAAATTAATTAGCTGCACGCGTACGATGATACGACGATGCCTTTATATTTTACTATGTCTTTTTGTTTAACCTGTCATTGCTTAAATAATTTATGCAAAACAATAAACCAAAACAAACCAAACCAAACCAAACCAAACTAAAGTAAAGCAAATGGAAGTGAACTTAGGCAAACCAAAGTATAGAAAAGATAAATGACAGCAACACAAAGCCTTCGATTTGCTTATCAATTCCATTGAAACATGTTTTAATTTAATGTAATTTAATTCAATCACAAAAGAAACGAAAAGAGCGCAAAATAAAACATAACAAAGAAAAAAAAAAAAAAAAACATCGACAAATTCACATTAATTTGGTGCTTTCAATCAAATGATTTTCGGGAGCGTGTTACTTTTATTTGGCAATGTCAATTCAGCACAATTCATTATAAATCAGACAGGAAACATATACATAGAGATAAGACAGAGATCGGAAGGATGGATGGCAGGCGGGCAGGCAGGCGGGCAGGCAGGCAGGCATACGAGAAAAAAAGTCAGGAAGCAAACAAAGGCCACGGATTGAACGCATGCAACCTCGAAGACATGAAACCTAATCAAAGCACAATATGTTATGTTATGTTACAAGAACTCACAGAGAAAAAACGAGAAATGGAAAAGAAAAAGAGAAGGTTTCTGTTTATTTTTCTCGACTTTTTGCTTACTTCATTTTTTTGTCGCCATCACTGATTGAGCTAAGCCTGCTGCTTATTGCGTATCGCTGAGTTGAGCTGAGCTGAGTAATAAATAGCTGCCCATTAATTTCTTATAACGAAGAGAGAGAGAGAGAGAGAGTGAGTTATGAAGAAGTGTATATGAAATGACAAAAGAAACATGGAATAAATGGAAATGGAAAACAAAAGAATGGCGATGTGTTTGGCTTGTCAAATTACGTAAACATTGTCATAAATGAAAAATTCAGCAGATTTCATTTCTTTGTGGCAAATTTATCAATGGTTTTTTCGCTTCTCATTTTGTTGATTTCTTCCTTTTATTTGCTTCTCCGTTTTTTCATTTTGATTTTAGCTTTAAGCCAATTTCAGCATTCATTCATGTTTAGCTTTTGGTTTTCAGATCTAAATGGGTTTTCAAAAAAAAAAAAAAAAAAACAAATGAAATTCACAAAAAGTATGTATAAATGAAAAAGTATCAGAAGGAAAAGATAACAGAGAAAGAACAATGTTATTTTTCTTGTTATTGTTGTTAGTTTTGTACATGTCAAGATGTATGTCTTTTTTGTTTTTGTCGCTTTAATTCTTTGTCTTGATTTTTTCGGTTATTCGTTGAATTCATGGCGTCTGCAAGCGAGACATATTAATTATTCATTTCGAGATGTTATTGTGTGATGCGCGCCAGGCGTCAAAAAAAATAACCATCTACTCACATCCTCATACTAACATAAACACACTAACACATGCAATCAAATTGGTAGGCAAACAAAAAAAAAAACTTAGAGGAAGACAGGAAGGAAACGCACATGACGCTAATTCCCATTTACCAGATTCCCAAAAACTGTGGGTTGTGATTTATTTGCCAAGAGTTTTGTGATTTACTGCAAATTGCTTTATAATGTTTTTGTAATTTTGTAATTATTAAATGCAATTGTAAAAGCCATTAATTTGTTTTCTTTAGTTTTCTTTCGTTTTTTACTAAATTGTCTGCTAAAATCTGAACAAAGTAATTATGCAAAATGTGCATACCAAAAGCTAAATAAATCGAAAGTAATAGATTTTTAAATGCAATTTTCTTAAAGAGAATTTAAGCTTTAAATTGATGTATGTGTAATAATTTATAATGCTACAATTTATACGAAAATATTCCTTCAGTATGACACCGGGATGCCAAGTAAGCATTACACGATTTTTTGACTTAAAAAGAAATATTGCTTATGTGATGGGAAAAAATCCTTACATGTACAAGTAAAATAATAACTTTAAGCATTAACATGAAGTGAGTTTTATTGCTCTATGATTTTTCCTAATGATTTTTTTATATTTGTTAAATAAATTAGACAATTTTCCTAATTTTATGTTTCATACTCATGGTAAGAGTGTCAATGATCCTTAGGTGTATGTTGTATATTTATTATAAATTCTTGTAGGCAAAACTAACAGGAAGACCCCTTAAGATTTCAAAATAATGCATATTTTATGGCGCTATGAATTTTCTTAACGACATTATGTGGGTTTTGTGTAAGACCGCCAAATGTCTTTACTTTAAACCATTTAGAGTAAAGACTTTGTGATGACAAAAACCATGAGTATTAAGTTTTCTTTTGATATAAAAATCCTTGAATATAAAATTGAAAAAACATGAGTTTTGACTTTAAAATGTACGTGTAATAAATTAAAGGTATAAGTTAAGGTGAGTTGACGTTTAGGTATTCTTAGATATTCTAGGAGATCACCTTACACCACTGGAATCAAATTGCATAATCAATGAACAGAACAAGGTCCCGAGTTGGCAAATTTAACAAAATGCTCAAGACTTCGAAAACGGTTTTCCGAAATGCTGTTTTAGGGCAGAGCAGTCACTTAGGAGGTGTTTGAAACTTAGGTATTCTTCTTCAACTCCACACTGCTACAGAGAGAAACATTCAACCTTTGAACCATTCGCTCAATGGCTCAGTGCCCCGCTAAGACTTCGGGCATCATCCGAAACCAATTGTGGTTAGAGTATAGAAACTCGACTCTCCGTTTCGGTTGCTAACAAGGTCAGAGTATTCGGAATATATTATCATGACTGTTAGCACAATGATTTTCGTTTTCTGTTCTAAAAAAATGTCTTGTAGAGATCTGCAAATATCAATTGTCATAAGAGAAACTGGTAGCGCCAATACCTTTCTTGGCCAAGTACCCAGAAAATAATAGTCGAATTTTAAAAATATAATATGTTATATAAATGTGAGAATTTCAATGGCAAATTAATTATTTTAAACAAAAAAAAAAAAAAAAAAAAATGTAATTTTTACTCTAAAAGTAGCTAAATTGTTTTATCCTTTGGCCTTATAATGATTATCATGATTTGTTGCCATTGTTGTTTTGTCATAACGAAGGATATTATATTTTCAGTTTTATAAAATATACAAGAAAAAAGTTGACTTATGTTTTGGGATATTGTATTTTATGACAAACATCCTTCATATTTTTCATTTTTTGTGCTGTTTTTTTTTCTTCTTCTATTTTTTACTAAAGGCAAACTTTTGGTTTTTTGCTTAGAAAGCAGAGTTCAACATTTTTATTATATTGCAATTTATAATTAAGCCTGACAAAAGTTTGCATATTTATAACAAAAAAGTTTATGATTTTCGTCTTTGGCATTTTTTTTTTTTTGTTATTTTGTTTTCTATTTCAAATTTGATGTTGTATAAGAATCGCATAAAAAAATCATTTAAAAATACTTAAAATGTGTTAAAATTGTTGGCAATGTTGGTTTACATGACACACAATCACAATCTCACAGGCATGAAGGCAGTAAAATGAGGCAACTTAGCATTTGAATGTTCATGTGTACTATGTGTGCGTTGTTACTTGAGTGGTTATGTGTTTTTTGTTGTTGTACGAGTATTTATGTAAATTTTTTTGTTGCCTTTCCTATGAATTCCTTTTCTTCTGTTGTATCTGCTGCTGCTGCTTCTTATACTCGTATGCTTTTCTTTTCTTTTTATTTTATTTTATGTTTTTTTTTCCGCATTTTGTTGATATTTTTGGGCTTTGCATATATTGTAAAAATTTTCTCGTAGCTGAAAATTAGAAATGTTCAGCTGTGTTCAACTTCACTGACAGTGCGTGGCAAATTGCTTTTCGAAGTCTGGCAAAACAACATAAGCACACTGAGCACACATATGCACAAGGAGCGGCACAGCATGTCGGCAAAGGACACGTGGTAGTTGTTGTTGTTGTTGGTGGGAAACAATAAATGCCTTTTTCCTATGTATTGTTTCCGCTTTAACCAAAAATTTATACAATATCAAAATATCATTGTTGTTGTTGCTGTTCAGTTTGTTGTTGGTCGTTGGTGCTCGTCTTTTCGTAATTTACATGTAAAAAAAGCAACCAAACCGCCGCGGGTGGCGATAAAGTATGATAGAGAGAAAGAAAGAAAGAAAGTAAATATGACAAACTGATAGATAGAGTGAGTGAATGAATGAGTACATATCTCAAAATATGCGTGAGTCGTTTTGGATGTTCATTTTGCAAATGTGTGTGGGATATTCTAAAATAGCAAATAATGGCTTCGGTTATTGCGTCTTTGTTTCTTTTTTGTAGTATGTAAACGAAATATATTCGCATATATCAATATATTTGCTTACTTATTTATTTTCTCACTGTTTCCTGCCTTCGCTTGGCTTGGCTTGGCTTGCCTTGCTTTGTCTTTGTCTTTATTTTGTGCCGTCGAAGCCATAAACATGAAGTGTTACTCGTACACATGACGTATGCACAATAAATGTGCTCTATTAGATTATTAATGTTAGCGACCTCAAATCGATCATACATGAGTATCTATCTGTCTTTCCATTGATTGCCGGAGTTTTTGAATTAAACTGTTCTAACTACTACTAAGAAGAAGTTTTCAACTCAAACCAACTCAACTCTACTCTATTTGTTTGGTAATTACAAAATTATAAGGAATCTGGTCCTGGAAGGAATGTTAGTAATTACTTTAATTACAAATTTCTAATTTAATTGACTTTAAGACTACTGCCTACCATCACTATCACCAGAATGTCGACGGTGTTTGTCGACTTTTGCATGCAAATGAAGGTAATAATAGTAATAAGTGTAAAGAGAGAAAGCAACCACTTGGCCACTTTGCCACTTTGGTTGGCAAATAGTAAAGGAAAAAGCAAAGTAAAAATATTTGCATTTTAAATTAAATAAAATTAAATTGCGCAAATTTTCCAAATGCCATGCACATGTCTGCACGTTGTGTTCAACATAACGAAAAAAAAAACGAGAAAAGTAAGAGAAAAAATACATAGAAATATTCGGAAAAAAAATTAAAATAATTGTATTTTTCTGTTTAGTCGAGCGTAACGTAACGAAACGTAACCAAACGTAACAGAAAAATGGTAATGGCAATGGAAGTGGAAATGGCAAAGAGCCAATAAGTGTAGCAATGATAACAACAGCAATAGCAATGGCGTTGATAGCTGTCAATGGAGTTGAGACTTTGGTTTGGTTTTTTTTACTAAAAAATAAATAAAAATTAAAGAAAAATACTTAGTAGGAAAACATTGTTTTCTAAGTATTAGGACAATATTTGAAGTTGCAAAAAGAATCCTTTCTTGTGCACAACTTTCGTAATACTCACTAATTAAAAAGAAAGATTAATTGTGAAATCTTTTACCTGTTCATTTTTATCCATTTTAATCTTCTCTAATCAAAGTTAAATATTTCTTTTCTTAGTTTAGTTTCCCGCTTAATAATTTCTCTGATACATGAGATATTTAAATTGTTCTTATACAATTTCATTGATTTTATTCATTTGCAGTTCGTTTTTTCATTGAAGATATTTTCTTTTATTCTGCATTGACTTTGAAAATTGTTACGCTCTCACAAACATCAAGATAAAAATCTGTTCTTTTCAGCTTTTGGATTTGTTTGTTTCTATTTGACTTTTTTTTTGTTTTTGATATTTTACCATTATACAATATTTATTCATTTTTAACGTTCATCGTGATATTCTTCTGTTTCTTTTAGTGTCTTCACTGAGACCGCGTACATTGTGCAGTTGAATATTATCCTTAGTCAATGCTACTGTTGCTGATGCTGCAACTGACTGCAAAGCTTTGTCGTGCGTAAAAGAGTAAACGACAGAGGAAGACAGACAGTCAAGAGAGGCAGACAGAAAGACTGACTTTATTTGAAATAGAAGCAAAAGGATTGAAAGAGTGAAAGGCAATTATGCTAGAAGCAATATATATCAGCCACAACAACAACACAAATAACAAATATAACAACAAGAGTGACAACAACAAAAAGCGATAAAGTCTATAAAGACGACAACAATCCAACAACAACAACAACAACAAAAGGATAAACAAAAATAGAAAAAGGAAAAAGGATAATAGCAAACGCAATAGCAGCAACAGCAACAGCAACAGAAACAGCAATAAAAACAAGAAGTAGAAGAAAAAAAGCATTTGAAGTGCACAACACTGTAAGCTTTTGCCTTTGTACTGGCAATTGGCCAAGTTAATAGAGACGACGACAGCGACAACGACAACGACAACAACGACAAAGACCAGAAGGACAGCATCAGAAGGCAATAACGTCAAAGCATTCATTCACTGCATAGAACTCAGTGACTCAGTGCAAGGATACAGTCAGGCAGGAGGAACGACAAAAAGAGCAAAAAACCAGGCAGTAGACGCCACGCATAGTAAAATACGCCTTCAGCGCTTCTCTGTCTGTTGTTGCTACTCACTTTGTTGATCATCATCACGCTTATCATCATGAAGAATGAATTCATGATTATGATGATAATGTTGATGACGTTGTCGCAAGCATTGTCACTGTTGCCATCGTTGCGCATTATGGCGTTGCCAAATTGTTTATTTTTATCAACCTCATCACTATCTATGGCGCTTACTAAGGTCTAAATGTGCACAAAGTAAGAGGACTGAAAGAAAGTCGAGCTAAGCATTTGTCATTTCTAACGCGAAAAAGTGATTTTTGTATTGGTCCAAAAGACAAATGCCAAAAAGGAAATTCTAAAGAAATAAGAATAAAAGAAAACTCAAGCAAAGTGTTTCAAAATAAAGAAAACGAATAATAAATAAAGAAAAAAAAAGAAGTCGAGAGGACAAAAAAAAAAAAGAAAAGAAAAAAAGAAAAAGAAGGAGGAGAAAAGAGCATAAAGAGTAACGCCCCACCTGCATTTCCGGTTATTGTTTATCCTGAGAGGCAGAACACAAAGAAATAAGCACAGAAGAAGTAAAGTAACAGAAGTAAAAGAATTACAATTGTCTAAGCTGAAACCTGCCATAGAAACCGCCCGCCATAGACGACGAAAACTCTCACTCAATTTTTAAAAGAAAAACAAAAAACACAAAAAAATGCATTGTACTAACAACAACAATAAGGACAAAAAGAAAAATAACAATAAAAATAACAACAATAATATACTTTGTAAAATGGCACACAGTAATAATCATCATCGTCGTCATCATCATCATTATGATCATTATGATCATCATAGACGTCGCCGAACGTGGCCGCTTTCATTGTTACTCGTCATCAGTGTAATGAGCGGTAAGTTATTTGACTTTATTAAATATTCAAACTTTGTATGTAAGTATGTATATTTGCCATACTTCCGTCTACCAATATAAAAACATACACTCTGCTTACGATGATTTTCTATATACGTATGTACTAAATGGTATGATATGATATGATAAATAAAATCACAGTCTTGTGCTACTCAACCCAACTTAACTCTGATATTCTCTATCTTTTAAAGAGCACACCATTATTGTAGTAAGCACCTCTTTATATACCTTTTAGTTATACCCTTCGCTGATAGTCTAAGAACTATATCGTGATGTTTGCTACTCATAGAATCATGGGTGAGTGGAGATCACAAATTCGCCTAGTCTGTAAGTAAATTGCAATGCAAGCTCTTCTCTCAGTTTATGATCTACTGTATTCAACTGAACTGAATTTGTACTTGTCCTCTTCTTATCTTATATATAAAAATTAGTGTTTTAAATTGTTCGTATGTTATGCGCTGCTATACCGTTCATCTGATTGCATTGAAAGTTTGTGAATGCGTATGGTTGGTTACCGGTTTGAACATAGGATACTTTTGGTCCCAATATATGTCCCCAAGAACCCTAAAATTATACTACAAAAATTAACTAAAATGGTACTTTAATTTTCTGATACTCGAAACTGTGTTCTTTGTTGATACTCAAAGTGTAACAGAGAGAATATAGTGATGCGAAGCAGGGTCGGTTACGATAGTATTTAAATAAAATAACTTTAGTTTAGAAACTTTCATACAAATTCTACAATTTTGAATTGAAAAACTCAAATCAAAGGTGCACAAAATAATAAGAAATTTATATTTTCAAAATACAACTGAACAATTCAAGGTCTAATAGGCCCTATATAAACATATGTTAACCAAGCAAGTTTTGTAAATGGAAAGTGAAAGTGTACATATTCTATGTATGAATGAATGCGTGAAGTTACTTTAACTATCATACCTATTAACTCCCTAGTAGTCTGAACTCAGAACAAAGTAGTCTGTTATAATATATATAATGTCTTCATTCGTAGAAGGCTATGTGTGCTGAAGATAATCCCAAATTCTTGAGATGATTTATAAAGTGACAATGACTTTTCTAGTAGTCAGTCAGTATTTTGAAGGGATTTTTATATTTACCATTATTAATGCTTCCTTTCAGTTGGGATATCCGTATATGTATATAATATAATAGTAGTTGTCATAATTATAAACTAATTTTGAAACCAAGATATTTATGTATTCACTTAGCTAGCGTATTTAAGCATCGGTGAAGCCTACTATCGTAAAGTCCTGTCTTGTCTCGAATTCACCACATTCTCTCATTTAACTTAGTCTGAGTCTGATGATTTCATATAAAGCTTAAGGCTGTGGCTTTTTGTTGATTGTTTGAGTTGGTTTTTCCAGTTTTTTGTGGTTTTTTCTACAGAATTTAAATTATTCAAATATTTTATTTTATTTGACGCTAATTGTGTGCGAAAAGAAATTGTTATTATTATTATTACTATTATTTTTTTTTTTGACTTAGAGGAAGCAACATTGTGATGGAAATTGAAATTTAGTGGAGTTTTCATCCTCCAATGGATTTTTGATGAATATTTTTTTCTCTTTCAGCATTCAATGGTAGAATTTTAATCATTTAATCAATCAAACCAATCTTTTTTTTTCATTTTTAGTTATTTCTGTTTATTTTTACATATATTTATTTATTTAATTTTTGTTGTATTGAAAACAACAAACAATTTCCGCAAGTATTTAAGCCATCCGCAAACCATTTAAAACGCAATTGATTTATGGCTTAAATGGCAAAGAATTTATTGCATAGAATACAGCATAAAATACAACAACAACAATATATACATATATAATACATCTATGTATATATGTACATATATTCAACAAAATAAAAACACTTAAAGAAGAATAGCATTGATAAAAATTTACGAAAAGGTCAATGAAATATTTCAATGAAACAAGTCAAAAAAAACAAAAAAAAAACAAAATGGTTTGAATTAATTGCATTTTCGGTTTTTCTTTAAAAAAAAATGAATAATTTTTTTATATATATAATTCTACTTTTTTTTTTTTTTTCTTTGATTTTTCTCGTATTTTGGTATTTTTTAGACATTTTATTGCTGTAGTCGCGACATTTTACGAATATTTCAAAATTCAATTAAAATAGGCCAAATAAAGTGAGAGCATGACGGAATTGGGGGTTTCGTGGTATCAAAATGAGTAGACCCTATGGATGTATATATGTCACAGCCCATAATGTTCATCGTTAAAATAACAATAATAATAATATAAAAAAAAAAAACAAATAAAAGATTAAAATGGCACAGAAGTGACAACATTTGTTTTAGACATTTATTTATTTTTTACATTGCATTTTCATTTTTCTATTTTTGGGGAAAACGTGCACTTGACGAATGCAATAAAATAGCAGGAAAATCAAAAAACACATAAAATAAAAAAAAAAAAAATATACGAAAAATATTGTATTTTGTGCATATTTTTTCTGTGAATATTTTCGCTTTTTTATTTTCATTTTTCATTCGATTTAAATGGTTTTCCAATAACAAGAAAATTTTTCAATTTTCTCAATCAAATTTTTTTGTTATTTTTTTTCTTCGTTTTTTTGTAAAATTTTTAATTCAATTTTTCACACTCATTCTTTTATTGTAACATAAAATATATTTTAATAGCGGATACATAATGTGTTTTTATTATTGTTATTTTTTTGGTGAAACAGCCATTTCATGATATGTAATTTTTGTTGCTTTGCTTTGTAGTTACTTGTTTTGTTTATTTTGACATGGCTGAGCAATGAAATAATTCGCAATTAGTAAACGATGGAACTGACTAAAAAAAGTCGGTGTTTTTATGGGGTGGCATAACTAAATGACCTAAAAAGCATGGATGTCAAGTATTTTTTGAGGACATAACAGGACTTTAAAGGCCTAAGTGAGCTGGTGTTAGTGCCGAGTACCACCTCTACCTATCCTTATGTAATCTAGCCTACAATCTTTTATACTACATCACAAATGGTGGTTTCAGATAAAGGGTTGAAGATTATAAGAACTTTCAAATTAATGAAAACCTTTGATAAAAGAACAATTTTGGATCTTTTTTTTGTTACTGAAGTTTGCTGTTAACAATTTTGTCATAAACTTTTTACAACATTTCTTTCTAACATGTTGTGAAATAATAAAGAATTATAATTTAAAAATGTTCTTCAAAAGTATCCCTGTTCGAACTACGATTATATTACTTTTGAATCTAGTGTTGCGTGTCAATAATACAAAGTATGTATAATTTAATATTCACTTGAGGTGAACATTTAAAAATTATCCCCAATGGTATTCATTAAAATGACAATGACTCAATAAAATGTGTTAGTCTGCAAATGTTGCTAATTTAATGGACAGCACTGTATTTGTGTGAACATGATAAAGGAAATCGTTGATGTAAAGCATTGAAGCGTGCCTAAATAAGCTCTTAAGCAGCTTAAGCTCTCGATTAAGTTTAATGTCATAAAGGTGTTGACTGCATTATTTTAGATTTTTTTACTCTCTTGATACTTTTTTTTTTATTTTGATTTTGATACCAAGGATTTTAAAAATACTCGTATAAAGAAATAAAACTAGTTATTTGTGTGTGTGTACGAATGTGTATATGTGTGTGTGTGTGTGTGTGTGTGTGAATGGGGGGGGGGAGTTGGGATTCAGTTATTTAAAGCTTCAATTAAATAAAGTAAAACAGTACTTACAATAAATTGAAAGACAAATAGCAAAGAATTGAAAGAAGTTAATTGTTTTTTGACATTGTTTTATTTTTTGTGGTAAAACAAATGATAAATTTCTTTATAGTACCAACAACCAACCAATAATCATCAAACTCTTCACTCAAACCAATCAATCAATCATTTGTTGTGGAATTATTTAACCACCGTCAAATGTCAAATTAGTTTGTAAATATTTCTATTTTAAAATAAGGAGTATAGATATATGTATAGTATATATTCAGATGGTTAGAATATAAATTGATGAACTTGTTTTCATAGAAGCAGACACAAGAACAGACAAGGTCCTCATCACATAATTTTCTTTGTTAAAATTAAAGTCGATTAATTGTTCAATTTTAAAAGGAAACCAAATTAATTATCTCTGTGACTTCTTTCTTCAGAATAGATAGATGCCAATGAATTTCAAATATGCTTCGTGTTGCAAAGTTTGTCATCAAATACGAGTACAACATTCTCATTCTGCTTATTAGATTTATACTTACTTATCCTCATTTGACTTTAATGTTCTTTAAATAGAGAATTGGTTATCATCAGAATTCAAACTATAGTTAACAATAGATAAAATCATTTTTATGATATAAACAATTTTCTAACCAGTTTCAAAAAACTTTGTTAAAAGTGCAAATGCATAATTGCCTAATTAAATATTAGCCAAATTAGTGGAAAAATAAATTTTAATTAATAATTACATAAATTTTAACAGCAAATTACAAAAGTTTTTCAAATTGTTGTTGAATTATAATAAATTTATTGGCTCAATATTCTATTATATTTATTCAGTTATTAAAAAATATAGAATTTGCAATAAAGAAAAAAGAAACAATTGCATTTTTGATTTCTCGGTGGAGTAGAAAATTGCATAAAGTTAAAAATTTACGAGTATAGCATATAGCAGTCAATAAATATGGCTGAATTGTGTATATTTTACATATATTTTAATGGAAGTAATAATAATAATTTCTTTCTTTTTTTTTCTTTTTTTTGTTGCATTTGTATTTGTTGTTGTTCCCTGCTATCTAGAGCGGCACAACATAGTCATTCATAGTTACAAGTACAGAAAAATTCATATGTTTGTACATATCTAGATACATGGATAGCCTCTGGAAGAGCAAGTTAAATTTACTTCGACTACTGACTTTTTTAGAAATTGCAATTGCATACACTTATAAGTGGTCTACAAATAAATATATGGCACTTGAAATCGCCTTTAGTAGGAAAATGGTAATACTAAAATATTTTATTTCATACCAATTTCTTCTACTAGAAGTACCATAAAGTAGAGTCTATGAAAGAAGATACACAGCGACAAAGACAGGAAGAGATAGATAGAGAGAGAGAAAGAAAACTACTTCAAGCGGAAGTAGTAGCAAATTGTTTGCAGAAATGTTGCCAAAAATATTTGTATTGAAATGAAAATAATAATAATAAAAAATATGGGGGAAATAATTCGGAAAAAAAACTAAATAAATTTATTTATTGAAATAGAATGAAATTCCAATAACGTGCAAATGTAACAACAACGGCAAAATGAATGTCCAAAGAATTATTCTCATACGCCCCATTACGATCCAAAATAGAAGTAGCAGAGAACTTTAACTGTGGAGCATCGCGCCGTGTAAATATTTGCAATAAAAAAACTTTTACTGCCTACGTCAAAATGAAAGCAAACAAAAAATCATAGAATTGACTAAAAAGAAAGCACAAAATTTGGATACATTTTTGCTCGTTTTGATCAAAAAATCGAAATACCAAATGCAAAAAAAAAAAGTAAATTGAATCAATAACAAAACAAAAAATAAATACATATGAGAACATATCGGCGGCTCTGTATGCATATAGTATAGTAAGTACTACATACATATGTGTGCTTACATATGTGAAGTAGTTAGACTGAAGAATGAATAAATCCACAAACATAGTACACGGCCTGGGCCTGATTTAAGTCCAGTTGAGACAACTCATATTGAATGAGTCAAGCCGCAAGCAATTCAAGCCGAAATTGTGGCCCAAAATGAAACCAAACGAAACCAATTCGAATAAAACCCAAACAAAGCAAACCAAACCAAGCCAAATCGAATCGAAATCATATTGTACTGATCCAAAGTGAACAGAAATGAACCAAGCCAAGTCAAACCGAGCCGAGCCGAGGCCAGGCGAGCTAACCAAACACGTACGTAAGTAATTGAGTATGAATTCAAATGTAGCGCGAGAATGTTTTCGTCTGGTTTCATTTTTATCCCTTTTTATTTTTTTATTTATTCATTTTTTGTTTATACTTCATTTTTCTGGCCCTTTCTCTTCGATTACCACAAACGAGTAATAGTACAAGTGGAAAATGTATTCGTTCGTTACATTATTATGGTGATGGTTATCAGTAGCAATCGGCAGCGGCTCATTTTGAAAGTTGATACTACTTATCACTGAACTTCTTCTTCTGGATACAGAAAAAAATGAATGACATTTTTAGTTAACAACAGACGAGTCCTGGGTTATTGGCATTGCAAAGGGGATGGGAATGGAGACTGCTTGACTGACTCGCTGACTGACTGATTTACAATTGTCGGATGTGGGCGATATTATTATTATTATTATTATTGTTGCTGCTGCTGCTCTTGTGAGTTAGTTTACCAATTGGGATATGCCAAGTGCTGCTATGGTGCCTCAACTGAACTCCTGTTAAGTGGAATGGAATGTGAAATAAAAAAAAAAGAAAAAAAATATAAGAAAATAAAATAAAAATTGTAGCTTGGCGAAAAGTATAAATTGCATGTTGTGTTTCTCTATCGACTACCAGTCGACAGCCATTCTGTGCTGCCTCGCTTATCGATGAAAGCGATTTTTTATTTGAAACACCTGCAGCAAATACCAATACATATACACGCACTTAGTATATAAAGTACTTATATACGTATAGTGAGACTGAGTTTGAGATCCAGTAATGTGTATACACAGCTGGTTATAGCATATTTATAGGCTCAGTGAACGTAGTGAAATGAATTGCGAAAGGCAGAATATAAAAAGTGAAGGCGAATTTGTTAGTGAATGAATGGAAACACATTTCATTTCATTTTCAATTTCTTTTACTTTACTTTTCTTTACTTTACTTTACTTTGAGTAAAGTGCTCGTCGATCCCTGAGTCTCCTTGGTAGATCTCAGTGCCTCCAATTCCGATTCCAATACCAATGCCACTTCCACTTTTACAACATAACTAATTGTAGCTATGTGTGTGCGTGTTGAATGCGTGTATAACAACAGCAACAACAATAAGATACAATTGACAAGAAGCAAGGAACAAACAATATAAAAGCACAATTTTCGCATATTTTCCCTATTCGCTGAAGTTACGCATTTTTTCGTCGCTTTCATTTGTTTTGCTGGAATTTTTTCATTGTTCACCAACCAAAACCAAAAAAAGAATGAAAACAAGAAAAAGAACATCAGCAAAACAAAGTAAAGCAAAAAAAAAAAAAAAAAAATAGAAAAGAAATTAAGTAAGTGAGGGGGAAGAATAGAGAGTAAAAAGGGAGAAGGATAATAGCTAAAGCAACGAGGTCGGTCGGCTGCCGCTAAAAGCAATTTCACTAAATCTGCAATTGTTATGTCTCACTCACGTCGCGCCGTTAGACAGCCATAAAGCGACAATAACGACAAATGTCGATGGCAATGGCAATGGCAATGGAAATGGTGATGAGGATGAGGATGGTGATGCCGGGTATGATGTCGTTGCCAATGCCAAGCAGGACTATGACTTACTTAGTCATACTTAGAAGCGCAATCACATACTATACAACATAGTACATACATGCATACAGCATTTCTAAGTGAAATTCACAGAAAGAGTCTGAGCCCTAAGTCTGTGTCTGAGTGGGTGCCCATCCTGATCCACATCCATTCCACCAAATCGCAAACAATAAAAGCCAAACGTTCTCACACGTCAAATATTTATATTGTACAATTTTCGGCGTATTGATTAAGCGTCGCGTGGGAGTTAACGGAGCAGATCGGAGCATCATGCCACAAAATGCGATACGATGCCTGGCGAAGATACAAAAAGCAGAGCCAACACCAATAAGAGCAGCAAAAACTTTTAACGTCAGTTCAATTATTCTATGGGTTTATACATATGTATGTCTAAATAATACGAGTATATTTGTACGTATATATATATATAGATACAAAGATACTTTATTTTTAGTAGAAAGAAGACAATTTCTATGTGTCTTTGTCTGTGCGTGTGAGTAAGCAAAAATACACGATGTTTGGCGTACTTAGTGAGCGCTTCAGTGCGTTTCCATTGTTGCTGCTACTCAAGTGATGTTGTTGTACACTGTGCGTAAATTTATGCTTTTTATCTGTGCGAACATAAATCACTTTGTTTTTATTGTGATTTATTAATGTTGCGTTACCAAATATGTACAAATATTTGTATATATAGTACAATATAAGTAGTGAGTATATTTGTTTTAGCCTGAGATACTTTTCAACTAGAAAACGCGACAAGCATAAAAATGATTATGACTGTATTTAGTTGTTGCTCAATGAATGAATCAATGAATAACATATTCATTTAAACAATAAGAAGAAATACACTAAAATTTGATGAAGCAAATCATAAAATATAATTAAATAAAGTGAGTGAAACAAAAGGAGTAAAAAAAATAACATTAATTTGTGATAAGCAAACATTTTAACTTTATGGTATTTCATTTTGCTAGTTGTCTGCTTCAAATTTATTCCATATGAAAAACAAACAAACAATTTTAAACATTTGTTTTAAGAAAAATATTCAACAAGGTACAATATTTTCTCATGCAAGCAAGAATGAATTTAATTGACAATTAACTGATTCAAAAAGTCACTACTTTTCTTGCAGTGCACAATTGTTATACACTTGTGAACAGTGATTATACATTATTCTTCCTTTAGTATTACTACACATACTAGAGACATAAGTTTTACACACATATTCGCACACATTCATGCTTATTGAGAAATCATTTATAAAGCAATGCAAAACAATTCATTGCTCTATACGTGTTAAAAACCATGTTTTAGCCACAAAAATTTGCTTTGCCGCACATGGAAGGAATATTCCTTTGGTAATGCCACCACCAATGCTGATGGCACTACATGCTTCTTTAATCGTCATTATGGTAAAGTGGATGATGATGATATCCTATGCCAATATGAGCCGATCAAGTAATAATGTTATGTACAATGAATGAATAAATGAATGAATGCTTTCTGCACTTCAACGCAGAACACATGAAGAAAATTCTCATGTACGCAGATACACACATACACACACACACACACACGCAGACACGTTGAAAAACACAAAAATCGCGGGCACTCGCGAGCTCAAATTTCTGCTTTCTTTTTGTTTTTTCTCTTCTTCATTCTTTCATTCATTCATTTGTTCGTTTGTATAGAATTTCTATGCGAATTCCCGTGAGTGCACTTTATGCGATACTCATGAGTTGTACTTATTGTTGCTATTTGTGTTCGCTCGTATGTTGGTGTTTGGTGTTGATGCTTTCCTCATGAGTAGGAAAAACAATTACAACAAGTTCGAGTGTGAATGCTAAGAAGGACTAAGTACAGACGGATACCAATAGCAATATGTGAAAAAAAAAAAAATTGGTAATTTGGAAAATGGGGAAAAATTCGTTAGCAATTTCTTTCATTCCAGCATTTCTCTTCTATTTTTTTTTTTTTTTGATGTAGTGCCAACAGCGTTAAAAGCATTCAATTGTATTTGAGCATGAATGGATTCTTCTTACGTAGTATAATTGTATAAAACGAGTAGGTGAATGTGTGCATTCATTCATTTGATTGTGGGTGGCTTCAGCTTAGGAATATTATAGTTGTCCAATTGTGCATAGTTGTTGTTGGTGTTGTTATTGTTGACTCCTCAGGCCTATTAAATTTTGTTTCCGGCTACAATTTTTACTTAACACAATAATTTCCGGTGGCAAGTGTAACGTAGAGTGTCTGTGTATGAAGCTTAGCATTGTTAAACATTTGAAAAGGAAAAAAAAAAAATTAGTGCAAAATAAATGAAGCGTCATTTGAAGCATTTTATTACTTTGTGTTGCCTGAAGCGTTAAAGTTATGAATGCATTTTGATTTGTTCATCAACGGTTGATCACCTTCCTTTGTGTATTGTTACGCTTGACCATCTACTCAGACGCAGTCAGATACTCACGCACGGATAAACATAACCTAAACTCATCTGTGATTAACCGCAAGCCCTCACTCTCCACAATAATCATTTCACGTCACATAATTTGTAGTATTTAGAAGGGAAAAAATGATGATGCTTTTGGGCGCATTCCTGAGCTCAAACTAAACGTGAAATAATACGCAGCGTTTGCACATTTCAACCATTTCAATCCATTTCGATTGATGATTGGAACGTTTTATTGATGAATTTCATTTGATTTGGTGTTGGCTATGAAATGAACAAAGACCAAACTAAACCAAACCAAATAAAACAAAACAAAATGGGAAAAAAGAAAAGAAATAACTTCTACTTCAACTACGTTTAAATTGCTTTATTTTTCTTTTATTCTCCTTCATGATCCTGAACCTGATGGCTGATGGCTAACCAACTACCAACAGCAAATCGGCCTCCAAAACTCAAACCATGGACTTAAGACAATCACTCGTGCGCTTCTTTTTGTAATTCCGTCAGTTGTGAGTCTCAACAATCGTCAATCGTCGTCGTCATCAGTTAGTCCTAGTTATAGTCAAGTAACTGTAAACCAAATCTAAACACAATTCAAACTTTTGCCCAGACATTTATATTGCTTTATTTTCTTTGTATTGTATTGTACGAGTATTTCCTACTTTTATTTTATTTTTTTGCCTTTCTTTATTTGGTTCACTTTAACGTTTTGTTTTGTTGGCAATGTTGAACGTCGTCGTTTTTGTTTTGCAAGAAACATCAAGCACCAAAATGGAGAGCAAAAAAAAGGGAGGGATATAAAATGCGAGGAAGGGGTGGAAGGACAAATGAAGAATGAGGATGAGTATGAGGAAAAGAAAAAAAAAAAAAACGTTGTTGGCATCCTAAGTGGCTGCGATTAGTTTGCTAATGTTGTAATTTCATCATTGCTGCCCATTGCCGAGGATGCCGTTCGTCAGTATTTGAACCATTAGTTAAGAGAGTTGAGAGTCTTTATTCGTTCAAAATCCAACTGTCGAGCAATCTGACTGACTGCCTACATACATACTATACGTATACCCATGGATAGGAGACCGACCACTTAGCTAAACATCATCAGGTACTTTAGACAAGCGCCTCGTGCCAAATCATACCATAGTTTGTTTATTTCTTCTCATCTAAATCGTCTCCCTTTCTCTCTCTCTCTCTCTCTCTCTGTATGTTAGAGCCCGCAGCAAAGTATGCTATACTTTTTTATATTTTTTTTTTGATGTTCTTCGTTGGCTGTTCTTCTTCTTCTCCTTCTTCTTCATTATATCACATTTGTTGCTGTGCTTATTTCAACTTTTGTCGATTCATCGAAGTGAGTGGCTTTTCATTAACGAAATCGCAAAAAAAAAAAACCATAAGAAAG
This sequence comes from Amiota mariae, assembly GCA_035041805.1. Classification (NCBI taxonomy): domain Eukaryota; kingdom Metazoa; phylum Arthropoda; class Insecta; order Diptera; family Drosophilidae; genus Amiota; species Amiota mariae. The sequence continues at coordinate 752,599 of JAWNKV010000332.1, read as the reverse complement.
TAAAGAAAAGCAAAGAAGTCTGTTTTAGCCAAAATAAAATAATGCTTCACCAACGTTTTTTCTCATTCTTTGTTTATACACTTTCGCAGAAGAAGAAATGAACTCATAAAAAGTAATTTGGCCATAATGCGTTCCGTTTGGGTTTCGGTTGTTTCTTTTCTTTTTCACTTACGTATTTTTGCTGAACTGAACTCAACTGAGTTTTAGCGCATAACATTGCGAATTGTGATTTGTGAATGATGGAGATGGTGAGGATATAGTGAAGGGTATTTCAAATATTAAAAGTGTGAGTTGAGTTCTCAATGAATTGAGTTCAACTTAGTAGAGTTTTGGCGTTGGCGTTGGCGTTCACTTGATTTTCTGCAGTTCCAAATAAAGTTTCGCTTTATTAATTTTTATAACTTGCGTTGAGTTGAGTTGCGTTGCGTTGTGTGGCGTTGCTTGTTTTTCCGTAACTTTTATTTGGTATTTTTATTTAACTGCTTAAACTTTTGTTCTTCTCATTTCTTAAAAAATATACATATTTTTTACCTTCAATTTTTTTTTTGGTTTTTTTTTTTTATAATTTTCTTTTTGTGGATAAGTGCAAATTAAATAAAGTTTCTCGCTTCTTGATTTGGCATTAGAGTTTTATAATCAGCTAAACTTTTCTGATGATTTCAACAATGGAGTTCTTCAATTTTATTTTATTTTATTTTATTCTTAAAATATTATTTTTAATTTTTTTTTTTTTAATTTCCGATGAGTAACGATACATTTGCTTAGCACTTAATCCATGTAGTATATACAATCAAGAAATAGAAATGAAATCGATGGTCTTTCCTTCAGGATCCAGGTACCTTAACTTTAACCTTTTGCTCCTTTAATGGACACTGGACTTCTACTGGATCTTTTGGGTTCTTTTTTCTGTATCGTAGAGAGAGGATCTATTGGAAGTTTTTGAAAAACGTATACCAATTGTTAATTTTATCTTAATCATTTCAGCTTAAGAATTTTCTATCTCTCAATTCTGTTTGTAATACAAAACTGAATGAACTTATCACAAGAATGTATCTACTCACCCAATGAGTGTTCACTTAAGCAAGTATTAGTGGAATGACTAGCAGAATTGAGGCAATGTTGAGAAGTATCTAATACTCTAGCAAACGGCAAATGAAAATCAAATATCACACGAAAGTTGGCATCATATGTGATATGTCATCATGTGATGTGTGTGTGTGATATTGTGGTATGCCACACAAGAACTGTATCTTAGTACACTTAAATACAACGATTGCTTTATACACTGACACACACATTTAGATACACATTCACTCAGATACATACATACTCAGTTAGTCAGTCAGTCATTCATTCATTCAGCATTTAGTTATATGGTTTGCTTCTGCTTGTTTTAAGACGCCTGCAGCGCGCAAATTGAATTTCAAAAACTTTTTATTATAAAATTCAATTAGTTTTAACGTTTGTAGAAAATTTATTTTCTATTTTTCATTTGTTTTTCTTTGAATTTCTCATATAGTAAATTTTATTTTAAATAACTTTTGTGTATACTTATTTTGTGGTATAACTTTGAATTTAACCACATACTACTTCCGAGTAATGCCACCAATTGGTAGAAAATCATTTCTTAGAGGCAATTTATTTTCATTTTTATATTTTTCTTTTTGTTTTAGATCTTTTTGTAATTTAATAATACAAATGTAACTTCAAACAAAATAAACAATACACCTACAAGTAGCAAACATAAAGACCCTTCAATAACAATAAAATATTAAACATACACAGGAATATTTACATGTGTTGCAAGCAATGAATAATTATTTTTATTTAAATTAGAAAATATTTCTCAATATTTTGTTATTTTTTTCTCTCCATTTTTTGTTTGTATTTTTCATTTGCAATTTAGTTTAAATGAACAGAAGTATTTTATTATACATAGTAGCACAACTTGAGGCGATTAGGAATGATGATGTGAGAGATACCAAACAATGTTGTAGGATTTTTTTTTGAATTCCTAAATGAAACTAACAATTACAAATAATTAAAGAAAATAAAACTGGGAATAAGAAACAAATGTGGGATATGTGAAGTAATATATCTACAAGTCTAACCGAACTGCGCTCATCATTCATTCCCTTAACTTTACAGACCAACAAATTGTCCTTAATTGTCTTGTAGTAACTTCTAAATCCTGATTTCCTTCTTTTTGTTGCCTTGGTTTGCTTTAAGAATTATCTTTGTGTTGCTGCCACTGTCACTGTAGCTTTAGTTTCGTTTGGCTTGTCTCAAATTCTTCTTATTTTTTTTTTTCATTTATTTCATATTTATTTCCTTTTTTTATGTTTTAAAGAAATGCTTCGTTAGCGTTATTTATTTATGCATTTGCAAAGAAAAAATAAGATTAAAAAAAGAAAAACAGCAAAAAAGTTATGCAAAAATAGATTTTAACTTGAGCTACGACGAGCTTTTGGGACTACAACCATACTAAGTACAACCAGATTCAAGTAATGATGATTATGATGATGATTTTTATTAAAGAAACCAACTCAAAATACTGAAATAGAAAGGACAGTGAATAAGGGATGGGAGGAGAGGGAAAAGAGGACTTGTTGTTGATTTTGTAAATTTTGTTGGGCGGGCGAAATCATAATAAATAAATGTACAATAAATGCAAGAATATCAACAGCAAAAGCAACAAGAAGAACATGAATATAACTTTATGCAACAAAGAATGAAAATGGTTTCCTCTATCACACACACACACACACACACATCCTCTTCATCTCTTATCTGTTTGTATATGTATACGTGTAAGTGTGTGTGCTCTTGTTGTAGAAAGCCTCAAGAGCACAGTTTCCGTTTATTACTTTATTTTATACCATTTTATGCATTCCCCTGAGGCTGCAGCTGTTACTGTCCCTACTTCTACTTCCACCACTTCCATTGTATCAATGGTCTTTTGAGGTAATATTTTCCAAGTTACCTTAATGATTTTCCGTTGCACTTTTCTTTTCTTTCATTTTCATTCAATTTTTTTTTCAATTCACCCAACCCTGTTAACTTAACTTTTCCGAACTGAACAAAGTTCAACTCATTCGTCGTTGTCCTAACATTCCCCATATCTTTTTTTAAATATAAATGTATAGAAGATTTTTGCAAGCTTCTCTTATCTTTGCTTATGCAAATGCGTTTCCATTTTGTTGTTGTTCTTTTTATCCATTTTCCATGACGACCTCACTTCTTTGTTACCTGGCGCATATCTTGCTTAGCTTTTCGTGTTGCTGCCCACTGGTTTTTCCATTTGCGATTTTCTACAATTCTCATCTTTTCCTTTTTTAATTTCTCATTTATTATGCTCGCTTAGTTCAAGCTTAAGGCACATTAAGTTTTACATTTTTAAAAGATTTTTATTTTTTTTTATTTTCTTATTTTAATGTTATCAAAATTGATTGCATATTTTCTCTTCCTCTCAACTATTCTACTTTTTGTTGCTTAAAGTGTGCATAAAAAATAGAATTGTTTGTTCTATTTTCCATCATTTTTGCATATTTGCTTCAGCATCAGTTTTCGATGAAGCATAAATTTTAAAATGCGTCGAAAATCCAGACAAGACGTCGCCATTCCTTGCTTTGATGGCGAGTTAAGAATGCGAAGCGATGTAAAGTAAAAATGAGAAAAAATATGGCTGTCGATAGGGGAAGCTGTTAAAATAAAGTAAAGCATACTTCGGTGAGTTTGTCACATCATCGTAGTGGAAGTTAGTAGTAACATAGATACTTTCTTTTGAAAAGGGGCAAAACAAAAACAAACTTTTTCCTTCAAAGCATTTCTTCTTCAACTTGTTACTACTTAGTTTGTTATTTTTATTTTCTCTCTCTGTTTCTCTCTCTCTCTCTCTTATACGACTTACGCGCTTTATTTTGTTGTTGAAATTCATATAAAAATATCATTGAAAGAAGATTTAAGAAACTTACAAATAGTATCATTTCTGTTTTTAAATTGTAAAAAATTCTTATAAAAAAAATATAGGTCAACAAGAACATGGAAATGAATAACAAAAACAACCACATAATAATAAAACGGAAGTGTTATAAAGAATTATTTTCTTAGAATAAATAAGCGAAACGAAATATTTCATGGTGATGATAAAGAAAACTTTTTCAAAATTGATCAATTAACGAATATAAAATATGATTTACTAAGAAACATATCAAAATTATATATGAAATCACTTTAAACTTTAACAATATAGAATAGTCATAATTAAAGGGCTTTATTATTATTTCATAAAATTTATTCTAACTGTAAAGATTTCAATCAAATCTTATAAATAGGTTAGTTAACACCCTGGGAAATGTGCCCAAAGACCTTGGTAGTAGAAATACATAGATTCTGCTGAAAAAACGTACACTAATGATCTTTCAATATACCATCTGACCTAAGCGATGTCATCCTTTGCTTTTCTAAATTGTTTTGATTGATCACAACTGAATGGAGTGAAGACTTCATTTTCAATTTATCGACACTCATTATAAGTGTTTTTATCGAGTATTTAACTGATGTGAAAATATACTCGTACATATATAATACAAACAAAACTTTTCAAACTTATTTGTTGCATGCCAGGGACATCAAGTATGGATATCCATTTATGTGATAACTAAAGCTGAAGAATCTAAAAAAAACGATAAAAAAAAAATTCAACAAAAAATAGTCTTATCGAAAGTCTCATAGTCAAGTGTATTAATTTCATAAGCTCAAATCTTCATTAAACGTAGCAAGATATCTGAGAGGTGAAATTGTGGCAGAAAATGTGGAACACCTTTACTTAGTAGAATACATAGTTTTGTAGGGATAGAATAGAGCGGCATATTAAAAATTATATTTGTATAAATTTCAAGTTTAATATTTTATACTCTTGTTCGTATCCTTAAATATTAATTAAATAAATAAGGAAAATAAAAAAAAAAAATGAAAATAAATAAATCTAATATGAGGATTATTTTACTGTAGTTAGTTTCCACTTACATTTAATTACTACTATTATTTGAAACGACAAATAATAAAAAACTATGCAAGCTCACACAAACACTCATACAAACCAAACTAAAGAAGAGAAAATCCTTCCATTAACAGAATTGCAAGAAGGACAAATTTTACGCTCACACACACAAACACACACACTCACTCACTCACAGACATACAAACATTCAGTAACTAAAAGAACTTAGTATTAAACAAAAGGAAAAATAAACAATTAAACTAAACAATGAAAAAAAGAAAGAAAGAAAGCAAGCAAGCAAGAGACATAAAATGTCCACTTGAGTATTAAATAAGTAAAAGTAAAATAAAGAAATACGAATTTTTCCTTTAGTTATTTTGTTTTTTTTTTATTAGTTGCTATTTCTATTGTCATTGTTGTAGTTGTAGTTGTAGTTGTAGTTATAGTTGTAGTTGTTATTGTATCTTCATATTTTGTTTAACAATTCCTTGGCATAATCAGCTTAGATATTTTACACTTTCCATACACTTTTTTTTTTCTACTATTTTTTTTTCTCTAAAAAACAATTGCTGCCAGCATAATTGTCACACCAACGGAGCAAACACTACCCACACTCAGATGCACACACTATCTAGATACTTAATGTCCAACAAAATGTAAAGAAATAACAAAAAGAAAATTGATAAAAGTTGCAAAGATGAAAACAAAAGAATAGAAAACAGAAATAAAAACCAACAAAACAAAACAAATCTTGGTTAACCACAAACAGACTAGAAAATATTAAGAGTATGAGGACAATTAAGAAGAGAACAAAGCAAGTTACAGTAACAAAGTGAAAGAAAATGTACATTCGAGAATGCATGTGTGAGAGTATGAGTGTGTGTATCTTGTATAAGGATAAGTGTCACAACATTCATTCATTCATTCATTCACTTATTTCTTTCATTTGCTTATGCATTCACTCTGATTTACATATACCCGTATTTATATACTCTTTCTTTATCACTCTCTCCCACTTCCTCCCTTTCTATCGCTCTTCCCCTCTTCCCCTCTCTCCGACTCTTTCTCTTTCTTCTATACTATATATATTCAGTAAATTTTGTTCAAGTCGAGCCAAGCAACTAAGCCAACACTTCGGTCTAAAAAATAATATTCAAAACAATTTTCATTTTTCGTTCATTCTTGTGACTCTGCCTTTATAGACCCTTTAGTCATCCGCATCATCCTCATCATCATACCACAACAACATGGTATAGGCTTCTTTTTTTCACTTATGTTTCGTTAAAATAGAACTGCTAACAAAAAAATGGAGAAAGGAAAAAAGACAAATACAGTAACAAATACAAACACAATGATAGACGCCGGCTTACATATAACAACAAATACTCACTCGTACACACGTGCACCGACAACAGAGAAAAACAGGCGACAGTTGCCATAGGAAAAGCATTTTACTCGATGATGTCTCTTATCTGGCAAACAATTTTCTGCTTCCGCTCGAGCGACAAACAATGGAGCGTAAATATCCGAAAAGTAAAAGCAACAAAAAGACCTACACAGAAAGACAGAATGACAGAAAGAAAACAGAAATGTGGAAGGCAATGCAGAGCAATCCTTTAAATGGAAACATGTAGTAGTAGTAGTAGTAGTAGTAGTAGTAGAAGTAGTAGTAGTTGTAGTAGTAGTAGTAGTAGTAGTAGTAGTAGTAGTAGTAGTAGTAGTAGTAGTAGGAGTAGGAGTAGTAAAGGCCGAGAACGATCCTTTTTCAACTATAGCGATCTATTGCGGTGATGATTCAAATGAATCCAATGATGATACCGATGCTGATGATGATGATGATGAAGGCATCTGTAGTTGTAGTGTATGCATAACAATGTTGATATGCTTAAATCAAATGATGAGTCCTATGTATACGTTTGTGTCTGTGAGTGTATGTAGGAAGGATGTAGCCCTGATGTATGCATGTCCGGCATAAATAAAATAGAAGAGACAAACGGATGTAGACAAAAAGACAACACTCAATGAGTTTTAAGGCATTTTCCTCTACTTTTTCATTCATTCATTCATTTCTGTTTTGTCCATTTTCAATTGCTTTTTATTTAGATTGTTGTATCTTCTTGCGTTCTTATGGTATAGAATTTCTGACAAAAACTCAGCAGCTTACTGCTACCACACACCAACAACAACAATAACAACAACAACAGCAATAATAATTTCAATAAGAAATGAAACAGAAATAGAAAATAATAGAATGAAAAAGAGTATAAGATAATGACAAAATGTCGAATTCACACAGAGCCTTGATAAGATTTAGAATTGTTCTTTTGTAGTATTATGATTGTTTGGCAATTTTCTTTCATTTTCATCATCATGAAGAACATCGGCAGCAGCAGCAGTAACAGCATCAATAGAAGCCTCATGATTTTGCTAGTCATCCTTTCTCTTGTGACCTCAAACTTATATTGTTGAGGATGATGATGTTGATGATGATGATGATGATGATGATGAAAGAAAGTGTTAAGTAATATTGCATACTTTGTGGCTTTGGTAAATATTTGTCATTTATTCTTCCGTTTCCGGAAAATGTTTGTCTATTTATTGTATTTCTTTTTTGAATGAATAAATTATTTTTCTTCTCTAAGCTTAAAGAAAGAAATTCTTGCAATTTAATTTATTTTTATATTTTAAAAAGAAGAAAATCCTCAACTAAAGCCAAGATTAAATTCATTCTACTTGGTATATGCCTCTAATTGCGTAGCAAGAAGTAATTTACTGTGGAACATGTTATGTAGATATGCCTCGGGTGACTTCTTTCATCTTATGCACCTACAAATTGAATCTCTGAGCTTTGCTCGGATCCGTAAATCAAAGCCACTGAAAGTCAATAGGGGCGCAATGTAGCATCTCTTTGTCTACCTTAACTTGGCTTACCTGTCTACGGTCTACTATCCTGCCTGACTGCCTGCTTACATTACAAAACCGGAAATGTCATAGGCATCAAGCATTGAAAGCCAGCTTATAATAAGGTTGTCTTTTATGGTTACTCTTTGCCCCATCATTTCTGCTTTTTTAACATTTCAAGCAGCAACAACAACCAAGTCATCATCCTATATACTTGAATCTCATCTATAGGCTTTGGTTAACATGGTAGGAGGAGAAGTGTGTAGTGCGTTGTATGTTGTGTGTATGACTGTGTGTATGACTGTGTGTGTGTGTGTGTGTGTGTCTGCTTTGAGCGAACGTTTAATTAATTTAAATTTGCAGCAATCTGGCTCCCAAAGGAGCATTCACAATACAACGCCTTCCAACTCAAACTTATGTATGGTACCACTTCTATATTATGTTATTTATAGGTTGCTTTCGTTGTCTTTCCCTAGATTAGGTTTTAGCTTCATCATATCTATATGTACTAACTTAATTTGATTTGCCATGTGCAACCAGGCAATAGTAGTTGTAGTTGCTGAAATGAACTTTCTAAGAACTTTCATCGTCTTTAGTTTAGTTGTTGCTCTTGAGCCTTTGCCATATTGTTGTTGTTGTTGCCGTCACCATCGCGTGTCTTTGTTCAACTTCCGGTGTCAAACTAGCAAAGGCAAAGGCAAAGTCAAACTCGTTTAGTCCTTGTCGAACAGCTGCCAAAGATTTCTCTTACAAATTCTTCCTCAATTACTTTGTTGACTATATAGTACTGCAATATATTGTAGGTAAGTACTACTATGATGTTCCTTTTCTATTTTGTTAGTCTTTGGTAACCATGATTCGTGTTCGCTTTTAATTATGTTAAAGTTGTTGGAGTCGCCTCGTTATAGGTTACCACCTTATTTAAATATTTATAACTAACAATATACGAGTATATATAGAGATACTACTTGTGTGCAACAAGATATATACACACACACACACACACATACACATTGGTTTCACAACTTGCTGCATAAATGTATGCAAGTATGACATATGCAGATCATAATTTTCCAAACCGATATCAAAAACGGGAAATAACATCATCACAACACAACAAAACATGGAAAATGTTTGGTAAGGTAAGTTTACCTTCAATGACATGAGTAAAAGTAACAAAACGAAAAACAAAGAATGACATGGAATGAAATAAAAACACTTGCCACATTCACATTCAACTTTATGTAGATATAACGAATTTAGCAAACTAAATATATACAACAAAACTGCAACTGTTGTTGACTGTTGCAACAGCAACAGAAGCAGCAGCATCATGCAACATATGATGCAAACTAGTGTATGTGTATATGTGTGATGTATGAGATGCAAATTTCATTTGAAGGATCCTGCATCCAAGCATTGAAACTGTTCACTGTTACACTTGAACTTTTTTTCAGTACACATTACCATTTTCATTTTCATTTTGTTTTGCTTTAGTGTAAATATGAATATCAAATGCATTTGAGTGTGAAGAGCAACGTTCAACGGTCATCATCATCATCATCATCTGCATCTGCATCATCATCTTCAGCAGTATTATTATCAGCATATATAGCATAGTAGAAAGCATATGAGATAAAGTTAGTAGTGGCATAGGGAATTAGGACAGAGTCAGTGCCATGTGGCATGTGTAACTAAATTGTTTAACTGCTTGACTTTCGTCTCTTTTCGCCTTTGAATGCAAATTTTGTATTTACTTTTATTTATTTCTTTTATTTTTATTTTATTTTTATTATTTACGATCCACTTAAGCAGATTTTTCTCATAATATTTTTGTTTTTCTCACTGAAAGATGATTTTTTGTTTTGTTTTATTCTGAGTTGATTTGAATATATATATAATTTTTGTTTTTGTTCAAAAATAAACACAAAAACACTTGACATATGCAAACGTCTTTCTATTTTTCTATTATTTCTTTTCTTTATTGTTATCCTTGTGAATTATTTTCATATACCGCGCCTACTTTAAATTCGTGACAAAAAAGGAAAAATATATATGTAAATAAATCATGGGCGCGTGTAGCGCGACACTCAATCAAAATTTAAACGGAAAAGAGTTGGCAGCAAACGAACTTACAATATAAAAATGAAAATATATATGAGAAAAATACTGAGGAGAGGAGAAGAAAGGGAAGGCAAAGTATAAATTGCCAAATCATTGCACGAAATTAAATGTTTCGACACAGTGACGCATGGCGTACGCGACGTATGCGCAATGAATGCATTGTAGGGCGTCATTGTCGTCATCTCCACCATGGTGTAAGCGACTTATGCATGCTCAGTTGCCAGGTTATACTATATAAATTTATCAGGGTATACATACGTATAGGCAGCATGCTGCATATATCAAGACGCACACAAACTCACACAGATACAATGTATACTCGTACACACATGAACATTAATGATGACGAGTGACATGCAAATGCTTTCAACAAGCAGTAGCATCACAGAACAGCACAGCACAATAGTACGAAACAAACCGTCAACCAACAACCGTCAACCAACAGTCGACGCAAGAGGTAAGAATGAATGCACAAATTGCATGCTACACTTTACGATTTTCGAACGTTGTAATTTTCTTTTTTTCTTCTTCATATTCTCATTTTTTTTTTTTTTTTTTTGGTTTTTTTGTTTTTCAGTATATTCTTTTTTCAACCTTTTTGCCATCATTGTACACTTGTGTGTGTTTTTTTCTTCTTCTTTTTTTGGATTTGAAGCATGCTATCCATGCTGCTAGGGAACCTTTATTGTTCGATTGAAAGGCGACCGCATGTGTGCGTGCATGTGCATATAGTGTGTATCTGTGTAATCTACTACATTGTATATATGTGTATCTAGGTATGCTAAAGATGCTGCTAAATATTGCAAAGTCTGTTTTTTACCTTGTTGCATACTGTTGTCTATTTGCTTCATCATCAATGGCATCGTCATCATAGTCACAATCATTGTAAATAACAAGAAGAAGTAGAGCTGGAACAGAACATCAGCAGGTGCATCACTTTGAGCTGATGTGGCATGTTTTGAAAATGAACTCATGCTTCTTTTTCCCCTACTACTACTACTACACACACACACACACACACACACACACACACACACACACACATTCATTGTCACTTACACAGATACTATGTACCTACACATTGAATAGTTTCAACTCTCATACTCGTATGCATGCACTCAAATATGCAATACGCCACAAAATTGCAATTTCCACCGAAGACTTGATGCTGAAAAGCGAATTTCTCTTAGTTTTCTATTCTTATGTTTTCAACTTAAAAATTCTCTAAAAATTTTCACATGTTCTTTTTTTTTTTTTTTTGAATACACTTTGCCAATTTATTGTTCATTGTCCATTGAATTGTAAATCAATATTTTATTTTTATTTATTCTTAATTATTCAAGGAATTGAAGAAAGGAAGAAAAACCTCCGTAAATTTTATTTTTTTTTGGAATTTTATTCACTTTTCACATTTATTTGGTTATTTAGTATTTTTCGGTAAAAAAAATTAGTTCAAGGTTATTCTATTTCTATTAAGCGTGAAAAAAGAGGCCTTGCCTCGACGACCTATACAAACTTTGGGAATATACTCGTACTAGTTTAAGCACCTCCAACAACTAACACAACTTGAATACAATTTAGTTGGCTTCCAAAATAATCAGAAAAAAATTTACCACCAAAATGTTGTACGACAAGCCAAACATGTTTTTTTTTTTTCTTATTTCATCAACATCACCAACATCATCATCATCATCATCTGGTTCATAATTATCATTATGATCATCATCGTCGACGACTACGACGTAATACCGTAAAGTGCATTTATGTAAAATTCAATGAATTAGACAGGCTAACAAGACTTGAAAGCTTACAGGCGGTAAATGGACAGAGAAGTAGGACAGCAGGAAAATTGCGCTTTCTTATACATTAGTAAATTTTCTACAGCCTTCTTCGTTCGTTCGTTTGTTCGTTCGTTCGACGTTCATAATATAAATGAAAGCAACATGAAATTTTCCATTGCATACCTTTCAGGCGCAACTAGAATCCTTACTTTGCTATATACATACTAAGTAATATGGGAAGGAGTTGTCCATATAGCCGCCGAGGCATTTACAGAATTTAATATGCCTCAAAATGAAATAAGAAAAACAAAAATTATAAGAAAATGTATTAAATTATAGGCAAAAAGGTTCAAATGCACTTTATGCACCGTTGTAAAATGCGTTTGCGTTTGGCATGGGGCTAGGGCCAAGTGATGATTGCAAGTGTAATCTAAGTAGATAGTAGTAGTAACCGAATGAATGAATGATTGAAGAAGGAGAGGTCTTTTGAGCAAATACTTTGCACGATGCATGCAATTTAGTTGAAATTAATCTTTCAAATATAATTTTTCCCTTTCGCTCGCTAAAGCACTCAAATGTAAAATTTGCACAACTTTAACCGTTGTTATTACAGTGTATCATCATCGTGATTATCATCATCATCATAAGTACTCACTCAACCACTGACAGGCAGACAAACAGACAAGTTGCCAACAAATATTTAATGAATATTACTATATTTTCGTCTTTTATTATTTATTTTTCTATGATTTTTTTTTCTATTTTTATTTTCGAGAAACACATCCTTGCCCCGTTTTTCCTCTTTGCTGGTTATTTCTACATAGCATTCCTTATGTATCCGACATGCTCTCTGACTGATCTTTCTTAACTTTTTGTTGTTGCTGTTGTTGTTCAACGCAGCCTTGCACTTCTAAGTCTGCTTTGGCTTCGTCTATGCTTGTCTTCATATTTTTTACTCTGCTATGCCCTGCTTTTTCATTGTTGTATGTATATAAACATTCCTGGTTTTTCTTATTCTACATTGCTTTTCTTCCTCTTCAAGACCTCTTGCCTCTTGCGGTTATTTGCTTGTTAAATTTAATGCTCGAAATGCTGCTAAGCGTGAAATGAGCAAATTTATATTCTTAATTTCAAAAATTTGAATTTAGTTTTAGCGTTTTCATTTTTTCATCATTCGCTTCGCTCTTCTTTTTTCGTTTAGCCTTTTTGTTTTCCTCGTAATTTTAAGTTGTGTTTTGCTATGTTAAATTTTAAATTTGTTTGGTAGAATTAGTAAAGAGCAGAAATGGATATAGTAAAAACTTGCGACCCCAAATACCACAGAAACGCACATAAATAAGTCAAGCAAGAAGATGTCCTGTGGCTTCACTTTGTTCATTAAAATGAAGATGACACTACGATACACTGAGGAAAAACTACATATTTACTATTGAATAACTAATAACACTTTTCTTACACTATTTAAGTCAGTTAGAATGAAATGGATGATCATAGAATTCGAAATCATGTTATTTTGCACTATTTTGGGTAAAAAATTTATTCATGTCAAATGGGTAATGGAGTGAAGATTCTCTTAATGTTTGCTTTGTTAGTTTTAGCAAAGACTTGTTTAAGTCTCTCCAATTTCCTTTATTTTCTTATTTCAAATAATAACATAAGAAACCTTAATATTCAAAATATATCCAATTATTGAAATATTCCAATAAATAATATTAAAAACAAGTAAATATCAAATAAATTGAACCAATATGGTGTAATAAATCTAATAATGGGAATATGTACTTTTAAAATAATTGCCTTTAGCTGTCTACTAGACTATTACAATATTGACTGACTTAATATTTTCTAAGGCGTAATGTGACGTAAAAGGTCTCTGCAATGTCCCTGTTTTGTTGTTAAGATAAAGGAGATATTTTATTTATTTTTTTTAATCTAAATCTTCTTTATTGAGATCTACATTATGAGTGAATTCATACTCTTTGGAGGAGCCTTTTCATCAATCATCCTCTGTGATTCAGTATCAATCATCCACATTCCGTTAACAGGTAAAATAAGGTTTCATAATGAAAAGGAAGGAGAGCCAGCATTAAATGCTCTGTGACCTAAATGCTTAGGTCTGCTCTCTACACTAAATTAAGACTTATTTTTATCTAAAGGGAAATATTGTTGCTTCGCAATTATTTTCTTACAGTGTAATATTGTTTAATCTTGGTATAATTCACAATTAAGGCTTCTCAAATATTTCAAATATAATCTATTGCTTAGCAATCACTTCACTGAAGCATCTAATATCTCATATACACGTATCTACATACGTAGATATTTCACGCTGTCTCTCTATATATTACTATCTACAACATGTATCTCCCACACAATATGAATTACTTACCATTTGACTCATCATTGATAAGGCGCTTATAAATGACGAGAGGCGCCCCCCACACATGGAATTTAGCCTTTCTAAAGTACTTTATTGTTGTTGTTGTTATTGCCATTGCGTTAAGATCTGTTTTCGGTTTGATTCATTTGAAGTTTACTTCAAGTTTTGTTTAGTCAATTTACATTATGTACAAAGATTTAATTGTACAAAATATTCAATTACAAGTCCATAATTCAATGGATAACAATATGTAGTAATTGTAAATTGTGTTCTTGTGGTCGGTCGGTCGGTCGGTCGGTCTGTGTAATGCCTTCAGATCGTCTTTGCATTTGTGGAGTGGTGTGTGTGCTTTTAGGCGCATTTGCAGTTGCATTTGAACTACGAGAATATTATGCATCGATGTTATCGAGTCGCACTGTCGCTTGTAATTATACATTTGAGGTGTTTGCTTACATTAGTTTGTTGCTGCGCATTATTATTATTATTGTCTTGGTTCGAATTTGGTATGTGTGTGAGGTGTGTGTGTGAGTTGTATGTGTGAGGTATGTGTGTGAGTTGTATGTGTGAGGTGTGTGTATGTGAGTTAAAGTAATTTATCTCAACATTAATTTATCTTAATAGGAACAACAGATTGTAATTTGTTATTGCTGCGGCTAAGATAGAACAAAAAATGGGAGAGAGGCCCTTTGAAATGGTGTGATTTTTCAAAAGTGTCAAGAGACCAAGAAAGCATAAAAGGTTAAGAATACCACTTTCAATCTAACATTAATTTACGAGAGTCCATAACTAATGCATAACCAATCAAATAGAGTAGATAGTAGTAGTAGTAGTAGTAGTAGTAAAGGTTCATTCTTATTAAAAACCAGTGAAGCTAACCACCGCCTCACTTGCAACACAAGATGACTATGTATGTAGACGGTGGACACTAAGAAAAACCAACAAAAGTGGTGTAAAAAGAAGGAAATTGTTAGAAATAGAAGAAGAAGTTTGTAAAAAAAAAAAAAAACCAAACGAAACGAAACGAAACCTCATTTCTAGATAAACTCACATAACAAAAAGTCATAAATTATGCAACTAATTATGTGTCAGGCTCAGGCAGTCATAGCAGTAGTCCACATAGCCCATAACATACTATGTACGTACGTATATAGTAGACCCACTATGATGACTATGACTTGATTTTTGGGCTCGAACTCATGCTCATGCCTAAGCTCAATGTCGATTTCGATGTCGATGTCGGTCTAAGACTTGCTGCTCCAATGAATGCTTGGGACCGCTTGACCATTATGAGTTGCCACAGTACAAAGCACAAAGAAAATCCATACACGCACCCACACACACACACACAGATACGCATACTATATTCTGTTTGTATTTGTTTGTGTGGTTGAGTTGGTATGTGTTTTTATTTGAATGAGTGAGGGCCATGCTCGACAGCATGCATATTGAACGGTACACTAAACCACAGATAGACAGATGGACAGGCTAAAGGCAAGTGGACAATTGGACAGACAGTTGGAACAACAACAGGACAGCCAGGACGCTCTATAGGCACAAACCCAGAATAACCTACGAGGGGACTTGATATCAAGTTGGGAGGTTGGTTGACTGGGTTTGCTAGTTAATTCGTTAGTGAGTGAGTCCTTTCGTTGGTTCCTTCAATCGTTTGTTAGTTAGTTTGTTAGAGACTCATTCACTCATGCTTCTGGTAAGTATATTTGCTGGTTGCTTGCCTGCTTTGTTGCTGGTTACTTACTTTGCTGGTTGTTGCTTGCTTTTGCTTTGTAACTACATATTTTAGTATTGCTGCTAGTGCTGCTCCTCATGTCGTCATGGTAACATTGTTCTATGTGATGGTTATTATCAGCATAAAGGGTCTAATTATAGCATACCGCAAGGGGCAAAAAAGTTCAACCAAGTAATACTCATAGGCAGGCAGGCAGGCAGGCAATGGGCTTTGCCGACAATGACAATAAGCTGTGGCGGTGGCGGTGGCGTTGGCAGTGGCAGTGACTATATTTGTCTGTGTGTAAGTAAATGGATGGATGAAAGTAAAGTGTATGTATTGTATTTAGCAAAGCAGCAAAATTTCTAATTACTCAACAAAGCACATTTGACATTTATGTCTATGTATGTATCTGTGTGCCACTTCTTTGCATGAGTATGTGTGTGTGTGTGTGTGTGTGTGTGTGTGTGTGTGTGTGTGTGTGTGTGTGTGTGTGGTGTGTGTGTGTGTGTGTAAAAGGACAAATGTGAAGTCTGCGTTTCATTCGTTTTGTAAATGAAATATGCGTTAATGGCATTCGAATTAAGTCGAGTGCGAGCAACCAATCGAACGAGCATTGCTCGTTATTGTTGTTGCTATTGTTGCTGCTGTTGTTGGTTTTGACGCCAGCGGAAACGGAAACGCACGCTTAACTTGTCAGACGCGCATTTTCCGTCATTCGCTCGTTTACTCAGTCAGTCAGTTTCATTTGCTGCGGTTCAATTGAACAAATGAAAAGGAAAATTCTCATTGTTCGAGGTGAAAAGCAATAATGCGTAAATCTTAAAGATTTAAGCACAATTGACAAGGACATTGTCGTGTTCTACTACTAATACTTGAAATAAAGTAACTTGACTTACTTCAGTTAATGTGACTAAGTGGAAGTGTGGGTGTGTCCTTGAGAACAGTGGTTCTTAAATGTTCATGGCTTCAAGGTGGCATTAAAGAGAGTCCACAAAGCAATATTGACTTAATGTTTCCAACATTTGAATATTTTTAACAATATTTATTGTTATATAATAGATCGAAGTTATCATTTGAAGAATTTGAATGGATTGATTGCTCTATTCCCGCTAGTTGAAGAGGAATCAGTAGGCTGTGCTAATCCTTTTTCTCCTGAAGAGGTATTGCATTCATTGCAAACTAGCAATTGAGCCAGAAATTGTGTTTAAAAGAGGTTTTGAAATGGGATCTGGGATAGAATTGTTGTCTTTTATTTAAGAACCACTGCTTTAGAGTAAGTCGAATTAAGTGAAAGTACTGTAATAGTATCTATCTATTTATCTGTCTATCCAAGTGTCTCTCTCTCTCTCTCTGTCTATTTAACGCTGGATTCACATTTAACAAAAAAGCAATTATAGAAATTAGCTGTCATTTCATTCTTAACATTTTTTGCCCTTTTTATTTTTCTTTCTTTTAATTTTTTTTTTTTTTTGTTACAAATTTATTAACGCCATTGAGTGAGTTAATGTAATGTGCTTTTCGTGTTTAACATTCAACTTAATCAGGTACAATTTTGTTACATTATTAGCCCATCGCAATACACCGATTTGCCCTTCTACATCTTAGCTTTGCTTTCATTATTTCACGCGACAATTACTCAAAGGCAATGAATTACGTATTCAGTCTAAGGGAAATTATTGCCCACAAGTTGAAAGGTAGCGTATTTATTAAAGATTCCTTCGAAGTATTGTAGAAGCAGAATTCGGCGCATTTCTATCAGATATTCAATGTAATAAAACGAATCCTTTTCACGCCAATTTTTTTTTCCTTTTTTCTTTTATTTTTACAAATTTTTCTCATGATTTATTATAAAATTACACACTCAAGTTGTTTTGGTTGAAAAGAGGCATGCAAATAAAATAAGAGAATGGAAAGAATAAAGGAGTATGTAATGAAGAATGTTGCAAGATTTATTTACTCAACATGTAAATTGTGCATAATTGAAACAAAATGTACGAACAAAGAGGAATGCACATACAATGGAATCAAAGGAAAATGAATGCTAGAAAATTATAAAAAGAGATGAAAATTAAAAGCGGCGAGCAGTGGGAAGCAGTGCAGGCAGCAAATACAAAAGTGAAAAATATGCAAACATCATAATAGTCGCCTTACAAAGAAAAAGTCTCGTCGTCGTCATCATCATCATCATCTTTGAGGAAGAGTGGTACAACGGAACAAAAAAAAAAAAAACAAACTTTATTTCAATATTACAAAAAAAAAAAAAAAAAGGAAAAATGAAAGATTGCATGTGAGTGTGTGTGTATGTGTGTGTGAGCAGTCAACAAGGATCTTTATATGATGTTTTATTTGCTTTAGCAGTGTTGTTTATATGTATATTATAATTGTAATTGTATGTGTTAGTTGAAATGTGAGCTACTATTAATAACAGAGAAAAAGAAAAAGAAAAAATAAAAGAACAAGTGAATAAAATTAAATTAAAAATGAACAACGACATTAAGAAGAGAAACTTAATATACTCTTAGTAGTAGTGGCAGTAGCAGTAGTAGACTCTTTAAGGGTTTCTTCATTATGTTGAAGCAAATAAAAAATATAATTTACAGAAAGGAAAATATTTTTTTTGTTTTTTTTTTTTAATGAAAAACCAATAAAAATTAATAATCATCATCATAATAGTCATTTAAGTGAGTGGTTATGAAAGTCATTTAAGAAATCCTCAGCTATTCGATGAGATAATGAAAAAATTATTACAGAAATGGTATGAAATTTTTATAAGAAGTCAGTTTTTATAAGAAGCCAATGACTCTAAGGATTTTTTAATTTTATTTTCCTTCACTTATTGTATCAGTGAAAATATAAAAATTTCTGTAGTCCTTAACCTAATATGAAAGTCTTCTTTAGGCTACTTTCTACTTGCCCAACTGTGGTGTTTTTCTATTTTCTTTATGTCAGTTCATGGGTTTGCTTGCTGTGCTGTAATTCACACAGATTAAGTTACCGGAGTTAAATTATCTACTTGCCAGTGTTTGTATCTACTACTTGCCACATAATGTGCCTAAATAACGCAGCATCATCGTATGAGTTTCCCATTTTTTTTCCTTTGCAGTACATTTTTATTTATTTTCCTTGCCTATGCTTATGGTGAATATGTGTACTGGCTTCCTTTGGCTATCCTTTGCTCCTTATAACCGAAAAAAAATAAAAAAAAATATAAAATAAAATAAAAAGGCAAGCAACAAAATGACAATTTATTATGTCTTTCTTTCCTTTCTTGTGTGTGTGTGTGTGTGTGTGTTTGTATGTGTTTCTGTTGTTTTTGTTTAGCCTGCGTAAGTAACCCAAAAACGACCTTAAAATTTATTGCAGTTTTCGTTTAAAGCACTCATGTGTCTTCCTCCTTCTCCTTCTCCTTTTCCTTACTTTCCCTATAGTCTCTTCTTACTAGTATTTATACCATATAGATATACAAACTTGTAGTATAAATGTATATATTGTAGATAGCTTTCTACTACTTCATTCTTTTGTTTTCTTATCTCTTGACTATTATTTGTATTTGGCTTTTATATCGAATTATTTTTTATTTATCATTTTGTTATTTGTTCTTGCTATTTCGAAATTTAATCCAAGAATTCGCACAAAATACTAAAATCGATTAAATTGAGATTATAGAATTGGGAGAATTATGAACAAAGTTTCTTTCATTTAATACTTTATTCATTAATAAACTTTAAACTTTTTTGGAATTATTTTTGTTAAAATAATTTATCTAAAATCTAAACTTTTAAGCTAATCTCAAATACACTTAAAACAAGAGAAAACTTAATAATTTTTCATTCTACTTTGCTTTTTCTGTTGGATTGTTTTCATCACAAGATCATATATTACGCATACGCAATGTTATCTGTTCCTACTGCAACTACTACTACTAGTACTACTACTACTTAAGTCCGTTTGTATGCTTCGTTCATTTTCATTTCTTTATATCACTTTCGGTTGGTTCTTACTTTCTATTTACGTTGTTGTTCCATTGTTCCTTTCTATACTCGTACGTTCATTCGAGCTCTTAGTATCACACTGCCTCAGCTTGGGGACCATTAATAAAAAGTGTTCAACTCAGCTCAGTAGAGCTGAAGCATGCAGTGCATTCAACATAATCTAAAACATACCATTCACCTTCTTTATGTGAGGGGTGGATGAGGTGATTCAATGTTTTAACGCCCACTAAGCGCACTTAAAGAGTAAATGCTCGCCAAAAAACAAAAAACCGAAAAAAAATAAAATGGAAAAAAGGATGAGAAGAACTGTACATTAGTGTGATTGCATAATATTTGTAGTATCTAGATACAAGAGCAAATACTAAAGAAGCGCAGTCAAACGCTCAAACACACACATACATACACACACTCATACACACGCATACAGACGCATACACATTAAAACAAACATTGCAATGAGATAAAAGTATGTAGTACGTGTTTGTGTGAAAGAAACATGTTAAGTTCAAATGCACATGAAATAAAATGATATTTTCATCCTCAACTATCTAAACCCACATATACTTTCTACTACTTTTACTTTACATCTTTCCTTTGTTTCTCCTCCTTCATTTTAGTCTACAAATAAAAGCTAAACGTCTTCAAAAAAAGAAAAGACAGAAAAATATTAGGATGAGAATGTGGTAAGAATGTAGCCGAAAAATACAAATATGTGAGGTGCCCCCTCTTCTTTTCTTGAATTTACACAGTTTCACACACTAAAAGTGTCATCAGCGGGTGTCGCCCGTCCGTCCGTCCACCTTCAACTACTTTCACTTCTTAGTCTCCATCACCCACCATTTCACTAGTCACCAACCGCCGACCTATGCTAACGCATATCCTTGTAGTACGTGTTCACTTTTTATACTTTTCTTGTATGTTTTTTTGTTGTCTTCTTCTTCTTTCTAATGCTGTTTCTCTGATATTTGTTTGTTTGTGTCTCTGCATTTTCTGTATGTTTTGTTTGTTTGCTTGTTTGTTGGGCTTGCGTTGGATTGGATTGGATTGGGTTGAGTTTGCTTGGCTTGGCTTGGGTTAGGTTTGGTTTGGTTGCGTCGGATGGCCGGGGGCTTTGTTTGTTTTTCTTGTAGTTTTGCCTGCTCTCAGCCACTTTACACGTTTCGAAACAAAAGTTTACATAGCAATTCGTATTTACTTTCCTTTCCTTTCCTCTTTTTGTTTTTGCTTCATTTTTTTGCTTTCTTCTGCAACTTCCTTCGCCTTTCCTTGCCTCCATCTCTATACTATTCTACTATTTGGTTTTGGTATGATTAGGTTGTACTAAGTTTGTGCGTTGCTTGCCTGCTCCGGATATGCACATACGTACACACACAGTATACTCGTATACTACAAGATTCCGATTGCTCCTGGCTGCTTATCCTTGGCGATAATTTAAGTCGGAAATTTCGTGAAGTGAAGTTTACTGTAACGAGCAGAAAAATAGCACAAAGGGACTAAAACACTGGATTTCCTTTTATGTTTTCTTTTTTTTCCCCCAAAATTGTTTTCTATTTTTATATTTAATAAAAACTAGTGAGAGGAAGGAAGATATGTGTGAGAGATTTGGAAAATAATTGTACCTGAAGCTAGGAAATTTCAATTAGAGGGGAAACAAGTTAAGTAGATCAAAAAATGGTAAAAAAAAGAAAAAGGAAAAGGTCTCTTGAGGAAATCGTCATCTTGAATATTAGAAAATGATAAAAAAAATAAAATAAAATTGAGGCAGGTGTGATTAGTTTTTTTCTTTTGACAAAATTAAAAGTTTCAATTGAATTGTTATGGGAATATTTTATGGAGTCAACAAAAACCTCTGAGACTCACAAAATCATTTGTAATCTTGTAGAAATTTACTATTTCTTATCATAGAATACGAGTATGTCGAAATTGTTATACAAAATTTGATAAATCACCATTCTTATTAAAAATGATGATTTAAGTTAAGGAGATGCTTGTTTTTGACAGAAGTATAGAACTTTCTAATGATCACTCAATCAATTTTATGTCACCTTTAGTTGACAGAATCTACTCTTAAGCCATTTTCCGCCCATTATCAAAATTCATTCACAACAGATCAACTTGGATGGTGATTAGAGTAAAAAAGCTGTTAAGTGAAATTCGCAAAAAAAAAAAACGAAACATGTTTTTCTTTATGAATTTTCAAATTATTTCCATTTGGCGGAAAATTAGGGCAAAAATCTGTTCAAAAAATGAGCAACAACAAAATCAGTTTCATTTTCTCTTAATTTCTTTTTATTTTTATTTTTCTTTTACTATTCTATTTGGGAATGAGTGTGTGTGTGTTTGCTTTTTTTTATTGTCACATAAAGAAATGAGTTTCAGCAGCAGCTACAAAAATACCATGTTACGTACACGCAACGCATTCATTGACAATTCATAAAAATTTGCAAGCAATTTTTCCAAATGCACACCAACCAAAAAAGGAAAGGAAAAGGGAAAATAATGATAAAAGTGCAGCAAATGTGCACATTAAGCTAGGGGTTGGGTAGCTAAAAGGGTCAACTAGATGAGTGAGTGGAAGGACGAGTTGCAGATTGGCAGCCATTAACATTGCTGGCAGCTTCACACTGTTTGTATCTTTTTGTGTGGTGCGTTATGCTGTTGATGTTGGTATAAGTGTGGCAACTCTGTCGTTTATTTAAGATGACAGCAACAGCGACACTTCGAGTGTCATGGTTGTGGATCCTAGTGTGAGTTTGTGGGTATAAGTGTGAGTAAGTGTTGGAACAAAAACATGCAGACACCCGCATACATCTTCTGACACCCACTTGACCTCCCCTTTGCTTGCCTGGCAGCTAGAATATATGTCTGTCTGACTGTCTGTCCGTTTGTCTGTCTTTCAATCTGTCTGGTTGTGTTGTATATGTGCAATGCTGTTGGGTTTTTGGTTTGGTTTCACTTCGTAATGCAATTGGATGCCTTATTGTTGCAACACTTTCCTCTATTACGAAGGACGATGTACTCGTACTTATATACATACATATGTATGAAGGATGAAGCAAAAGACCAATTTTAGCACTGCTACTTAAACTTCTGTCCCTTCATTTAGCTTTTTCATTTGCTTTGTTGCTTTAAATTTAGTATTGGTTTTGTTACCATCGTAGAAGCCAATACCATTGTTATTGTTGTTGTTGTTGTTGTTGTAAGGTTTTGCTTTTACTATTTTGGCAGCGTGTGGCGCATGTTTGTGGTCAAAAGTATCGTATTATTGTATGTCATCCTTTTGCTCTCACTTTGTTTCAATATGCTTCTTTCTCATATTCTCATATGGTGTGTGGGTGTATTTGTATTTTAAGTGATTGTCACATTCATACTATGATGCTGCTACTCTAACTTACACCATTTTATCATAAATATTGACCTTGTTTTTCTTGGGTCCTGGCAAACGTAATTGACATTTATTAATTGGAAAACAATAATTCCATGCCATGTGTCAAAATTTTGGCCAATGCGAAGAGGAGAATGTATCTGTGAGGTTGTATGTGTGTGTGCGTGTGTGTGTCAGAGTGTCCCCAAATATGTCATCTATTTATAAGAAGTAAGAAGAAAGTGAGGATATTTATTGGGATGCACTTGTGTGTGTGTGTGTGTGGACTAAGAATGTCCTAATTGCTTTTAGCTTACATCAAACATAAAATACTATTGAAAGGATTACTTACCATAATAGAAAATTTTGCTTCTATTTCAGTTTCATCATTTATGAAATTGTTGCAAATTGGATTTGCATAAAATTTTCCATTCAATTCAATCATAAATGCTTTCATTACAAGGATGATTCTATTCACTTTATTTAACAAAATCCTGTTCTAACTTATATGACTTCCTTCATATGGTGGCTGATAAAATTGGTGAGAAGGGACAACTTTAATTTGTGTTAATAGACGAAAAACACAAGAAACCATTAAGCATACAACACACACACCTTTCTAACACGAATGACAACTCAACTATACTATGTAGATACACACATTGACATATGACCATATCCATCTATTTATCTCTTACTCTCATATCATTATCACCATTATCATCATCATCATCATTTCATACTACGTATGTACTATTTCTTGTCCCTTTGGTAATGCAGACAATTTACTATGTACACCGAGTAAATTACAGAAACAACAAAGTTTTATAATAACAAAACAAACAAGAAATTTTAGAAAATAATGAGAGAGGAGAAGGTAAGTAAGAGATAGAGATACTACTTACTTACATAACAGCATTAAGTTGAATTACGATACATTAAGAGGCACCGTCAAACTTTAATGCGTTACGTCAGCGCACTATCTGCTCATCAGCGTCAGTAACATTGCTCAATGTTGCGTTCAGGATATGCCAAACCATAAGACAAACACACACAGGAGACTTTATCACACACACACACACACACACACACTCACGCCTATCCAATCCTAGGATGATCAAATCAACTATTTAGACTAACTTACCACACCTCGACAATCATTGCATAGTAAACCAGTAAAAAGTGAAATGGTAAGAGGAGAACGAAAAGGACTTCACTCATTCCACTTGGCTGTTCCATTACCGTCATAAACATTAAAAGTACATAATTTTAATGAAACAAGCTTAATGCTTTAAAATAGTAGTAGTCGGCAGTCGTCAGACAGGCTAACTTTGAATTGTGGAACTCACACATTCTTTCATTCATTCATTCATTCATTCATTCATTCATTTAGTCACTCATTGGCTTGGTTGTTAGCAACTAGCGACTACTGAACTGAACTGATCCCTCATGTGAATGAATGTTTCAATGTTTGTATATAGATGGATGAATGTGTGTCTGTGTCCTTGTACTTGGCGCTTGCTTAACTTCGACATTGCATTGCGATGAATCCCAACACGCGATAAATTCATTAAAGCAAACAAAAAAGCCAAGAAAGGAGAACCCAGAAACAGTGAACACTGAACAGTGAAAAATATACTGAGCAAAATTGAACTTGCTGAAGAACTATACAAGTAACAACGACGCACTCCATTCCTAAAAGTACACATACTCATACTCTATAACATATTTCCTTCATCATCATCATCGTCAACATCAACATCATCTACTTAAATCACCTTCCTTCCCCTAAGTCACCATACATGTACACATGTACATATGTTTGTATGTATGTACGAGACGACGAACAACACCTTTGTGCCGTGCTTGGCTGTACATTGTACTGAAAATCTCTGGCATGTCTCGCGGGTAGTGTAAAGCACACACACAGATAAACGGATACATAGATCCACAAATGTATACAGATATGTAGTAACGGAAACTCGCGCACCTTTATAGATTAACACATTTTTACTGCTGAATGTACTAATAAGGCAAACATTGCCTGCCATCCTAGAGAGCATCTACACTAAAAGCAACGAGTACTATAATATTGTACAATGGATGGAGTTTTGAAAGGATAACGTAAGCAAAAGCAAGTTTATATGTGGATAAGTGCTAGTGGCAATGTTGTATCGTTTCTATTTGTAAGTATGCATGTAGTATCTACGTATGTGTATCTCTTGTGTCGAAATTTATAACAGCAAACACAAAATAGCAGTAGGTAACAGTAACAACAAGAAAAATTGTTAACTTGTCGTAATGTAAGTATAAAAAAGGAAATAATGAAGGAAAGACAACAGAAAAGAAACAATAAGAAATAGAAAGCGAACAAAGGGAGTGTAGAATGGAATAAAACAAATGTATTAAATAAGAACAAAAGCAACGAACGATGAGTAACACTTACAAAAATATTGTATAATGCAGAAGTGTAATACTCAAACACTTTTATGCACATATAGACATACTCATACACACACTCACACACACCAATCACACCTATCATATGAGTCTATCCAGATAAACAAAATGATGTAGATTGTGTACGTGAATATGAAGTAGTACATCTGCGTATAAGTATATGAGCTTCCTAAGGGAACTTTATGTTGAACAATTTTTCGAAAGCGCATTGCAGCATGTTAGCTTTTGTTATTGTTGCTTTTGCTGTTGTTGTTGCTGTTGTTATTGTTCCTGAGACCCAGGTGGGAATTTACTCTACCTTTAGTTTTATATATATATTTTTTTTTTTATAAAAATTTAAGTGGAGGCATCATGGTTATTGGTTGGTTTGGTTGCTTGGTGAAGTTGGTTGATTGGTTGGTTGGTTGATTGCATTGAGCAGAGTTGAGTTGAACTGAACAGAGCGGAGTGTGAGCTTGTCTTATTTGGGTGAAATCGTTGCACATGATCGAGTTCCCTCGATGGGAATCAACACACATGTGTATGCTCTGGCAACCATGTGCCTATGAAACGAAAAGAGAAACAGAGAGGGCAATAAAGAGAGATAGAAAGAGCCACCTGATTCGTGTTGGAGTCCTTTTTAACATTTCTTTTTTCATTCAATGCAATGCATTCCATACCATTCAATTCAATTCAGTGCCAGGCACTTAATGCTACCATAAAACCAATTCCAATCCATTCATATATCGTATAAAAACAAAAGAAAACATTGCCAGCTGCAATTGTTGTAATTATAACAAATTATAATAATAATAATACTGCAATGATTACACCAAGAACAACAACAACACCAAAAAGAATAATAAAATTACTGCATTGAGTTCTGTGTCTGTTTAATCAAGCAATTTTCAGTTTCTGTTGAAACTTTAAACATTTTTTTTTTATAAAGAAAATAAAACTAAATTAAACAAAATAAAAAGAAATTGTAAAAATCGCTTAAATAAATAAAAAAAAGATGTGGATATTTTTTGTGTAATTCATAACAATTTTTATTAGTACAATTATTTTGTATTACATTTTTTCAGAAACTTTAATTAACTTCATAGTATTTATAGATTGGCAAATATTTGCCAAATATAAAATGCAAATACGTGATGTGTTTCATATTTTCTTTCTTCAATTTATTTATGATTAATTTATGCAATTTTATGATATTTTATTAAGTAAAGTGGCTTACATTTATATATTGTTGTTATTGTTGTTGCTGATGTTAATATTATTATTATTTTCTTTTATTTTCACCTGTCCACATTTCCCATTATTCTAGTACTTAAGTGTAAAGCAAATATAATAAATATAAATGTAATCAAATAAATTAAAAAATACCAACTTTGCATAACGAAATTAGCAAATAAAGATAAATTTATAAAAAAAAAAAAAATATAAATATGCAACAAATTGAAAACATAAATAATAATTTAAGCAAATAATTAAGACAAATCATTTATTTCGGTTTAACGAATCTTAGCTTATATTATTCAAAACCCAACTAACGGATTTGAATTATATAAAAGTTCATCAAATATTGTACTTCGTCAAGTTTTAAGACTCTAATTTTGAAATTGTGAAAATTACAAAAAACCAGTAAAAGGAAGATTAACTTTGGCTATACCGAAGTTGTAATACTCTTCACGCCCCTTGTAGTGGTCCGAAGGTCCTGAATTTTACAAGGTTGGCGGAGATGGGGCAGACTTACAGTGTCCAAGTTTCAAGTGAATAATAAAGGTTTTTTTTTTCTAATAAGAACATAAATTTTGGATGTTGGTTTTTATGGGAGGTACCCCCGCTAGTGGTCCAATTCGGCTGATTCCGACATACGTTTTGCGTATAGTGAAAATAAAGCTTCGTGCGTTCAGCTCTCTAGCTCAAAAAATAAAGGACTAGTTTGCATACACACAAACGGTAGACGGTTAGAAGGGCAAACAAACAGACGGACATGGTTAAATCTACTCGTCACGTCGCGCTGCTCAACAATTTATTCACTTTATGGGGTCTCCGATGGGTCCTTCTTTCTATCTGTTATAAACTTCATATATATTATACATTATAATATGATACTATTCATTGCGTAAAGAATATAAAAATAAGGTAGTAAAAGCAAAATTGTTTTAGTTCTTCCAATAATTGGAATATTTAATATTTAAATGTTTCGTTCTCAAAGTGAACAATGTTGTAAAAAACTGTGTTTGGAATACTTTTATTTGAATAAATAGAATTCTGATTTGTGGTTTAAGTTGTAAATTTTGCTTTTTCTATAAAGTTAAAAAATAGTATTACATTTCTTTTATTTTTCTTTAATAAATTTTATATTTATTGGAAATGAAATCGGATTGTATTTCTGTAGTAAGATTTAATGAAAAATAATTTCCTTCTGGGCTATAGATTCTAAATTGAATGGAAATATGTATAACTTGATTAAAATTTAGATTACTTGTATTTATTATTTTATAACGAATATTTTTTATTTGGTATATTTATTTTTTATTTAAATAAATTATAAATTTATTTTTCTTGATTTAATTTGATTTAATTTTGCTTCCACTTCGAAAGCCCTCTGGAACTGTTCACCGATTTCTTGCAATTACTCGATTAATTTTATTTATATTTTCATTTTCATCATGTGATTTTGTTTAATAAATAGATTCGAAGTAAAACATTTTTGTATAAGAAAATGGTGTATGATTCGTTTGCAATTCAAATTTGATCTGTAAAGAATTTTTATCCAGAGAGAGTTTTGTAGTTTATGCATTTTCTCACTTAATCTAATTAGTGATATTGGTTTTTTTTATTCTTTTATTTTACTCTTATATAATGTGGAAATAAAGGAAATTTTTGTAATACTGTGTAATGAAAATAGCTTGTAGTTGCTGAACAACTGTGCCGGATCTAATAATGCACAGACTTAACATTCCAATTAAATTAAATAAATGATTCGCATTGATGCAATTCTCTTTCAGATGTTCAAAGAAAATTTTATGTTTTTATTTTAATTTTTCTTTCATATTAATACATAAGTACACTAGTATGAAACTCGTGAGCTTTGAAAGTTTCAAATTTATAAAGAAGTATTAGCATTCGTAGTCATTAATATCCAGCTTCTCTAGGTCAATTGAGGATGTGTTTGTTGATTCTAATATAATAATAACTAAGTATATCACAGTCACTTACGAATCATATATGTAGCTGTTAAGAAAGATTTGCTATGCAAATATTTGTTTTCTATTGAATATTTAATAATAATACTTTTATACGAGTATATTAAATTTTATTACTTAATGTTTAGCGTAGTGAACTGCATAACACTTTTTTATGATTTAAAAGAATACTAAGAGTTTTACAAAGGGGAGATTATGCGGGTGAAGCGTTTTCAGTCCACGTCTTGTTCAGCGGTGGGTCCACTGGGTCAAAGCCAGTGGATTGACATGCGTCTAAGGCAGAGCGCAAGTGCATTATTGTGGAGTAAAGAGCCTAGTAAGCAGTAGGAGCAGCATCATCATCACCGACATCTAAAAAAACAACATACGCAAATTTAATAATTTCCATAAAGTAAACCTTACTTAGAAATGGTCTGCGGCAGGTCCGCGTCTTTGTTTTGCTCTGATTGAAGCTCTGCAAGTGACAAATTCATACCCAACATAAGTAAAAGCTATCGTAATCACTTTGACTATGGCGATGGATTATGATGAATTGAAATTGGTAGAGAACAAAATCTACTTACATATTAGATCAAGACAAATCAAAATTTTTATGAATTGTACAAAATGACGTACATGAACAAGCAGAAGTAAAAAAAAAATAAATACAAATTCATCTGCTTACAATTATAATGTATTTAGATTTCCTCACATGTAACTGTTCTATGTCATATAATGTAAAGCTTTAGTTATTAGTGTAATTAAGCATAAGTGATTGTATTATATGTAGTTCTAAGTTTTTAGTTTGCAATAAAATGTGAACCAAACTAAAAGCTTGGGGACTCAGCAGAAGTCAAAAATATTTAGGGATCGTTAAGAGTGGCACAGGAATAAATGATAAAACTAAGTAACAAGTACACACACATAAAGTCTGTGACATAAAAAAAATCTGAATTTAATTCAATCAATGTGACGAGAACTCTTTGTTAAGAATT
Source organism: Amiota mariae (assembly GCA_035041805.1). Classification (NCBI taxonomy): domain Eukaryota; kingdom Metazoa; phylum Arthropoda; class Insecta; order Diptera; family Drosophilidae; genus Amiota; species Amiota mariae. The sequence goes on along the minus strand of JAWNKV010000332.1, from coordinate 722,698 downwards.
ACTAGCAAAGGAGATTTTACACATACACATAAATATCATGTATATCTGATAGGAATACATCTTCTACAACTTTTTTGGAAAACTACATATACGTATATGCATATATATATATATATATATATATATATATGTGTGTGTGTGTACATGTAGTTTTACTTCAGATTGTGTTGAACTTAAGCTGCATGTTGAAGCTTTACGCCACCAATCAGTCATCAAATCATTCAAGTACTCACTCAGTTAGTCAGTCAGTCTCACATACACATATACAACTCATTCACTCACTCACTTATTCATTCACTTATTCATTTAACCATTCAATCATTCATGCAGTTACTCATTCATTCAGTCAATTGTTTGACTAGTTTACTTGTTTTGCTTGCTTGCTCACTTGCCTGACTGACATACCAAATTGTCTGATGAATTTTTCTGCAATTCAAAACGTGACTGTCTCAGTGAATATTCACACATATATATACACACAAATACCCTTTTACTCCTTTCACTATTCCATGTTCGAGTGAGTGTGAGTTAGTGTGTAAGTAAGAATGAGCTAAGCACATAGTTACCGCTTTTAAGTCATTTAGACGATGACAAGGACAACTATGACAATGATGACGTTTTAACTCGCTTTCAAATGCGGCCATCTGAAGGTACTCAATCAAACTTTAAGCAACAGACATAGATAGATATTGTAAATGGATAGATAGACCGATGGACAGACAAAGAGACAAACAAGCAGACATTAGGTTGGATAAATTGAAGAAAGGATGGATAGACGAATGGATGGATGGACATGAAAACGGTAGCTTAAAGCAAAAAGAGTTGAATCAAACCAATTGAAATGAAAGAATGAAACGAGTCGATTTGATTTCGCATGCATGACATTCGCGACACTCGCACTCAGATGATACACACATCTCCATTCAGAGAAGCACACACAAACTCAGGCAGGCAGACAGTCAGTCAGTCAGGCAGACACGCAAAGTAAAACAGAAAAGCAAAGCAAAGCACAGTAAACTAAAGTAAAGTAAAGCAAAGCACTCAAAGCAAGTTGCAGCACGTCGTCATTGCCATCGTTTTCGTCGGTGCACGTTTCAAGGATCTGCCATAAAATTCGTGACAGCAAAAGTAAAGCTCTGCAGCTAAGCCGACTTTCGTCGATGTCGTTGACGTTTACAATCACCTCGTCTCAACTCACATGTGTGTGTGCGTGTGTGTGTGTGTGTGTGTGTGTGTGTGTGTGTGTGTGTCTGTTCTTGTGGCCAGCTTTGTATGCAAAGAAAGAAACCTCACGAAAAAAAAAAAAAATAAATAAATAAATAAAAGAAAAGAAAAACGAAAATTGAAGAGAAAAAGTTTGGTTGAAAAAATAGTGGAAAGAAAATTAAAAATCAAAAATCGAAAGCCTTTGAATTCAAAACGAAAAAAAACATATTGTTTTACCGCTACTCGTCTTCTCTTGTTATTCTTGTCTTAAAATTGTAGTATGTCAGCATGAGCCCAGACCAACTTAAAGTAAATCAACCCAATCCATCCCAACCCAACCCAACCCAACCCATCTCAACTCAAACTAACCCAATTCATCTCAACACAGCTCAACTGAGCTCAGCTCAGTCCTACTCATCGCTTGCCTGGCTTAACTTTATGACTTATGGAAATCGTGCCATGCCGCGCCATGCAGTGCTGCCTGCAATGAAATACGCAAAAAATCACAAATCTTTTTTTAGTAGAGAAAAAAAATGGAAAATCAAAAAAACTGAATGCGCAATGATACCGAACGAGTTGCAAACGTTTGCATGAATTGAGTTGAATCATGAATCGTGAATCATACGCGTATATTGGTGGCACAGCTTCATATGTCACACATCCACAGGATTTGAGCTTCATTGTCGTCATATTCGTATCCATTTTTTTCTTCTTGAGTTTCTACGTAATCATCATCATCATCATCTGCATGATCAACACATCATGATGATGAAAAAAAGGCATTTGTTAAATTATGCGACAAACGAGCGAAGTTCTGCGCGTAAAATTGATTTCACTTTTATGAATTTTTTACGAACATGACAAAAAACAAAAAAAAAGTACAAACATGAAGATGATGGAAATGAATAAAAAATGGAAGAAATAAAAATTGAGAAAGTGCAAGAAAATTCTTATTGACTTATATAGACAGAAAGACAGACAGAAAGACACACAGACAGGAAAAAGCGTGATTGATTTCACTTTGCTTGCAGTTAACGTGCTTTGATTCCTTCGTTCATATGTTAGCCTTGAGCTGTTTGAAATTACTTTCAACCACACACATTTATACAATCATAATGCGTATATGGGAAAGTGTATCAGCGTGTATATATGTGTGAGTGTGCATGTGTCAAATCCAAAGTCAAAGCAAATGAAAGCAAACCAAACTGAAGCGAACAAAACCAATTCAATCCAATCCAATCAATTTGCCACATCAACTTAGCTCAACCCACCACTACTAACACTCCCACATGCCCTAAATGCCCTTAAGCATGCAATAAAAATAAATTTAGCAACATTAAATCGAGTTGCAAGTTAAATTTACGAGCACCGCTGACATCATGAATTGAAATTGGAGGAGCGAGTGAATAAGAGTAGTGAGAGTAAGCTGTCATCCTTTGTTAGCTCTTTTAAAACTATAAATTTAAATGCTCGAGACCCAAAAATTAACACACACACTCATACACACACACATACGCACTTCTATATACAATTAAAATGCGAAAACATTTGTGTAGAATGTAGAAAGTTCAATCGTTCATTTGCCTTTCTTTATACTTTGCTTTCGTTGCCTTTTTATAGCCAAAACGCTTATTGGCCAAATTCAGTTCAGAATGAGTCGAAAGCGACAAAATCGACAGGACCCTTTTCCAAGTCATTGAATAGATTCGCAAAAAATAAAGAACTAAAAACAAAATAAAGAAAAATAACTTAAAAAAAAAAAATCTAACATAAAAAGGGATTCGCAAAAAAAAAAAAAAACAAAAAAAGACAAAACAAAGAAACCAAAGAACAGAAAAAAAAGAAAATATAGTGTCAAAGTGTGAAAGAGAAATCTGAAATGAAATTTCATTTGAGTTTGCTTTTGGTTGCCCCTAAAAGTCTCCTACGGAAAAGCCCATTAAAGCTAAAAAGCATTACAAATGCTGATTGGAAAATGTTACCAAAGTCGAGTAGAGTTGAGTTGAGACTTGGAACACACATTAATAAAACAATGACTACACATTCACACACGGACATCAAATACTAATACTAATACCAATTTAAGTATACTACTCAAATGGAGACACTTAAAAAAGGTTAACTATAATGAAGCATATTTGTTTGGCATTTGGACGAAGACCGACTACTACGACTCTCTAGAGGGATCAGAGAGTTTAAGAATCGTACGATATTGTATTGTAGTTTCGGTTACGAAACACGATGACAGCTGCTTTGAAGCAAATTTTGCTTATTAGAGAACAATAAAAGTCCATAATCGTATCAATGTGAGTAAATCTGAGTGTGTGTTTGTGTATGCTTAGGTGTTTGAATGCTTGTTTAAACTTTACCTTTATGTAGTAGATCAAATGTTATATTACTTGTTGTTAACACACTTCATCGTCTTCCTGTCTATTTTATTACTGGTTACCAATTTTACTGGTTGCTTTTCTATTCATAATGCATCATCATGTGCCGTTTTTGACATTGCAAATATTATTTTAATATGCTGAACACTAACGCTATTGTATGCATATCTGTTTTGAGTATCTGAAGTACTTACATGACAGGGATGTAAGAGTTTTCGGATTCATAAGTTCACATACTCACACACACACTAACACACACACACTCATTCACATTCATATGTGTTCACAGATATATTGTACGAGTATATACAATATAAAGAGAAGTAGAGCGCTGACAGCTTCATTAGAAGCAACTTAACAAAAGTAACTAGTGAAGCAGAAGGAAGAAGTTGTTGCAGCTACTAACAACATCATCATCATCATCATCATCATCATCAACAACAACAACGACAACAAGAATAATAAAAACAACAATAAAAACAACAACAAAAAAGAAAGGCACATCATTTACTGCTTTTACTGATTTTGTTTCCTTTTATTCTTCAATTTCTTCATAGTAGTTAGTACCACGAGAATGTAGTGAAGTAACTTGAATCTTGTAATGCTAAAAGCCTGAAACTACAAGCTTACAGGAAGCAAATATAGTACTACTACTACTTGAAGTATGTGTATGTTGAGCATAGATAATTCTCCTTGACTTTTCTGAATACTCATACGAATTCAAGCTGAGTTCTTCTACAGCTTTCTACTTGATATGAATTCGGAGTCGAGTTGACTACTATGACTTACTTTACTTTACTCTACTCAGCTCAACTCAACATGACTTAACGTAACGTAACATAACGTAACTCAACTAAACTAAACTCATACTCGAGTTAATGCAAAAGTTGAGAGTTTATGTCGTTTCCTTCAATTTCATTCTCTTTTACATTCAGTTCTTTATGTTTGTGTTTATGTTTGTGTTTGTGTCAGTGTCTTTTCTTTTTTTTTCCCTTTTTATAGTGTGTGCTTTGTGTTATGTATGAACATGGAAAATTTTGTGAATATTTCATATTACACAAAACATGAAATATTTCATGTTGTTGTTCAAGTTCTACACTTCTTCTACTTCTCTACTGCTACAGTTTCTTCATCTTACATATTTACTATACTCTTGTTGTTATTCTTTTCTTTTCTTTTCATTCGATTTCTTTCTTTACATTTCTTCCTTTACTTACTTTCCTCGACATAAAGCATATTTAATGTACACACTTAGGGTTGCATACAAGAAAGGACGAATAACTACAGCAACTACAACAACTTGAACATGCACAAAAATTTCCTTAATCAATGCAAGCAAAACACAATGTAATGAAAGGTTATCAATAATTTTCCATGTATTCATGTTTCTTCATGTTTGTTTAGAATCTGAGCATTAGTGTGTGTGTGTGTATGTGAGTGTGTGTGTCTGTGTATATTTTGAAGGACAAATTTTGAGAAGAAATTTACACTTAAATGGATTGATTTCAATGCACTTAAGTTGAAGCAATAACAACTTTCTGATTGTTGTAAGTGTTCATCTTTCTTAAAATATCATGGGTAAAACTCTAAAGTGTTTCTAAGGGATAAATTATTCAAAAATTTTGTGTGGTTGGCATAGAATAATGAAATTGTTAACATTTAAATTTACAAAAGATGTGCAACCCTAAAATATGCTAAGGAATATTTTAATAAGCTTTTGTTTGCCAATTGCAATTTATTGCAAAATTCTTTGGAATTGATTTTTATCGTCATACAATAAATATTTTTTATAATAAAATATATTTTTTTAAAATATATGTAAATGTAAAATAATATTTGTAGTCGTCGACTTCATTGTGAAAAGATTTCAAAGCAAAACTGGTGCCCCGAACTAGGCAATTGGAAAGGTGTCATCTTCCACTATGACAACGCTCGACCACATACATCTTCGATTACTTGACAAAAAATTATAGGAGCTGAATTGAGATGTGATGGCATATCGACCGTATAGCCCCGGCCTTTCACCATCAGATTATCATTTATTCCGCTCTCTTCAAAACTCTTTGAGTGGTAAAACATTCGATTCTGATGAGGCTGTTAAAAATCACTTGACACAGTTTTGCCCATAAGGATTAGAAGTGATACGAGGAAGGAATAATGAAACTTCCCGAACGATAGGAAAAATAGGTCCAACAAAACGTCCAATACATTATCGATTAATGTTGGAAATACATATAATAAATCAATTCTGAATTTAGTAAAAAAAACGATATGACTATTTCACACAACCAATAGATAGATTTCTTTGTTAGTTAAAAACCTCTGAAAGATAAATTTGATGACATAAGTTAGATTTACCTCAATTATTAAATTATTATTTGTTTCAATTACATTTTCTGTGAATTTACTATTTCGTACTTTACGCAATTTTTTGCTACATATATTTTAATGATTACATACTCGTTAGTCTTCAAAGTAAACGGCTTATAAAATTTGTTAATAACCTTTTTGAAATCCACATTGTTCATGGAATTAAAATTAATTATATATTCTTATTCAAATGAACTTTGGGTGTTGACTATTGCATTTTGATTTTTTATTAACGAATCCAATGTGATGACTTTAAAGGTTTTCTCTGATTTCCATTAGTTTGTCAGCAAAGCAATATATTTAATTTTTTTGGTTTTCAAGCGTCATGTGGCGTGGCAAGTGCCTACAGTAAATAATCAGACGACTTTACTTTATTCTTCATGAGTATTTGTTCACTTGGTCGCTGCTCCCTGATCTCTGTGCGCTGGCGGAGTTCATTCATTCGTGTACGCCAATCACAATTTTGCGCAATTAAGCGTTAAAAATGCATAAAAAACAATTTTCAATAATCATGCTGAAACAATTAAAAGTTAAATGAGCACAAATGGCTGCCAAGCGCCAGAGTTGGCCCCAAAACGATGGCGACGACAAAGACAATAAGAATGAGAATGGGAATGCGAATGGAAATGGAAATGATGATGAAAAATGGAAGATGAAGTATGGAGAACGCAAATCAACGAAAGCGGCTGAAATAATATACAGTGACACAGTCATAGTAGCCGCTGGCATTGTCCTTGTCCGCACACTGGTTAATAGGCAGCCAAGTTGGCAGCAGGCAATAGCAGGAAAGCGGGCAGACAGGTTTTATCCATGCTAACGTTGTCAACAGCGTTGAGGCTTATTAATGAAAAGCATTAAAAATAATTATGACAAAAATAAAATAAAAATAATAAAAAGAGAATGAAATATAATATATATAAAAACAAAAGCAGCTTTAAATATGCAAAAAATTCAACGCACACACACTTATACATTCATATATGCATACATACCTTCATCTTTACATAGATATTCATATATCCTTACTTACATTTACTTACAACAAAAGCTGGCAAAATTCAGCAGAGCAGCGTTGTGCAGGAAGAAAATATCGTCCATTCATTTGCAAACTTACGCGACTCTTACTTCTTCACACTTCTATACATGTGTGTGTATACACACACACAGAGATACTTATTTATTCACATATATACTCATGGTTATTGCTGGCGGTTGAAAGCTTGAGTGCGAAATGACATAAATTTTGCAACATCATTTATGCTTAATTAAGATGCCAAACCAACAAAACGTCACTTGTGCAACTTACCACCAACTCAACTCACTCTATCCACTCTTTTTTCACTCTATCATTCAACATAGTCACACATACATAATATCAACCTACACTGTAGGCAAATAAATAAATGAATAAGTGACTAAGTATGTAATGTATTGTAATGTGTTGTGTGCCGTTATGGACGCCAGGCAGCAGCTAACAAGGCCAACAACTCTTGTGTTTCAGGATTTGACTGAGTTTGAGGAAGTGCGCAATGGCAATGCATGAATATTCAAGTGCCGTGCTTCAGATGACTTAGCAAGTGAATTTATGGGTGTGAGACCAAAAAAAAAAAAAAGAATAGAATGGAATAGAATAGATTGGCGAGGAGAGATGGGAAAGGAAAAAAGAACTTTTAATGATTACTAAATACCAACTCAGGACTAAGTCCTCATTTGATTTTCCCGCAACTCACGATTTTCACGCATAAAATCGCTTAGACAATGTCAAATGAGGAGGCATCATTATTCATGGGTCTCACGGCTTTCATGGCTTTCACTCTTTAGCGCACTGTCAGTTCGACACTCGAGTATATTGAAACGTTTCCCACACGCACAATCCAGAAACACACACACAAATACACATAGTCACATACACGCTGAATACATTGAAATAAATTTTGCATGCGTCATGCTGCACTAGTTAAGGGAAAAACTGTATAGAATTGAAGTGAAGTCTTACATCATGAAATAAATTTCGAAAGGTAATTTTCTGTGTGTGGATATCAGCTTAAACATGTTGATTTTTAATTAACAACAACATGAGGATTACTAACACCAAAAAAAAAAAACATAAAAAAATAAATGGAGTGTTTTTTAACACGAAAATACATTCAATATTCATTTAATCCTCTCCTTTTTGTGTTGGATATCCTTAGGCGTCGTCGCCTCTCTCTCTTTCTCTCTATCTTTCTCTACGTGTGTGTGTATATTCACATAAATTGTAATAAAATCGATTGGCGGATAATAATTTTCAAATATTGGTTAGCAGTAAAAAGGAAATTCATTGCGAAATAAGTTCAAAATGTTGCACATTTCACATTAATTCGAATGAATCATGATCATGATGAATAAAATCAAAATGAATTGAATTGAGTTAAATTAAGTTGAGTTGAAATGCGAATGAAATGAAATACATACAGAAAAAGGCAGACCAAATAAATGAAATCTTTACACGCCCACAGTCAATAAATGTCAGATGTACATAGTATACACATGTGTGTGTGTTTGTATGTATTTACAAGTATATTTATATACTATGATAGAAAGAAATGAATAAAAGAATGATAGAAAGTTAGAAAGAAAGATGGAAAAGAAAAAGAAATATTTATGTAAAAGATGATGTTGGAAATTGCGAAAGTTTTCTTAATTGTTCTTTAGATCCTTTTTCAACGTCAAAAGGAACTAAAGAAAATTGTATGTCAGTATGCAAAGTCATGGTGTACGCACAAAGAAATTGAAGTGATAATATATATAGAAAAGAAAGGAGAAAGTTTAAAAAGTAGTAGTAGCATAAGAGTGAGCCGCATACAAAGTTCTATAGTGAAAATCCATCTTTCTTTGTTGGCAATATCAACAACGCCTATAGGCAATTAGTGAACATTGGAGGGGGCAGGCAGTGGCAACAATGATAGTAATGATGATGATGATGATGATGATGTTGAAGATGATGTTGCTTGCTTTGTTGGCAAAGGCAAAGGGCGTAAACAAGTACAACGCCGATGACATAGAGGCGTGTTGTACCACTCACGTCAGAAAGTGGCAAGTCTATGATTGAGTTAGCAAGTTAGTTTTACTGCCATTGTTACTGTAGGCAATCATGGCGGTGACGATGGTATCAGCCATATGGTTTTCATACATAAACACACTCTTACTCATTTAGCCGCATACCCAAAATGATCCATAATTTTACGCATAAAACGTGAGTGAGTGTTAGTGAGTGTGTGCGAAATCACTTCGTACGAGGTGCCACAAAAGTTCAAAGTCATTTCATTGTGCTTTATTGTAGTTAATGAATTTTCTAGACTACATACTACGAACATAATACAATACAGTTTTTTTTTTTTTTACGTTTTTTGCTTTTACTTGTGTAACATTTGACAGTATAAGGAGAGCATGAAGATGGTATAAAAAGTTTGACTTTGACTAGAAGTAGTCAAGGATAATAGCAAACATTCATGGAATTTTAACAATTAATATTAACATAAACACACGCAATCAAACACACAAACTCCAAAATTGTGCATTGTAAGATATATACATGCCTTTTGAAGTCTAAGTTTAATTCTTCCATAAGAAAATTTAGACTGGAATCACCAAACTTCAAAAAAAAAAAATATACAAATTTTACTTATTTACTAGAAAATATTATGAATTAGTATTGGACAAGGGAATGCATATCAATTGGTATTTCTCTTTTTCGTTTCGATCATAAATATTAAAATAAGCTTCTTCAAATCAACTTAAACAAAAGATGCATTTGTTAGTCAATGAAGAATAAACAAAGTAATTTACCGACATTAGAGGAGAATACATTTTCGTTGCGCCGTTGCATTTAATAGAATGAAATGAAGAAATACTTCTAGTAAATTTTGATTTTTGATATAAATGTGAATATATATGATATATTCAAAACTTAAATGATAAATGTTATCTTCTTAATACACAAATATCTATGACTATCTCAAAAACACACGCGTTTAAATCACAGAATCATCTGTTCCATACAAAATATTAGAACTTATTGTTATAGCTTATACTATAAAACATTTTCCAAATCAAGTTTATAACAGTAGCTTCTATAGTTTTTTGGTTTTTCACTGCCTTGGATTTTCTTGTAAATTTTCTTTTAGTTTTTAAGAAAATGTAATTTATTTATTTTCATTTTCATATTTGATTTTATGTTCTTTTGCTTTCTTTATTTTTATGGTATTGTATTTAAATTTAAATTTATTGCAACATGGCAAACAGGAAACATACACAAATCATTCAGGAATTAGAAATGAAATCCATAGAAAATATTTCAAATTTCTTTAAATATTCATTGTATTCTTAATTGTTTTGTTTTGTTCTTGATTGAGCCGCAACATACGTGTATGCAACATTACTTAACTGGTGCATGATGTAAAACCACAAGCATTCATACTTACACACAATCACATAAATTTAGATGGATATTGCATAAAAGCTCTACGAGTTAGTGAAATAGAACAATGCATTGTTGTATAGCTTCATATATGTACTTCTATGCCATTCAAGGCCTTTTTTTCATTTTTGGTTATTATAAAATACTCAAGCGAAAAATTTAATATTCAAAACTTCGGCACAAATCTAATATTTATGCAGGCAAAAGTTGGCTTAAACAATACAAACACCTCTAAAATAAATTCTCATGCTCATGCATGATCACCCAACCAAACCACTCGCCCACTAGCCCACTAGCCCATTCACCCAGACCCATCACAAAAACCCCTAAAAATTAAAACCATCACCTGATGTAAGAGCATCATCTCGTCTGTGCGGTAAGAAAGGCTTAAGTGTTTAGTTGTGTAGGCAGGATGCTCTTACTATCAAATTGTGTGTGTGTGTGTGTATATGCATCCAATCTATATATTTAGATAAAGATATTTTCACTTTCTCCCTGTCCCTCTCGCTTTCTCTTTATCATAAATGTTCGATTTCTCTTGCACTTAGAATATAAGTGTAACCTTTGGTTTAATGAAGCCGAAGTTATGTTTTGGGGGGCGTGCAAGCGGAAAACTACGAATGAATGCAAGTTTTAATCCTTGAAATATGATTTGAGTGCAAATATTTTGCATAACCATGAGAGCATACCAACACACGTACACACACACACACACACCAGCTGCATACAAACCACATTTATGTGTATATGCTGAGTATGTGAGTCTCCCGTCTATATGTGTGAGTCTCAGTGTGTGTGTGTATGTGCCTGATGATGTAAGCAGTGACACAATTCCACTTGAAAACTACGCTTTGCTTTCAGTTCTTTTATACCTTCAACGTCCTCTATCATCACTTCTCTTCACTATCTCTGACTACGAATATGTACTATCCTTACAAACCGCAAACATTTCCTTCAACGTCGAAGGATGAAGGTTGCCCACATTGCCTGTCTTAGTAAGTATGTAAGCTAGGGGTGCCTCACATCTCTTCCACCTCGTCATCTTCGTTTCATTCATTAAATGCTGATATATGTGGTCTTAGAGAAGGAAGAGGAGAAGGAGGATAAGAAGGCCGTCACAATAGAGGCGATGTAGGCGTTCTTGGCTTCATTTGATTGTATCCTGGGGTGTATGAATGTGGGTGTTTATGCGGCTTTCGCATCATTTTAATTATATGTGGCAAATTATTTAAAGATTTTATAGTATGTTGTGGCTAAAGAAAATTCAATTTTATTGAAAATTTAACTTAGTCTTTAATTTCAAATGAAAAATGGAAAAAACCCACAAAGAAAATAATAGTTAAGAACTCAATAAATGATATGAATAAATTGAGACGAAGTAGGTAGTTTTAACGATATGGTATGATCAAGAATGGAGAGTATATTTTTGGAAATTCTTGTGGTTTTTGTGGTTTAGAGTAGAGAATTTTTGTCATTTCCCCCCACACACAGTTACTTAAAGCAACTATATAGTAGTGACTCACAAAATTGTGTGACTCATGTGAGTCACAAACTCAACATTGCAGTTTAGTAGATAAATGGAAAATTCATTCAACTGTAAATGGTGATGTGAATGACGCTTAAAGAATGAAAAACTTACGCAATGAATGAGTGATTTAGTGATTGACGGACAGAATGACTACTGGACTGGACTGTGAATATGAATGGCTAAATTCATGTTAAGTCATATAAAAAATACAACTTTAACAAGGGGCATGAAAGTGAGCATCCCAATTTCCTTGCGTAAAATGCAACTTGAAAATGCTGATATTGATATACGTACGTATGTATTAAACTTTCATGACAGACAAAGCATATGCAACAACTATAATACTTACGTTACAATAACAACAACAAAAAAACTAGTACACTTAACGCAGCCAACCAAGTAACAAAACAAAAACAAAAACAAAAACGAAAATAAAGGAAACACTCACCAAGATCATAGAAACACATACAGATACGCAGACTACATACTGCCATGCATTCATTCATAGATAGTAGATAGTACATAGATATAATACGGAGGGCATACTAGTAGTATGCGCTGATGAATTTAAATGAAAAAATGTTCGCATTTCAACATTTTTGCTTAGCATGCTTTTGGGTGCACATCAGTGCAGGCAACATAACCTCAGCAAAAACAAGTGAGCAAAGGGAAAAGAGTAAAGAGGAAAACTCTATAAAAACAACGTATTTTCAGTTTGTAAGTCACTCTCTCTCACACACACACACACACATTTCTGGTTCTACTTAAAAGTAGAGTAAAACAGACATTTTGACTTAACTTTACACGACTCGATGATCGCATACAAATGCCAGTGACAACAAACAAAAACAAAAACAAAAAAAAAACAGTAACAGTAACAAGAAAAAAAAACATTGAAATCACTAAGGTAGATAGTCAACCGGTATAAAGTACTCTTCTTTTTTTATTCTACTAGTGAAATATACTATATTATACATTTTCATAGAGTGTATCTAGATAAAAGACATACCCACTTATGAACATTCTTCTGTCACTCATCCAGTCACTCATTCATTCATTCATTCAGATACTGTAAATGTATCTATGAATGTTGTATCTAAATATATTTTTTTGACTTGTTGTCTTTTTATGCCATTTTTTATTCAACACAATACTATACACATTCATCTTTAACTTTTATTCATTCTTTTCATATTTTTGATGTTCTTTTTTTATTGATGTTGTTGTTGTTTTTGTTGTTGCAGATATGACAAATGGCGGTGTGCATGGACCCATTGAGGGCTATAATTCGTTAGATGATATGACGACAACGTATGCGCCCACAGCCGCATTTACGCATCCAAAATGGTTGGAACCATATTTTGATCCCTCGACACCGCGCAATGTAACCGCGCTCATGGGCAAGTCGGCGTATCTCAGCTGTCGTGTGCGCAATTTGGGAAATAAAACGGTGAGTTTATTCTATATTTTTTTCACAATTTTCTTCTTGTTTTTGTTCTTTTTTTGTTTTTGTTTTGCGCGTGTTTTCTTTCATATAAATTTTTGTTTCTTTTGTATGTTTTTTTAAACGTTTTTTGTGTTTCTTTTTTGTCATATGTTTGAAGCTCTTGCGGTCGGTGGTCGTGTATTCTATAGATGAATTTCGGTTAGTCTTATTTTCATTTTTATTTATTTCACTGTATTTTCTTTTATTTTTATTTCATTTGAAGTGCTCAACTAGGGAGACATATCTCTGTGAGTGAGTGCATTTGTTTGTGATGGTGTGTTTGAGTGTGTGTGTGTGTGTGTGTGTGCGTGTGTATGAGGAGTACGATATATTTTATATTTTATAAGTTTGAAAGTTCACTTGAGTTGTTAGTGGCATTTCATACTTCATTCCCTTGACAGCAATGCTCAAATTATTAATTTCGAAAGTTAATTTTTTTTCAGTTATTTTTCTTCTTTTCTTCACTTCTTCCATTTGTTGTTGTTGTTGTTAAAATTGCCTTGAACTATGTCAATATCTATACACACTTTGTCTCAGTATTTAAGTAAGTGAGTGAATGTGAATGAGAGTAAATGGTGTGGGCAAATAATTGAAATGAAAATGAAATTTCAACTGTCGAGAAAGCATTTTAGGTTATTTTATTTTCTTATTTATATTTTCTTTCTTTCTTTCTTTGTGTCCTTTTGTTTTTTAATTAGTTTCTCCATGTGGCATTGTCACCATTTGTTGCTGTGCCGCAGTTTGATACACTTCACATGTGTTTAAAGTGAGATTTACTATCATTTTCATTTGATGTTTGTAGTGTATATTGATATATTTATGTAGTTCAGTATGGGAGGTGCATTAATCATCATCTGCTACTATAATGCAAAGTGTCTTTGGTACATTGTTCCTAAAATATCACAGAATTATTAACTGAGGTAATAGAACATGAGAAAGATCAACTATATGAGGTATATACAATGTAAGAGGTATATGAGGTGTGACTATGCTTTTACAGAAGAACTTTTCGTGCTCAAAACTTATACGATCGACAGCTAAGATGTGTGATCATTTTTGATTTCTTCTCATCCAATGGATCGACATAAAAGTTAAAGTTAAATGTTTTACATAATAATTCGAGTATTTTAACTTATAATTTTTGATTATTCTCAGTATTTGATGAATTGCTTTAAGTGTTTTCAAAATCATTATAGGATTTATAAATATTTTATTAGAACAAAAACTTACCAGCTAAAGTGAATTTTGAACTTTGATAAATCTAAAGTTAATCTTTATTTTATTTATAATTCTATTATTATCTCTTATCTATGGACTCAACTGCTTGTGCATTTATTGTATTGTAGTTATTTTCTTGTCCAAAGAATTTAAACATTTTTTTCTTGACAATTTTCTTATTTACTTTTCTTTTCTTTTCATTTATTAGCTTACTCTTCATTTAGTACATCTCTTATTCTTACTTTCTTTACTTTGCTGAGCTGCTTAATTTTGCAAGCTGCCCTTCGTTTGATTTCTTTGTTTTATTTTATTTTCTTCATCCTCTCATTTCCATCACTCTCCCTTCTGTCCATGTCACTGTGTCTCTTTCTCTAATTTTCTTTGTGTTTTTATTGTTACTTGACGTCTTGGACCATTGCCACAATCATTACATTTGTCCGCAGGTTGAATATAAACACACACAAATAACCACTGACACACATACACAGGTTGCCTACAGCATACCAGTATCTCACTCTCTCTCTCTCTCTCTCTCACACACTCACTTAAACTCTCTATCTATCCATTCCTTTCACTTTCATTGTTTGTATAATCAAGAAACGTAAACGAAAAATACAATTGCCTACTTTTGAGCGCAAATGTGACATTAGCAAAATATTTACACTAGAAGCTGCTTTCATTTTTACATTTTCTCTTATTCACTCTATTCTCTTACTCTTTGTATCCATCACTGGATACACCATTGTATGTTTATAGCATTTAATTACATATAAGAAGACAACTTCCCTAAAACAACACAAATAAAAATAAATACAAAAATAACAATCAAACAGAGAAAAAAAAGTTATATAAATACTAAGTAAAGAAAGGCAATAAATGAAAGTAACATTTTCGTTTCATTTCTTGCATTTCTTTTTTAAATTTCTCATGTTAAATGAATTGTATAATTGCCAGAAACAAAAAATAAAACAGAATAATGAAGGGGGAAAAAAATAGAAATATATTTATTGTATTTTATACGCCCGCTGATACGTTGCCTCTTAGTCTCCATAATATTTGTAAAGTATCTATGGTCTTTTCGTATTATATATGTATATGTATTTTGTGTATGTGTACGTGAAGAAGCTGCACGTGTGTTTGTTTGTTTGTTTGTTTGGCTGTGACAATCTAAGTATTTTTGTGCCTCATTCATATAGAAAAAGATCTACCTAAGCTTGGCAAGGAAAACTTTTTTAATATGCATGACAAGTCTATGAATAATTAGCAGAAGTATTTTGCCTTATCAACAACGCCCACCCCGTTTGCTCTACGCCCCCCTCGATAAAACAAAAACAGAAAAGGAAAATTGTATAAGAAAATAAAAATGAGTGAAAAGATTAATTACAACATTTAAACAAAAGCCTGGTGTTGAAAGCTTAACGTTGTTGCATAGCAAACAACAAGAGCGCACAAGCCCCCCAATTGTATGCTTTAAATATTTATATGTTTTCATGAGTATTGCATAATCGCAAATAAACAATTTGAGCAAACAACACAGAAATGATGATGATGATGATGATGATGATGTTGAGAAGGAGGTGAAGAAAAATGGAAGAAGGAATTCTTAACTTTCAACCCAAAAACAAGTAGAAAATAAAAATAAAAATAAAAAAAGAAAAAAAAGAAAGTTTTGTGTATTTTTTCATTTTTGGAAAAGAACATTGCCAAAAAGTGTAGTCAATGTATTTATGAAACTTTCAATGTATATGCCAATGATGGGTGTATCTGTGTGTGTATGTGTGTGTGATTGTTATTGTGTTGGTATATGCTTAGTAAGTTTCCAGGTTGGTTGCTTCTACTACTTTACCGCAGCTAAACGCGCGTCAAGTACTTTACTCAGTACTTGACACAATTGCTGCTGCTGCTGCTGCTACTGCTGTTTGTTTTGCCTTTTCGTTATTGTTGTTGTTGTTGTTGGTATGTCAAAAAAAAAGGGTTAAAACGTTTAAAACGAACTGCCACTCATTCCCATCCTAGCTCAATGCTGTTCTTGTTGATCCTGCTTAATATCCCAAAGGATGCTGTTTAGCACGTTTTTAAAAAAGGAAGGAAAAACTTGTGTGAGCAGCAACAAGAAATCACTTTGTTTGTTTGTTTGTTTCTTCGTTTCGCTGCATATTGCTAACTGACTCACTGACTGAATGACTAACAAACTGACTGACTGTTTGAATGACTGACTTGATGTTTATTCATTTTACTGGTTGTTGTTTGTTGCTTTATTGTATGCCAAGTCATACTTTATTTGCACTTGCAGTTCTGGCCAACATTTGATTGCGATTCATGTTGGAACGCTGCACTCGAACCACTGTGCACCTCTTCAACTCCTTTCTTCCTGTCATCACTATACTACTACAGAATTCTGTAACGACAACATTTTTAATTTCTTAAAACTCTCTTTATCCCTTTACTAACTTCAGTTTTAACTCACAACCATCGCCACCGTTAATACCCTTTTACCCTCTACGTCTCTCCATATTGATTGTTTTTTACCATAAGAAGGAGGTTTAAACATACTTGTATGCGAACATGAACATTTCCAGTACACCTCGAACAAGTGCAATAGGAGTCCAGCAATAGCAAGAACAACTACAACAACAAGAGAGAAAAAAAGGATAACAACGACACTTGCACAAATATGTGCTGAAACCTCAAGTGGAGCTCACTTGCTCAGTTGCACATTTCCGGCGGGAATAGTCTTGAGTGCTGCTCACCTACGGTTCTCTATATTCTGTTTTGCTTGTTTCTTGTACCCTTCTTCTTTGCTCATACATCCCTCATTCATTACAGCAAGAAAGAGGGCTTGAGCTGCCCAAAGCTTCATCATCACAGAATTGTAATGGCGACAAAAGCCATAGAAAAAGAAAAATCAAAATTCAAGAAAAGAAGGAAAGGATAAGGGAAGAGGCTATGGGTATAGATGAGTAGAATGAGTTGGTTTAACACTCACTTTCCGTTTCATGTTTGGTTGTGTTGAATTCCTTTATTTCTTTACTTTGCTTTCATTCTTCCTTTCATATTTCCTGCATATGAGTTTTCTTTTCTTTTCTACACAAGTTGTTTCTGTGTGTTGCTTTTTTTTTCTTATAATTTTCTTTTCTTGTTGCATTCGAGTACAAAATTACTTAAACAATTTTCTGAAATTGCACTCGCGCCAAACACACAGATGCACACCCACACCCACACACTCACACGTATAAACAAATGTATATAGAAAAAGTTTCATGCATGCTTTTGCCTGCACCTCAAGGCGTGTGTTCATTTCTTGGGAAATTGCTACTTGAGCATTGCACTTATACCCACCCACATACAGACTTGCATTTATATACTCTAAGTATTGTATATCTTTGTATGTTGGTATGTATGTGAGTGTATCTGTGTGTATGTGTTTGGTTAAGTGTAAGTGAGTTCGTTGGTGTCGAATGATTTTACTGTTCAGTTATGTTTGTGCGAGCGCCTGCCTTCATTTGCCTTCTCCTTCTCCTCTGCCTTTTCTTTCGTGTATAATTGAAAATACTCATGAGGCGTTGCAACTGCTAATATACTAGAAGCGGTGTTAAGGAGGATGAAGGTGTTGAGAAGGATTGCATACCAATGGATGGCTTACAAGGCGTATACGTATTTGCTTGTTAATTATACTTTAATGCACTCAAAGGCGCAAACTTTTGCTTAATTCAATTAGTTATTTTAATTTACACTGCAACTTACTACAACTACAACTATAACTACTACTTACTACTTATGAAAGAGTGTTTTAAAGATGCCAATGGAAAGCAAAAACGAACAAACATGCAAGGCAAATAAATATTTGCGAATGCTACTGTTGATGTTAATAACGCTAATAATGTTAATAATGAAATCGTGATCCAATTGTGATGAGAGGTTTTTAGCTTGAGTAATATTAAATTTTGCTATTACAATTTTCTAAAGTACTTAGTGAGGGGAGAAAGTTTTGTTTCAGTTTACTTAATAAGGAAATTGAACTTTAACAGATTCAGTTGTATTTTTAAGTTAGAATAAAGCAAATTAGATTTGATGAAGCGGCTGCCACAGCCTGAACATGATTCAATCATTCATTCATTCAGTCAGTTAAACATTAAGTAAAAATAATGATTCTTATTAGTTTTATATGTGAACTCTAACAAGTTTTTCATTTTATTTTAAGATTTCTTCTTTATTTTTATAAAAAATTTATGGTGTAGTTTACGGCAGATAATGAAAAGGTTTTGGTGTCAAAAAGACTTACACTTTGATTTTTGAATATGTGTTGTAAACAATCTTCAAATATCTAAAATCTACTTAAATAGAAATTCCTATTTATGAAACTATGAAGAAGTTTACAAAAAAAAAAAACAAATTCTTCTTAACACTCCAAATGTCCTTCATGTTGAATTTTCAAGCACTCAATCTGCTTCCATCACTTTTCTTTTTATCAATTATGCACTTTCTTTATACACATTCACGCACGGTAAGCAAACATAAAATGTTTGAAGAAGGAAGAATAGCAAAAAATGAACCGAAAATGAAGATAAGAAAAAGAAATGCTAAACCTTTTAACGACTTAAATCTACTTTACTACCAAGCACACCTCAAGACACTTAATAGTATGCAACACTTTTTTGCTTGCTCACTTGCTTTCCCTTCTCCACAACATTGTTAAAAGCAGCAAGAAAGTATTGTAGTAAAAAATGAACAAAGTTCTTTGAAAATACCAAAAAAATAGAAGCATAAAACTTCAACCTAAGACACGCAAACATGTTTTTCATGAAGTTCTTAAGAATCTTTGTATGTTTTTATTTTTCATTTTTTTTTTTTTTACAATTTTCGTTTTCTTTTTATTTTTATTTTTGTTTTTATTATTTTATTTTATTTTATTTTTGTGACTTTGGTACGCTGTCATGTGTGATAATTTTGCATTTACATTTGACTTAATAACTTCCAAAAGAAGCTAAGCTATGCATGCTTATTTGTATCTGTGTGTGTGCATGTGTCTGCATCTGTGTGAGTATATGGAAAAGTGCGTGTTCATGTGCGTGCTTCTATGTAAATAACGTTTATGCCTTGTGGCAATATTTATAAAGTTGCTTTTGGTTTTGCTTGGCTTGGCTTGGCTTGGCTTGGCTTGGCTTGGTTTGGTTTGGCTTGGCTTGGCTTCAATGTGGCTGCTTTAAGTTCTACTTTTCTACTTCTCTACTTTTCACTTTCTTCTGGTTTTATGTTTTTTAGGTTATGGCAGGCAAACTACTTAAAAACTTTGTCATAATTAAGAAAAGCTAAAACAACTCAACAGTTCAAATTCAAACCAAACCAAACCAAACCAAAGTAAAACCCTTGGAAAATTCATATAAACTTTTCAAAAACTCATCTACACACGCACATTCACTCACTCGAACTCAAAGTAAGAACATTTGGGCCAGTCACATTGGCTCACATGCCGTGCATGGATTCACTTGTCCTAGCGACCCATTAAATTGCTAGCGTCTATACTTTGTTTTACATATTAAAAAGTGGCGCAACAAAATTTGTCAAATCCAACACATGCACATATACTTAGTTAAACACACACACACAACACACACACTTAGTGAGGGGAAAACTCAAGGCACAGCTTGACTCGTTGTCAGAATGTAAACTCTCTCCTAAGTCCCGATGGACAAAAAGCGCGATGCGGTAAAAATGTCCAGCCAAAGTAGACTTGGGCCAAACTTTTCCATGCTGATTGTGTGGCATTAATTTTGTAGGATCCTCCACCGTACCATCTTCAATAACTTATTGGATAGAATGTTCATGTCTGGTAAGCCTTTCGGTTAGACAATCAACTGTGTCTTCTTCTCAATTGTGTTGGTTGGTTGGTTGGCCGACATTTTGTTCATTTCACACGGTTCACTGGGGGCGCATTAACAATATGACAGCAAAGCAAATTAATCAGCGTCGTCAACAACAATAACAACGAACTTCAACAAAGTATCAGCAGAGAGGTGGATTGGGGTAGTAGGTATATACAATATCAAACAAATGTATCTTGTTATGTTAGTCTTTTCTTTATTGTCTTGCCTCATACTTGTTGTACTTATCAAATACAAAGTTTAGCCACTGAAGGAGGGAGAATGCGTGATGTTGATTGTCATGTGTGGGCAATTTATGCCTCAATTGTTGCATTTTTATAACCTTTGAATTGTTGTTTGTTTATTTATTTTTAAGGACATTTAATGGTTTTCGACATTACGTGCGTATTTTGATTTTTACATTCCCTACATGTCTAACATTTTAATGTATCTGAGAGTGTGTGTCATTCATTTTATTTATTTGGTCACTAAAATACGTTTGTTCGACATTCGTTGAAACCATCTCTATCTCTCTCTTATCTCTCTTATATTATAGGTCTCATGGATACGACATCGCGATATCCATATACTAACTGTTGGCTCATATACATATACGTCCGATCAGCGTTTTCAGGCCACACATCATCAGGATACTGACGATTGGACGTTGCAAATCAAATGGGCTCAGAAACGAGATGCTGGAATGTATGAATGTCAGATATCGACGCAGCCTGTTCGCAGTTATTTCGTGCGACTCAATGTTGTTGGTAAGTAAAATGAATCATGAATGGCCAAGAAAGGTAGAGAAAATAAAAATAGTAGTGATGGATAAGTGAAGGCAAGGCAAAGGAAAGGCCAAAGCCAAGTGCTTTTAATATTGTATTTTTCTGAGAGGAAAATGATAGCAAATGGGACAAGGATTCAACAAAAAAATAAAAATATAAAATAAAAAACAACAAAGGAATGGAAAAAAAATCACAAATGTAATAATAACTGAAGCAGCAATAACAGCAGCAACAAAAACGTACTGAATAAGACGAGTCACAAAAGTTGTTAAACAAATAAATTACAAACACCGCGTCGTATGTAAGAATGGCGAATGGCAAAAACAAACAAACAACATCAACATCAACAACTGAAGAATACTATATAGACAAAGTCACAAACGAAGGATATGCCATCATCATCACTACCACCACCACTGTCATTGCTTTCATTTCATTTTATCCCATTCCATCCCATCCATTGCTGTCGCGTTTTTATGCGACAATAATTCCATTTTATCTTGTAGTTTATTATTCTATGTGCCTCGCTTACTCACTTGTTTCCTTTAGATATTTCATTTCGTTTCGTTGTGGCAAGTATCATTATTCGGCCTGCCTGCTTCATGTTCATCCTTGTCGTCCATCGGCAAAGTCTTTCTGACCATCACCACCACCACCACAACCGCCGCCGCCGCCGCCACCAGGATGCCACTCAACAACTTTTTAACAATTTTACTCAATTTTTTTTGTTTTGTTTTCTTTCTTTCGTTTAACACAACTCATCTTGTACTTGACTACTACTACTACTATATATTTCTTTCTTTATTCTCTTTTCTTTCTGTTTTTTCTTTTTCTTTTTTCATATTCACTTGCCGCCGCTTGCAGTACCAACAGCGACTATATTGGGCGGACCTGACCTTCATGTGGACAAAGGCAGTACTATAAATCTCACTTGCACTGTGAAATTTAGTCCAGAACCACCGGCCTACATATTCTGGTATCATCACGATGAGGTAATTAAACTTTATTGCTACATTTGTTAGATACTTTTGCAGAACCAGCAGAAGCATAAACCGCAGTCCACTTAAAACCAATGTTGGATTTGGATTTTGACGCAAATGCCTTTCATGGCTATAAAGTTAGGTAGGCAGGCAGTCAGTCAGTTAGTCAGTCAATCATGTGTCCTATGGTTGGGAAGAAAAGGTAATAAGTACTACATATCCAATACTAGTAACTCAGTAGACTATAAACTTGCTTAATATGTGGTTGCCAAAGAAAAAGAATATTATGGCACATAAGTTTAATGCTTCATGCCATTAGACTTGTTAGTATTTGGCTAAGAATATTCCAAGTTAAACAATATCAAAATCATTGAAAGATAAATTCATTTTTAATGTAATTAATCAAAGCTTTTCTACTAAACCTTAAAGTTCATCACAAAAACCTCATTTACTTGCTCTTGCAACCTTCAAAAAATTAACTTTCAACGACATTCAAAAGATGCTCGCTTCTACACATAATTTTTGGCTAATGTGTCCATATCCTTCCTTCCTTTTGTTTTATAAAATAAAATTAAAATGAAGAAAAAATCACACATACACAAACAATATCATTCGCATTATTTTAAGATTTTTATGCTGGTAATTTAAGTTTTTTTTCGCATTTTTTCGTTGCTTTTCCTTTCTTCGAGCAATGTGGAATTTGCGTGTTACTTATAACATTTCTGATTCTGATTTTGATGATATTTTAATGAGTGCACACATGTCGCATTCGCGTTCGTTCGTTTACTCATCAGACTTTTTTAACTAGGTCAACAAGTAAATACTAAAAATGGGGAGAAAAACACAAGCACACACACACACACACACACACACAAACGTGTATGGAAAAGAAAAACTGGAAAATTATTTAAACACAAAGAAGACAGACGGACTTCGACTACGACTTCTGTCGACGTGACATCTCGACATCGTCATCAGTAAGTGAGGCGTTTTGGCAACACTAATTGAGCAGCTTACACACTCGCGAATGAACAAATTTTGGCCAAGTGTTGCCAACTAACTAAATGTGCGTCAATGAAAATTTAATTTGAATAAACTTAAAATGGGTAAATCATTTAAAAGTAGCTAAGATGGAAATGAGTGAGTGGTGGATAGCAAAAAAAAAAACTGCTATGAAAGATGGAAATAAATAAAAAAAAAAACACTGCACTTTTACAAAGTGCTTCCCATTTCGGTAAAGTTTGTTTTTGAATGATCGATTTCAATGATGGAAAAAAGATACTTTGTAAGTGTTTTGAAAATCTCTCTACTTTATACTCGGATTGGTTTACGTCTTAAACATGGTGATGATGTGTAAAATCAAAAGAAGACTCAATAACTCCCGACCCTAACCACTAAAAAATCTTTTTTTCTACTGTATTCATAGAGTCCTTCAAGAATGATACATTTCAATGCCTTTCTTGTAGAAGAATTTATGTTTGGACTTTTCTTGCGGCTATGATTTAAATATTTCAATCAAATCTGTTTTCTTGTAGATATTTTTTTTTTTAGGTATGCGAATAAGAGTGTGGCAGATCTAAAAAATATGATAACTCAAAGGAAATTTGGGCCATCGAAGTGTTTCTGTTAGTAAAATTGAATATTTCACCTCAGTACCTTAAAATCTGAAGGAGAAGTTAACACATAGAAGTGATAAAATGAATTCAACTGAAAAGCAGTGACGGCGTTTCTACCGCGAAAAACCAAATACGCTCAAGGATAATCAATTTAGCTCGTAATGTGGATTTCTGTTGGATGTTTCAGTACAATATTATGTGTAACAAATAACAGATTAAAGTCATAATATACTTTATACATTAAAGTGTAAAGTGTAGTGTATTATGATGGAAAAAAAAACTTTCAGCTTCAAGCAAGTGCACACATTAAATGCTGCAAAAAATAAAAATAAAAAAAAAAACCTTTGAACTGTAATGGGATTTATGGAAGAGTTTCTTTATTCACTTTGCTTTTTTCTTTTTTGCATTGGCCTCGACTATTACGAGTGATGGTTTAACTTTTGCTCCTGCTACGGTTATATAGGTTTTCTCCCTGTCGTTGTCATTGTTGCTGTAAATTCTGTTGGTGCTAGTGCTGGTATTGGTGCTGCTGCTGTTCCTGTAATGCATCGTTTTAATGCAAGTATGCCAGGAATTTTCTAATTAAAATCTTTGCTGCTGCTTCTACTGCTGCTGCTGAAGCAGCGATTGCTGCAGTGAAAAGTGGAGGACCGTTTTTCATGTGGTTTTTATGCATGTGCATGTATGTGTGATAATGTTTGCATGTTCCCGTGCGTGTGTGTGTGTGTGTGTGTGTGTGTGTGTGTGTGTGACATTGTGTGGTAAATAAAAAGCTCTTTAAAAACGCATATGCACCTCAAGCCAACTGCCGCAGCACAAATACGAAAACGAAGCATGAAAGTACTTCATAGCATTATTTACGATCCATGCAAATTTGCTGTTAATTAGTTTAATGGATGGATAAACTGAGTTAATGCACTTGCAATGTGCAACTTTTTAAAGTACCTTTTCATCATGACTTCTCACACTCTCACCAAATCTCATCAATAGAAGAGCAACAACACCATTAAATCATATCATTATAAATCCTACTTAATCGTTTAATTTTGTACACTCTTTATATTTATTGTAATATATCTATGATATTTGTAACTTACTTATTAAAGAATAGTCGAAGAACCATAAAGTGAATTATGTTTAAAATGGGTGGATGAAGATATCTGGACATTTGAGATGAGTCATTCGAGATAAGTGAACGCAAAAGATTATGCATTAGTTATGGACTCTCTCTTCAAATTATTTAGTATTTTTATATGTTGTAAATTAGTGTAAATTTGCTTGAAAGTACAATACACTATTTTTTATTTGTTTTTCTTTAATTAGAATTATTTCAATGTTTATTCTGCTGATGAAGTATTTTTCCCTGATATTTTCGATTTTGTTCTTTTTAACTTAGATTAATTTTAAGGAAATGCAACAAGTCAACATGTCTCCAAATCATCATGAGAAAAATCTTCTGTGACAAAAAATATGGAAAATTATAGTAAATAGTTCAAGATCTTCATTGGGGTTTTCTCTTCCTATTGAAACTTATTATCAGAGAGAAGCCCTTGGTCTCTCTAAATAGAAAATTAGAATATTATTGAAACTAATCATCAACATTCCGATGAATTCCTTATATAAAATGCTTCTTGGAAGATATAAATTTTCTTTAAGTGAGTTAAGAAGAACACGATAACGAGAAGGGAACGAGAAATGCTTAAAGGATATGTTACAATTGTAGATGACAACAAATAGCAACAAAAATGACAATAAAATTAAAATAAACTGATGATTGATTTAATATACAAATTAGACCAACTTGTATCATCCATGAAATATAACAGTAAATAATTCATCTACCAATATTCTTAATTAACAAAAATTGTATAAAATTATTTAATTGATCGTCTTCAGATAATATTTAATAAATGCATTTGTCTTGCCATGTTGATCAATCAACAAATATTGTTTGTCCTTTTGTAAAGTTTCCATTGCCTTATTTTAGGCGTTACAAATATTACAATAAAGTGTTAATACATTCATACAAAGTGTGAAGTGTATAGTGAGTACAAAAAAAAAAAAAAAAAAAAAAAAATAGTCAAAAAGAAGAAGGAAACAAAAATTCACAAAGAAAGCAAAACTTTTCGCCTCTAGTCAACGGTTTACGTCCTCCATGTTTCCACTGTTTCCATTCCAAATTCAAACGCCCACATCATTTGAGGTAAGAAAACTTTTGGAAAACTTTTTCGCTATTCTTCTGCCATGATGCTATCATTGTTGTTGTTATTCTTAGTGTCACACCCGCTTGTTGTCGCATAAGACTGAGACTTGTTTTTGAGTTCAGTCTAACGACCAACTGACTGCATGTTGCTTCATTCAATAGGCACTTCCTTTGCTTCAGTATTTTACTATTGTTTTTCACATCTTGAACATTAACTTTTTCCCCACTTCCGTTCTCTTGCTCTTGCTCCCATTCTCCTTTACTTCATCACCTTCATTCATTCTTTCATTTAACTTCCGACCATTTTCACTTAGATTCTTGTCTTCAGTTTTACTGTATTCTTTTTTTTTCTTTCTCTTTTTTCCTTCATATTATTGCAAATGTCTACGATTAGTTGAGATTAGATGGCAAATTATGCGCTGAGGCAGCTCTCTCTGACTTTACTGGTAGTATTGACTTTTTCATTTCCGTTTCAACAATTTCCCAATAAAGTTGTCATCTTTCAAGTTATCCTTCGTCCTTCGTCCGTCGTATATATAGCCGACACTGTTGCTATTGCTGTCAACAACATGATGTGTTAATGTCACTTCATTCATTCCTTCATTTGCCATCAACATCATGAACTTTGGACTATTGGAAGCTATCTAGGTACTATCCTTGTATTTGCTGTTCAGTATTTGTGTTTATCCTTTATATATTGTACATAGAAAACTGACTTCTGTACTGCTGTACTTCTGTTCTTAGTATTTCTGCTGTTAGTTGATTTTATATTCGTTAAATATGCATTTCCATGCCATTCACATTAATCGATAATGAAGTTGACTTTGATATCCATATTTGTTTTGCTTTGCTTTGTTGATTTTCCTATGCCTCATTTACATTGTCATTCTCTTATACCTTTTTCCTTTGTAATTTGTCCTTTTATTAATCTTTTTCTCTCTCTCTCTCTCTCTGTACACAAACAAACAATTTTTGTCCTCGCGCAAGAGTTGAAAAGTAATAAACATAATGAGCCAAGTTTAGGTTTGATGATGACTTCCGGTCTAAAGGACTATAGGCTTAGTTATTTGACGCCTGTAGGTTTTCTTCTCCATACACAGAAACAATAGTGCGTGCATGTCTGTGTGTGTGAGAGAGAGAGAGAAAGAGAGAGAGTGTGATTGTATTTGTATGTGATCGTTATCTCTGCTGATGAGTTCTAAATTACATGATTATCATATTTTTTTGTTTTTTTTTGTTCATTTAGACTAGTCGGAGGTTAAAGTTCTTTTACTTTTTAGGGTTTTTTATCAATGTGTTTTCATCATTGGAAAGGGCAAAGATGTGTGCGCCTTTGTAAGGAAATTTAATTTAATCAATTGCGGGTCATCATCATGCTGAGTCCAAGCAACACCCACTAACATTAAGACGATCGGGTATCATGGACATAAACTTCAAGTTTCTTTTGTTTTTTTTTTTTTTTTTAATGCTTACTAATCCTAAATTTAAGTATTTCACATTTTCTTCCTTTAAATGTTTCTCTAACCATTTTTTTCGTTTCTATTTTTTTTTCCTTGTGTCATTTACAGGTCATTAATTATGATTCATCAAGAGGCGGCGTTTCGGTAATTACCGAAAAGGGCGATGTGACAACATCATTTCTACTTATACAAAATGCAGATTTAGCCGATTCAGGCAAATATTCGTGTGCGCCCTCGAATGCAGATGTTGCCAGTGTTCGTGTTCATGTATTGAATGGTAAGTGGTCTCCTCTTTAACTCTCTAATTATTTTACAACACAAACATATATCCTACGTATAGTATACATATATAAGTGTAAGTAACAGATACATACATACATATCTACATATGTAGATATAGATAGACGGACTGACGGACAGACAGACAGACATTCAGATAATGATAATGAGTGAGTACAAATACCATTATCGAGAAAATGAGAAAAAAGTGTTGCATACTTTTAGTTGCAGTTGCTGGCAGTTGCAGTGTTCATAGTTTTCATAGCTAAACGACAAGGAAAACTAGACAACAACAATTACAACAAAAACCACAACTACAAGTCCTGTTACAAAAACAACAGTGTAACCAGCATCATCAGCCTATTGACAACAATTGCAAAGCCGCGCAACATTAACTTCTCGTTGTTCATTCGATGCACTCTGACTGATTCTCTTGTCCCTACACTCTGTTCGCCGCTTCACTAACTTTAGCTATCATTGTCCCTTTTTCTGTTCTTATGTCTTTTTTGAGTTGTTTTGCAACTGGTTTCAATGTTCTATGCTTGTTCTGGCGCTTGTTTTTTGCGCATTGGTTGGTTTGTTTGGTTACATGTTCCTAGTGCACTACACAATCCACTTCCCCTTCTTTCTACTTTACTGGATTTTGGTCTCCTTTTTTCTGTTCTGTTCTGTTTTATTTTGTTTTGGGTTTCTTTGTATTTTATTTTGTTCTGGTCGACTACCATTGAATAAAAGCTTTCGTTGACATTGTTGCGGCACTTAAGCCATTTTATATTGTTGCCCTTACTACTATTGCTGATGCTGATGATGTTGTTTTTGTGGTTGTTGTAGTTGAGCCCTTGTATATTCACACATTTAATCGGATATGCGTATTCAATTGTGTTCAGCCAGCCAGAGTCAGCCTCCCTATCATCCTCCCTATCTTCTTTCTTCCCTTCCTTTAAGTGACATAATTTTTGTTTCTCTTTTATTTTTTTCTTCCTTTCATCCAGTCCAGTCATGCGATATTTTGGGTTACATAGTATAGTATTTTTTCATCCTATATAATGAGTTTCGAATGGGATTCTTTGCATTTAAACGTGTCAAAATCAATTTAACCATTCTGAGCCGACTAAATTGTATTTTTTTTTGCGTCTGTGTGCATCTGCATGTGTGTTGTGAATTTTTAATCCGTTTTTATTTTTTCTTTATTGTCGCTGTGTGTCATCCTCGTTGTTATTGTAACCCAAAATCCTTGTATAAAACAACACCCGATGGCATCGTTATGCATAATTGCGTTGCTGTGTCATGTTTTGTTCTGTTCAAATCATCTGATCTGATAAGGTTTTAATGGTGGACTTGAGTTGAGTTCAGTTGAGTTGAGTTGAGTTGAGTTGAGTTGAGTTGAGGTAACGAAGGACATGCGGCAAACATGCTTTAAAATTAGACAATGCCTTACAAATTAATAAATTGTAGTCGCAATCATCACAAAGCATTTGCCAAATGACCATCATTGCCACGATACTCAGTTCAATTCAGTCGAGTTAAGTTTAGTTCTACTCGACTCGACTCAGCTTGACTCAGTTCGGCCTGTTTGTGGGCTCGCCTGACCTATTCGTCTGTTGGTCGTCCAGCGTCGCCAACGACAATTATCCATACCACAATTCACTTGATTTCCACAAGGATTTACAAGGACAATCAGACAGACTGACACAGACACAAACACAGTCACAGACATAGACAGCAAGTGAAACAGTGGCAACATGAAACAAACGAGGAAATGAGTGTGCAAAAGAGAAAGTAATCAATGAAAAAGGAAAGAGAATATAAGAGAAACTTAAATTTGGCTATAAAC
Source organism: Amiota mariae (assembly GCA_035041805.1). NCBI lineage: Eukaryota > Metazoa > Arthropoda > Insecta > Diptera > Drosophilidae > Amiota > Amiota mariae. Next base: position 693,026 of record JAWNKV010000332.1, on the reverse strand, counting down.
AAGCTGTCATATGCCGCGTTGAGGACCACCTCAACTCAACTCACATTAAGCACATTTCACTTCACCATAACAGTTGGTCGGTCGCTCGCTCCAACTCCATACAACACAACTTCAACCGACTGGACTCAGCTTGACTTGGCCTGCCTACGGATGATGGCATGGCATTCCGCAGTCGTTATCCCTTTTTTTTGTTCTTCGTTCGTTCGTTCATTTATTTAGATGGCGTCTCGACTGTCGTGTTCTGTCGTAGGCCTGTCGTCCTATCTTGTACTCTCCTGTCCTGTCCTGTCCTATTGTATTGTATGTGATGTTGCCCTTGGCGCCAGTTGTACTTCTCATTGTTACTTTTCCTGTTGTTATTGTTGTCTTTGCTGTCGCATTTGTTGTTTCGTGTTATTTTGTACAAATGAAACACATAATCACATCAATTATGAGCAAATTAATTAGCACGCTGCGGTTAATTGCAGTCAAATGAGCGAACGAACAAACTAAAGAACAACAAACGAAGGAATTTATAAAAGAATGAATGGAAGGATGAATGGTCAAATGACCGACCGACCAACCGAACCAGAGAACGGACGACAAATGGGCATATGAGGTATCATCGTTGACAGCGCCGCATGCCACAATCACCGCTTGGCAACAATAAAGACCGCCATTGTCGAACATCGAAAGCCATCCGTTGTCCATCGTCCTTCATGCATCACATCACATCGCATCGCATCGTGTGACATATACAATCAGTTATTATAGCCCCACTAACCCGCATTTAAAGAGACATATTACGATACAAACATAGCCATTCCTGCCACATTCAATAGATGGATTGTTGGTTAGCTGCTTGACTGAATGTTGTTGCTGCTGCTACTACTACAACTTATTGTTGCTTGGTTGGCTGGTTAGCTGGCCGACGTTGTTCCTGCCAAGCCATACCAGCCACGTTAAGGCTGTGTTGGACATTTATAAATTGCTGCAATTGATGACAGACGACTTGCTGCAATAGCTTAAGCGACAATAACACAATAACAACAAAAGCACACACACTCGATACGACAAATTGGCGACGAAGACGACAATGGTAAGAACATTTAAGAGCAACGCCTTAACCAAAGGATTCTGAGTCAAGCACTATAATCACTGATGAAGATTATGATGATGATGATAACGATGTGGATGATAATAATGATGATGATCGGCAAGCATTTGAAACAGTTGAAAATAAATTACGTAATTGCCACGAATAGTGAAGAGGGAGAAAGTATTTGTCAAACACACATTTACGTTATTTTCAATTAGAGCAACTAATGCTGACGCCACTATGGCGACATATGTGACAACCCAAGCCAAGTCAAGCCAAGTGCGACGCAATCCGGGAAAAATGTCGCAATTATGCCACACCACGAAGCAGACACATGGAAATCAACTATACATACTACATACATGTGTGTGTGTGTGTGTGTTTTATTATAGATTTATACGATCATTAGTCAGGTGCTAATGTCAACCATATTGTTCAACAGCTCAGTAAATTCCAATTTTAATTCCGATTTAGTGACTTCGTTGATGGCAGTGACATTTGTGTTTTTGTTGACCGAAAAAAATAATAAACAAAATCCTCTAAAATGCAATTGAGATACTACAAACAATATCCTCATAGTCAAAACATGTACAAACAACAACTCAATATTCTGAATCCAGAAGAACAACAACAACGGAACAAGGATAACATCAAATGTGAAACAACTTCGACATGGAATTAGAGACATCGAAAACCATGAGCAGATTGCCCAATTTACTAACACCATCACCATCATCATAATCATCGTCATCATTATTGTTGTGTTAGTAGTATGCGGTCAGGTCAATGCGTCAATGCTGGACAAAAGCCAGTAAAGAGAAGAGAAGCAAACCCCTAACCAAGCAAAGTTAAGCCAAGTCCTAGTCAAACCAAGTCACATCCTTTCATGCAAAACTCAACGTACTCATCGTCATCAACTTCTCAGCAACGCATCGTTGGATTTGTACTAACGTACAAGTTTTATACATACTTGTGCATTGTGGAAGTTTGCGCTAAAATGTGCTCATATACAATGCACATACTTTTTGGCAACAATGTTTGTATTGCAACGCTTGCACTTTGAAGTTTGTGTAGCATGATGGCAATCGACACAACATCGATGAGCATAAGAAACCCGAACAACTTTAACATCTCTAGTAACAGCAACAATGAGGAACATACAAATTGTCAACAACAAAGTAGCAGTGACAAGACTTTGCAACAACAATGAAAGCTTAAATACACTGGCATACAGAAGATACAAACGATCATCCTCAATCTCCTCTTGCCTTGCCTATCACATTTTGTTGTTGTGTTTAGTTGTTCTCTGTTCACACACTTTCCACTCACACACTCACTACAATGGGGACACGCATAGTTTTGAACGGAAATGCAACGCCGCAAAGTATGCAATGCCTTTTTTAGTGAAAAGTTATGCATGCATACAATGCGTGTGTGGTTGCATGTACTTATATGGCAGCCAGCATTGACAACAACACAAGCAACCTAAACGTAAATTGCCCGTCCACACGCGCCAATATCTAACCATATGCATAAATTGCCAACTAAAGCGCCTCGTAAATGTATCTCAGTATCTATGAATCTATGTGAATGTGAATGTGAGTTTGAATATTTATTTCAGTGTGTTTCTGATGCTTAAACTCAGTAGTTGATGCGATATACAATTGCCAAGTGACTGACTGACTGACCGAACGACCATGGATGCTAGTGTATTTTTTCTCGAATTGGCTTAGTTGGAATTGTCAGTCATTCACTTTTGGCGTCATGTGGTGAAATAAAGTTGTCGACGTTGTTCTCCTCATATGGAAAAGGAGACGGAGACAATGACGAAGATGAGGACAGTTGTTGATTACTTTAGCCAATTGGCTCAATGCTGACGTTGTGAATGGTAGATGAGAATGACTTTGGCATAAAGTGTTACGCGGCCAAACTAGTGAAAACTAAACGAAGCTAAGCTCATTTTATGCATTTGAGACGTGCGTAAACATGTCTATGTATATGAATATTTGTGTGTGTCTGTGTATTGGATTATATGTATGTATGTATGTGTCGCATTCGCTTAATGAAACTTTACGCATTTGCATGTGGCATGCTCCAATTGGCAGCTTAGTTTGCTTATTAAAATCCTTGAACTCATATGCAGCAGCAGATAAACTTTTACCTGCACATGAAAGAATCATGAAAGAAATCTTAAAGGAAGGCAAGAGATGATTTGATGGGAGTAACAAAGAGAAGAGAAGGAAAATGGCAAAGCATTCTTATGGAAAATTTAATTTGGAAATATATTTATTTTTTTATCCCTTTTGGCAAAATGTGAAAAATATTTAATTTTTGCACTCGTTCGTGCAGCTGTGTTTTGCAATCATTTGGCTTCCGCTTCTTTCAAGAACAAACACACACACACACACACATACACTTTCACATACATCGAAGGGAAAATTGTAAGAGAAAATGTCGCTTGATGTCCTTCGCATAGTTTGCTTTTCATGGTGGCGCTGTTGCTTTAGTATTTTCTTTTATTTTTTGTAGTCATTTCTCAGCAATGAAAAGCTGAAAAGCAGCAACATCAAATTGAAATAAAGAAAGATACCATTCAGTCATTCATTCGTTCACATAGCCTTTCATTCATTCAGACATATAGAGCGACATTCAGTTAGTCATTCATTCAATTCAAAAACTTAAGCTTTGCATTTAGACAACCTATTCTTCTCTTTTGTCTTACTTACCCCTGCTGCTTCTTGCACATCTTGCACTCAGATCAGCTCAGCTCAACTCAATTCAGCTCAGCTCAGCTCAACTTCTTATTTATTGCGCTGTCAAATTTATATTTGTTTTTTTCACAGGATCTTGCTTTCATTTATTTTTTTTAAAGACAACAACAAATCATACACCTATGCAGTTTTGCGCACCTTCACACTTGACTTGTCATTGCTACTTGCTACTCTAGGGCTTGACTAGGACATCATCAGTGGCAGCAATGGCAGCATTAACTATTGAAAATAAAAAAATCTGAAGCCTTGACCTGCTTCTTTGTAAACGATTGCCGTCCTGCTGCTGTTGCTGCCATTGATGCTGCTATAGCTGTCGCAATTGCATGCAACAGAGCAGCACAGTGTAAAAGCGGCGCTTACTTTATCCTATGTCGTCAAATATAGCCTATTTTTAGGGAAAAGTCTGAAATGAACAAGCAACGAAGCAGGCAGCTAAGCCAGCAAGCGAAGAAGACAAGTCCATGGACGATGTTCTTAACTTTCCCTTTTTTTTTTTTTTTGTTGCTCATCTTATTTTCTTCTTGATTTCTTTTTTCCCATTTCTCTTTCTTCGACTACTTAAGCGATTTAAATCCTTTTTGCAGCTTTACGTATATGTTCATTGCATGGGGAGTTTGTATATGAGTGTGTGTGACTAAGTATCTTTCTATCTTGCACATGAAGAAGAAATTTACAACAAAAATATATTCATGTAGTTATACTTACAGTGGGTTGGTTGCCTTAAAGGAATTTATCTACTTGTACGTACGTTCGTACGGCTTTTCTTGTATGCAGGATTAGCTTTGTATTTTGTCACAGCAAATTACATTTCTCCTTAAAGCATTTTGGTTACTGGGAAAACACAAAACTGCTGCGTAAAAAAAAAAAAATTAAAATGAAACTAAAAGCTAAAGCAAAAATTGCGCAACGAATCCATACGAAATTTTTTGTGTCCAAGATTGCATTGTTTGCGCAATGAGCCGTATAAGCATGTATCTATGTATGGGTATTAGAGTGTGCGTGAGAGAGAAAGCGAGAATTTGGATCAAGGTGTGTCTTGTGTCCACTTCGAAGGTAAAATCTTTGCCTGACTTAAGTTGAATTGGTTTGAGTTTGCCGCTAGTCAAGAAGTAGGCGATATTGTTCTTGTTTGTCGTTTTGAATTGGAGTCTTATCTAATCGTGTGTGTCTAAAGTAAATACGTGTTCATTTTTTTAGATATACATGCTCGTATATGTGCGCGTGTATATTTTACTTTAACCTATTTTAGCAAAGAAATTTGTTAAGAAGATTTCAAAAAACTATAGAAATAGAAATAATAGAAGTAAGAGTCTTCAGATATCAGGTGCAAAGAAAATTATAAAATAAAAAGATTTTATTTTAAAAAGAAATTTAGTCAGAAGAAATATTCAGAATCTGTTAAATAGTTTATATTTATTAATTTGGTACCCATTGCATCTAATAGTAAACATAATTTTGCCAATTTCACTACATTTCTCGTTAAGTACATTTCTACATAGTATTTCATTTGTAGCCTTGCTTTTTACTGTTCTGTCGATTTTAGTGCAATGATCTTGAGCCATACATGCTCAGATAATTGACCATCCCATTGCTTGTCTCTTTCAGAATACTTCACGTATTCATAGTATTTATTATAAACTACCAGTATCAAAATCTATTTGGCTTATTCTTTAGTAATTTTTCCATAATAAATCCTTTCAATATTTGTATTTTAATAAGTTCATTATAGTAGTAACTTAAGTGCTTTTATCATATTACTACATCAACATTAAATCTACAGTTATATTTTGTTCCTTATTCAACCCATTTATTAAGACTCTTTATCTTTCTATCCATCCATCCATCCATTCATCCATCTGTCTATCTATCTACGTGTATCTATGTATCTAGGCTTTTGTACTTATATCACTCTCCCACTCATACTAAACTTCATAACTCATGATTATTCTTTATAGTAGTATGTTGGTTGTTTTACTTCAATCAAATCTAAGACTTATGGTAGATTGACTTGGACTCAGTTGGCTTAGTTAGCTTTTAGCAAGGATGTATACTTGACTAACCAAAAGACAAACAAAACTAAGACTAATAACAGTCTCAACATTTGTTTATTCGTTCATTTCATCGTTCGTTCGTTCGTTCTTTCATTTATTTGTTTGTTCGTTTATTTATTTATTTATTTATTCGATTCATTGGTGTGCGTGCGTTCATCTACGTGAATGTGAATATGTTTCAATGTATCTGTGTGTGTGTCTGTGTGTGTGTGTGTGTGTGTATTTGTATCTGAGAAAAGCAAGAGCAATAAGTTCTGATATTATGAGCCATGCACGCTCATTAGACGCGTTTTTATGAGCTGCAAACAAACGTTTCATTTTCGGTTTAGGTTGCTTTACCACGAAAGCAGAACTCAAAGCAACACAATCAGTATCCTTATCCACATCCTTAACAAAAGCAGCAGCAGCAACAGCAGCATCAAAAACAACAATAATAATATTGTATTGTAGTAACTAAAGTAACATTGACAATTTCGAACGTTGTTAATTTCGTTTGCCAACGTTAAGTTGAGAAAAATCAAGAGGAATGAGGAAAAAAGTAAATTGAAAGCTTCTTTATACCGTGCACGACCCTGCTACTGGCTAAGTAAGTGAGAGAGGACACAACATCAACAATAACAACAACAACAACAATAATACAAGAAAATAGGACAAGGAACAAGAGGACATGGGCCACAGGATGAAAGTGGAAGAGTATGAGCCATAAAATAAATGTAAATCTGTTGTTGGTGCTGCTTTTTCTGTTACTGCTACTACTGCTTAAATTCGCTGATGTAGGCTGATAAGGCAGAAAGGACGAAAAATACAAAGAAAAAAAAAAATGAATTGGTGAAATGGAGAAATGGAGAAAGAGGAGAAAGTAAAAATAAGAACTGTGACTGGCGACAAACGACAAAAGTTTGTTGTTGCTGTATGTGATTGCAGCTTGTACTACGAAATCGAGCACAAATTGCATGATTTACGTAATGGAATAAATAAAATAAATTGCTTAATTTACTGATAAATTACATAAGAAATACAAACAAATAACAAATACACTCACACACACATATATCAATAACAACAATTCACACACACACACACACACACACACATACATAAACATAAATACTGGCAACAAAACAAATGCAATCAACAAGCCAAGAGAACCAAAATGAGGAGAATGGTAATTCAAGGAGTTTTTGGGATTGGTATTGGGGTTGGGGTGAAAGCTTAAAACAACTCAAAGCTAACAATTTGTTTTTGGATGCCAATGTCAGCGTGTGAGTGAGTGTGTTTTGGAAAAATAATGGCGCCTTGGGTTATGCTTTGATTTTTTTCTGTATTTTAACATTATTTGTACTTGACTACAACATTTTTTGAGATTAATTTCGTATTTTGTTTCCTAGCACATACATATTTCAATGTTGTTGCTGTTGTTGATTTTACGGTAGAACAGCATGTTGCCTAGAACCCAAAATCCCAGAATCCCAAGCCAAGCCAACAAAACCAAACTCAAACCAAGGCAAACTTTAACAACCCAGACGAGCGGTAGCAGCAGCAGTAGCTACTTAAGCTAAATCCTCAAGCTCACACTCACTACAATCTACAATCTACGTATGTACGCATTCAAACATATAAACTATGCTGCTTAACTACCAACAAACAATGGCAGACACCTGGCATTACACTAACATAACCACCACCAACACCACTAAACAACACTTCCAGCCACCACCAACCGTCTCCTTCAGCAACTCTAGTAGCAAGCAACAATGTTGATGCTGAACTAAACGTTGATGTGGAAGTCAAAGCGTCTAATGTGGCATGGCTTCTATTTATTAGTAGAGGGGTTAACAATGATGCAAGCCTCGACTGCCACTTCACTGATTAGTGCGCAAGGGGTAAATGAGTGATAAAGTGCTTAGTAGAGGAGAGCATATTGTTGTTTTGGTGTTATTGGCTGCACATAACTCGTCATGCTTCACATCCTTTCGTCGCATTCATCGTCATTGCCATGGTCGTTGCCATCTTTATAGAGCATTGGAACACGCTCGTCGCTCGTTCATTTATACCTTGTACCTCCCTGCCGCTATGTGTTCCTGCCATTATTCCTGTTCCTGTTCATGTTCTCTTGTTATTCTTGTTATTGGTCTTATTGTTGTTAGAGTTGTTGCTCATGTTATTGTTGTTGTTGGAATGTTTACGAAAGATTTATGCCAAAAGCTAATTTCATGGAAAAACCATATTTTGTTTATACTGTCGTATGCGATTCCCTGGCTCTTCTTTTCTATTTTGTTCTGCTCATTTCTCTTGTATTCCCTCATCATTTCCAGTTCCTTAATACTCTTAGGTTTTGTGTGATTGTGAATCAAAATCTGTTGCTGAGGTCAAGTGAAAGTTTCATAAACTATAATAGTTTCTAAATGTTAATGTTTTGTTTTGTTTTGGATTTTGTTAGATCTGTTGCTTTTTATTCTAGTCTTTTGGCAATCAATTCATCTAACTATTCCTTTCTCTCCACAATTTTCACAGCCTTTCTGTCCCTCTTGCTCTCAGCCTCTATGTGATCTATCTTTATCTAATATTTTCCGAGTTGCTGTTGCTGTGTGTCTATGCTTAGCTGTGTGTGTTTAGTGGCTTAGGTTCAATCTAATTATTTATGTTAATCGCTCTCTGAAGGGAAATAATATTTCAAATTCACTGGATTTATTATGTGCAACGCATTGAACGCATACCTAAGCATTTCACATATATAATACAATAAATGTGTGTGTGTGTGTGTGTGTGTGTGTGTGTGTGTACGTGAGTGTATTTCTATATGTGTATGTTGACTAATAACGGTTATTAGTGAATTATGTGAATAATTTTCTCATACACGCGACAATATGCAGCACATTTTATGTTTGTATAAATTTTATTAAATAATTGTATCTAAATATGCACGCATCTAAACTCGATCTATCTATTCTATCTCTATATCTATGCAGCATTATAAAATAGAATAGCACGATATTATGTCCACTAATTAAAAAGCAGTAAAATGCATTTTATTATTATAGTTGATATTGTTGATGTTTTGGGTCCTCTCTCTCTCTCTCTCTCTCTCTCTCTCCCTCTTCTCTATTAAATTGATAAAATTTTCATAAGTGAAACTATTTCATTAAAATAATTCAAGCTTACGCTTGTGTATATCTGATTCCATTCGTGCATAAATAACTTTCCTAAAACTCAACAAACTAAATGAAAATGCAAAAAAAAAAAAAAAATGTTAAAAATAATAATAACTTTTTCGGATTGTTTTAAACTAAGTACTTAATTTTGTCCATTTATATTGTCAAATCTACAAGGTAAGCAAATGGTGACTACTATTATGACTGCAAAAAATTATTTTGTATTTCTTTAAAGAATAATTCAATTTCAACTTTAAATCCTTAGAAAAATATCCATAAATTCAATGGAAAATCCTCCATTTTAAACATGTGAATGTGCAAACTGTAAACTTGATTCAAACTATTGGTTTAAAGTCTCAAGCGTTTTGGCCAACATTATAATTGCCAAATGGTTGTTAGCCTTCATTTCATTGCACCGTCGACCGAGGCAAACAAAGCGTGTGCTTGTTCACTCGAATTACGTAATAATAGTGCACCAAATTGTTACAATAAGATACAAAAGTATCTACACACATGTAGATATGAATACATTGAACAATGCAAAGACTAGTATACTATAACGTATGAATCTCAAGGGAAAATGTATTATAGATTGTCGTAACCGTATGCGATGTATCTATGTATGATATCTGTTTGCAATTTGAAACTTGTATGCAGCTTCATTTGGAGTATTTGAAAACAAAATGCAAACAATCAAATGGCATGCTGCACGTTTGTATGTATGTACATGTATATGTATGTATTTACGATAATAACGTTGATGTTGTTGACGTCAAGGACCATTTGAATTTTCAATTTGAAATCAAATTTTTGTCCTCAAAGCGTTTTGCTTTGCATTGTATTTGTAAATACACAAAATTTTCATATGCAATATGCATTTTTACTCAACCACTTCCACAAAGAAATAACAACAAAAAAAAGAAAAAATTTAAAATACACAATAGAAAAGCAGATGTCATCTGCACCATTATGAAATTAAGGAAAAAAAAATTCAAAAAAAGAAAAAAAAAAAAATAAGGACAACATTTTGAAAAAATAAAACGCTTTTGTTGTTGTCTATAGAACCATGAAAGAATATCACATTTTAATTAAATTTTTACATTCAAATTTAGCCATATATAAAAACTTTTTTATTATTTTAATTATTTTGAATTTTTGAGATGATTTAACAAAATTTCATTTCATTCTTTTTAAATTCTTTATTACTTTAATTTCTTCGGAATTTTGTTGATGATTTCACAACGAAAATATAAAATTTGTTTCTTCTTTTTGATATTTTTGAATATCAACAAAATTAAAGAATTCAAAAAAAAAAACATTAAAAATTCCCTATAAAGCCCTTACTCATCATCTTCATTCTCACTCTCCTTTTTCCCAAGTAAGTATTACAATATTTTATGTAGATTTCTAGTATTTTATTTCTCTGTCATCTGCTTTCTATTTTCCTTCCTGTTTCAGTCAGTCATTTTATTGTAGAATTAACTGAAATTCCATTTCGAGTCACAAACTCAATTATGATGACGACAATTTCATAAACTCAAACCATGAGTATGAGGGAATAAGGTAAAACAAAAAAATAAAACAAAATGTCAGATTATATTTTGTATGTCATGTTCATAAACACAAACCAGACAGCGACTCCCTTCAGTCAGATTCACAGTCAGAGTCAGAATCAACCTTCATACAAGCCCCACAGACCCCACAAAGTCGTGACTATGGTATATAGTAGAACACTCACTCACTCAACCATTCATCCATTCGGTCGCCCACTCTTACGACGCTGAACCACAGAAAACTTATTGCATTTGTCACATGTAACCGAATGAGCAGCTTATAAAATACGTAATATAGAAAACTACTTTCTCTCCTCACACTAACTCCTTTTTTTATTTAGTAAGTACAATACTAGTACAATAAAAACAAAAATAAACTTTGCACATATATTTTTGTGTTTTATTTACTAAATTTAACATTTGACATATTGTTTTTTGTTGTTGGTTTTTTGCCCAACCATAGAAAAGAATTGAAGCAACAATAACAAAATATAATAATAAAAAAAACCAAAACAAAAATGAATGAATGAACAACAAGAGAGTATAAGTGCAAACGGAAAATAATGATGGTTTAGCATTAACGTCACTCGATCTCAATTCAATTCAACTCGTTTCAGTTGGTTTAGTTGGGTTTTCGTTTGGTTTTATTCATTCATTTTGACCCTTTAGCCCGTCCTGACCTGGTCCGATGTGATCCATTCCATTCCAACCCAATGTGATGTGATGTGATGTGATGTGACGTGGTCTATTCATGCTTGGGTCGTCTCCCCTTTCTTTTCACATTTTCCATGCATCATTTTCCCTAGGGTGTTCGAATATAATGACAACGCTTGAGAGTCGCTTTAAGGCCACACAAATAAGCAGAATGAATTGGGAAATTTGTGGGAACAAGAGAAACGGAATGGGACCCGCATCTGACATTCGACGAATTTGATTTTCGAAATCAGGTTTAACAATTTCTAGCTGTTTTCTTTTTTTTTTTTCGTTTTCCCCTTTTTAATTTTTATGAAAATTGTGAAAGCACATAAAAAGCATCAATCATTTATCGGTTGGCTCCGTTATCTGTTTGCTCTCTCATTCAGTCAGTCATTCATTCATTCAATAAAGCATCAAGTATGTGTAGTGAAGTGTATAAAAAATGTCATTGGCATGCCATGCCATCCATACTGCCATCCTGCCTTACCATATCGTGTGGCATACAGTAACTAAGCCATATCCAAAGCCAAAGCCAAACCTTTAGTAAGTATGACCAACTTCAGATTTAGCTTTAACTTTCGCTTTGATTTTCTTCATACCTTTTTCACCCAAGACCCAAATTTACCATCCCCCATCTATTCAATGCTCCCCGATGTCTCCAGTATGCGCGACAGGGTATGGTTCTCATATGTTTGTTTGTACCATGAGAAGTGTTTGAGTTTACTTGTGTGTCTCAATTTGCTTGCTGCCCAAATACGACGATGTGGCTTTATTATTGAAGCATACAAGATTGCCCCTTTTGGCGGTGGGTTTCGATTCGTTTGCTTTTCATTTTCGTCTCTGGCTTTTCTGATGCCATTATCACTGTCCGCCGCCGATTCCATGTTGCCTGAGGGTAATCCGGCTCAGGTGACATCGTTGTCGTTGATGGTGATACAATCATTCATTCATTCGGTTGCTGGTTCGCTTGCTTTTCACTTTTCCACTGACTCACACAATCAGTCAGGCAGTCGTTCTGTCCGTGAGACAGTTAGTCATTCAGTCATTTATTCAGTAATTCAGAGACTCTGAGTCAGTCTATCTGCTCAGTTTTGATTATTTCAAACGAACTGAAAATTCGAATTGTCACTGTTCGTTCTCTTACCAATCCACCCACTCACTCAGTCACCAACTCAGCAACTCACCCATTCATTCATCCACTCACATAATATTGAAGCGAGTTAGTCTGTCATTTTGGCAGATTTTATTTTGTGCAAATTGTGTGCTGAGCATTTACCCATCTGAACTTGGTTTCTAGATTGAGGGTTTAAATCCCTCAATGCTAACGTTGCCGTCCCTAGTCCTGTTGCTTCTTCAGAAAAATAGAAAAAACATGCAAAAATGTAATTTGTCTAACGCTAAAATGGTCTGTTCCACTCACACAATCACACACACACACACACACACACACACACACACACACACACACACACACATACATACATAGATACACTTGATTCAGTTTGGCTTAGGAGGAACATAGTGAGTTTGGTTTCTCTTCTTGGTGTTGCTGTTGTTGTTGGTGTTGGTGTTGTTGTGCCAATATGTCATGCCAGACAAATTTGTTGAATTTTTTTCTACATAGAAAATAATGGTGACGCGCATACTTGAATTCGAGATGTGGATGAATAAGAAGACATCAACGAACTACAAGGGCATGTATATGAACATGGACATGGACAACAAGGAGAACAAGTACAAGGACAACGTCACCGACAACGACTTTAATGACATATCATTTAATTTAGTTTATTAATTAGCATTTAATTTGTTTGTGATTCAATTACGTAAGTTATTTTTGGATAGCTCAATTTATTGAAGTATATTTGTATGGCGCATGTTCATGTCTATGTCTACTTCCATGTTTATGTCCATGTCCTTTCTTCCTTGTTGTTTTGGTACATTCAACATTGAATAGAAATTTTAGTAAGTACTTCGTAAGACGATAAAATACGAAATGATGGAGAAAAAAAATGAGTAGGTACTTGTGATTGATTGAGTAAAGTCAGCATGGGTCATATTTGGGCCATAATTCAAATTGGTTGTACTAGTTAGTATTATATTTTGTTTGAGGCCTGTTGGGAAATAATTGTTCATATTTGTTTTGATTCCAAGGGCAGATGACCTTCGAAACAACTCAATTTGTTAACGTTCACTTTTTTATATACTTCACGGTCTTGTGTAAATAACATTTTATTACTTTTGCTATGAAGTTTGTTACTCCTTAAGGGAAATATTAAACTGAGACTTGGCTTTTGAAATTGTTAGAACTCAATATATTGCATAACAATAGGCGAAAATGAAATGAATTGATCCATCACCTACATTAGTTAAGCGACAGAGTCAAGTTTATGTATAGAATTTTTATAAAATAAAAATTAAAACTATGATTGTAATAGTCTTAAAGTTTTAAAGAGACATTATGAATCTTATGTAAACTTAACATGAATATCAAATGTTTGTGAACAATTTGTTATTGAATTATCATCTTAAAACAAAGAAAAATATAATTATATCAGCTAACTTTGAAGAGCATATTTCGCATATTTTTAATGAGTATCTCATAGACATTAACATTTTCATTTAACATAATTCCTTTTCTTTATGATACTTTGAGAATTAATTAAAATAAAGAAGAGCTAAGAAGATGATAGTATTTCCGTTGAAATTCTTGACAAGTTATATTTAGTTCACTTGTTTCTTATAGTATTGACCAATTTTTCCAAAATATTTTCCATTTTATGTCCTCAAAAACTATCATAAATTGATTTAATCAAAAGCTATCAAAAACTATCAAATTATTTCTGTGAAATTTATTATATTGTCCATTAATTGGGTTAACTTTAAACTTCTTTTAGAATTTATATTTTCTTATATCAAAATTGGTTTTTATTATGTTAACCTTTTAAAGAGAAATCAGTTAATTCTATACATAAATAAACTCACATGGAACCCTTAGACAAATTTGAAACGATTTTATTTAAACTTGTGTGGTTTGTTATCTCTTCGCTCACCCTCTCCGAGAACCTTTATTAACTTCAATTTTATTTAATCGAAGTATACCCCATTTAACGAATTCTATTGAAAAGTCGTCAATAGAATGTTTTCACTCGACATCAATACAATATATCAAATAGAATAACAAACAAGGATAACCAGTAGCAGTAAAAGCAACAGCAATAGCAGCAACGAGTTTACTTGTACTACAGTAAAAACATTGTAGATAACACTACTCGTATTGTTGTTACAGGATATATTTGTGCAATGAAAGTGATTTTGAACATGTGGTAAAAGGGGGCGTACAGAGAGAGATTGTGGGAGTAAAACATTGTACAACGTGACGCATTGTTATATAAACAAAATGTTTATACTTTTGCTTAGTTAGCGAATTTTCTAGTTTTTTGTCTTCTTTTCTCCTTTTTGTTTTACTATACAAAATCACAATAACAACAACAACAACAACAAGAACAAGAACAACTATGACATGATGTTGTTAGCCTTAGCTTATTTTTGTATTATTTTTTTTTTTTTTTTTTTTTTGAAAATGTTTTTCAAGGAAGAATTTATTTTTCAACGATAACGAATTCGTTATACTACTACTACGCAAAGTTTTTGCACTTTTCATTTGAGAGAAAATCCTTTTTTTTTTCTATAATTTTTTGTTTTCATTTTTGTTTTGCATGTCCATGTGTATATGTGCGTGTATGTGTGTGTGTGTGTAGCTAAAGATAAATTGAAGTATGCAGAAAATTTGGCAATGCGCTTCGTTGCAAATTTTTGTTCAAAAAATTGTGGCAGAAGAGATGATGCACTTAATAGTATATAAAATGTAGTAGCCAAGTTTTGGGGAAAGTTTTATACAAAAATATCAAAAATTAAAAAAACAAAAATCACATCAAAAAACAATTTCTCACGTTTGGTTTTTCATTTTTGTTATTTTGTGTTTTTTGTTGGTCATTCACTCAGACTCAGGTGCACTTTAATTTAATTGCAAACGTGTGGATATTTTTATATTTCTTCTATTTTTCGGATGAAATTTTTCCTATTTATTTAAGTGAAATATTAAATTAAAGCATTAAACTGAGGCGCATGAATTAAAGCATTCAAAAACTATACAGATAATGATGTTGATAATATTTCTTAGTTTCTAGTATTTTTATTGAATGAGGCATTCTCTGTATTGACTATCATAATCAGGTACTGCATTGATTTGTAGACATGCTGCTAGATGTTTTTGGTTGGTGTTTTTTCTTGGTGACTTTTGCAGAAGCAGTTGGTATATAGAAAAGGAAGTGACATTCAGTTATCTTCTCTGCTTCTGTCCAGCGTTGTTAAGTGCTATTCGATCATATTTCATTATTGATTTCATTGATATATTAGTCAGAAGTATTACATTGTACTTTGTCTCGATCTCATTTCTAATTGTCTCGATTCCTGTCATTGAAAACAATATCATTTGGTAGATCACTTACTTAATTATCGTTCTTATTAATGACTTCGGTTGGTAACATTTCATACATATTCACAAAGTTTATGCTTCTCCTCATTGTAATACGCTACATGTCAATTTATCTGACACTAAATAACTTTCATTAAAATCCTTAATTACAATATTTTACGTGTAGTATAATTAACTTAAAATTTCATGATTTCGGAAAAACAAAATTGGTTTCTAGGAATTACAATAATACAATTTATTGTTTGATTTCTTATTATTGTGTTCATTAATTTTGTCCTTAAATATCATATTACAAGTTATTAATATTCTATGGACGCCACAAACACGAACGGACAACGAAAAATAAAATTAAATACAAAATGCAAGCTGAAAATTAATAAACTGGCATTTTAATTAACTGTTTAATATAGCAGACACGCCATTTTTATTATTATTATTAATTTAATTTTCTTTTTATTTTTTAATTCATTTTTTTTTTTTTTTAATTTGACATTTTTCCGGTTTTTTATCGCTTTTTGCTGCCTTTGCCATTTGTAAAATGTTGAAAAAATGTCATGCAAACAATATCAATTTCCAATAAATTGCACAAAATTAACAGTTTAAATGGGTGTGGCAATGTTGAGTAGCTCATTAAAAAAAAGAGACGATAAAATAAAACAACAAAAGGACATGCAAAACTTTCACATGTTTAAAAAAGGAAAACACTTCCCTCATTATCCTTTGGCAAATCTCTTGATACATATTTCTGTGATGTTGCGCTACCTTCAACTTTGTTACCACGACGGCGACGGTGTTGCTCTTCAGCTTCATTAAGTGGATAAATATTTTCACAAATTATGCGCAACAGCATGAACAGGATAACAGTAAGGATAACTTTTTCTAAGTATTAAAGGAAAAAATGAAAATGCAAAATAAAAATGTGCAAAACAGCAAAAAAAAGAAAAGTAAAAGTACTAAAATGGAGAAAAAAAAACAGGAGAGAATCAACTTTGGGGTGCACCGAAGCAATCAAAGTCTAAAGTGTCTGGCGAGAAAAAGTTAATACACATGACGTGCAACAAATTATATTTATCGCATCAGCAAGCATCAAATTATATATACAATGAAATGAAGTGAAGTGCTATGCCGGAGGAAGCATAAGGCACAACCGGAAAGGAAAGGAAGGGAATGGAATGGAACGGAATGGAAGGTCGATAGTAGTAGTCGAATAGTAGTTACAGCGACCAAGCAACATCAGTGAAGAAGAGACTATGACTTTGGTCCCAACACTGACACTGACTGTAACTCTTATTCTATGTTGTACTATCTTCTAACTTCTATGACTCCTCTGACTACTACTGCTGACTGCTTGCTTCTTAGTTGCACTAAATTGACGCTTAAGGACAATTTTCACTCCATTACACACGGTTCTTGTGTTAGAAATCGAGTTGGAGTTGTGTGCTGCTGCATTTTGTGCGAGAATAATGAAGAAAAGCGAAAACTAAAGGAAACGGAAATAATGCAAAGGACATGGCAATGATGATGACTATGACTATGCAGATGAAGATGATGATGATGGTGTTGGTGATGGTGATATTAATGTGCGTGCAGTCAACAGAAGACTCCTTTGCAAGACTTTAAATTTATTTTGCAAACGCGGTTTTTCGCTTAAAGGTGTCTATGGACAAAAGGACAACGGAGAAACAATCTTCAGTTCTACTAAATATGTTAAGATATACTGGAATGATATTTCAATGTTAAGACCAGACCAGAAATGAAATGAGCCACACACATGTGTGCTGAGACATCATTTAACTTGATTAAACCGCATAAATAAACATGAAGAGTGTGAGTCAGGCAGTCAGTCAGTCAGTCAGCGAGTGAGTGAAAGACGACGTTATTTTTGTTCATAATTAATTGTGATTGATACCAAGAATTTATGACCAAAAATGTTCAGCAGCAATACAGTGACGAAATATTATCCCATTGTACTACGATAACAACCAAAATCAAGGGAATCAGGGGAAACGAACAAACGAATGAGTGAGTGAGTGAGTGAGCGAGCGACAAAGCGAACGAAGCGGAAATCATGTTAAGGGCTCCTTGAATGAAATGAAAAATCATTTGCAACCAAAGCAAAAAAATAAACTACATAAAGAACCTGAAGAAGATGGAAAGAGAAAAGTGGAAGGAAAGTGGAAAACAGTGAAAATGGCATGCCATAAAGAAACACAATTTGTTGGCGGCTATTTGTTTTTTGGCAGCAACCAAATGGCAAAAGTAGACGACAAAAACAAAAGGACGACGACAGCGACGATAGCAAAAAGGACATGGGAGAATATGGAGAATGAGGTTGAAGGAAACGATAAACGACGCGTCATACATTTGGCAAAAGAAAAGCCGTCACGTGTGCCTGAGTGGGTGCATACCTACTTCTACCAGCTACAATACTAGAATACGTATGAGTATGTATACAAACAACTATGTAGAGTTATAACTACAAATAAAACCCAAAAACCGACAAACACCCACATACATATGTGATATGCTCTGTGACTGTGGTTATGTTTCCTTAATCGTGTGTGTGTGTGTGTGTGTGTGTGTGTGTGTGTGTGTGTGTGTGTGTGTGTATAAAAAATCGCCATTTTAATTTATGTTTTCTTGCGTTGCTGTTTTCCGCACAGCTAAGCTTCTTACCTTTTGGCTAACTTAGCTCTCAACACTCACTCTTCACTATCCACTTCTTCACTCCTTCGCTCTCCACTCACTATTCTCTATCATATCCTAATAAGTCCGTGTACAATATGAACAATGTAGTAGAGGAGTGCAAGAAGTTGCAGGAGCTACCAAAAAAAACCATAACGTACGTAAAGCAGGAAAATGCCAAAAATGGTATATAATTCGCTTCGCAAATTGAAAATAAACGTCACATGCATGCGAATGAAAAAGCGAACGAAACGAAATGAAATGAAAAGCAGAAAATCACATAGGAGAAGTAGTAGTAGAAGGAAAAAGAAACGAAGTAAGACTAGTAGTAGTAGTAGTAGTAGTAGTAGTAGTAGTAGTAGTAGTAGGAGTAGGAGTAGGAGGAGGAGGAGGAGTAGGAGATCAACAACAATGTTTTTAGTTAGTTTTGGTTTCGGTTTTTGGGTTTGACTTTAGTCCTTTTGCTTTATTATTTTTTCTGTTTTGCTTCAATGTGTTCTTATTTAAAAGAATAAGAAAAAAGTGAATGAAGAAATGAAGGAAGAAAAACCGGAAGCACAGCACTTTGCGCGAGTGCCATGAGCATACATGTATTTATAGTCCTTCATGCTTATACTACATACCTTGCACTTCTATTCGGTCGTTTCGGTTCCATACGGTTAGGTTTGTTTCTATTCAGTCCTGGCTGTCGTCCAATTCAATTGCAACCTTTTTTTCGCGCTTTCACATTGCTTGCTTTTTAACTCCCATGACGTTATTTATTTTATGAAAATGCTACACACATACACCTATGCACCTACATATGTTATATATATTATATAGTATATACTACATACGTGTATTGTATCTTATGGTAGACAAGTCAAGTTGCAGCACATGCTGCTCACTAGTAAGGAGTCCTTGTGTTGGCAAAGCGAAAATTCTTACCTCTTTACCTGTTATCAGCTGAAAATTATTTCTGTTCAATTTTCGTAGAATATATTTTGGTTTGCTCGCTCGCTTGTTTGCTTGTTTTCTTGATGCATTTTTAACCAACACGCTCCTGACTACACTGCACGCGAACAATCTACTATATGATTGTATAAATAAACATTCATGTTTGTATGTATCTTGAAAATCGTTTTGTGGTTGTGTGTTTTTTTTTTTTTTTCCTTCTTCGTTTCTTTCTTTTTCCTCATGGGCGACAATTGCGCTCAAGTGGGCGGAATAAGTGGAAATTGCCAGCTGGTGGCGTCGATCTAAACTCATAGATAAAGACTCGTTTCGTATATTGAAGAAGGATATATATTTATAAGGAAATCTTTGCAATATGTGGCAAATTGATTAAGTATGCCTTAGAGAATGTAAAAGACACGATAGTAGAAGCATATAAGCAATATGTGGATTTTGTTCTGCCTAAAAAAATCTTGGGATTTATTGAGAGTTTATTGATAATTTAAGATTAAACAAAAAGGGGTAAAATATGTTCCTTCCGATTGAAATTAAAAAATAATAACAAAGGATGATTCCAAATATAAAATATATACATTATATTTGCAATTCTATCATTTAAATAAAATCAAATTAGAATATGTTCAGTAATCAGCAAAAACCATACTATAAATAAATAAACTATTTTTCAAGGATTTTCTTGGACATTAATATTTGAAATATTGAATAATCTTTTCAATCTTATGTTGTTTTAGTAAGAATCAAAGTCAGTTAGTATTTATGGTAATCAGAACTGTCCTATTTATCATATTTTATATTAACATTTATAATGGAACATTTACAGTATAATGTTTGACTATCATTGTCATCAATTAGAAATAGATTGCAGTGAAAATAAACATGTCTTTTGAGAAGCTTAACTAATCATTTATATATGATTTCATTTCTTGTATTAAGAAATATGATCTATAAATGATTTTTTTTATTTAACAGACTTGAGATTTCGTCTGGTACTTTAACCTTGATACAACGAATTGTATTTTTTTCGTTATACTATCTTCATTATATTTCGATTGTAATAAGTACTACAATTACTAAAAGTCAAAGTGCAATGACTGGTAAAGAAATTATTGTACAAAGAAATTCATCATTCTGAGATACAGTAGAAAAGGAATTATGTTACACTCATCAAGATACAATATATATATAATTTTTTAAGGAAAATGTCAACCATTCAGTACTTTAATTTTTATTTAAAGTTATCTTAAATCAATAAGTTTAAAACAGACTTCAACTCATATGTAAAATGATTCACTTCAATCTCTTCCAATGACAGTTTTAAATATTTATCACTTCTTTATCATATAAAGATTTCTAACCTAAGATATTTCCAAATCACAATCTTCCACACAAATCATCTAACAAACAATAGAAATTAATGATTTTTCAATATTCATCCTTCAACTCTTTAAGTTTCATTTACAATAAAAATTCATACTTTATATTGTGTTATCTTCTCGCAAAACAATATTTTTCATTCAATTTTTTAAATGCTAACTAGTACGACGAGTATATAGTGAGGGTCATTTGTTCCTGTTCATTTTTTACCCTTTTGTATATCATGAAATTGCCACTTTTCATATGCACACCACAAAAACAATTTGCGATCAGCTTTAACTAAGTTTAGTTTGTTTTAGTTTCTATTCACCTACTCAATTTCCTTGCTCTCCATGTTTTTCATATCATCATCATCATCCTCAGCCTCCTCCTCCTCCTCCTCCTCCTCCTGTATTATTTTTTCTATGCTACTGTCACCAACATTCGTTGCGTGTTCAATCGAAGCGCATCGAGCTAATACAAATCCGATTTTATTGAAGACATATGTAAGCGCCTGCAGGACTCAACTCAACAAACATGAGAAACAGTAAGAGCAATGAGATAACATGAAAAGCAGCAAAGGAATGGATATATGAATGAATGAACGAACATATGAACCAATAAACTAAGGAACGAGCCAATAAGATTAGACGCTCATCCATTAAATAAATATTAGCTTCTCCGATTTCTCACCCACTATATACATACTATAGTTGTAGTTATGTGTTCTTGTTCTTCTTACTCATGTATTTGGCCTTCTAGTTGTTGTTGTTGTTAACCTTTTACTAACATTGAGTTTATCATAAATACTCGTATGTACGCAAGGAAGGAAGAAGAAGAGTTTTAGTCAAGACTACAATATGTTTTCATAGAAGTAGATACAACATACATAGATAGACATAAAGATAAAGAGATATAGACTTACTATTCCGTAAGTTGGTAGACACTCGAAACACACAAACTTCTCGTATAGACTCGATTTATAGACAAAGTAAGAACGAACCAAGTGGAAAATGTATATTTTAGTTAAACTTTAAACTGCCAATTCTACACTTTTCGAGGACGATGACGATGACGACGACGACAACGACAACAACGAGATAAAATGGCGACTCTTGCTTAACTTCATGTCCATGTAAGTGTGCGATGTGTGTGCATTTGTGTTTGGTTCATGCTAAGGGCTGCAAGTTGAGCCCGAGTTTCTGCCGTTAAACAAGGCAATGCAATGCAAGGCAAGGTAACTCGACTCGACTCGAGACAACTTTGTTGCGCCACTCAAGTGCAAATATTGTGTGCACTTTTGTATAGTTTAAAGCGATGACACACAGATACACACACTCAGAGTGGGATTGAGAATCGGGAGAACATGTAGTCGCGTATATGTGTACCACAAGTGCCGCATGCATGCTTCCTACCATGTGTGTGTGTGCTGCACCTGAGTTTGTTACAACGACATTTTGTGGTAAGTAAAACATTCGAACGTAGTTGTTGCTGCTGAAGCAAGTTGCAAGTTGGTAACAGGACACAAATCCATGAGTGGAAGTGGAAGTAAGACAGACTGACAGTCAGACAGGCAGACAAAGAGAAGCGCACCATAAGTTGGCATTCTGGGTCAGTTTCATTTCCTTTACAGTACCAACAGAGTCCATTCCGTTTCCCCTATATACAGTACAAGGACATACATACAAACTCATACATTCATTTATAAGTTAAACTTATCAAAGTGGATATACTCACTCTTTATACATTCCTCTTCGATCCTATTTTACCTCAAAATGTTACTACACGATGCATTTTCATATAAGTATGTATATTTTGAATTTGGTCTTGTCCACAAAGAAGGTTGGATGCATCATTTATGCGGTCGCTCACTCGCTCGCTTGCATTCCATTTATTTTTCATACATTTTTTTTCCTATATTTGTACCCTTTTTGTTTGAAAATTTTTTCCTTTCTTTTATTATTATTTCCTTTGAACAATATCAGATGAAAAACAAATTAAATGCAATTTTAAAAGCAAAGAAGAGATAAAAACCTTTACATACTACTACAATATTATATAAAAAACCAAAGTTTATGTTGACCTGGTCGTCGTAGTAGATTCCCAACACAATTTCAATGTTAAGAAATGAAAGAAGTGATGTGATGAAATGAAATGAAATGAGATTGGATGAGAAGAGTTTAAACCGTTTGACCCAAAGCTAAAGCTGAAACTGCAGTTGAAGTTCAACTTTGAGTTGTCGGCTTAAGTTGTGTCAGTTGCTTCTCTACTTTATACTTAGTATTTTTGTTGATAAAGTCTCTGGCAATTATTACGATAACAAAGTTTTACGTCTTCCATCCATCGACAAGTGCATGCCACCTTTGGCTGCTGCTGCCTGCCTCTTGGTTGTAAGCCTCCTTACTGATTCTCTTGAGCCTCTACTGATATTCCTTCACAATTTCTGGTGAATTTTTTTGTGATTTTGTTGCACGTCGATGCCAACCCAACTCAACAACAACCAACCAAACAACCAAGTGAGCAAGTAGAACTTTAATCCAATTTATTATTTGCCATTTCTCTTCGTTTTCACATAAGTTTGAGTGTTGTTGCAGTTCGAGTTTCTTGGTTAGCAAAATTCTGGGAAAAAAAAGAAATTTCAAAAAATTTACTTACCAAAGTTTTGTGGTTTAAATGCTTGTAAAATGATGCCATATTTCTGTAACGCAGCGTCCTCGTAGTTCACCTCTTATACTTCTTAAAAAAAATCAACTCTAGTCCTCATCATCGTCATCATCATCGTCATCGTCGTCGTCATCGTCGTCGTCATCTTTATTTTCGTTATTGTTGGTTGCACAAATAAAAAAGAAGAGTTAAAAATTAAGTGAAATAAAGAAGAAAATAATTTAAAAAGAAAAGGAAAAAAATAGTAAAATTCGTATTTATTTTAATTGTTGTTTTTGTTGTTGCGGCTGTTGAAGTGTGTATATAAAATGCAGCAGGCGAACGCATAATAAAATATTATGTATACGTCATGTTGTGCCGTGAATGTGAACCACAGAAAGAAAGGAAAACAAAACACAAAATAAAGGGAAAAAATTTGTAACACGAGAGCAAAAATAAAAAGAATTAAATTAAGTTGAGTTGAGTTGAGTTGAAATGTAGAAAAATGCACATTTTTATTTAATTTGTACCAACGGCAACAATTCATTTAAAACGAGGAGCGAACTCAACCAAACTCACTCATTCGCTCGTTCGCTCGCTGACTCTTCTCGAGGCATACACAGACACGCACACATTCGAGCACTTGAAAGTTTTACTATTACTCGGCTGCTGTGGCATGCAACTTACTGTACTATTCTAGTGTACCATTGTAGGTATGCTGTTTGCTTTACTATTGTGGCAAGTTAGCTGGAAGGCCAAGCGCTCTTAATTTGCAACATTTCTTTGTCACAAACATACACACAACCACACAGATACTATACGAGTATACGATACACTTGTGCATGAATGTTGAGTGAACACGTACATAAATATGCAACACGCCTACTACCAACAACACAACACAACACAACACACAGCACACATAACATAAGTAGGCGGCAATGACGACAACAACAGTTGAAAGAACAAAAAGGTATTATAAATAATATGTAATAATTTTCAACCACAAAAGCGAATACAAAACAACGGTACAAAACAAAACAAAACAAAACATAATATAAAAATGAAACAAATAATAAACAAAACGTAGTGAAAAAAGGGCAAGAAGCAAACTACTGTAAGTAGTAGCAGCAGCAGCAGCAGCTGCTGCTGAAAGGACATTATGACATTATATTGTTGCTAGAGTTGACTACTGTTTTGTTGCAACTTATTATGCGACAAGCAGCAACAAAACAAAAACAAATACAGCACAATAAGCGGCGACACAAAAACAGTCACAAAACACAAAATAATAATACATACAAAACTGAGAAAAATAGCCTTGCTAACAGTTACAAATAACTAGTAGAAACACCATACAACAAATAAAACTCAAGCATACACAATTCGGTCATATAAAAGTCTATGGCAACACAATATCAACAACATCCAACAACAATATGAATGAAAGCTATTAAGACAACAACAACAATAGCAGAAACAACATCATAACATTACGCGAATGTGGCATAAAAAACCGCATGTTGCAATTGACAGCGTTGAAAATGTTGCACTCAGTTCTTCTTCTTCTTCTGAGCTGCTTTACAATTTAATGCAAGCAACGAGCGAATGAGTGCAAGTGAATAAAATGAAATGTCTGACAACCAACAACAACAACAACAACAACAAATCCCATAGAGAAATAGAAAGATAGTACAGTGAAATATTCCATAATCAAACATCCACACATAGTAATTCCACAGATCAAATGAGGAATAGTACAGTAAAAAAACTACAATAAAATATTATCAAAGTCATTGCAAAACATCATAACCGATAGAAACATTTTATAGAAGTACATTCTGTGCCCCACAAGAGACGATGCTCAATGCTTAATCTGTGGTAGATCATTTCCAAAATACTTATAGAATATTTTATTTCGATAAAAAGATTTAAATGGTTACTGTTTCCATTTTATCCCATTATTGATTGCCATTGTTCGCTTATGGAGGAGAGAACTATTTTGAATTTAAAATATTATAAGAAGTTTGTGTGAACGAAAATTTGTTTAACTATGAGAAGTGTCGGTAACACGAAGTTTCACTGTATTATCTATATAAAATATAATGAATATAAAAAAGGACAAGGACATTTTATGTATGTGAATGTGAGTGAGTGAGTATATGTGTGTGGTTACAAGTAGAAGGTTGCAGTGCATCGGGAGGAATGAACGAATGAACAGGAAATGAGTAAATGCCAAAGCAAGTAACATGCAGCATGTTGCAAGTCGAAGTAGCAGCAAAAGTTTCAATGCAAGAAACTCTGCAAATAATAAAAAAAAAAATGAAACTACAGAAGAGACGCGAAGACGCAAAGACGAAACACCAGAAACAAGATGCAAACCTGCCATCAGCAACTCGTTCAAATAGCGTCACAACAGCATCAGGAAGAAGCGCTTCCATTGGTTGAGAGTGAAAAAAAAAACTCAAGCGCACAACTTTGCCACGCCAAAAAGGAAAAACGCTTCGTAATTAAGTGCAGCATAAGACACAGATACACACATACACATACACTCAGGATTTAGATTCAAAGTGGGGCTGCATGGCATGGAGTAAAGAAAAAGTTAAAGTTTTGATAATGAGCGTAACACGGCGCATAGGAAAAGCGACCGCTGAACGATAGCAAAGCTTCGTACTTGTATCTACATGGATACAAAATGGAGAACGAAAGCAAAATATCAGGCAAGACGAGTGAGTGAGTGAGTGAGTGATTGAAATACAACAACAAAAAGTAAGCAAAGCAAAAGTAACATGTTTGCCCATTTGTTTGCTTATTTAATTTTTTGTATCTTCACGTTTTTTCTTGATGATAATTTTTTATTTTTTTTTTCGTCACTTCGAGCTAAATTTTTAAACTTTAAATTAGAAATTTTATACCAACAACAGCAACAGAACCAGAAACAAAATAAACAACATCAGAAACACCAACAAGTTACCCAAATGTATGATGGTGACGAGCTCTTCATAGGTAGAGTGCAGAGGGAGGTGCAGGGAGTTGGGGTAGTTATGCCTCACGATATATATAAACATGATCATCAAGTCGGATTAGCGATTAATTATAAAAGTTTATTGCGTGCTTGCCTTAATTTCTCTCATTCTTGTTTTCATATAGAATACTATGATGATGATAATGTTGTTGTTGTCGTTGTTGTCGCTGTTGTTGTTAGTGCTGTTTATCCGTGAATTTTATCTCCAATTTGAAGCGATGCACACTCAACATTCACGTTTCAACATGATGCTTGGTCGACATGGAAAATGCTTTGAGGGTAAAAGTTTTCTTCTTTTTAATTTTTCATTCTTCACTGAAATATTTAATGCAGGGAAAAACTGTTTAACCGGAAATAACACAAAAAAGCAAAGGGAAAGGAAGTTCAGTTCACTGAGAGATACGAGTATCTATGGTACATGGTGGTTTGAATGAAATCTCTTAAGTATGCGATTTTTATTATTATTGTTTGTTGTTAATTGTAAAAATAATGAAGTGTATAAAATGTTTGTGTACATTTAAAATGCATTTAACTATAAAGGGATAAACTTCTATTGTGTGTGTGTGTGAGTTTTTGTGTGTGTGTAAAGGGTTCAAGAATGTTTTGTAAGAAATGTAAGAAATGTGGAATGGAAATGGTTTGTTAGTAAACTTGGTTGGTAAAAAGAATCTTTAATACTTTAGCTATTGTGTATAAAATCATTTGAAGTTATAAAAGAACTTTACATTGAAATTCCTTCAGTTTAATCGTAGAACCAACCAAGAAGATTTGTGGTTTGCCACAGCTTTCCGTTTCCTTAATTTTCTTTACAGTTTTCCCAAACAGACTTCGTTAGTATCTTTCTATAACGATGGGTCTATTCAGCCAATGCTTCTGCTTTTGATTATCACGTCAATCGGGAACTCACTGGTCACCTTAAGTAATTCCTGATTGAAAATACTGCCAAGTCATCAAATTCTCAACATTTAACGCGTGAACTAGAAACTGATCAAGGTTACCAAAGGTTAGGTTAGGTAACCACCAGTTTAGCAATATCGCTTAGATCTCTAAACTGGGAAGCTGTGAACATTGGAGATGCTCCAATGTTTCCCTATCTTCCATACACTTCCTGCACCTTTCACTGTCAGTTAGGTTTAATTTGAATGCGTGGACTATCATCTATCTATTCATGCAATGACCGGTTAAGACGCCTATCAATATTCTGCATCTCGTACAACTCATCTCTATAACAGATTCAACGAATTTTTCACTATAGCCATTACACATGGCTTTAGCTGTTCTGTAATTGCTAAGATTTCGCCATCTAGCCTTCGATTTTTTCTGTAAGCCCATTTGCGTTGCGCAGCAAGTCGTCTCATTGCTACCTTGCACTGTAGAACATTTTTGGATGATGACCGGATTTCTTGCACAAAAGAAAAGGAAGTTTTATCAACAATTCAATCTCACTTTTTGAAACTCATAAAATAGGAGAAAATAAAATGCACACCTTTGAAATTCGTTAACTGGCTTGTAAAGGTAAATCATCTTACTTAACACTTGATAATGAGACATGTAACACATTAACCTAGTGATTTAGTGAATACTCTAACTGTTCATGGATTCCATTAGATTGGATTGAATTCAAAACAACTTTTATAAAATCCTCATAAGATTTGAATGTATGCTCCATTCATTCTGACACATCTTTGTTTACCTTAAAGTAATTTATACACAAAAAACTTTAAATTTATGAAGAAAAAAATTAAATTAAAATGTTACACAGTTTAAAGGTAAAATTGTTTTTAATTTTTTTTTTTTTTTTTTCTTTATCATCATTCAATTAGTTACAATTGTCAAATATTGCAATCAATTAGAATAACAAGAATTCAAAAGAAAACATTATTCAATGAAGAAGGCCTAAAGGAAATTGTAAAATGAAAGAAAAAGCAAAAGTTAATCAGAATTTGTATCAGACACTTGACTTTTGCAATTTATCAATTATTTTGTATGTTTACTTTTATGGTTCGATGGATGCTTTATGATGTTGAATGATTGTCTACTTCAAGTAAACAACAAAACACAAAAACTAATATTTATATAAACATATATTTTTTTGTTTAGTCATGCATGCAAGGACAGACAAACTAAAGTCGACCCAATTGACAAGGAACATGGGGGAAGAAATAAACTAAAAAAGGACTTCATAGAAATACTGAAATCGAATGAATTGAACCAACGTAGCGTGGTAGCCATAAACAAGCAAAAATATTATTATTACTTTATATTTTCTCTAAGACATTCAATGACATTTCATCTTCATCTTCATATTTTTATTTTTTTTTTTTTTCATTTCGTTGACTATATTTTCTTCAATTTTGGAAGAAAGACTTTTCCTGTGCATACAACAAGGATAATCCACAAATCATGTGAACTACCAGTCGAAAGTAAAGGCAAAGGCAAGACATGACAAGCAACATTTTTTACTTAGTAAAAATATACTTGGAATAAAAGAGAAACAGAATGAATAGTAATAGCATAGGAAATACAAGAAACGTGGGAGAAGAAGATGGAAACGGAGGGAGGAAAAGGAAGATACTAGTGAAAGGAACAAACATTTAAATTGTGCATTGATAAATAAGCCAAAAGCATGTTAACAATTTCAATTTGTAAGCAAACAAATTGAAAATTTCCAAATGACATAAAACAACAACAACCACAACAAAAACAGCAACAACAACAACAACTATATCTAGAAGGACAATAAGCACAACAACAACAACTACACAACAAAATAGTCATAGTCAGACGTCGTAAAAAAAAGTGAAATACTTGTATCAGAAGATAGAATCTATAGAAACTATTCATACGAGATGAATAAAGAGATAAAACTTTATTTATTCATTTTATATGCAAAGACACATGTGGACTTGATACACAGACATTCTTCATAGTCGTAGTAGTATAACAAGAGAGACATCATATCAAACACATAAATTATACAAAACTTATTAAAATTTTAAGTTTATCCCCACGTCTTCTACTTGTGTCCCCCAATCATTTTTCACATTTATTGACTATTGGCATTGAAATGGTAGGAAAAATTGCAATTTCCGTTTTTGCATTGCAGAAATCAATACCTGATTCCTCACATTCCTTTTTCTCTTCATTTGTTTCCTATCTCCCTCTCTCTCTCTATATATATATATATATATATCTTTCTCTCGTTTATTATAATGAAAATGTGTTAGTATTGATAATTGATGTATTAGAAATTGGCGTCACCACCTGCCAGGACACAAACAGCAGCAATTGGCAATCAGCTTAGCTCAACTCAACTCAACTAAGCTGGCCATACTACTATATGAGACAGTTGTAGATACTCATACACGTGGAACCATATAGAATAGACTCTACTCTAGAAGACTAGACTCTATCACGTAAGATAGATAGATAGATCGATAGAAAGAGGGAAAGATGTTTATAATAGAGTAATGTGGCATTCGCGGCGTATGCGTTATAACGAAATTAAGCACCGCATGTTCAATCTTGAAAATCGACGTGAGGTAGACCCTCTGCTTCAGATATAATACTTCATGTGTCGAGTAAAACAAAATGAAGTGAAATCCATTTTTGCGCTTGCTTGCATAATTTTTTGCTTCTCTGATCCTTGCTTTATACTTACATACATACATACATATTTATAATAGTCTTTTTCATACTGAGTTCTGTTCTGTTTTCTTTACTTAAAATGAACAACGAAACGATGATGATGATGATGAGGATGAGGATGGGGATGGGGGTAAGAGTTAGTTGATGAAAACGACGTGTATGTAGTAGAAATGAACGGCAAATCCTTTCGATAACGAAATAAATTACTTTCAACAAATGTTCACTGCTTTGATTAATAGTAACAGCAACACAACCAACAACAACAACAAAAACAATAATAAGAACAACAGCAATATCAGTAACAGCAAAAGCAAAAACAACAACAACAACATTTCGAATGAACTGTGTTCAAATGGTCGAAGGATGAAGAAAGAAGTGAAACGTTGAAGCCAATGTCGATAGTGATGGCGTTGGCGTTGGCGTTGGCGATGTGTCAAGTGTAAGACGAGTGTGAGTAAAAGAAGCCAAGAAGAACAAGTGAACATTTAGCAAAACTTTGCAAGTGGAAAAGTTCTTATGTGGTAAAGTATGTGAGTGAGCATGAGTATGTTAGTATGTGTGTGTGTGTGTGTGTGTGTGCAAGAATTTAATTGAGTGCTAAATGGCACGTAAACTGATACGTCAACACAAAAACGCCCAGAGAAACGAAAGGCGAAGAAACATTAGGAAACACGCTCGCTCGCTCATTCATTCAATTGCCTGCTTGCGTCTTAACCTTCGTCCCTCCCTTCCTCCTTACCTACTCACTTACTTACTTACTTTCTGTAGAAGCTTCAAGGCTGCAGAGTAGCCATCCAAGTTGATCAATGCAAGTATCTTTCGCTTATGTTCATGTGTGTTTGTATATATGAAAATATATATCTCTGTGTGGATACTGGAAGCATATGTGTGATGTGCGTAGCTGACAGTTGCAACTGTTGTGCAGAGCGTGTAGTGTATCTGAGTGTTTATGTGTGTGGTGTGTGTCTGTGTGTGGGTTCAAATCCATAGACACAAGTTCTGTTCGAACGCTTTTAATTTGTCGAAAAAGTTACAAAGCAGAAGGTGTCAAACACTACGAATGGCAGCCATTTTGTTTTGAAACAAATTACATTTGTGTATGTACATATATATTTATATATATGTGTGTGTGTGTGTGTCTGATTGGACAAGGCCATCAAACAACAACAAATACAGTTACGCATACATTTTACAATTTTTACAAAAAATATTCTTGAAGACCACACAAACTTGACAATGGGAATTACTTTAAATTAATTTTAATACAATTTTACACAAAAAGCACAAAAAAATGTTTGTGTGTGTGTGTGTGTGTGTGTGTGTGTGTGTGTGTGTGTGTGTGTGTGTGTGTGGCAACATTCCATTTTATTTTCCTTTTCTTTTCAATTTTCTCACACGTTCTCTGAGTCCTCACTTCCCAAATCCTTCTCTTCCCTGGTTTTCGCTTGATTTTTCCGCACATTAGCGCAGCAATTTGTTTAGCAAATCCCTTTGGTCTGTTGCTTGCTCCTCGCTCGTCTCCATGTCCTGTTTGTCCTGTCCCGTTCCCCAATTTACTGAATGTCGAAACATTCTTTGCCTAACTTCACTTTGCTGCTGCTGCTGCTGCTGCTACTGCTGGTGCTACTGCTGCTGCTTTACTTGCCTCATTTGGGATTCCTTTGTGGCATGTTAAACTTTTCACAGATTTTTCTCGCAAATCTCTAAATATACATACAAATATTTATATATGTATATGTGAATGTGTGTATATAATACATATAAGGTATAAATGTGTGTAACTGTGTGTATAAAACTAAATATCAACACGTGCAAATAAACGCAAAAAAGAAAAGTACGAGTAAAACCCAGCTGTAGAAATATTTCAAAGCAACCATGAGGCTAAAACGAAACATTCAAACGAAGTGAGTGAAAGAAAGTATGAGATTTAGAAAAGAGTAAACGAAATGAAACAAGGTCAGCAATAAAACTAACAAAGTCAAAGCCCAAATGGAATAAAGAAATCAAACAACGACCAACGACGATGATGATGATGAGGTGATGGTGACGACCGAGTGAATGAATAAACGACCAACTTGACCAAAAGTATCATATGATGATGTATATACATATGTAGTATGTAAACATGTGAGGATGAATGTAGGCCTTTTTTTTGAGATAAACGCACGTCTCAACTTTATCCATGACTGCCAGAGGCACTTAATACATGCGTGATTTATATTTGTATAGCGACGCTTGAAGGCGCCTCAAAGCAACTTGCTGCCAGAACCATACTTTTGCCGACCTTCGCCTCGTTTTTCCATTCCACTTTCTCTTCTGTGTTCTTTTCTATTATACGTATATGTGATTTTTCACATTCTTTCTTTGTTCTTGATTTTGTTGTTTAGTCTTTTGGCATCTTCTCTTCATTGCTTTGCTGTACATTTATTTATTTTATTATTGAGCTTTATTCAGGAAATTGACTTGAAAATCGTTAGCGATGAAAAAATCATTTTCCACAATGCATAAAGGCAGAGGTAGAGTCATGCATTCTTCATATGTAACATCAGAATAAACAATAGATTATCAAACCAATAAAATAAATAAAAAGTAAATGTGGCTTTCATTCATTTTCTTACCACAAGAGGCTGAGAATTTCATTGAAATATGTAATTTCTTGAGTGAATCAGGATGAGGAATGTAATATAAATTAAACTTGCCTCCTGTTCCTGACCAGCAACGACTCTCTTTCTCTTGGTTTTTGTTACTTATTCTTGGTACCATAGTGTTTTGTTACTTTCCACTTAAACCTCGTCACATATCAACTTAAACTTGTCTGTCCGTCTGTCTGTCTGTCTGATTTATCTGTTGCCCAGAAATGCGTTTAAAGTTTCATCTACACAACAAAAAACCT
Source organism: Amiota mariae (assembly GCA_035041805.1). Lineage (NCBI taxonomy): Eukaryota > Metazoa > Arthropoda > Insecta > Diptera > Drosophilidae > Amiota > Amiota mariae. The sequence continues at coordinate 660,026 of JAWNKV010000332.1, read as the reverse complement.
CAAACTTCATGCCTTCTTGCCTATCAAACTTCTTTGTTTGGTTTGGTTTGGTTTGGTTTGGTTGTTTCCTTATTGCCACTACCACTGCCGCTGCTGCCACTGTCACTGACAAAAATGTTCTAAAGCCGTCGTCGTTGTCGTTGTCGTTTTCATTCCAAAACTTGTCTTTCCATCGTTCGTTCAAGTGACATTCAATTATTATTTCAACATAAAGTTAAGTTTTTTTCTTTAAAAGAACGGAAAAGGAACATGGAAAAGTAGGGAAATGCCGTCGAACGCTAACAAAATGACGACGACTACACAAAACTTATGCTTTCCCTTCTGTTGTTCCTGAAATTCTTGTTATTCTCAGTTTCATTGGCATTAAGCACCATACTTTGTATTAAATGTAAAAGTTTCTTACTGAACTACGGCAAAATAGTTTAAAAAATAAAATGAAATAAAATAAAATGAAATACAAATTTCTGTAAATCGGAAGATTTTCAAATCAGGAATATAAGAATACAAAATACAAAAAAAAAAACAAAAAACAAAACAAGACAAACTTAAGCCAAAAAGGAGGCGCATAAGTAAAAACTTTTAAATTGCATTCCACACACTAGTAATTGTGGAATGAGATGAGGAAGACAACTAATAGAATTGATAGAATAAATACAAGGAAGAGAAGAAAAGGAAATTCAAGAAATATTTAACAGAAATTCCCAAAGGCAAACGAATGAAACAACATTTGCTGAAACCAAGTAAAGTATGAAAAATTCACTCAATCACACAACTTGTGAACGAAAAAAACCCATTTCACCCAATTCACTCAACACACAACACAGCAAAAGTGGAAAGTAATTCAACAAATTCAATATCAATTTTTGAGTGCCTTAAAGGCTAAATGGAAAGTAGAAATCTACTTAAGATATACAGAAACTATTTTTTACAATATTCCCAAACAAGTCAAGGAAAAGCCAAGGGAAAGCTAAGAAATGTCAGCTTATGGCCGAAATGCATGCAACAATTTAACAAGTTGCTGCAACCAACAACCAGAAACTAACTTGTTCTCAAAACGCTTCGGCATGTGGCATGTATTTAGCAAATCAAAGTCTCAGCAAAAGTTACCACAGAATGAAACAAACAACAAAAAATGTCACACAAGAAGGCAGATAGGCAGAAATAGAAGGCAAAGAAGGCTTAGTAAGCGTGCCTCACCATGGGCTTCCACATTATTGCCATTGCAATCGAATTCAAGACAAGTCAAAGTCGACGCCGACGTCGCTGTCTGCCACTTGAGAAAATTAATGACACGTAGAGGAAATACCGCAGACCCAGCAACCGATCGGTGAGTGAGGTTTAAAGGAACTAACAATATAAACTAGTAAAATCGAAAAACAAAAAGAATCTTAAGTTCGGCATGCGACATGCAGCGACAGCAGCAGCATGAAGTCTTTGTCGTCGATGTCGCTAAAAGCGGAAAAACTACAAAAAAAAAAAAAAAAAAAAAAAGGAAAAATGGAAATAAAATAATATTAAAGGGTAAAGGAAAAAACAAAATGGCGATGCATGGCTTCCGGTGGCGAGCTGCATTCGCGCTTTGGTATTTTTAAGCTGACACACAACAATCTTCGGTGCGATGCGGTGCATTTCTGTATGTGTGTGTGTGTGTGTATGTAGTCTAGAGTATCTGAGCGTATTTATTTGTGCCTACGACAGTTTTATTTATAAACCAAACCAAACTAAAAGCAAACAAAATGAATTGAAACCATAGTCGTCCATCGTTCGCCGCATTGCACAACATACAATAACCTACCTAACTGCCCTCCAATCTACCCTCAGATCTACCTATGCAACATCACATACTCAAATACAGTAGTTTTGTTTTACACTTCATGTGTTGTCGTTATAGTATGTTGCATGTTCAAGGCAATATAAAGCTCGTAAAATGCTTATCATGCTTACACCGGATGTTCACAGTGTCAAACATATTTTAAAAAAGTTTACTCTTAGCTTGCGCTTTCCGCTTCTCATTCTCATTCTCTCTCTATCCCTCTCTCTCTCTCTGTTCTTTGTTGTTTTCTTCTACAATTCTTCTTGAAGCATAATTGAAAAGCACGCAATGCAAAAGTAATGTAGTACAAGTAAAAAATGCGGCAAGTGAAGAGGGCGAAAGTGAAAAGACGAGAAAGGGCACTCAAGCGTTTTCAACAAGGACATTTCTCGCACTAGCTATGCATGTGTGATTCTCACTTTCAGTGTATGAAAGTACCTCCGTGTGTGTGTGTGTGTATGTGTGTGTACATGAGACATTAAGCGCGAAATATTTATTAAAGACAACAAAATGTGTACGAGTACACCAAGGCTCACTTTCTTTCCTTCTTTGTTTCTTTCTTTCATATTCTACTACTCATACTATCTTTCTTTTATACTACTATTCTATTTTTAGCCTTTCTTTCATTCACTCTTTTTCACGCGTATTTTACATAGTTTTGCTTACTTGCCACATTGCGTTGCAAATAACACTTTAGCTTTAGGATGTTGCATAAACAATAATTGCACATGCATGAGAATTCATTCTGTTGTGTGTGTGTGTGTGTGTGTGTGTGTGTGTGTGTGTGTGTGAGTGCGAGTGTGTGTACGCATACTTTTGTGTTTGCACTTGTTAATTATTTAACACGATTTTGTTGAATGCGTTTTCATGTTGTTGTTGTTGTTGCAATTGCTGTTGCGCTTAATTGAAGTGGCAAATACACAACAGTTGCACAGTGTTGCAACATTTGCAACATCAGCAGCAGCAACAAAATGTGTGCACACAATATTTATACCATAACAACAAACGATGTGTGTAATTAATTATATTTTAAATATTGCACAAAATTTGTAATAAAATTAAATCAAATATTAAAATCAGAAAAAATAGAAATTAATATTAAATAAATAAATTTAAAAATAGAAAAATGGGAAAAATAAAATCATACATAAAATTAAATTATTCAGAATATTTATTTAGATAAAATTAAAATACAGAAATGAAATCCTTTCAACTCACTCCTCGTTGACTCCCTCTCTCTCTCTTTCTCTCTCTCTCGGGTTAATAAATAGTGCGTATTTTTCTTCTTTAAATCTGGTAAATCGGAATACGAATAAAATAAAAAAAAACAGAAAAAAAGTGAGATTGTAACAGAGAGAAGACTGAAATAAAGAGAAAGGCAACGAGTATGGAAAACAAGATAGATAGAGAAGGGCAAACGTCGTAGCAGCAATTTTTCACTTAGCCAGATTAGTGTTGGCACCCACCCACGTACATCAAGTCACATCTTTTACATCCTCCACATCTCGCCCTCTCTCACTCATCCTATTCTAGATGGAAACTGTCAAACCTTGTGAAATCTGTGTTAAACATTTCCTACTACTACTTACAATGGTTTTGCCTTGAAATCACATACATATTTTTAAACAAAAAAACCATGAGTAAAAAAATGAATGCAAGAACAAAGAAAATAAAAAGAATTTCTTTAAAAACAAAAATAATAGAAAATGATAAAAAAAAATATAGAAATCTTTGTAAGAAGAAAATAGTCGCCGTTTCTCGTAGTTGATAAAGCGGCAAACTAAACTACTTGTAAAAACACTTAAATCTCATCATGCACGTACAAAACTATCTTTCTATCTATCTACTACTACTACTATTATTTTAATACTATTAACATCACTGGCACTGGATGCTACTTTCTTTTTGTTAACTTTATCCTACTCTTACTCTTACTGTTCCTTCCTTTCTTGCTTGCTTGCTTGCTAGCTTGCTTTCTTGTCTATGTAGTTCACCGTCATTTTGTTTCCTGCAAATCCATCAGTTCTAATTTTGCATAGTTTTGTGGCAGACTTTCTTTGATGCCACTAAGATGATTTCACTCCTGATGTAACTCTCACATGGAGCAGCGACGACTCTACCCGCGTACTTTGGTCTTGCGAGTCGCATCAAGTGGCAAAGATTTAGCACTAAGCGTCATGTCATCTCTCTGCCACAGGAAACATAATCATTCTAAAGTATATTTTCCATGCAAACAAGGAATGGGAGAAAGATAAAATAAGAATGAGGAGAAAACATGTTTTTCCATGTTTTGGTCTTAGTTTGCGAAGCATTTGATTCGTGGGCCAAGCTGCTGTCTCTTCTTTTGTAATGCATTCGTGGCTATTTGGTGCGCGTTTAGGATTCTTTTTCTTTATTTTACTACAATTTTTTTTTTTCTTTTAGTTTTTTTTTTTTCTATTTCTTTTTGAATTTTGCGACAAATGCGATGATGAATTATGTTGGACACGTTCGTACATTATTAATAATTTCTGTCAACAAGCTTGAGAACCAACAAACATTCAAAATCCAACACCAAAACGAAAACGAAGGAAACATGTCGGAATGAATTTGTTCATTCTTTTACTTAAATTTTAACATCAAAATGATGCTGTTGGATGGAGGAGCCTTGTTTCGGTTCTTTGGTTCTTGACATTGCTTTATTGTTACGCACATGTGCGTCCTTTTACGTGATCATCTTATTTTACGTATGCAAATTGATGAAGTACTACGAGGAGTATTTCTTTCTTTCTTTCTTTCCAATTTTTTTCCTTTTTTTTCCATCTATAAATGTTTTCCTATTCGAATATTTATTGCCATGCAAGCAATTTGTGGCACAAGCATTCGACCATACCCTCTCTCTCTCTCTCTCTCTCTCTCTCTCTCTCTCTCTCTCCCCCTCTCTGTGTTTGCAATTCTTCAATTCTCTTTTTCTGTACGCTGCTATGATTTTCTTATAGTCTTAAGACTTTAGTAAAGTTAATTGCTTGAAAAATTGGTTTCAATCAATTCTTTGACTCTTCAGAAGGCAAAGAAGGAAGTGAAGAGGATAACAAGGCAAGTGAAATGTGAAAGGTGCCTTCACTGGATTTTCCTTTACTTGAATTTCCTTTGCTTTCCCTTGCGTGGATGTGAGTTAAATGAGTGGTGGTGTTCAAGAGGCGTTAACAAGTGATTATTTAGCGGCAACTTAAGCAATGTGAAACCAACAGCAAACAGAGCCTCAAGGTGTTGCTAGTGTTATGTGCACACTACACTTCGCTACATATACTCGTACATATGTATACCTACCAACACCTACATACATACGTACATATGTCACTTCAAGTACACATGTATATGGAGAGAAGAGAAATGAAATGGGAGTAGGTGAATGTATTTATGCCGCATGCTTATTTGCGCTTCACTGATGAAGTGCGTTCCTTGCTGCTGCTGCTGCTGCTGCTGCTACTTTTACGATTATTGCTACTTCTGATGATGTTGCATGCAATGTTAGCAGATACTTAATTTCGTTAATTAAACACATTCTTGTACTACGTGTTGTTGTTGTTGTTGTTGTTGTTGTTGTTGTTGTTGTTGTTATTCAGTTTTAGTATTTCCTACCTCAAGGTTGCTTAGTTGGTTAGTTCAACGCCAAGATTTATGCTACATTTTATATACAAATTTATATCACTTACCTCAACTAACAACAACAGCACAAGCAACAACAGTAGGAATAACAAATATTAAATACTTATACGAATTTGTTTGTTTATATGTTGCCCGATCCTCGAAGCTCTAGCAAAGCAAATGATGCTTTTGAAGTACATACTATACTTCTTAAGTCAAGCTCGAAGCCAAGTTGTAATTAAATGCTATAAATTGCTCAATTTGTTTAGTCTTCCAAACTAACATAGCAGATACAGTAGTTACTCATATATATGTACATAAACTTACTTTGGACAGGCAACACTACTCCCCCACCCTAGTTTAGTTTAGTATTCTTTATAAATGTGTTTAGTTCTTCAAAGGAAGTGAAGCTTTAATTTGTTGTTGCGGCAGGATGTTAATGTCAGTCAGCATGTTGCAGGCAAAACTGAGCTAAGTTAAACTAAACTAAATGAGTTGCTTTAACACCTGCCACTTTCGCATAACTACAATTTTATTATCATTAACCCATTTGTCGATTAAAGAGACTTTGTTCTGGCATTTTGCCATCATTTGTCTAAGTATAAAGACTCAGATAGAGTTAACATAAAAGTTACGAGCGCGAGAAATAGTACAGGAAACATTTTATTCATAATAGTATAGTATGAAGCTTAGTACTATAATAGTTAATGATAAATGGAAGAATAGTTGATGTTTTTTATGTATGAAATAAAGAAGTCATAAAATCCTAGATGAGTTATAGACATGCATAGTAAAGGACCCTTTTGGTATGGAAAAGAGAGAATGATAAGGTAAACAGGCTGCTCCCCATAAGATTGAGTTTACCAAAAAGCTAAACAGTTCATTGTGATGCCTAACAGTAGAGTAGTGATCGATATCTTTAATTAGTTTCATTTGAAGATTTAGGCCATTTACAACTATTCCATGGAATTGACAAATATATCCAAGTTCCCTATAGCAAGTATGGTCTCATAGAATGGTTTCCCCAGAAGAAACCACATAAAAAGTTTTAGATGTTTTTCTCTCTCTTTCCATATTTTCTTGAAGCTGACATAGAAGTGCTGATGTGGGTTCTTCATTTTGTGACGCAACGTCCTACAATCATTGGAATCCTGTTCTTGCTAAAGTGTAGCAGCTTGGATGACCGCCTTCTGTGTTAATATGCAAATGTTTCTCTGAAGAAACAATGAGCAAATAAAAGTATCTTTAAACAATCATCATCATCATTATCACATTAATACGAGTACATCCTTCTTTTTCAATACTTTGACTTCTTCTTGGCTTAGCCAACCAACCAAGTTATTTAAATGACTTAAAGACACGCCAAAATGCATAAAATATAGAAAGAAATGAAATACAATAAAAGGTGTTAATAGAAAGAAAAACACCCCTTAAGAATCAAGTAATTTGTCTCATCATTAATGAATCCAATGAATTCAATGTTTCATTACCCACTTTCTCATTTACTCACTCACTTCACTCACTCCAATAATTGTAGAAATTGTTTCGACGAACGACTTAAGTAACTTTCTTAATGTGCAACCAATGAAACCCAATGACTATCAACCGATAAATGTCTTGGTGACTAAACTAAATTGTAAGTTGTAAGTTTGCCTGTGACCAGTTGTTAATCGTCTAAATAACTAATGCATATTTAAATAACCAAACTTAAGCGTTAACATGGAAAATTCAACAATAATGAGACACACAAACACACACTCCCACTCTCAAACACATACTGAGACATATGCATAGATTCTTATTGTGATTGTTGTTCTTGTTGTTGTTGTTGTTGTTGTTGTTGTTGTATCTGAAATTAGTATTTAATGTTGCTTTCACTTGTCCATTTAAATAGTTTTAATTATAAACATAGGTTTCTGTGTATTTAAGCCTGAAGGGTTCTATGAATTATACATATATACACATACATATCTATTATATATATACGTATATATATGTAGGTAAGCAGCATATTAGCAGCAATTCATGTATCTAGAAAACAAATCGAATAAAATTAAATCGAAGGAAGGCAACACTGACTTTTACATACACATACAAATCGTAAGCTAATTGTGTGAAATAGAATCTAATTGAGAACATTTACCAAGAACAGCAACGGCAACAGCAACAACAACAACAACAACTTTAACCATGGCTAAATACCAAAGTTCAACAGATATAAATAAATAAATATTTATCTATAAATAGTCTTCTTATGAAGGCGGAGAAAAAGGGGTGGTGGCAAACACGAGTAAAACATATTTCGATAAAAAAAGACAACAACAAACAATTGGTTAAGATAAAACAGATGACCAATATTAGATTTTGATAGCTTAAGATAGAATTGTTGTAGAGATTTATTATTATTATTGTGTATTGTATTGTAGATTTGAATATCTAAGAAGGAGGAAAATTGAATTGTACGACAACCATTCATTATCGAATTGATATAGAACCAAGGAGTATATTTATTTATAGTCAATCAGTATTGAAACACTTGCCAAAAGGTTCTGTTCTCTTTTATTTTATACCTGATACAAAGAATTTTTGTTGTTTAAGCCTTAATTTCTTAAACATGTCTTTAATTCAGATACTAGATCAAACAAGGATTCATTCAAAAAACATAAGACTTCCGTCAGTTCTTAGTTGCAATCCTGTGTTTAATATTTTTTTCTTTTAGTTTCATCAGCATTAAATTCCAGCACTAGTTCCTATATTCCCTTTTACATGAATTCAACTGCTGAATTCAAGATGGCAATGACATTGGAAGAGGTTAATTGCCACCGCCTGCATTACCGATCACAAGTCGTTCACCAGTTGTTGCCACCACATATTGGTTCGCCTCTGCATTACTTTTGACTGATAAATTCATTACCCACTAGTTATGCGAAAAGGGGTATTAACTTACTATGAAAACGCACACTTACTGTTTCACCTCTGAATAATTTTTGACTCCTGAATTCACTAGCCACCATTTAATAAGAAAATACCACCAAGTTTACTGCAGGGTAACTAAGTACTTAGTTACAATTATGTTATTAATTTATCTATGTAATTTTATGGTCGGTAGTTTCTAATATTTTCTTCTTGTTTATACTTATTAATCTGTAGAATTGAAAATGAATTGGGTAAATGATCGAAACTCCATACTTCATGCATTAAAGTCTTTGTCTTGTAGTTTAAGGCAATAATCCTTAAAGTCTTTGACCTACTGATGATGTTTATACCATGCATGATTATCAAATCCAGAAAAAAGTGGCAGACATCAGTGAAGGATCGTCATTCCTACTACGTTTTATTTCATGTAAGATATTAGTGCAAGGGATATTAGAGTTTAGCTACTTACATACTCGTATAGCCCAAGACCTCCTCTTTGCAAAATGGGTCTCTAATCACGGCATTTCTTTAAGATCCATGACGTTTCCCTCATTGCTGGCTTTATTCATTGTTCATCATCAGTATAACTGAGAAGTGAATACTATTTATTTTAAATTCCCTTATTCATTATTGAATCACTCTCACGAGTTGGATTATCTAAATTGTATTGCGACGAAAATTTAATATTTGTGTTATTTTAAATAATTTATTTCAAAAGACATTTAGTTCGGTAAAATTAAGCATTCAAATCACAATGAGAGACACTCAAAGTGGAAATGGTTTCACATCTTAACAAGATAAATACTTCTGTTACATGACAAGTCTAGTAATATATAATACATATCTATGTATGTATGTATGTATGTATCTATGCATCTTTTGTAGGTATATAAAAATGTATGTATATGTATTTATATATTTATAGAGCAAACAAACAATTATAGACAATAATTAAATATTTATATTATACTGTATAATAGTATATAGTAAGTACAACTTAAGAGTCCAACACATTCATCCATCCTTGCATCCTTGCAACCTTTTTTGTAGGCAAATAACAAGAACAATAACAAGAAACAACAAACAAGAAGTAAACAGTAAAGTATAGGAAAGTGAAGCAAAGACAAACAGAGCGTAAACACTTTCGCCATTTTGTAAGTTGCAAATTTTCCCAAAATTAAACGAACTGAAATGAAAATGGAAAACATGACACACTTTCCATGCTTGAAATCAGCTTAAATTGCCACATCACGTTACATCACGTTTCATGTTCCTATAATTATGTTGTATTATTGTTGCCATATCTTATTTACTACTTGTACTTACTATACAAACTATTGTATTGTATTTCATTGCATTGCATTGCACTGTATTGCATAGCATTGTATTTATAATTATTTATGGTATTCTGTAATATTAATAATGATAATACATATTATAATAATATTAATTAAGTTACTGTAAGGCAAAGACAATGAATGCATGAAATAAAGTTGAAATTAGTTCGTGCCATAATTTCAGGTGAACATCCGGAGGCAATGCAAACGGGCTCATCCGGCTGTCAGTATAGTTGGTTGACAATAGTCATGCTTGTCGGTTTGGTTCTTTGCTATAATAATCATCAACAACAGCCGCAACTGCAACAGGGTCATGCCAACAAAACGCTGACAATGACAACCAACAACATCAACAATGACAGTAGCAGCAACAACAACAACAACAACACAGCAAGTAAACGAAGGCGTAACAACAACACCAACAGTTCCAATCCCCTTGAATCAAGTGCAAGTTGCATAATGAGCAGTAAAAGTTTCCACAGCAACAACAGCAATGACACCACCACCGAAGCAGCAGCAGCAGCAGCAGATACTACTGATGAAAACCCTGTTGTTTCTACTGCTGCCACTGATACTGTTGTCAACAATGTTTTCGCTGTTGCCACCGAACGTTGCCTGTCAACGGTTGAGGTTAACAGTTGTTGTCAGTTGAGTATAGCAGCAACATCGGCGACATATAATAAAATTGGCTGCTATCGCCGCAAGAGAGAGTATGACAACGACAGTGTTGGTGATGGTACTGATGAAGGTGATGCCATTGTTTGCGGCTCTTTTGACCCGAACACAAGGTCAACTCCGCCAAACAGCAACTGCAACAGATGATTGCCTTGCACATTGAGAGTAGAGAATTGTTACCTCTGTCATCAGAGCAACTGCAATGGCAACTTCTGTGGTAATCCAACACTAAGGACAACAAGCATGACTCCGCCACCATTTTCAGCGATTCTATAAAAGCTATTGAAATAATGCCAAACACCAGAAAATGGAAGTCCACCAGGATTAACAACAACAACAACAACAGCAAGAACAACAAAAGCAGGCATTGTCGTCATATAAAGGACTATACTCGCACTCATAACAATGGAGGATAAAAGCCACAAAATAAAAGAAAAAAAAAGCTAAAGCAAAGGCAACGAGACATTGCAAAGGTAAGAGGAGTCGTACAACTATTTTAGTAAATTACTTATTATTATATTAAATACACTGAAAATGCGTAGCAACAACAACTTAGACAAAGTTTTAAACTAAACAAAAAATTCAAATTAAATAAAATAAAATCTTAAATTAAAATATGAAAATCATATAATAATAATAATAAAATTAGAAAATACAGTTTTTGATATACACATACATAATTAAATAACTATCCATCTATTTATAATAATACAATATAATGTAATATGTGAGTGGGCGTAATTGTATATTTATTTATTAACTAAAAAATAAAATATAATTAAATATAAAAGAAAAATAAAATTATATATATAAAATCTATAGAGAAATAAGTCTTATTTAACGTTTTGTTGATGTTTATTTTGTTAAATTTGAAAATATCAATTAAAAAATTAATATTATGTGTGTAAATAAATAATTGAAATTTTTGTTTATAAAAATAAAGTAAGTTTGAATTAAAGAATAAAATAACACAAAAAATAACCCAAAAAAAAAAAAAAAAACATAGGTAAGTACAACGTATTTGAGCTAAAAATATTAAATATAAATAGTTTAAATAAAAATTATAGAAAAAATATTATCAAAGTAATTACAAATTAAGTCAAAATCAAAAGAAAAAAGTCAAATCAACATTAAAAATACATAAAACCAAAAAACGATAAATAAAATATTATAAGATATTAATATTAATATTTATTTTAATCTTTCTTTAGTTTAATTATAATATTAATTTGATTTTGCACAAGTTACCAATTTCCCAAAAAGAAAATCAATTTCTTCTCACAAACTTAAATGATTTCTATTAACAAAATTCATATCTATAAATGCTTCATGTTGTTCGAAACAATTTCTTCAAAATACTTTTATTGAAATTACTTAAAATTACAAAAAACTATTCTAAAAATGCTTGCAATTTTATTATTAAATTTTCAATATATTTTTGATAAAATTATAAAATTTCTAATTTTAAAAATACTCACAATTGAAGAGTTCATAAATAAAATAAATTTATTAAATTAACAATAAAAACTTAAACACAAAATAAAATCATATATGAAAATTATAGTTTATTATATTATAAGTACATTATTTTTTTGTGAACTTTGTCATTTATTCAATTCAATTAATTCAAATTTAAGTATTAAACTTTGGAACTCATTCTCAGCTGTCTGTCTCTGCTTGTGAATAATCAATAAGGAAACAAGGAAAGAATCCTTGATACGAGTATGATAATGAACAAATATCTAACATTTTTAGTATTTTTAAGCAAATGAATTAAATTCCATTCTATATTCAAGAATAACAATACCTTTTAAATAGAAAAGAAACCATAAAATAATATAAAACAATCAAAGCAACATTGTTTATATTTTAATATATCCAGATATGGTAATTTGATCTTTCAGAAACAGAGACAATTAAATAATAATAATGATTTTAATGTGACCATAATAACTTGTGTAAAATGTTTTTAATCTTTGATAAAACTGAATTTCTTTCTTCATTTTAAATTATTTCATATTTAATATTTTGTTTATTTTTTTTCACATTAAAAATAAACACAAATCATTTAATAGATTTCTGCTTATGACAGCAAACTTTAGTGTTACTGATCGTTTTAATTTTATAATTTACCGAAAAAAATATCAACAAAAGAAAAAAATAATAATAAATATAATTTAACAAAAGGATAGCAAAAATTTAAATTTCAAAAAGAAATATAATATTTAATAAAATATACGAGTATATTCATAAAAATGCATTAAACTGCAATTTGTTGCAATGAACTGTAAATAAAATTTTATTTAGATAAATTTATTAATCTAAAATAACAATAACAAGCAAACAACAACAACAACAATAATAATAATAAAAATTAATATTAAAAAGATTTATTAAATAAAATTTCATATCAAACCATTTCATACCAATGAAAAACTACATACAATATTTGTTGCATTAATACTATTATTTTAAATTATAATCATAATTAAATTATGAATTTCTTAAAATTTATGTTTCCATATAAACAATTTTTGTTTTTTTTTTTTATTGAAATTATTCCAAAATTTGTGCACGCAAACATATTAAATCAATTTTATTCTAATGATAAAATGATGCCAATAATTATTATAATAATTAATAATAATTATTCTTAGGCATTTAAATTTAAATGAAATTATGATAAATATTTATCACATAATAATATTGTATTATTTTTTCAATTTATTCAGAAAATATTTTGTTTTAGAAGAAAAAAAATAATATTAATTGTCCCAGTCCTGTAAATTGAAGTTCTTTATATCTTTGCGACGAAAGGTGCCAGGCTATCAGAAATGTACAGCAAGCCATCATTTTCAAAAAAAAGTGAAGCCTCGGACATGATCAACTCCATGAACCGGAAGTACATGAAACATATTACCAGCTTTGCTGTAAGCTCGACTTAAAATTTGTCAAAGTTGCATTTGAGCTTTAAATTTCAACAGTTTTCCGTTCAATTTGAAACAAAATTGAAACACTTGAACACTATTGACACAATTTGAAACAGAATTTCACTGGTTTGTACTTGATAAATGGAACGAAAGTGGGTTAAATTGTTATAAACACACATATTTCAACCAATATTTGACCTCTTGTGACAAGGTCATGGTGTAATTAATCCGTTCTCGAGATATAAATGTTTAAACTTTTATGTACGTGATTTCGTTATCTGTTTGCGGCGCGTTTCTGTTCACCTGGCCCTTTTTTGGTATGAAAATTCGATTGAAAATTTTTCAAATAATTTTCTTTCCCAATGCAATATTTTGGATTAAAATTAAAAATTTCAATTTTCAAAAACAAATTTCACTCTTTTCAAACAAAGAATTAAACTAATTAGAACTAAATTCAATGTGCTCCACCATTCGATTGAAGTTACATATACACAATTTTAAGAAAAGACTTTACGAAGCATTTGTTATAAACTCTTAAATGGATGTGTGGAAAACCCTTGCAATCCCGCGATTCTTCTCCTTTCATTAGGAATTCGCCCCATATTGCAGTCCTGGCTCAATATAATTAAATCACCTTAATAAAAGGAAATCAACAAAAGAAAATATATGACTCCCATAAAGTAAAATATGTTACAAATAATTTACTTATTCTACTCTACATTGTTGCTAAACATTTTCTTAGTTCAAAAATTGAATAGAAATTAACATTCTATTGAAACATACATAAAATTGTTTTGTTTTCAATTTTTTTTAGAATTTCTTTTCTTTTTATTATATGTTGCTATGTTGAATATTTAGAAAGTATATTTCTCTCGCTAATACAAATTTAATTAAAACCCGTGCAAATATTTTACTATATATGCTAAAACTTAATGAAAATAAAATAACAAAAATAATCGAACAATAAAAACGTACATTCAAATATTGCATAAATTTATAAAACATAGAAAACAATTCGAAACAAAACAAAAAGTAGGAAAACGAAAACAACGAGAAAACATAATTCAACTGCAAATGGGTTTTTTTTTTCAAATTTAAATTTTTTATTGATTGTTTGTCAGAGAGAGAGAGAAATTTTGCAAAACTAATTTTAATTATGTGCAACTTCATAAATAAAATGTTTTAAAAACAACAAACACATAAAAAATACCAAAATCAACTCAAAATAAAAAAGTTCTTATAATTTATTATAATTAAATATTTTGTTGTATACAAAGTTCTCAACTCATTTAGGAAATGTTGCACATTTGCATCTATTAATATTTAACAATTAGTTAAAGTATCCTTTTGTTTGTTCTCACTCAACTCACTTGAATTGTTTTATAAATTTATTATTAGTTTTTTTTTTTATTTATTTCAAAGATTTTATATAAGAAAAAAAATATGTACATATATTTTAACAAAAAAAAATATTGGAAATTATCATAAATAATTAAGTAAAACCGATTAAAAATTAATTATTATCTAATACAGAAAAAACTATTATTATAAATAAGAAAAAAAAAAATCAAAACAAAAATAGTTAAAAAAAGAATAAAAGCAAACAAACAAACGAAAAATCGAAAAAAGGAAGAAGCACATAAATAAATTAATTAAAAAAGAAAAATACTATAAAAAACAAAAAGTATGAATTGTGAATTGTAAATCAATAAATATTTAATTTCCGCATGATTTAAAATTGTCCAATGCAATATTTTTGTAGAAATTGTTTGAAACAATTAAAACTAATTATAATTAAAGGTAAAAATTTCTTTATTGTTTATCACCATTTTATTTATTTTATTTTATTTTTGCAATTTTGAAAATTAAACCAATTTAATTTTTATGTAAGAAAATTCCTAAAATATTTGAAAACTTTTGCAAATTTTTTGCATTTCATATAAGTAAGTTATTGATTGATTGCCTGATTGATTTACATATTTATATTTGTTTCTTTAATTTAGTTTCATGTTATGCAACAAAATTTAGAATTATTAAGTTTGTTAAGTTTTATGAATAAACAAAGAAGGAAACCAAAATTAAACTGAATTCGATTCCATCGAAATTTAAATATCCTTCCTACAAGCAAAAATGTTAGGAAGCATCTCAAAAAAGGATAGGATAGAATGGGATAAGCAGCCCTACGATCCAATGTGTTGTCTAGTTTGGATTGCTCATGGCCAAGTCTACTACCGGTATCGCTTTCAGTTTACTTTACATCAATTAACAAGACAATTCACAAAGAGAGAACCTCTCAGTCTTTAATTCAGTTTGATTGAGGCTTACAGTAAATATATAGAGATGACAAGAATTTGCGTTACTTCCATTAACTCATATATGGTAAATACTCAGTTTGGCAATTAATTATCTGTACTGGTTCAGATTAAAATGATTTCGATTATTTTAAATCCATTTTTTAAAAGTAATTTTCTCTCGCTTCAAGTCAATTGTTACATCGACTCAATAGTGATCTAAATCCATGGTCCAGGTGGTTCCGTGAAATATCCTTCAAAGCATAAGTCGAAACTCTTTGGATGATCTGAATTTCTTCAAAATTACTTCCATTCTGCACTTTAACACTTGCCGTCTTGATCATTATGAAAACATCAAATTTCATTCCCCGTAACAAATGGTTTTAGGACGTCTGATGTCTCTGAAAAGATTGACACGAAGTGATTCTGGTTTCTTAAGTTCTTTTTGTTTTATGATTTTACTGACGTGATTGCTTGCTGAGATATAACTAAAATACTGATACATAATTGTGAATTTAAGCTAATTTTTTGCTTATTAATTGTGAAATTAAATAGATGTGTGCGTCAGGTGCTCTTCTCTGTGCGCAGAATTTTAGAATTACTATTATGACTTTGTCCATCTTAATCCTTTCAAATACATACATATTACATACATTTAACCATTAAAACTTGAAATATCTATTCTTACAGTTTAATATTAAAATCAAAGAACTTCTTGGTAAACAATAATGATGATGATGATGATGTTCATAAGTCATAGGAATTTTAAAATTTTGATATTTCATCATCAATATCAAAGTGTGAAGGATATACAAATTAAAGAAGAAAAATCATTTCGAAATATAAAATAAAAATAAATCATAAGTCAAATAAATAAATATAATAAAATCATTAAAAAGGAATATTTAAGTAAGAAACTGTAAATTAAATTTTATTTTTAAAAAATTACGAGAATTTATGAAAAATTCAAATGAAGTTTATAAGTATATTCAAAAAATAAACTTTTAAGTGTTTTAACAAATATTCCATATGTATACAATATTTATGTGTGCTGATGATTTTGTCTATGAGTGAGTGATATTTATAATGGATGAATGGACTCTTTTCTTAATACCAAATGAATAGGCAAATGAATCTTGTATAAATGTTTATGTATATCTAGGATAAATAATTATAATAAATATTTAATGTAAGTATATGTAAACTAAGTAAAACTACTATTAACACATAGATACATACAATATAACAACACTGATACAGATACAGATACAGATACAGATACGGAAGAAGATACAATACATCAGAACTAATTTATAAAATTAATAATTAATATTTGTGTTGTGTTGTGTTGTGTTGTTGTGTATATGTAATACTAATTATTAAATATATTAATACATACGAATATGTATGTATGTATGTATGTATGTATTGTATATGTGTATTCAGTACTTGAGAAAATACTCACTCGTACGTATACTTAATATTTGTAACGAGTTACTTGGTAAACTTTAAATGTTTACGTACTAATAAATATTTATGTAATATAATCTTAAATACAATATATTCGAGCAATTGACATGTAAAATATTATTAAATATTATTATACTAAATACAATTAATTTACCATACTTTAATATTGTTAAATACCATCAAAATGAACAAGAGAGTATATATTTATTATATATCCAATATTCTTACTTAAAATATAATTATATATTTAATAAAAATTAAATGAAAATGAAAATAAAAAAACATTAACGAATCTAAACGATACATAAATATAATAAATAAATATGGTTAATGAATATGGTAAACGATACGAAAAAATAAAAATAAATAGAATTAAATAAAATATAATAAGAGCCAAGCAGACAAGTAACAACTGTGTACTTACTTGAAATAATTCATTATTAAAATGTTTATTTTGTTTAATAGCCTATAAATTAATATCATTTTCATCATATTTTAACAAGTTGACATGAAACAAGCCAGAAAACATATAATATAAAATAAAAATAATACCAAATAAAAAATACTCATAGTAAATGAATGAAGAGAACAGAAGAGAAGAGAACCGAACCGAAGCGAAGCGAAGCGAAAGGAAAGGAATAGAAAATGAAAATGAAAAAGAAGAAAAATTGCATTTCATGATGCATAACACAATTTATAATGATTTTTATTTCACATTTTTAATGGTTAAAATGGAAAAACACCCAAACAAAATAAGGAAAATATATTAAAATAAAAAATTCAACAAAATGAAAAAAGATTTAAACAACGCAGCATTAATAAAAAATTAATAAAAACAAAAAGAATTATATATAAAAATAAATAAAAATGGCTATTTTTAATTATATAGTTGTGGCATAAAATCAAAGGTAAGCAAAAACAAACATAAATTTTATTATCATTAATATTCAAGTTAATGAATAAGCATTATTACATTGTCATGATGTTTGTAACACAAAGAACTTTTCATAGGAGACCCCATCAAACACATAAGGAAATAAGCAGTTTTTAATTTGTTAAACTGAAAATTAACAAAAACATGCTTCATTCTCACATCAGAATTCTTCGATTACTGGAAGAGGAAATACACATACAAAATTGAAAACTCAATCTCTGCTTTCAAACTACTTCTCTTAACCATTCAAGTTTCTGGAGTTTGATAATTAAAACAAACACCTGCATTTCACATTAGAAAAAAAAACATCAACACAATCACCTATTTCCATCCATTATTTCCTTAGCTACTCTTTTCAGGGATACGCAACATCTTGGCAGCAACTGCCAATTGTTACGATCAACATATTCAAAAATTAGAATAGTTGAATTAATAATTGACATATCTGCCTTATAAACTTTTCAGTTTTTATGAGTTTCTGATATGAAACGTTTATTTCTTTAAGATTTTCGAATGAAATCTCAAACAAAACATAATTTATTTAAAAAGTGAAAGTATCGAACTAATAATTGATATAGAAGATAAGTTTTCAACTTTAGCAAACAATAAAGCAAATGAGAAAAAGAGGATATTATATTCTACAAATTATAATATCAGAAGTCAAATGATATATTCTTATACTGCCAATCATACATTGGACTGAAACTTTTCTGTCGCATGAATGTTTCTCATACAAAATCTAACGTAAGTCATCCACATCTTGATTATATTTTTATACATATTAAAACTTAATGTAAGAAATTCATAGATTTCTATGGATGCTTCGAATGACTTAAAACATAAACAGATTGACATGATATTCATCAAATTCGTTTTTAAATTTGCTAATCAAATATTTATAAATAATTTATAAGAATCCTTCTACATATTTTCATTCTTTTCGTAAGTACTTAGTATGATACAAACTTAATGGTAAAATGATAAAACCATTTAAGTATTGCATTATATTTATAAAGGGTATATAGAAGTAAAAAACAAAACCAATAGAAACAAAAAAGAAAAACAATTTAACCACACAAGATGTCGGTTATGCAATGACATGGCAAATTATTTTCAATTTCAATAGTCAAACAACAACAACAACAATAACAACAACACTGAGAATAACAACAATATTGATGATAATCAAAAATCATGTACTACTCAATTATCCTGTTCACCCTTTCACAACTAAAAACTCTATATATATATAGATATATATATATATACAATATATACAAGTAAGTATGTAAGTATAATCATAGTCGGGTGAATACTTGTATTTCCATTTGCTTCAACTTCTGCTATACTTACTAAGTATGTAGGTCAAACATTTGTTTAACATTATAAATCCGTAGGATTATATAGAAAAATTATAACAAGAAAATTTTTACACAATTCTATGACAAAAATAATAAAATGGACATTAAGCTTACTACTCAAAATGCAATACAATAGATATGTGTGTAAGGGTGTGTGAGGGTGTGTGTGTGAGAGTGTGTGTGAGTGTGTGTGTGTTTGTAATGAAAACAATAAAAACAATAAAATGTATAAAATGCATTAAGATAACAGAAACGTCACACTCTCCTTCACACCCACACACACACACACACACACACACACACACAGTTACCATAGAATATACATATGCATGTGTTTGTATATGAGTGCATGTGTGAGTGTGTCAACTTCCGTTTCCGCCTAAGCCAAGCGCGCCTAATTAATTTAAAGACATTTAGCTAGCGTCAACAATAAGAACAAATTACTGCAGAGAACCTTAAATAAAAGAATATAAAAAATAAACATTGAAAAAAGGGGTGAGAATAAATGGATAAAGGGAACGTGCAAAAGGGAGAAAATCAACTGAAATAACAAATGTGAAAAGCAATTGCGTTCTTGTCTTTATGTAATTCCATTTAAGTTTACTACAAAAGCCGCACAGTAATCCTGCGTTGCATACACACTCACTTATATATACATATGTGTTTATATACTATATATGAAAATGTCCTTTTTATAACCAAAAAATACCAATCAATTATATATATTCGTATGTACTATATAGAAATTGTTCAAGTCACATGGCATGCATCCAAAACCTCAAAAACGCCAGAAAAAAAGAATCCGATAATGCCCGTTGACCTCATGTCGACAGCGTCTGACCGCAAAATAACCAAATTTACATGGTATGCTTTGCTCTTCTGTGCGCGCTTTGTACTTTTAACGTTATAAGTATGTGTGTATATATGTACATATATGACTGGGTAAAAAGGGGGGATCCCAGTATGAAAGGAGCACATTAGTTGTGTGTGTTTATTTGTGTTGCACATTAGCATCAAACTGACCTCATATCAAAAGAAAAGGTCATTGAAAGCACAGAGAGTTGTAATTCGTTTCAAGATACGAGTATCTTTCTACACACACACAAACACACAAACACACACACACACACATACTCAAAGATACTCAAAGAACTTTTGAAACATTTTGCCAAAAAAAAACAAAAAAAAAACACACTAAAAAGAAGATGAACAAGTTATTTTGCAGATAAAGAACTTCATTTGGGCGTTTGTTTTTTTGATTTTTAAATGAATAAAATCTGAATAAATGATTCACTGAATGAATGAATATATTGTACATACATACATACATATGACTGACTAAATGTATAATGAAATGAATTCATGGAAGTGCAAATGAAATGAACTACACTCTAGAACAAAATTTTATTAAATATTTTGGAATTTCAGTTTAAACTTGAATTATTCAAGATATACAAAGAAAGAATTTTAAAGATATACAAAGAAAGAATTTTTAACTCTTGGATGGAATCCACAAGGTTCAAGAAACTTGTATTAGAACAAAAACCTTCCATTGACTCATAATGGAAACCTAACTAGGAAACTCATAGACCAACAAATTGAAATACTTTATATACTTTAAAACAACTCCCTATCAATTGAAATGATCTCAACACTTTTATTTTCAGTCCCACACTCTAACTTTAGTTAAAGGAAATTACTCAAAGATATTTTGTGTGACAATTTATATGCAGGCAGGCAGCCAGGCATCAGCGTCATCATACCTTTAAGCAGTTATGAAATTCAATTTATTCTTGATTTATTTTCATATTAAGACACCCTCCGACCTTTACTACACCCGATTCGATTCATCTATTGTTGCTTTCAGCACATTGAAAGCATCTTCAGCTGTCTGTAGCACTTAATCCAAGCCATATGCCACATGCGTCATCAGCAAACCACATAATTCAAGTCAATAAATATGCATAATGCAGCTAGACTCACTCACTCACTCACTCACTCACTCACTCACTGACTCACTGCACAATATGCTTCTCAATTCATACAAATCCACACACAGATACACAGATCCATGCATACATATGATATGCATTGGTATTATATGCTAAATCATAACTCACACTGAAAATCGAGAGGAAAATATTGATGGATAACGCCAAAACGAGTTAGAAAATACAATAAAAGAGAAATGGAAAATACAAAAAAAAAAATAAATTTAAAAAATGGAATCAAATAGAATAGAATAAAATAAAATAGTGCAATGAAATCATTGAAATCGCAAAAGAAAAATCATACAAAAAAACACTCAAAGCGAGAGATCGAATATGAGGCAGCAAGCGAGCGAGAAACGCATATGTAATCGAATGAACAAATACGGCAAAAATTGAATTGAATTTGAATTTATCACACACTCACACACAGTCACAGAACACACAAATACACATAGATATGCAAATATTATTCACGTATATAAAAATAGAGTCAAAAGTGAGCGCAATTTTATAGTCAACACACAAAAGAAGGACGAACGAATGAACAAGCGAACTATGGATTGAAGAGCCTTGCCATGCCATGCCATGCCATGTTATGCTTAGAATGCTCCTGATTTTGAAAATTGAAGAGCCGACCAAAGAATCAACCGGCAGACTGACAGACAGAGAAACCCTGTTTAGCCATTGTCCATGGAAGAACGAACATTTACATATCCTCTCTCTCTCTCTCTGGTATACGATTATGTTGACATATGTGTACTGGTCTGGGGTGGTATGGGTTAAATGCATGCATACATATGATGTTGCCACAGCCACTGCCACACCCATGACGCACGCACTCATCACGCCCAGCCAAAGATTTACAATTTGAGCTTATAGTTGATAAAACCAACAAAAAATGAATAGATAGAAACTACATAGAAATTTTCACGATTATTTGTCGAAAATTGAATGAATTGCACATTCAACTGGCTGACTGACAAAGCAACCAACCAACTGACAGACAGAGAGACAGACAGACAGACAGACTGAAAAACTGACCGATCATTTCAATTCAATGCAATGCGATTCGATTTGATTCTCATTGTTGTTGATATGTTGTCATTATTATTTTTGTTGCTGTTGCTGTTGCTTATGTAAATTTGTATGCGACCCCAGGAGGAGTGAAGTTGAATATGCCCATATCCTTGTACAATAAAGCGACAATTTTTTTTCCAAATATTTCAAACAATTTTTATCGAAACCAATTTTGTCTGCACTATTTTTAATTTTTTTTTTTTTTTTATACAATTCTATAATATTATATTTTCGTATTGCAAATCCCAAAAATTGTATTAGATATTTTAATGGGACAACACAATGTTCGACATATTTTTTGCTATTATTGTTGTAGTTGGTTGGTTAAGCATTAAGTCAGCCAGAAGCGACAACTCTTATCAAATATTAACTACAAAATCCGAATATATATATTTTTTTTTGCCAACAAAGTAGAAAAGATTCATAAAATTTGTATGTCAAATGTTAATGAGAAAAGGAATATGGTTTTTCAATTTTCAATATAGAATTTGATATGAAAATTGTAGCATTATTTTGGGGTATGTTGCATGTTGTATTTGCTATTCTATTGAACTACTATTGTGTGTGATGTATTCGTTGTGATAATGTTGTAAGCCGCCAAAGCGGACATTAAATTTGCCGCTAATTTGCGTGTGGATTTATTTATACAAATGTGTGCAACCATAAAAGGGAAATTGCAAATGGAATGAAAGGTAATGGAGAGTAATGAAGAGTAATGGAAGGGAAAGAAAAGTCATACTAATGGCGCCTAATGCCAAACGGACAATGGAAACCAACTATGCAACCAACAACACATTGGAACATTAGAACACATTGGACACACAACAATTACAACAATGACAATAGTTAAATTCACACAAAATATTCATACACGAAGGCGAACGACGACGAGTTGTGTATCTGATTTATGGCATTGCGTTTCACATTTAAAGCCAATGCATGCCCATTTCCTTCTCTCTTATTCATTCATAACCCATAACCCAATCCTCCTTTTCCTAATCATCCCACTTTCGTTTATAATTCATGCATATGTATGTTTGCAACATTGCAATTGCACCCATCGGAATGCATCTGCTGCTGCTCGTGTTTCGCTGCTGCTTCTCTATTGTCTACTTGCCTGCCTGCCTTCCTGCCTGCCTATCTGTCTGTCTATGTATCTGTTTGCCTGTCCACTTGTCTATACAAATTCCTGCAGAATTATATGCCAATTTGTATGAAATTATTTTAATTGCGTAAATCACTTTGCTCTGTTGCTCAACCTCGAACTGAACTATATACATATATAGTATATAGATCGACTCTGACTCCAATGCATCGAAATACCAAAATGTGGTTACGGTTCACTTATTGGCCCAATATTATACTACTATTATCTCTCAATTTAGAAAAGGAATTTTTACAAATTTATCTACAACATCAATATGATTATGAGAATAAATACTCTATAGAATTTTGAATGGAATTTAATATATATAAATATGTTAATTTGAAAATTTCAGATAGAATTCAAACGCAATCCATTGGTCAATGAGGACTTAAATAAGAGAAAACTCTAATTTTTCTCAAGCCATCATCACCAGTTTAGTCTAAATTAATTGAATTCTTGCACAAAAAAAAAAAAAATATATATGAAATATTAGTTTAATTTAGAAAGGCTTGCATTGCAGGTTAAAATTTATAATATTTACCAAAATGATGGTTATAAAGCTTAATTTATTTTATGGATCATTTATTTCGGCTCATTCTTTTAGCTAAAATAATCAGTAAATCCAAATCCGACTTACATATATCCATATCACACTGCTGGCTGATTTGGGTCATCTACACCGTCTGCATTATTATAGTTTTTATGTATGTCTCTGACCACATATGGCAAAGCTCGCTACTATTGCAAATAAATTTCCCCCATCGGGTCAGAGGCTGGTATTTCATATTATTCTTATTTATTATTTTCAGTCTCTTTTTTTGTAATTAATTTATTTTAGTTTAAGTTCACTTCAATTTATATTTTTGTCCTACTTTTAAGTGTTAATTGTTACATTTTTTTTTTTTTTTTTTTTTGTTTTAAGCTGACAGTTTTTTTGTCAATGTTATGAATAAATAAATAAATATCCATATAAATATATGTATATCTTAAGATATCCAACTGAAATATTACAGATAATTTTTTATCATTTGTCCCAACTTCACAGACATAAATAGAACAAAACCCGACTGACATACAAAAAAATGGACTAATCACAGAAATACCCCAATAAAATTGGATAGTTGTGTTTAAAGAAGACCTTTTGGTATAAGAAACCAAGATCAGTTGAGTCGATAGATGGCCAATATATCAGATAATATCGAAGAATGAGCTGAGCTCTTCAGGTCAAACTTCAAGCGAAATAAGCTATGCTGTACAAGGCCATTCTGTAATCGGTATGGACTTACGGTGCTTCGGGGCACTGCATCCACTCAAACCTGAAAATACTTCAAAGGTTTCAGTTCAAGATACTGCGGAGGATTGTAGGTCCGTAACTCGGCTATCCACCGATACCTGCAGATACCAATGATAAAGGAAGAAATTTTAAATTTCTTATAAGTAGTTTTCATTCCAATTTAAGTAAATTTATAGATAATATTTAAAATGAGAATGTTACTTATTTTTATTTATGTCATATACAAAAATATCTTAAAACCATTTAATAAAGCATCCATTTCGATCATTTTGAAATCAATATTGCCAGAAGAACTTCCAATGTTGTTAATATTATTATTTTCTCAAAAAACAAAAAAAAACTCCAACTCATGCAAACAACATTATTCAGTTTTTGGTTTCCGATTGTGCTTGATATTGAACTTATTTTTATCCATTTTTTTTTTTTTTTTTCATTGAGTTCAATTCTGGTTTTTATGCCGGATTCTTCACATACTTTAACAACACTACATATTTTGTATTGCCTGCCACTTTTTTTTCGACAAATTCTTGTATCATTTTTACGCCATTTAAAAACATTTTTAAGCATCATTTCCTCTTTTTTTTTTTTTTTTTCTTTGTTTCGCTTTATAAATACAATATTATTTTCTGGTTTGAATCAATGTTTATGAGGTACACACACTCCCACCCTCCCCCACTTGATATTTGCATAAAATAATATCAATGATATTTATATTGTATTTTGGTCAATAATTGAAATAAATTTTTACATTACAATCACAATTATGCGTACAAAATAACAAAAAGAGAAAACAGAGAAAACAATTTCCCACTGCGGGATAACAACTGATGAAGGATGAATAAGGAGAAGGGTGATGGTGATGGTGATGGTGATGGTGATGGTGATGGTGATGGTGATGGTGATGGTGATGGTGATGGTGATGGTGATGGTGATGCTGATGCTGATGGTGAGGATGATATGAAATTAAGTACATATTATTCTTCTCATCATTTCGAAAAATATTGAATGCCTTGACATTTTTGACTTATTTGCGTGAAATTGTGGCCATAATTTGTTATTTATAAATTATCATTGAATTTTATTAAATGGATTATTTTATACGTTTTTGTGCGGTTTTTGACAACAATTTCATTATTAATAAATTTCATATAGACAATTATAAATACATAGATAGTAGTATGATGTTCATGAAAAAAGTAATAAAAGGGACATACAAAAATATTGATGATAATTTATTATTTTTATTTTTCAATATACATTTTTGTATAAATATTAAATATGACACTTAGGTACCCTTAGTTGGACTCTGTAGTCACCTTTCGCCTACAGAATCAACGAACACAGCCAATTTTTCCAGTGGCTATTTCGTTAAACTGCCCAAAACTTTTAATAAAGGTTTCCCGCGAAGTTAAGTTCATCATACAAGATAAGCACAAAGAAGGTGTTGGATGTTTTTCCACACTGCAAAATCATCTTGTTACCAAAAAAACAAAACGTCCTAGCCAGTTAACCAGATAAGCACAGTTGAGTGTTGTAGTAGGACTGCTTTTGGTATGTGAGATGACAGAGCATCAATACAGCAGCCTTAATGTGAAAATTAATGCTTTAAAATGTATATATGTATAAATATGTATCCCAGTTCCCGAGATCTGAGATATTCAAACAACCAATTTCATAAAAAACCTAATGATTCCAAACTTCACTTCAATTTTTTTTCTAAATTCAATATTATGACATTCACTTAAATATAAAATAATCAGTTTAATAGATTTCTAAATAATAGAATCCTTCTTATATACAATATTAAGTTATCTATGGACAACTTATTCAATTTGTAACTATTCTTTTCTCTATCTCTGATATATTCAATAGAATCTAAGTAGTAATTATGTTTTCTTTATGCTTTGACCATCATCATCATCACCATTTAATGCATTAAATTGAACTCATTTCAAAGTAAAATCATAATTAAAATGAAACTAAAAATGAGAAGAAACCAGGAGAACTGCATAGTATTAGTAAAATGTAAAACAAATTGTAAACTAAAAGATACACAAGTGTATCTACATACATAATAGTAAATAGCCTATATGTATACAATACTCTTGCGACATGGTTATTCAAGATATTCAACCATGTATACCTACGAGATACATTGAAACGTTTAATGTATACTTTAGTTTAGTTTAGTTTAGTTTAGTTTAGTTTACATGGCGATTTTATCACGATATGGCATTCGTTGTTGTGCCTCTGAGTATATACATATAGGATGTATGTATGTATGCAATGGAGAAGTGCACTTTATAGTAAGAATATGAATCTCAAACGAGATACGCCAATGTACCCGGATGTGTGTTGATGTGTCAGCGTGCCGTGTAAACAAAAACCTTCTAAGACAAACTCAAGTTGACAATATACGCAAAAACATGCAAACACACATTCATAGCCATTTCCATGAACTGTTTTAGATAAAACCTACTACTAACATTTACATACATACATACATACATATTTGAGTGTATGTGTTTGTCAGTAGTATAGAATACTTGAAGTCATAATATCTTTTAACTGTATCAGATACTTGTACTTGGTACTTTTATACATACAACATGCCTTGCATTTGAGATACTCGAACTTTGCTTTGTTTTATATTGTTAACGGAATAATGCATGTCAATACAATATAAACAATAACAATAAGAATAATCTTGTCTTCTTCTACACCACATATAGTATAATGTGCGCTTGCTTCAAGAACAGTTGATGGGATGGATGGATGGATGGATGGATGGATGGGCTCAGAGACTTGAAAGATGAAAACTAATCGAAGGTTTGACAGTAGATTGTTTTTAAATTGTTTTTGTGTGACCACAAAACAAAGAAAGCATTACACATGCAGAACAGCAGGCAGCAGCATACAGGATAATAAATACAATAGTTATGTTATTAAAGGGTTAAAGGACAAGTCATCATCATCACCATCATCATCATCATCACCAAAACTGCTGAATACGCACAAAATTGATTGTTGTACTTACTAAGTTTCCTTTTGTTTTGAAATATTTCTTTGTATATCTAAAAGTATCTATGTGTTTCAATGTGTATCGTGTGTGTGTGTGTGTGTGTGTGTGTGTGTGTGTGTGTGTGTGTGTGTGTGTGTGTGTGTGTATGACTAGCCAATGCTTTGAAGTGGGTTTGTTTGCTTAAGCGGAAGTAGCTTCAGTAGTGATTTAATGAAAGATAAAAAATATTATTTGTAAAGCACTCACCTCATCAAGAGCCATCAAAAGCATCCTTCAAGTATGTTTGCTTCGCTTAGCAATGTATTCACATATGTAGTATAATATTGAAAGGATAATCATAGTCCTGTTTTGTTTTGGTTTAGAATTCTGAAAATTTCCCTATATCATTTCGAACAACGTGCATCCTTGCTGGGTTTTTTGCAAAAGGTTCTTGGCTACACTAAAGAAATAACTTAACGAAAATGAAAGTCCTTAAATAAAAGCGTGAATCTCATTTGTAATTGTAAAAATCCCTTTATATAATTTCACCTTAACCGTTTCAAAGCTTTATTTCATGGATATCCTTTGAAAAGCTCTTGTCATTTTATCCAATTTTCCAATGGATAAAGCTACGGCTGTCTTATACTATGAAATTATTGATTTTTCCATTCAAATGCATAAAAACATGAATTCAATTTGGTAAAACTAAAACCAACAACTGACAACTGTTAGATACGCCTCTCTTTGGACCTCTCACCGCGAATCTATCTTTATTTTTCTTTGAACATGGAATGTACAATTATGCGGCTTAGATCAAAGTAGCTCACCGTTTCATGCCGTGTCTTTTATACTCGTAACAAAGCAATGAATGTCCTCGTAGATCACAATGTGAAAGCAATCTTTTCCTCTAACATTCATTCTACCTTTCTATCTGTCTGTCTGTCTGTCTGTCTGTCTATCTTTCTTTCTTTCTTTCTTTCTTTCTTTCTTTCTTTTGTAATAAGACACGCTTCGTGGCAGTTAATTGCTTTAAAATAAGCAACACCCACGGTAACTAATACGCTTATACAATACAATACAATGCAATACAATACATAGATAGATGGATAGGAGATGGAAAGATGAATATGACAATCGAATTGTAACTGCTAGGCACAGTAAGGTAGCATGAATAGGATAAAATAAAAGGCAAAGTTGACGGTCTAAAGATCTGTGATTTGCAACTACTGAGGATCAAACGCACCGTACACAAGTTCTACACTTGTCAACTTATGCACTGGTGACTGTGGTCTGTCACCAATCAAGCAGATCAATTCACCATGGAGGTTGGATTGAGAGTGTTAGTGAGTGAATATGAGCAGCGCTACTAATTACAATTGTTACGCATTTCTTTGCCCATTATACTTGCTGTGTCAAACATTGAGAGAAGAGAGGCAGCGTGATAAACGAGCGCAACGAAATGAGGCATGTAATTGCGTGTTAGGTACTATTTTATGAGCGAGCGGTGATTTAAAAAGATACAATTTTCTCTACTCCATTCTATCTACATACTTCATTCTGAAGCAGACTATACTTGTATTGTTGTCTCCTGCAATGTGAACTAATCCTGAGGATCCTTTTTTTTTTTTTTTTTTTTTTTTGTTGTTGTGCCTTGCTTTTACCTTAATTTTATCTTTAGTCCGCTCAGATACATTACTTTACTATCTTTCACTTTGCTACTTAGTTACGCATCGTACGCTTAAGGATGGCGCTGCTGTCGGTGTCGTTCGCTTACTCAGCAAATTGATTGATAATAAAGAAAGGCTGAGCGAAAGGCAACAGATAAAAAATATGCAAGAAAATTATTATATTATTATTATTATTTATGAACTGCAAAACAAAAACCAAAACAAAACTCAGTAACTGGCTTCGCATCGACTTTAGTTGTGATTTTGTTATTGTTTTTAATTAATTCATAGCCGATTTAAATCGAAACAAAATTGAAAAACACATTCAATGTGACTAATTTGTGAGTTTCCAGTTTTGGGATACAAAAAAAAAAAAAATATGAATAAACAAATTAAATGAAAGATCGCCAACGCTCTTATGCCTCCTGCTTGATACTACTGCATTGGATTTGATTGTCGCTAATCAGGTTTTTTTGGTTCAAAAATTAATTTCATATTTCAATTTTCGACAAAAGCCGAAAGCCGCCAAATGGTCAATTGAATCGAGTCTGAATCTGAAGCCCAGTTCAAATCGAGTGTTTAAGCTTAAAATGCAAAATCAGTAAGACCAGTAGTCGCGACATGATATAAATTAACTGTTTTGACTTTGTAAAATGAAATGCGGTTTCTTTGATGATGATGCTACACGCTTACTGTTGTTGTTTTTTTTTTCCTATCTTAATCTTTTCTTTCTTTCTTTCATCTCCTCCAACCGAAACCGAAATCAACCCAATCAAATCCAATCCAATCGAAACCAATCGAACTGAAATCGATTTCAAGAAAACACAACAAATGTTAGAGCGACGGCGACAGCGACTCACTTTACTTTACTTCGCTTCACTTCACTTCACTTCGCATCGCATCGATTCGATTCAATTCAATTCAATACAATTCACTTCACTTTATTCCATTCAGTGTAATTCAGCAAAGTTTCGTTGCTTTTTTGTTACGATTTCTTTTTCATTTTTTCTTATTTTAGTATTTTTTGCTTTTTGGCTTAAATAGTTTATGTTTGTCTTTAACCAGTTTATTTAGTTTAAGTCGAATATGTTACTGATGCTGCTGCTGCTGTCGTCGTTGTTGTCTTTGTTTGAGTTGATTATGAGCTTCATGATGATTTGGTTATATTTGGCAGATGCGGCGTCGGCAACGGCAGGCGTCTCTTTGAAGCAACAGGCGTCCATCGTCTCTGCCCGAAACATAAGATGAAACATTAACTTCAGTTCCACCGTTATTTACATACCTTTTAAAAACAGTTTTAATACAAAAACCTTTATTAAGGATTTGTAAAATGTTTATATTTCCGATTCTTTCAGTGAAATTTGTCACACATATAAATATTTAGTACTATCCAACCTTAGGTTACTAAATATCCTATAAGTCTGCCTCTTCTAGTATTCGGAAATCTAAAACATAATATCAGTGAATGATATTAAAAAATAATAATGCTCTATAATACGTGTAATTCAAAGGCTGAGAGATAAACCATAGCAGCTGCAACCGTTTATATAGAATCAATTCTGATCTTATCAACTCTTCCCATAACTTTTAGTGATATTTGCCATCTTTAGTTGAAGAAATGAATTGAAAAGTTTCCCCATCATATTTATGGTTTCAATGTTTTACGAGTTAAACATCAAATGGTTTATGTTGGAGCAGAAGAATGAACTCTTCGTGATACTGATTATTTTCACAAAAACTAAGATGGAATCAAATCCAACATCTCTCATCATTGCAATAATTACAACAAATTGAAAATACAATACTTATTGAAGATGAAGATGAAGAGTATAAAATAATCACCGAGAACCACGTGCAAACGTGGCATTTGCATATGTATAGCAGCTATAGGTACTGAACTGAAGGCGCCCAATAATAAAATTAAAAAAAAAAACAACATATAAAATTTCCAAATCCAATTTTTATACATTTTTTTTTTTTTTTTTGAAATCATTTAAATTAATAATTTAAAAAACTACACAAAAGACACAACGGTAGTAGGCCGAACGATTCAATTTTAATGATTTGCTTTTATATTGATTATAGTATTTTCTGTTATTTTTGTTTATTTTTTTTTTTTTTTTTTTTTGTTTTTTTAAAATTAAATATTTTAATACATGTTGTATATTTATTTATTTATCTATCTGTCTATCTTTCTATCGTTCAATCGATCGGTCGATCGATCGATTGTTCATTTGTATAAATCGTATTAATTTGCTTACTATTAAGAATTTATTATGAAATCTGCACATTGTTTGTTTTGTTCGATTTTATTTTGTTTGTTTCTGAATGCGATTTAAATTTTTAATTACTTTAATTTAGTTGTTGATTTTAGTTTTCGTTTATTGGGACTCTGATTTTATTATTTTTATCCCCCTCATATTTTTTTTTATATTTGTAGCGCTGCCGACAACAGATTCAAAATGATAAGAGGTACAATTTACATTTCAAATCGGTTTATTGATATACATATTTTGGTATTATTGTTGTTAAGAGCGGCAGCCGAGTTGTGAATCAAGTTTTTATAAAGCAGTTTCTAATTGATAATGAAATCAAATCTTTATTTAATCCATTAAAAAATTGAGTGGGATCTCCTTAATGATGTTGTGTAATAATAAATACATATAATAAAAGGGTCTTCACTAAAAGATTGAATTGATCTTAATAATTTAAGTTAAAAATAGTAATTTTCTGGGATGGGAACAAGTTATAAATACATATATGTATTATACTCGTAATATCAATGAAGAAGTTATAAATTATATTGCTTGAGATTATGACAGTTGCCAAAATACAAAATACACATAATCACTTAGTATCATTCATTTCTACCTAATTGTAAAACTAAATTTCTTTTACCTAAGATTCTTTCTATCATATTGTAATTTTATTTTAAAATGGTTATAAGTAATTTCTAATCCCTCTTGGGAATAGTCTATCAAGTGTTTAAGGACTTAGATTATGTTCTCTTACTAATGATATTTACTTAAGATTTATTAAATTCTACCAATTCTACCACAAGACCTTGTGGTTTGGTAATAGACACAACATAACACAATTGAATTTGTGTACCTTATTCTACTTAAACGTATGTATTTTGTAAACCATCTCACGTATTGCCTTTATTTGTTTAAAAATCCTTTTGTAAGATCTTAAATCAGAGATCATTTCATTCTCTTTATGCTCATTACTTTCGAATGTTTATCTAAACTTATGATCATCTCCTACTATCCCTATGAAATATTGTGATGTATGTAGTTAGTATGATATTTACCGAAAATGATTGTTCATTAAAGTGTTTCCTATCTTTTATTATTGTAGTTGTAAGTATATTGAGATGATAATTTGAATAGCTTCAGTGCGTATCTAGTTTAGATAGATTTGTGCTTAGAATTGAATTTTAACCTTATGAAGTTTCGGTTGCCGATTATTTCTTCATTACCATTTCTATGTAGTCATAGGTTGTCATAGTCGTCGTCGGTTCGGTCTTTCTTAGCATCGTCGGATCAAAGCGTTGATCTCTCTGATCTCACACGCTTGTTCATCACATGTATGAATGTTGGTCGGTTGAACACTTTGATGTCCTAATTGGTTTATTACTTTGTCGGCATCTCTCTCATTTGTTGTTCTTCTTCTTCTTCTTCTTTTTTTTTGTTTTTGTTTTTATTGCGTTCACTGTTCCAACTTCTTCTTTAACTTCAATTTCAACGTCATGTATCTTGTATTTAGTATGTAGTATGATGTACTTTATTTCATTTTTTGGTGCGTTGCTTCTTCTTTTTCTTTTCCACTTGGATTTTTGTTGTTTGTAGTCTGTCTGCCTGTATGTCTGTCTGTCTGATTGTCTTCCAGTTTGTCTGCCTGTCTGCTTAACTACTTTGTTTTATTATCGGTGTCGATTGTTGTTTCTGTTGCATGTAGTATAGTAAGTCAAGCTCAAATAAACCAAAGTAAGCGGTGTTCGTGGCAAATGCGCACGCGCAATGCACACGAGTTACGTCGTTACGTTGTCTTCTGTTGTCTTATATTGTATTGTATTGTGTTGTGTTGTGTTGTGTTGTTCCCCATCTTCTCATTCGCCTTCTTCATCTTCATCTTTTGCGAGACACTCCTTAGCTTGACTTAACTCTTGTCCGATATCAGCATTATTTGTCATTCAATGCAACTCCAACATCGTC
Source organism: Amiota mariae (assembly GCA_035041805.1). Classification (NCBI taxonomy): domain Eukaryota; kingdom Metazoa; phylum Arthropoda; class Insecta; order Diptera; family Drosophilidae; genus Amiota; species Amiota mariae. Next base: position 626,278 of record JAWNKV010000332.1, on the reverse strand, counting down.
GTCATCTGCCTGACTGCATGGCGGCAATTTTACACAATTCTTTACTCACAATGTTCTTGTTATGTCGTTGTTGCTTTAGGTCACTGAGTCATATCGTAAATTTACGTTCATATTACAAAGAGGAATAAGTCTTCCTTCCTTCATCCAATTTATTTCATTCATTCATCCCATTGCATTCCATCATCATTCATTCATAAACAAGCAACTACTTACCAAGAAACCAAACCAAATCACCAAATCGCTTACAGCTTTCTTAACGAGCCTCGCTGGTGGCCCCATGAAATCAACCAACCATTCGAAACTTGTGATCTTAACCGCTCGACAAATTCGAATTCGAAAAAAGCCTAATATTGATTTCGTTTAGTAGACCAAAATGAAAACTCAATCAATAATCATCATCAGTATCAACAGTAACAGTAACAGCAACGGCAACAGAAACAGAAACATCGCCCACGTTGTTTTTAAGCCATAAATCTTATGGCAATTTGATGTGTATGCCCACTATGGATGATGATGATGATGATGATCACTGATTATTCTCTTCCAAATAAAGCAGCACTTCCTATTTGGACCATCTATAATATTTAATTTTAAACTACAATTTCAAAAGAAAGTTGACTCTTTTCAATGAAACTAAGAGAAATTTATTAAGAAATCCTTCTTCAATCATATTGACCGAAGGCTGAAGACCGACAAAGTTTTAGACGGAGAACGTGTGTGTGTCCACGTTGGATGCGTCGACTTTGGTACGAGTGATGCGACTATACGAAGTGTTTTGACAGTATGACACTTTGGAACGAATTCCAATGAAAATCTTCAATGTCTTTTCCATTGTAAGCGGCATTTTGTTATTGATCGGACGAATGGACCAACAAAACAAAAGATCGAACAAAATATGTTATAGCTTATATCCCGCTGTTGTGATCCAAACACAGCAGGCTATCATCAAACACCACCCGGGAGAGAGAAAAGTTGAGAGTATGTCTGTCGCTCTGTCTGTCTATCTGTCTCTCTGTTGGTCTGTCGGTCTGTCTGTCTGTCTGTTGAGCTGCATAAGAGAGACACTTAAAGAATGGCTATGCTTCAACGGAATGCAACTCAAGAGATACCGCCGACGATGACGATGACGAAGAGGATGAAAAAGTTGACGATAATCTACGCATTGTTGTCGTAGCCGTTGTCTTTGTCGGTCCTTTTGAAGGACCTCACAAACCCTCTCATATGCAACTGACTGAATCACTTTGCCACCACCACACCTTGATCATTCGCTCACTTTTACTTGCCTTCCTGCCTTTGCTGGCCTTTTGTGTTTATGCAAAATACAATACAATAAAAGGTAACAATGCAACATGCAACATGCAACAACACAATTCACTACTTCATTTATTTAACAAAAACTTAAATGAAATTAAATACTTAGTACTATAGTACGTATTGATGCAGATAAGTATGTATGTATGTATGTACAATGATAGATACTAAGATACAATAATACAAAGAAAAGGCGACAAATTCCGCTTGTTAATCAAGTGCGGTCGCATTTTGTGATCATCATCTTCTTCCGTCCACTCAGTCACAAACTAAAACCAAACCAAACCAAACCAAGCCGAACCGAACTAAGCCTCAACGAAACGCATTCATATGTACATATGTAGTATCTATATCTACCTTATTACAAGTACAAAAATATGTATATACGAATATACGTACATATATCTGCGTGCGTATCTGGCTGGATATCTGAGCAAAGGTGTGACAAGTCAAGGGATTTCATTTTTGTTTTGTTGCATTTAACTTGTTTCTGGCGAAATACGTATATTTAAATGCAAGATTATCGTAAATACTCAGCAGAGAAGAACAACAAAAGCGGCAACCAACATTAATGAAACAACAAAACATTTAATCCTGTCCTATGAAATTTTATCCTTGCTGAATACAAATCTTTGATCATTTGCCGCAGTTGGTGTGAGAATGTGGCAAAGAAACAATTGTAACTTTACACATGAACTTTCTTAATTCTTTACTGGTTAAATTATGGAAAATATCTTCTAAAAAATAGGAAAAGCCATGTCAGACAGACAGACAGACAGACAATTAATGCTAATCCCTTATGACCAACAAAATCATCATCATAGGCAAAGTAAAATCTAACGGTGGTAAAAACAGACAAAATCAAAAGGAAACAATATGAAGAACAATTTGAAATTATTGCAGCTGCATCTCAAATCCAATACAAGCGTCAAATGGAAGGAGGAAAGTGGAGAAGAATGATGGTGAAAAAAGAAAGAAAGAAGAGTAACAACATCAAAAGCAACACTTGTTATTCTCAATGTCGGCAGCCACAGAAGTCAAAAGTTGAGCCAAAGACAAAATGTTGATAGGACTGAAGGTGATTGTGATGGTAATGGCAGTGGTAGTGGTAGTGGCAGTAGAAGAGGCAGTGGTGGTAACGATGGTCCCGGCAACAAAAAAAAGGCAACAAACAACTGAGCAACAGGTTGTTTTTGTTCTTGTACTACTTGAACACTATTCACTCGAATGCGATGTTGTTATTGTGGCTACTACAAACTGTTGCTGCTGTTGATTCTTTTGAACTAAAGTGCTTTCTCGCGGCAAAAGACAAGACAAGACATGGTAAAGTCAAGTCAAGTCAAGACAAGAAAGGTAACAACAACAACAATAGCAGCAGAAACATCAACAACAACAACAAAAGCCACACCAATAATAATAATGACTGCTTGCACTCTTCAACAGACAAACGTTAAGATTGTAATAACCATGTTAAAAGCAATTTACGTTTAAAGTGCTACCGTGATACGCCGCTGATGCGTTTCTTGATTAAGAATGAGTTCGGGACTGACTGACTGACTGACTGACTTAACTTGACTCAGTTCAAACTTAGGTTTGAACTAACTCCATGAAGAAGAGAAGGGGGGTCAAGGCAAGTGCGGTATTCAAGTGGCAGTGAACAGAGAGAGTGAGATTGTGTCAGAAGAAAGAAATGTCTGGATGGCTGGCTGGCTTAGCTGATAATCATGATGATGGGGAAAACAAATTAAGATGATGTTGATAATAATGAGAATTATTCGATGGCCATAATAATTACTATAATGATGAAGTTGAGAAAGGCAAAGTGTTTGTCGTCATTTGGCGTCAATCTTTTGGCTGTTTTTGTAAATTATCAAAAAAGAAAATTAAAAAAAAGATTGTTTCCATATGTACAATCTTACACTTCTTAAAAGATTTGCCACAAAATTTTCTATTAAAAATTTAATACTAGGAACTCTAGTGAAATTAGGAAGAGGAAATAAAGTGTACTTCAGTACACAATAAGATATATGATGATTACAATTTCAGAGCGTCTAAATAAATAAATCAGTTTTTTATAATTGTATTGTATTGTACAACGTATATACATACATACATACATGTACGTATATTGTATGACTCTTGGATGGATTGGAGAAGATAAATTAGATTACTATGAACAAGGTTATTACAAATGCTCAGATGGTTTATTGTTTTTAATAAACATAGTAGTCCTAGTCTTGGATCTCCCAGGCAGTCAGAAAAACAACACATTATCTTTATAATATATCTTAATATGTGTGCATGTACAAACTATATACTTATATGTATATACTCTTGATCCCATATGTATATTTACACTGATTTTAGATATTCTTAGAAAACTACCGCAAACGACCTTTAGACGTTATCAAAGCCCGAACCCGAAGCAAACATAACAAACTTGTGGTTCGGTTCTCTTACAAAAATATTGTACATACTTGTTATTATTGTTGTTATGTTCCATTCCAAATTGTTTCAGTCATGTGCTCTCCCACTGTTTTTCAAACTCTCTTGGGCTTTTTCTCTCCCAATCTCATATACGTAATCATATTTAGTTGGTCGCTCATGACATGGCAAGGCATCATGCTCTAACTACTATAATTCAATAAACCAAAGTACAAAAACAAAATCTCGGTCGCTCTCGGACAACATCAACGTTGTCTTTGTCGTCGTTGTAGTTGAGTCGACATTGGCGTCGGCGGCGTTTTCCTTAAGATCGTCTCTCGTCGCAACCGCAGAAAATTTGACGGCACACTTTGATGTTCGAAATGGCGTGTGCCTCAGTGCAGAGATTTAGCTTTGATCTTAGCCGCCACAAGCGCAAACACACACATACATATATATATGTACAACATACTCACTGTGATTGTCGACCATACCCCGAATGCGTCTCTCGCTGCCACCATCGTTGTCATTTTCGTCGTCGTCGCCACTGCCGAATGATGGCGAAGCATGCAACGGCAATTTGGAGCGTGTTTGATGATCGCGTACATCGTATATTATTCGCAGACAGATACAACAACACAAGAGAGAGAACTTGTAATGTAATTGTATACAAAAGAGAATACAGAAATACTCAAATCAGCCAACTAAACAAATAACCGATGTCCAACAGGTGAGTGAGTTAATGCGGAAAGCGCGCATAGATAGTTGTTTTTTTTTTAGCTTTGTTGTGTTTTGTTTTTTCTCTAATTTTTCTTCTTATATCTGATTGTTTCAGCTTCATTAAACGCTCGCAGCTAAATGATGATAGAAAACAATTTTGCAGTAATTGTGTTTGTTATCTTTCCTCTCTTTGTCTCTCTACTCTATTAAACTCTTCACAATGTTATGGTAAAATTAGTTAGTTGTGCTAGAAATCAGAAAATGATGAAAAACAGAAAACGCGATATTGACGCTAATTATGTAGCTTCGAAAACATCTTCTCCTCAAGAATCAGAATTCTCGGTCACCTGTTCATTTTCCCACGTTGTTTCTTCCAAAACATCTTCACCATATTGTGTCGGTGGTTTAATTTAAGGAATTGTGGCAAATTCGCAAATCGCCACCTGCTTGAGTTTTCAATTCCACAAGTATAAAAATACCGACTTCAAAGGACCCTCCTGCTTCTATTCCTTTTTCTTCTTATTCTTATACTCTTTTGTATTGTTGTCATCGTTTCGTAATTTTTATAGCTTATTCTATTTCGCCTTTGACTTCTTGCCGCCTTTTATTCATTTGTCGGTCGATCTTTATATTGTAGTATTTGACCTCAGTTCAGTCACGCTGTAAAGGCGGGCTGCCTTTCTTCACCATCGCATTCGATCAGTATCATGAAGATGAGATCATGCCATTTAATGACCTATAAAAGGATCAAACAAAGACCCTCAGTCAAAGGAACGTATTGTAATTTGGCCTTGTCTTGGTTTTTATCCTTTTTTAAGATTTTTTTTTTTTTTTTTTTTTTTTGAGATCTTTGAAGTGTCCCAATTAATACACGCAACTGTCGATAAAAATCATAATAAAGTTGTGCATTAAGAGCATAGAATCTTAATTGGTTTTCGGTTTATTCATTCGATTTGCCTTCTTCGTTCAATTTCTATATTCGCCTTTATTTGTTCGTTCGTGTGTTTGAGGCTCCTTTATTACGCTCATCTTTTCTTGACCTCTTAGTGTCTTGTTCTTGGTTGTTGGTTACGAATAGTATATGTATTCTCTTCCATATTAATGGCACATCTGTTTGGCTTAAGTTGTCGAGGGATTTATGCATGAGCGGCAAGGACTTTGAAGTTGTTGGCAGCTCCGCCGCAGCCACTTGTTGTGTCTTCAAGGCTGCAACTTTCGTAATTCTCAAGTCTGGAAGTAACGTAAACTTTCTTGAGCTTACCCCAATTTTATGGATGCTAGTGACTTTCTTAAAGTTGTGACTTTAAATAGTTGCTCCAGTTTGATCCAGTTTATGCTCTCGGATCTCAACTCTTAAGCCAAAATGTTGCCTCACTACCTGTCTCTCAACTCAACACAACTCAACTGAACTCATCTCATCTCATCTCAGCTCCCTGTTTCCTCTTCGTAATCATCCTCTTCATTTTTACTCACTTTTCAACTTCTTTATCTTCTTTATACTGCTGATGCTGGTGCTGCTACTCGCGACTGCTGATCTCTTGCAGTAGCTTGCGTCTTCTTCATCTTCAATTGCTGTCATAGCCACTGATGTAGTTGTTGTTGTTGTTGCTGATCTGTTGCTGCTGCGGCAAGATAAAACACTTCGGCTATGCTTTGATGCGGCCAAAATCAAAGACGCCGATTGTTTACATAATAGTGGCCTTTGAAACGGAACAATAGAATGCCAGGATCAAAGCTGCCGACCGGTTTAGCGATCACTCGCTCATTCACTCATTTACTCACTCACTCACTCACTGGATCGCTTGCTTAGTATTTCATCCGTTACATTTTGTATCTTCTAGTAAAAGTAGTACGTATCTGTTGCTGTTGTATCGGTTGTTGCCACAGCTGGCTTTTGGTGTTGTCATTTTTTGAGTTCTTGTTCATGCTGCTGAGTAATTTGTCTTAATAACTTGTTTTTACTATTTGCTGTTCCTATTCCTTAAGGGCAATTCTTGTAGCTTTTTGTTCTTAAAGTTCAAAGGGTTTCTAGCTACAATTTTCGGGATTCTTTTTATATGTCGTACATGTCGTATGGTGAATATTATTTATTTAAACAAACCTCTAACTAGATAAAAACGCAAAGCAAACCAATAAAATAAAATAGAATCACTCATTTACTCATTTATTCATTCTCTCATTTCATGCGCATCTATGCGCTTGCGGCATGTGTTTAAATACGCGACAGCAAAAGCTATTTTACCGCGCTAATTGCTGCTGCTGCTACTGCTCTACCAGACCTTAAATGCTACCGATCAGTAAATTGGTAAGTAAGTAAACGATTGCCATCGGCCAAGTTAAGAACCGCAGACTCTAAAAAACAATCGACAATGCCGCCGCCGTTGCCAATGTTGTCGTCTTTTGCCGCCAAAGCAAAACAAATGAGTGTTAATCTCCGGAGATACTTTGTATACTATTGTACATACATAGTTAATATAAGAGCACAACCAAGTACTACTCTCTTCATACACATAGATAGATGACCGAGGACCGAGGAGGTTATAGGAGACGATTACATTCCCGCGGGCCGGTTTGCCGCTTTAATAATTGCGTGTTTTTAATGCATAAATATTGACAAAACAAGCAGCTCTGGGATTTACTGCCAGCAACAACAGCAATAACAACAGCAATGGCATTGGCAACAAGAGATACTCATACTATTGTAGATACACCTAAGGTAGGCTTCGTTTCATTTCGTTTGATCTATAATAGGTAACCATGGCATATGTTCGAGTGCATTGTTGTTGCTGTTGTTAGGCAGGCAAGCAGGCAGGCCTAGGTTCATAAGTATTGTAGTTGAAATGCTGTAATTTAGCAACTAATCAGCGCAAAACGCTGCCAAACGTGATTACGATGCGTTTTCTCTACTACTTGAGGTGATCTCTTTTACCCCCTCCCTACCTCCCTCCCTTCCCTAGCTCCCACTCTCTATATCTTCAATGGTTGATGATGATGACTTTCAAGTTGCCGCTTTTAAAATTTCAAGTTCTTGAAAAGCCGCCAGCAAAGTAGTCGTCGTCGGCTTTGCTGTAATAAAACTTCATTTACTAAGATCCAGCATAATGATAACCCACTTAAATAGGCTTTTTATTTTGAATTTTTTTTCCAACTTTGAATTTAGGCCTAATTTTCGCTTCGAGTTTTACGATTCGATAAATTGCTTAAACAAAAAACAAAAAAAAAAACAAAAAAATGAGAATAAAAGAAATTTATTTTGTTTTGTTTTGTTTTTCTCTTTGATTTGCAAAATAATGTTTATTACCTGTGACAGAGATAAAGAGGCTTTCATCGTGATTCTTAAACTTCGGTTGATTTTCCTTTAATTTTTATGTATTATGAGAGGTGGAGAATTAGTTCCCAAAAAGCCAAAAATTAAGAAAAAACGTAATATTTCGGCAACGATTTTAACCATTTTGAATGCGACTTAAACTTCGAAATCGACGACTGATTTCAAAAACCAAAAACCTACTCCAACGACTCACTCCACCACCAATGACAACGGCAAACATCAAAGCTAAAGACTTTTTAATGATCTGTCATTAATTGAATTTGTATATAAAACTTATGAGAAGGTAGCATAAAGGTCTGAAGAGGGCGAGGGAGGGGACAATCTTAACTCTAAAAGCCCTCGAAACAATGGTTGGCTTATTTCTTTTATCGAACAAAAAACAAATGATTTCGCTTTCACACTTTTATTTCTTTTACCCTCTCTTGAAAAGGAGAAAAAGGCCTCTTATGATATTATATTTATTTGTTTTTTTTTTTTTTTAGATTTATACAATTAGATAAGTTCCCGTAAGTAATCGGGGTTGAGTTGATTGAATTTTTGTGTTTTCATTTCTTACAAAGACAAACAAAAATCTCCGCCAAATTCCAAGAAAAATAAATAAAAAATTATTAAAATTGAAAGCCGAAATTTTTGAAACCAAAATATTATGCAAATTTAGTAGATTTGGTGATCCCATTAAAAAATATGGTACTCAATTGCAATTATACTAAATCAGAATTAAAATTAAATTAAAAATCATTGAAAGATTAAAAACAACTCGAAATTATTGTACTAAAACGTAAGACTTAAGCAACGAACATGCAAAATTTACACTTCACCAAGAAAGCAAAAGCAAAAAAAAAGAAATATGCAAAGAAATATTTATGAATTAATAACGAAGCAAACATCGACGCCGACGTCTTCGTGAATATGAAGGAAATAAATTAAAACAAAAAAAAACCAAAAAAAATGTGCAAAATTTTAAATGAGATCGAAGAAGATGGGTGACGGCGGTGGTGTGGTGTGTTGAGAAGCATATTAAAAACCAGAAGCATTTTCGGCTTTTCGATTTATCCGATCTGAAACGCAGATAAAATCGCTTTTGAACGGTTAATACGGTTATTAACAAGTAGCCAATAAAATCAAATGATGATGATGGCGATGGCGATGATAATGATGATCATATGATAGAAATGACAAAGAGTATGAAGAGGGTACTGTGTTAAGTACCGATCGTCTGAACGATTATGTAGAAAACATGATTTTATCATTGATACATCTCAGTTGCTTCTTGAATTTGGTTTCAAAAAAACTGATTTGAAGTTTGACTCTATTTCATTGGATTTGTTAAAAGACAAACAAAATTAAATAAAATACATACATATGTTATTTTTATGCTGAAGGAAGCTTAAACCTGGGAAGAAATCAAATTTAAATATGTATTTGCCTGAAATAGCATAAAAGTAAAGCAATTTGTATGTATTTAGGTATTTAGAAGATTTACAATACTAAAGAAGATTTATAATTATTTCAAAGGTTCTTAGTTCTAAGAAAACCAATGAATTCTTAATGGTACCAAAATGATTATTAAATAAAATTTAAATTTATAGACAAGAAAATTCATTTTTAATCAATAAGAAATTCAGTGGTGGTGGTGGTCTTAATAAGATGGGTAAATTGTAAAGCCTTTGATTAATATGGGTTGTAAATCATTGAAGTATTTATTATAGGAAACTACAATGAGGATAAAAGTATAATTTGTGTGTTGCCAAAGGAAAATTTTCTGCGAAAACCAAACCTTCTAATTTATTTCAATTAATTACTTATTCTATATTAACATGATTGTAAGGAGCACAACTTTTGGATAATAAGAGTTTTATGATATTGCTTATTACAAGGAACCGATAATTTCTCATCTCTTCACAATTATCATCATACACATCCATAAAGGTCATCCCAATATAACAGGAAAAATGCAAAATGTGAGAACATTCTAATGTCTTTCAAAGCGAAAACTGTTGAAGGGAAACTTTTATCTCATCCATAATTGAAGAGTTCTTTATGCATATTAGAATCTATCAAACTATTTCAAAAAGAAACTTTAGTCCACTGCGATTCCTCTTTCATATTGTTTATTATTATGGATTTGGTTCTAAGCAAAATTCATGATTATGATAAACAACAACTTAACTATCATACTCACAATTGCAACTTCTTGCAAAAATGAAAAAGAGAGAAAACAAATTGATACGAGAGAGTATCTTTGTAACATGTTTCACTTCCAAAATGTTTCAAAAACAATATCTTCTTTCCAAAATTGTATCTCACTCGTTTTGTTGTTTCTCTTTATGAAATTTGTATCTGTTGTTGCATGAGTGAACTAAAAGATATTTTTAGTCACAACAGCGAGCGAATGGTAAAAAAGATGCGAACGAAGACTTCACTTTCTTAGGAGTCGCCTCAAAAACTTAAGTGAACACGAAATGCCAGCCGAAGGTAAATTTCATTACGCGACGAACATTCATTGAAGGCAGACGTGTGCGTTTCCGACGCGATATTTAATAAAAATTTAATGTGAAAAAATTAAAAATAAATTCATGTAGAAAATAAAAAATATTTGATTGATCGATAAGTGAATTTATTCAAAAACAATACAAAAAAATGATTTCAATTAATTTATAATATAAAATAATAAGAAAATGTTACATAAAAAGTGTTTAAAAATTCTAACAGAAAAAAGAATTAATTAAAAATTTTGAAATGAATTTTTGAAAATACTTAAAACAATGAAAAAATTCATTTAATTTATACATTTTGTAATTAAACAAAAAAAAAAAAAAATTTAAAATTATTTAAATCAAATTGAAAAAAAAAGAAAATATAATCATGGCAGCTGAACAAATTTTCAAAATGAAAGTCAATAATACAAAAATAACAAAAACAAAAAAATGTTTATTAACAAAAACACCAACAATAGCAAAAACAACAAAAACAACAAACTCAACATCAACAATTATAGGAGCACCAACAACGACGAAAACAAAAACAAATCATTGGATTAAACAACATATATTTAAGCAGGTGAGTTTTGTGTTTTGTTAATTCTTTCATCTTTTCAATATGCAAAAATAAAACAACAGATCCAAGAAAAACAAGTTCAAACATATTTTAAAAAAGCCTATTTTCGTTCGATCTCATGCTTTGTTAAGACAACAAACAACAACCATCAAAGTGACCGACATATAGCCAACAACAACAACAACTACTACTTCTACTACAACAAAAAAAAAAATAATAACAATAACAGCAACCAGATCGAGCATAAGAGTGAAACAGTAGCACATCAATTAAAATTAATAGCTTCCGACTTAAATCGTCGGTTGAATCGCGTTTAAATCGCCTTTACCCAAGCAAAAGCCGCGTCGAATTTAAACGCGTTTCGTATGTACTATATATGTACTACAATATATTGTACAAAACAATTTTATTGAGAGAAGATAGAGAGACGAGATGCTATTAACATAAAATGAAGGAAATGGGAAGAAGTTTAAAACTTGGTCAAAATCAATTTGAAAATCCTTTGAAGATGAAGACACGCTTTTGTTGCAACCATGAAAACAAAATTGTAACTGGCGGCGGCAAGCAAATGAAGAAAGGCTATGAGTTTGATCGAACTCAACTTAACTCAACTCGAAGGCTTTAAAAACACAACAGAAATCCCTCATCAATTGTACAACAACAATATCGACAACAACTAAAGTACGGCAACAACAAAGTAAAATAAAGTAAAGTAAAACTTGGCGGCATTGCACATTTGCCTTTTAAGACACAATCATCATCATCATAAGTCGTGGCGGCACGAACGACGACCGACAACCGACGATAAACGACTTCATTGGCAAATATAAAAATACAAAGTAAAGGAAAAAAGGCCTCAGCCAATTTTATAAACATTTAACCAATATCTTCTTCGTCTTTGAGTTGAAAATAAAACTCGATCGATCGATCGAACGAACGAACGAACTCACATACTCGTACATATGTACATACATAGTTGCTACTGTTTTCAAAGCTAAGATCAATGAGATGTAGGTATACCACATGATGATGATTCCACTTCATCTTACCCTTCCCCATTGATACTTAGTAGAGGCACCACTAATATGCTGAAACCACCCCGTGGCGTCGTTAAGGCCATCTATCGTCTTTAAGCTCGACATGCCGCTGCTAATATGTATTTCTTTAAAAGGTAGAAAACCGCTCGTAACCAAATGAATAACTACATGAAGAGGTTCAACATGATGAAAATGAAGAAAAAGTAAAAGATATAAAAATACAAAACAACAAAACAACAGCAATGGCAACGGCAACAAGTTGCCAGACAGTCAGATAGTCAGGCAAACTGAAAGACAGAAAGAAATACAGACAGACAGAAAGGCAGGCAGATCGACAGATTCAAGCCAAGCAAGAGTTGCGGCTACTTTTGCTGCTGCTGCTGCTGCTGCTTTTAAAATCGCTTCATTCACCTTCTTCTCTTTTGCTATAGTGAAGCGAACCCTCCTCCCTTTCACACTTTGATCCATTTGACCATATCTCGGCGTTCTTCTTTAGCCTGTTAAGATTGTTATTGGTGTTGTTGCTTTTGTTGTTTCTGCTGTTGCTTTGCAACATGCCGCAAAGCCGCTGAGTCGGCAAAGTACAAAGCCAAAAACGGCACGGGTTTAGCGCGCTTAGCGTAAGATACAAAAACAACAGCAACAACAACAACAACAGCGACAGCAACAAAAGACGAACACAAACATGTCAGCCAGGTATTTATAAAGATAGAAAGAGAACGATTGAGTGAGATAAAAAAGGATAGCATGAGGCCATTTAAGATAACCTCGCATTTTGTTGGTCTAATAAAAGGCAAAAGAAGCAAGCGAGCAAACAACAGACAGGCAACTTGTTGCATAGCATCATTTGAAGATATGCATTATTATTGTACGAGTAGTTGTTGGTGTTGCTGTTGTTCAGATTTTAAGGTATGCTTCATTTGGTTTTAGGTTTTGAGGATATACATACATATATATATATATATATATATACATATATATATACAGACAAACAGTCTCACTGACTATCTGAAAGACAGACAGAGAGACAGACGAACAGATGAACAGACAGAAAAACAGTGGGACAGACAATGGAAGCTTTGCTTCCGAATTACCTGCTTGCTAAATGCATGCAGCAATGCGCTTCAACTTCATTTTGATCATTCATTCCATGGACAAACATAAAAGTATAAAAGGCAACAGCAAACAACATTTCCTTCTAGTCCTCTTTTATTTCTTCTTGTTAAATTGCATTTACTTGATCTGCTTTCTGTTGCTTTTATTGTTCAGCAGCCTTCAGCGTTATTTTCATGCCATAAAAAGGTATTAAATTACTGCAACAAACAGGTGCAACAATATCTTTGTGTGTTGTTGTTCGCGCTTGCTTCACCTTAAATTTGTATCCTATCATATCCCATCGTATAATCTTTATGTACGTGTATCTCATATTTAGCATAGACCCTAGACAGATCGGCGATTCAACATGAAAAGTGAGAAAAGTTCTTCTAGGAAATTTCTATTTCTCCTTTAATTTTGTCAAAGAAAAAGAAAAATATTCTTTACAACAATAAAATAAGAAAATTAATAATAGTAATAACAAGAGCGCAAAACATCTTTGCTGCGACATGAACACTTCATATGGAACTTACATACTTGTACATACATTTTACAACTTACATTGAATGTCCATCGTAATGGTTGATGGAGAACAACATAAAAGTATTTTGCCGTGCCGTTTGCGATTTGTTTTTTTTTTTTTTTTTTTTGCTTTTGCCTCTTTGCTTTGTCGGCAAGGTAATTTGTGTCCAATTGAGGTCATGAATAATGCACACACCAACCAGATCGACTTCATTCCGAAACCGGACCAGACGACACCAGGCCACAACAGATCAGATCCGATCAGTTCGAATCGAATTGTTTTGTAAGCCAAGTCAAGCCGAGCCAAGCCATGTCAAACGAAAGCAAGCATGTAGCTAAAGTTGAAAAATTCTTTCAATAAAAGAAAATGTTCCAGTTCATGTTCACTGTCTCTTATCTACTCAATTCTCCTGCTGAGATTACCAACTGTGTATTGTTCAGTGTTTAAGCGATTTATTGATAGATTTCCATTAGTCAATTATCAATATGAAATACAATATTGTATATCAATCTCGGTAGCTTAAGACTAAGCGAGTTTTGTCGGCAGCGTTGGCGGTCTTTCTCATGAAACAAATTATAAATTAGTACAAGACGCGTGCGCGCATGTTTCTTTTGAAATGTTTAGTGAGGTGATTGATTGATAAACTGTTCTAAGATGCCTCTTTTATGTACACTGACTGACTGGATGACATTGACGTTGTCACTTGTTAACTGAGTGACAGATATCACTCAGTTCATTCATACTTATTTAACAACCACTCAGATTTCATAGCATGTAGATTGCATTGATCAGTTCGAGTCGTTGAAGTCTTGAAACTTTTTCTGATCTAGCAAAGCGGAAATCCAAAACTAAACAAAACAATTGAATTTCATTTAAGTGACTCCTTCATTTGTGTTATCGGCAAAATCTTTTTAACTTCAAAGCCCTTATGCATTTGCTACTGTTAACAGCAACAACACCGACAACTTGTAAAATATTTGTTGACTTAAAAGTTTATTTAGTTTTGTTTGCGTTTGTCAAATGTTGCATGCCACAATAAACAACAAACTAAAACAAACAGAAAACATTCAGCGGAAGTTGATTTATGCGGGGCAAATGATGTTTACATACATGAGACAGACGATAAAATAAAAAGAAATGAAAATAAAACACACTTTACTTTTCCACACTGAGTTTTTCAATTTTCTCCACTCTTCTTCTTATATACCTCGTAAAGAAATAACACACAATCAATGAAGAAATGAAAGGTGTTGTTTTTTTTTTGGATTGACAAGGTCATTATTGATTATGTTGTTCAACACTAACTCAACTAAACTAAACTGAACTGACTTTTTTTTACTTCATTTCATTTTATCTTAAGAGCAACCAACAGTGAAGTCATAAATCTTTGTAGATTTTTATCATACAATATCAAAGTATAAGAAGAAGAAGAAGAAGAAGGATTCCAGTTGCAAGCGGAAGTTAAACATTTTTTATAAATTTTGATTGATTATGAATGAGAAAACGTGATAATTTTTCTTAGTTTTTTTCCGCTTTTCATTAAAAAGTTGTTAAAAAGAAATTGCATTTTAATGAACTACGCGCTCTTTAACGATAAACACCTAACCAACATTTAAACATTGGGTAAAATATATTCTATACAAAAAATCATTTGAAATAAATCAAAAGCTAAGCAAAGCACGACAGCAGGGCGTTTACTTAATAAAAAAGAAATTAAATAATACAAAACAAAATTTGCTTCCTTCTTTGAAGCAAAAGATTTTTCAATAATTTCAGTAGACTTTGAAGAAATGAAACAACACTAGGTCTAACACTTTCAGTAATCCGAGAACTCTGATGAATGACAATAAATCGCATCTGTACACAACATGCATATGCATGGACTGACAGATGAACATGGTCAAATAGAATTTCCTCATCATTATGATAATTTTCATATACTACTCGTATACTCGTATGTACCTTATAAGATCTCGAATCCATGGTTCTATGCATTATTAGTACAAACTTCAATCCAAAGTGATAATACCTGTTCATACAACGTAGTGATGTAGTGTGAATGGTTAACAAATAACGTCTAATAACGATCACCATCACAGAGACTCATTCATTTACTCACCTACTCTCGTTCTCCCACTCTCCTCACTTCACCTCTCTTACCATCTCGACGTTCGCTCTTTCGTTTATTCATTCGCTCGGCGCTATTTGCAGCAATTAATAAAAGCCGACAATTTAATCGCAGCGACAAGTAGCAGGCGATTGGCGCTCGTTCGTTTGATGCCAGAGACAAAAACAACCGGCAGCAATGGCGTCGTTGTTCGTCATCTGTCAGTCGGTCGCCGGTCGTCGTTGTTGAAGTCTTTTATGGCGACAAACAGAGAAGGCTGCTAAGAAAAAATAAAAAGAAAGAAATATTATTAATAATCACTACGCGTAATTAATAGCGCAACTTAAGACGCTATATAGGGTAATTAAGCGGCGCTTGTGAACCTCAAACAATTTTTCTTTGATTTGATTGTTTTATTTTTTTTTTTTATTTTAATCGTAAACCTACTGCAAAGTATCAATGGCTATAACTAAAATTAAAACTATAACAAATTGAATTCATATTTAAATGGGAGCGAATAGTATGTGTAATTGAGTCTGAGTCGTCTGAGTAATTGCCTGATTGAGTGAATGAACTGGTGAGAGAAAAATTAGTGGTAGAATAAATGAGTTTCAAAATTGAATTGTTTGACAATAAATAAACTTAATAAGCAAACAATAAATTCTAACGAATTGGCGCCACATGACAAACTAAAGCATGCATCGCATTTGTGTTTGTGTATCTGACTATATTTTTTATTCAATTAATTTGTCGGCAAATGACGACAATCAAAGTTGTTTAGATAGTTTTATGGTTATAAAACTTATTAAAATATATAAATAATGTTAATAAAAATTCTTAAATCTTATAACAATAAGAATAAATAACAAAGGCGGAGAAAAAGAAAATTATGAAAATTATAAATTCCAAATGAGGTGAACTTATCAATCAAAACCCAAGACATAGACAACATTCCTTATACTTGTACTTGCATACTTGAGATAGATAGTTTAATGCCATGTCATGTTGATTGTTGTTGTAATTGTTAATATAATCGGCAAAGATCACAAAAAATCAACAAGCAAAGTTTGTAATGAATAGAAGAACTTCAAAGTTTTTTAACGTGGCAACAATTAAAATAATGACTAAGAATAAAAAATGTAACGGTTACAATGAAGTAAGAAGAAAAATGACAATGAAGGAAATTCAATTCCAATTGTTCATATACCATATATAATAGTTTTTAGTGTTGTCTAGTAACTCAAAAACTTATTCTTCTCACGAAGGCAATTCTTTATAGTAAGTTACTGGCGCTTGCACTTCTTAGGAATACCCCAGTCAATTCAGTCATCCATCCTGGGTCAACCCCATGCATTTAGCTGTGGATTCCGAAAGAATAACCTCACTGTATGGAGAGATTATAGAGTAGTTCAATTGATTAAACAAAATTGTGTACGGGAACATCCAGGGTAATGAACCAAATAATAAAATTTAAATAAAAATTAGAAAATACAATAATTTTTTTCTTTTAATTATTACCAAATTCTTTGAAGAAAGCCTCGCATTTATCACTCTCCCTTTCTATTAATTATGATCTCTATCTCTTTTCATAGTACTATCTCTGCCCGTCTATCCGTCAGTCAGTCAGTCAGTCAGTCGGGCATCACTCTGTCCATCTGTCCATCTATCCCTCTGTCAATATGCCTCTTTCACTTAATACGCTCAATGTTTTTACTTTTCCAGGCGGCTAAGATCAAAGCATCAACTTATTGATTGAAGATTAAAAATTAAATTTTAATACGATTTCTGAGTGGCTTATTTATGCTGACGTCGCGACGTCGCCGTAGGCTGAAAACGTACAACTCTCCACTCACCCTTCCCCTTCTTACCTGACCCATCCTTCTTCAATGATATATTCCTTCATTCATTGATTTACTCATTCCCTCATTCATTTATTGATTAATTTGTATTTGATTGGATTGGATTGTGAATTCGATTGGCACCAATCAAATTTATTAAATTTTAGTTCCATTTTCTCAGTAGCGGCATGTGTAGGCAATTTAATTTTAAAAATATATAATAAATTAATAACACATTAAGCTTAATGATAATATTGATGATGATCATCATAATGATGAATAAGTGGAAGATAGAGTAAAAGAAAATAACAAAAAGAAAGAATGAAATACAATCGCAACACTCACTAGAAACACATTTTTTCTTTAAAGTTCAAAGCCAAGATCGTCAAGAATGGAAAATTCAAAAAACAATAATATATAATAACAATAATAATAATAAAAGGTATGATTAATTTTTGTTGTTATATTTTTACGCTTAAATCTCTTATTGACGCTAAATATGTTGCGGCAAACAACAATTACGTCGACGAAGACCAAGAAACAACAAAACAACAACAAAAACATGCATAACAACAACGACAACAAATTGCCGTGTTATTGTTTTTATTTGCCATGCTTTACGTTTTCCATCCACTCCATCACCTTCACCCTCATCCACATCCACATCTTCATCCACATCTTTATGTTTCTTTTACTAAACACACTTCCACTTGCCATACATTCATACACACAAGCAAACTCATTCACATAGATACACACACACACACACACACACACACTAACGCAAACACAAACACTCATACACCAACATAATACATACAATGAAAAAAAGACGTGGTGCGCAGCGGCATAATTTCTTTGATCTTATCGCAAAGCTTCTTGCTCGCATTTTGATCAAAGCAAGTTTTTCCGCCAAAAAGACAAACCAACAACAACAAAAATAACAACAATAACAAAACCAAATCGTTTGAGTATGTACATGATGATGATGATGATGATGATGATGATGATGATGATGATGATGATGATGATGATGATGATGATGATGATAATGATAATGATGTGGTGAGGGAAACAAACATTTTGCTATAAAAGAGGAAAGGTTTGAAATTTCATAAAAATGCGCGCGTTTTGATTAGGAGCTGCCAACTTAGAATTAAATTAAATGTATGTAGTGCTTACTCACTCGTACACGATGAATATGGTCATGACTTGGGCATGCACGATGATTGTACAGTAATTTCGATAAATCCTGCACATCGAAATGTTATTCCAAATAAAGGATTTAAAATATACTTTAGCTCGGGTTATTATGTCCGGGCCCTTTCAAGATTTTGTTAGCTAAAGAAACTATGAATTATTGATGGATATTGGAAAGATGTTTGCTAAATAAACTGTTTCTTATCTTCTTTGCAGATATCCACAAATAGAACCAGCAGCAAACGACTGAGACGACTACGAATATCCTTACTGCCCATGCAACAATTACAGATGATGTTGCTGATACTTCTTTTGCATGTGATTAATGCAGCACCACCACCTTCATTACCCCAAGTAACAGAAACGAGTGCAATAGATACTCAACCTGTTGCTTCATCATTACTCAGTAATAACAATCTACCACCGGTTACAGAAACTGGAAGCAATACCCTCAATGCTACTTCGGATTTTTTTCGTACACTTCGTCAACGCCCAGCACTGGATATGAATATGATTCAAAGGAATTTCTTGGGAGCTACTACTAATGATCAGAATCGCGCCTTGAAGAGGGTCTTCCTCTCAAATCGTACTATTACCTGTAATGATGGCTCCCATGCTGGTTTCTATTTGCGTAAAAATGCCAATTCTAAGAAGTGGATTGTGTTCCTTGAAGGCGGCTGGCATTGTTACGATACACGATCCTGTCGTGCACGTTGGCTAAGATTACGACATCTTATGACCTCAGCTCAATGGCCAGAAACTCGAGATGGTGAGTATTAAACAATGATGAAGTGAGAAAGTCATTCTAATAATTTATATCTTTCTTTCTTTAGTTGGTGGCATTCTATCACCACAACCCGAAGAGAACCCCTATTGGCACAATGCTAATCATGTGCTCGTACCCTACTGTAGCAGTGATTCATGGTCTGGCACACGATCTGTTCTTAATGGCTCACGTGACGATTGGCGGTTTATGGGTGCGCTCATCATACGCCAGGTTATTGCCGATCTTATACCACTTGGTTTGGGTCGTTCAACTGGAGCTGAACTTTTACTTGTTGGATCTTCGGCTGGTGGTCTTGGGGTCATGTTGAATCTGGACCGAATACGTGATTTTCTTCAATACGAACGTAATTTGCAAGTGCAAGTACGTGGAGTTAGTGACTCTGGTTGGTTTCTCGATCGTGAACCCTATACACCGGCAGCTGTTGCTTCGAGTGAATTAGTGCGACGTGGTTGGAAAATGTGGCAAGCACAATTGCCAGAAGAGTGCACCAAAGCACATGAGACTGAGCCATGGCGTTGCTATTTTGGTTATCGATTATATCCAACACTAAAGAGTAAGTTTAATTTGTTATTGCACATTTTGGAGCGAAATTCTAATCCAACTTTTTTCCTTTAGCTCCTCTCTTTGTCTTTCAATGGCTTTTTGATGAAGCACAAATGCGTGCCGATAATGTGGGCGCTCCAGTTACGCCTCAACAATGGAACTACATTCATGAAATGGGTGGAGCCTTACGTTCCTCATTGGATAATGTCACTGCCGTCTTTGCCCCATCTTGCATTGGTCATGCTGTTCTGTCAAAACGCGATTGGGTCAATATTAAAATCGATGATATTTCCTTACCTTCTGCATTGCGTTGCTGGGAACATGCAACACGAAAGAAACGACATGACAAACTTAAACGCTCCACAGAAGCGACTAATATTTTGCAGCAACATAATAACCAAAGACATCAGAAACATCGCCAACGTCTACAGAAGCATAACAATCTGAACAATAGCAATAACAACACTCCTGCCCAACGCAAACATAATCAACTAAGTAAAGAGCAGCGTGAGGAACGCAAACGACGCCGTCAAGAACAACAAGCACGACGTAAGCAACGTAGACGTAATCATAATCGTAATAAACAGCACAACAACAATCAAGCCTACTCCAATGCCAATGGAAATTCGGTAAATGACACAAATTCAGAGGCTCAGAAAGAACTGCAACAGCAGCAGCATCACCACCAGAATCCGCCACAACATCAACATAAACATAATCAAAATCAAAATAATGATGAAGCCCATAGGCTACGCCAAGAACAACGTCGTCAAAGAAGGCGTAAGGCAAAACAACATCATAATAAGAATGATCAATTGCAGTATGAACAACCTGTTGATCAGCAACTGATGGCATCTCCAGCAGCATCCATTACAGTCGCAGCACATAAAACACGTGCTTCAAATACTGCTTCCACAATATCATCATCATCAACAACAACAGTCAAGCGTCGTCATCGTGTACCTCGAGTACCAGAAAAGTGTGCACTTCGTTTATTGGAACGTTGCAGTTGGCCACAATGTAATCATTCATGTCCAACCCTAACGAATCCTCTAACTGGCGAAGAGATGCGCTTTCTAGAGTTACTTACCTCATTTGGCTTAGACATTGAGGCAGTTGCTGCCGCCTTAGGCGTTGATATGCATACCTTGAACAACATGGATCGCACCGAATTGGTTAGTTTATTGACGCAACAAGTGAGCTGAATCAAATTAAGTCTTTTGGGGGTTTTGGCCACACTCCTAATTATGTGTATAGTGTACATAGGCAAGGAGAGAAGTTGATTGTAAATAGTTTCTCTTCTCTAAAATTATTGTAAATAGTAAACTTAATTAATAAGTGTCACACAAAAAAAAGACATCACCCAGTAATTTAGGAGATCATTTTATTTATTTAATTAACATGTTAAGAATATTTCATTAACGCTTACGTTTTAAATTAAAAATTTAATTTATAGTCCTTGAGAAAACCATAAGAAGGAAAGCAAAAGAGCGAAATGGCAATGGGAAATGTCAAAAAATATTTCCTGATAAACAATCAGCTATATAAACTCAAAGATTTAGTATCTGAAAGGGTAAACATAGTATAATAATTTACAAGACAACCAGAAAGAAGTATAAAGAAATGAAGAAAGGATAACAAAACTAACACAAATGCAACCACAAGACTGTTTTTTGTTTAATATTTTTTATAGAAATTACATTTAAGTAATTAATAAATAAATAAATTATGTATTTTTTTTTTTTAAGGTGTGACTTGAATATACATATTGATATAAAAAACTGTATATATATATTTTTAGTTTTTCAATTAAAACAGACTGTTCCGTCTTCATATTTATAAAAATTAAATAAATATCATTTAATTATTATTTTTTTAATTAAATTTAAAAGAATTCATCAACCTACCTCAATTATAATTTACACAATTTTGCTTAACATTTTTTTTTTTTTTTTTTTTAAATAATTATTTTATTATTATTTATTTAAAACAAATATAGCGTGTACCTGTACAACATCAACATCAACAACAAATACAATAACAATAATAATATTAATAAATACATAAATTTCTTTTGCCGCATTCCGTTCAAATAGCTTTTAATACAAATTAAATAATATAAATATAATTTATTTTTACAAATTTAAAACTCGAATCATATTTTCTTTATTTGCTAAAAATAAATACATTAAAAATTCAATGTACAGTTAATTGTATAAATAAGAAATAAATTAAGTTTAAATGTTAAATAAATTGTTGTGCTTAAATTTAAATTAAATAATTAAGCAGATTCTATTGTTAAATATTTTATTTATAATATTTTTTAGTTAACGACAAAAAGAACTTACAAGATAAGATTAAAAAAGAGAACTATTATATATTTGAATTAAATTTTTGTTGTTTTATTTATGATATTACCTAATACATATTTTGGATCATGTAGATAAAAGATTTTATTTGGATATCTTAAGTATTTGTACTTTATGTCTCATATGCTGTTATCGATAAAGCAATCGAATGTTTGTGATAGGATTAGCCAGGAATATTCAACACCAATAAACCACTAATTCAAATACCTGTGGATATAATTCTAATGATGATTTAATTTAATCTTGAGGCCATGAGATGAACCCTTACAACTTCTAGTATCGTTTGATCTATGTGTACAAAATATAATGTAAAAATAAACAGATGGTAATTTAAACAGTGTTTTGAAGCAAGCCCCGGAACGAGTTGTTACTCCGATGGTCCGATCCGCATCAAACTTTACTCAAATATTCGCCAAATTATGATAGATTTTCCCTCCAAATTTCATCAAAATCGGTAACGTGCTTTCTGACTCCATAAGGAGCATGTATAAATACACACATGTTCATATATCAGAGTACACGTATATGATATATATGAATTGTTTCTTTTCATAGAATAAATAATTTCCTTAAACATTGTCAGTTCTAAGTAAATATGCATTCATATTTTGTTCTTTGAATGAATTTTATTAAACCTTTATACAATATACAATATAACCTATTAAAGATTGTATAAAACTGAATTGTTCTTAATGCTTTTTAATGCATTCATTGTTCAAAAAAAATGTTTCAAAATATTTATAAGTTGATGTAAACCAACATTCGATTATCATTTATCACTTAATAACCATTAAGAAAATGCGTTTCTTTGCCTTATTCTTACTTGTAGCGATCATCGTGGCAGTTGCTGATGCCAGAGGCCGTAGGAAAACTCCTCCGCCCCCTTGCAGAGGACAACCACGTAAGTTAATCTATATATATATGGTAGTACATAAAATCGTTCGAAAATCCATGTTCTCTGGAAACATAAGAACTTTCGATTGAGTAATGGCATAGCAAAACCGAAAGCCTTAGTGTTCTTTGTTGTCTTATCATTAATTTATCTTTAGTTTTTTCATATTTACAAAGCTGCAGGTCTTAGTAGACATTGCTTTATCCGTTTTAAATTGAACTAACTTAAGGTTCCGGAGAACAAGCGTTCCAACAAATGCACAAATGTTCTTTAAAATCAAAACAACGTTTGCCGAGTCAGCAAGATTTAAAAGATTTATAATATGTATCCCAAGTATTAATAATAATATTCTTATTACAGCTCAACAGGTCTGCACCGGTGGTAAAGACGAAGGTACCTCAGGAAGAGGTTGTGAAAGAAATGCAAATAATAATATGTGGTATTATCATCAATCAAGTCGACAATGTGTCAAATTTAATTACCGTGGCTGTGATGGCAATGGAAACCGTTATTGCTCTAAATTGGATTGTGAGAACAAGTGTCGCCGTTAACCGATTTTAACTTATAATAATATATAATGTGTAATTTGATACAAAATGAATGTAGTTTTATTCTCTGCTTTGAAGTTCTGAACTATAATTGATCAATATGGGCAAGTACAACAGCAGAATGCCACCAAATTTGTGGATTGTTATTAAAATAATCTATATGAATCCGCTTGTACTTCGTGATATACAATAAAACGATTTATCAAGCATACTAGCGAAGTCATATTAATCGATTCAAGTTCATTCCCTTTTAGTTTATATAAGCATCTCCAACATTATAGTGATCTTGTGCACTTGATCAAGAGTGAGATTGACGATATTATTTATTGTCGTAATGTCAGTGCCAATGAGAATTGTTTTCTCACCAGTTTTGTGCATATACGTGCTCAGGAGAAATATATCATACTTATTTATCCCGCTGCGGAGCTACTACATCCCAAAATACGTGCGTATGCCATCAGGCCGGATTTAGGTGTGTGGAAGCTTCGGTCAATGGAGAATGTATGATCGTGCTTCGGTTGCCCTGCCGTAAATCCGGCTTTGACTATTATTCACACATCCAGAATCTGATCTTATTTGTTCCCTATAAATGGAATGGAGATACTAAGCATATAAGCCGGGTAGATAGAATATAGAATGAATAGGAAAGTATGGCCACCTACATAATTTTTAAACGGCTTTTTGCACGCCATTCTGAAGTTTAAACATGAAAATGTGATTATGCCAGATAATAAACCAAAGCATTCTGCGAGTAAAACGCAGAGTTAGCTTTCAGAGTCACCATTTCAGATGAAGGGTGCCCGGCGTAAGAATGATACAAAAAAAAATATATATATGAAAAAGACTAACTTTGGCTATGCCGAAGTTGTAATACTCTTCTCGCCCCTTCTAGTAGTCCGAGAGTCTTGAAATTTAGAAGGTTGTTGGATAGGGGTCAGACACTCTCCAAACTTCAGTTCCATAGTACAAAAAACAAAAAAGTTTTTCTAATAAGAACTTTCATTTGGATCCCCCTAGTGGTCCGAGGGTCTTGAAAATTATATGGTTGGTGGATATCGGTCAGAAAATTATAGTGTTCATATTTCAAGTCGATAGTATGAAAACCAAAAGAGTTTATCAAATAGGAACTTTCATTTGGATCCCGGCTTGTATGGTGGGTATCCCGCCAAGTGATCCGATTCGGCTGATTTCGACAAATTTACTGCGTATGGTAAAAAGAAAGCTCCGTGAAAAATGTCAGGTTCAAAAACTGGGGGACTAGTTTGCATAAATACAGACAGACAGACAGACAGACATGGCTTGATCAACTCGTCTTGTTGCGCTATTCACTGCGTGAAGAGTATAACAAGGAATTTTAAAAAATTAAAAATTAATTCATATTGGCCAAAACGTGTCCGAATGAAGTTCCATCAGTGTTTTCATTTTTTCCTAAAAATTAAAATTTTTGTTGGTTTTTCTTTTTCATAAAAATTAAAATTATTGATAAATTGAATAAATTAATCAAAAACATTTGCCAACCAGTCATTTTAATGCGTTGACTCTAAAATTGCAAAACATCCGAACAATTTTGCAACCCACTGTATGTATGTGTAACGTATATGTTAATTTTTTTGTTTTCATAGAATACAAAATTTCATTAAACAATGTCTGCTCTAAATAAATATGCATTCAGAAATTGTTCTTTGAATGAATTTCATTCAACGTTTATACAATACTATAAATAATAAATGATTGTATAAAACTGAATTGTTTTTAATAATTTTTAAAATTCATTATTCAAAAAATATATATAAGTTGGAGTAAACCAACTTTCGATTACCATTGATCACTTGATTATCAAAAAGAAAATGCGTTTCTTTGCCCTATTGTTACTTGTAGCCCTCATCGTAGCAGTTGCAGATGCCAGAGGTCGTAGGAAAACTACACCACGACCACCAACTACTCCAGCTACCAATTGCAGAGGAAAACCATGTAAGTTTATTTTTTTATATAAAATTCTCCAGAACGAGTCTTTGACATTGTATTGCTCCTAAACGGCTTGACCGATTTTGATGTTTGTGTTAGAGTGTGTCCGTGGATGGTTTACATTCACAATTGGTATCCGCTCAGACAAGTGGGGCCTTTACTTTCTTCATGGTCCCGGCCCCCATACACCAAAATTCGGCCCTGATAATATGTATCCCAAATATTAATACTATAATTCTTTATACAGCTCATCAGGTCTGCACTGGTGGCAAAGACGAAGGTCACTCAGGAAGAGATTGCGCGAGAAGTGCAAATAACAATATGTGGTATTATAATCACGCAAGTCGGTCCTGTCTCAAAATGAAGTTCCTTGGCTGTGGTGGCAATGGGAACCGTTATTGCTCTAAAGGGGATTGTGAGGACAAGTGTCGCCATTAAACGATTTCAACTTATAATATATTATGTGTAATTTAATACAAAATGATTATAGTTTTCTTCTCTAATTTGACTCATCTGTAATTGCTGTAAAATACATATATAAAACGAGAGAACAATAATAACAGCTCTTTATATCCGCAACACATGCCTCTGGAGTTTATATTGTACTTATAATGAATTACAGTAATTCAAAATCAGTGTTGGTCAAAGATTTTTTTGCAGCACAATATTTTAATATGTGATCACAATTGGTTTTTGGTCTATGCTTTTTGAATTTTAGTATTGGGTGGGGGTTTCTGAACTTAAATTGATCAACCCTTTCTATAGATTTAACAATAGGGACAAGTCTAATAGCAGCTTGCCATGGAATTTTTGAATTGGCCGCTTGTAAATGTTCTTCGTATTTTTTGTCAAGCATTCTAGGGAAATCATATTTATAAATAGATTCAAGTCCATTCCCTTTTGGTTTTTAAAAGTATCTTGAACATTATAGTAATCTTATGCACTTGATCAAGAATGTGATGTGTTGTCGTAATGTCAGTAGCAATGAGAATTGATTTTTCGTCAGGTTTCAGCAGACAAGTGCTCAGGAGAAATCTGCTCTGGAGCTGAAAACCATGTGTATACTATAAACAGTAGATTGAATATAGTTTCTCAATAGAAAGTAAGGCCACCTACATGATTTTTAACCGACTTCTTGGACGCCATTCTGAATTTTAAGCAAGAAAAGATGATTCTCCCAGTTGATGGCCAAAAACATTCTGCGCGAAAACTCAGAGTTAGCAGCCAGAGTCACCATTTTAGTTAAAGGAGTGGCCGGCCAACAGCCCAAACCTCAATCCGAGCGAAAATTATAGAAGGAGAAGCTTTCAAAATTTGATATAGTGCCCACCATGGAAGATTTATTCTGGGTTAGAGTATAGCATATATGGAATAATATTCCCAGTACCCATGTTCACCAATTGTTACAAAGTATGCGTAAGAATGTACACCGAAAAAAAAAATCAAGAATTGAATCATTTTTTTTTTTTTTTTATTCTAAAAGTTAAAATTTTTCTTGTTTTATTTTTCATTAAACTGAAGATTATTGGTAATTTGAATAAATGAATCAAAAACAGTTTCCAAACATATTTTGTTTTTCTCATTTTAATCCGTTCACTCTAAAAAAAAAAGTGAAAAACATCCGAACAATTTTGCAGACATCCGTGTGTTAATTTTTTTCTTTTCATCATAGAATAAATAATTTCATTAAACAATGTTTGCTCTAAATAAATATGCATTCATTCTTTGAATTCCTCTGATTGTATAAAATTGAATTGATTTTACTGCCTTTCATTACTCATTGCTCCAAAAACATATTTCCAAATATTTATAAGTTGATGTAAACCAACTTTCGATTACCATTGATCACTTGATTATCAAAAAGAAAATGCGTTTCTTTGCCCTATTGTTACTTGTAGCCCTCATCGTAGCAGTTGCAGATGCCAGAGGTCGTAGGAAAACTACACCACGACCACCAACTACTCCAGCTACCAATTGCAGAGGAAAACCATGTAAGTTTATTTTTTTATATAAAATTCTCCAGAACGAGTCTTTGACATTGTATTGCTCCTAAACGGCTTGACCGATTTTGATGTTTGTGTTAGAGTGTGTCCGTGGATGGTTTACATTCACAATTGGTATCCGCTCAGACAAGTGGGGCCTTTACTTTCTTCATGGTCCCGGCCCCCATACACCAAAATTCGGCCCTGATAATATGTATCCCAAATATTAATACTATAATTCTTTATACAGCTCATCAGGTCTGCACTGGTGGCAAAGACGAAGGTCACTCAGGAAGAGATTGCGCGAGAAGTGCAAATAACAATATGTGGTATTATAATCAGGCAAGTCGGTCCTGTCTCAAAATGAAGTTCCTTGGCTGTGGTGGCAATGGGAACCGTTATTGCTCTAAAGGGGATTGTGAGGACAAGTGTCGCCATTAAACGATTTCAACTTATAATATATTATGTGTAATTTAATACAAAATGATTATAGTTTTCTTCTCTAATTTGACTCATCTGTAATTGCTGTAACATACATATATAAAACGAGAGAACAATAATAACAGCTCTTTATATCCGCAACACATGCCTCTGGAGTTTATATTGTACTTATAATGAATTACAGTAATTCAAAATCAGTGTTGGTCAAAGATTTTTTTGCAGCACAATATTTTAATATGTGATCACAATTGGTCTTTGGTCTATGCTTTTTGAATTTTAGTATTGGGTGGGGGTTTCTGAACTTAAATTGATCAACCCTTTCTATAGATTTAACAATAGGGACAAGTCTAATAGCAGCTTGCCACGGAATTTTTGAATTGGCCACTTGTAAATGTTCTTCGTATTTTTTGTCAAGCATTCTAGGGAAATCATATATATTAATAGATTCAAGTCCATTCCCTTTTGGTTTTTAAAAGTATCTTGAACATTATAGGAATCGTATGCACTTGATCAATAATGTGATGTGTTTTCTTAATGTCAGTAGCAATGAGAAGTGATTATTCGCCAGGTTTGGAAGTAAGGCCACCTACATGATTTTTAAACGACTTCTTGGACGCCATTCTAAATTTTAGGCAAGAAAAGATGATTCTCCCAGTTAGTTAGCAGTCAGAGACACCATTTTAGTTGAAGGAGTGGCCGGCCAACAGCTCAGACCTCAATCCGAGCGAAAATTAGAAAAGGAGAAGCTTTCAAAATTCGATATAGTGCCCAACACGGAAGATTTATTCTGGGTTATAATATAGCATAAATGGAATAATATTCCCAGTACCCATGTTCACCAATTGTTACAAAATAAGCGTAAGAATGTACACCGAAAAAAAAAATCAAGAATTACATCAGTTTTTTTTTTTTTAATTTACAAATTAAAATTTTTCTTGTTTTATTTTTCATTAAACTGAAGATTATTGGTAATTTGAATAAATGAATCAAAAACAGTTGCCAAACATATTTTGTTTTTCTCATTTTAATCCGTTTACTCTAAAAAAAAAATGTGAAAAACATCCGTACAATTATGCAAACCACTGTGTGTTAATTTTTTTCTTTTCATCATAGAATAAATAATTTCATTAAACAATATAATCTAAATAAATATGCATTCATTCTTTGAGTTCATCTATATAGTTAAACATTTATACAATATATCCTATAAATGATTGTATAAAATTGAATTGATTTTACTGCCTTTCATAACTCATTGCTCCAAAAACATATTTCCAAATATTTATAAGTTGATGTAAACCAACTTTCGATTACCATTGATCACTTGATTATCAAGAAGAAAATGCGTTTCTTTACCCTATTATTACTTGTAGTACTCATCGTTGCAGTTGCAGATGCCAGAGGTCGTAGGAAAACTACAAGGCGACCACCAACTACTCCAGCTATTCGTTGCAGGGGAATACCAAGTAAGTTGATCATATTATGTATATAAAATTCTGCTAAACGGATCTTTGACATTGTACTCCTCCTAAATGGCTTGACCGATTTTGTAGTTTGTGTTTGAGTGGGTCCGTGAAAGGCTCAGATTTACAGTTGGATCCGGTAGGTAGCACTGTTGTTCAGATCCACATAGTTTTTTCAGCTTTTCATACGTATATTTTGCAAAAACTCACCGGAAAAGTCGGATTTGGTGAATTAAATTTGCCAAATAAAGTTACAAACAAATTAATTTTTTTTTACAAAGACGGGTAGCAAATTGGAATCCTCAGTTCATCATAAGTTTAATATACAATATATATAATACTTATTTATCCCAAATATTAATAATATGTAATATTATTTATACAGCTGAACAAGTATGCTTTGGTGAAAGAAACGACGGCAACCGAGGAAGAGATTGCGCGAGAAATGAAAATAATAACATGTGGTATTATCATCGCCCAAGTGAATCCTGTCGCGAAATGAGATACCGTGGCTGTGGTGGCAATGGAAACCGTTATTGCTCCAGGGTAGATTGTGAGGACAACTGTCGTCGTTAAACAATTTTGAAAGTTAAAAATAAAATTAAATTTTACTTATATTATATGAATAATTCAATTCAAGATGAATGTAGTTTTATTCTCCTATTGGCTCATGTGTTTATTTTGCTATTACCTACATATACAAAACGAGAGATGAATAATAGAGAGATAGAATGGGAATACTTAAGAGATCATCATTATTATCAGTATCACCATGAGCATAATAATGGAATTAGAAATAAGCGAGAAACGCAAGTGTTGCCTTTAATTGAATATACTGGGTAATCTTATATAGAAATCACTAAGAATTATTCATTGATTGATGGCATTGTTATGAATTGAAGCACCATGTATGCTGTGAAGCAATTGCAATTGCGTCCAACAAGTCACTAATTCCACTGAACTCTTAGAAGCTTAGACAATTTTTCTAATTTAGTTCAAGTTTAAAGTTGAAACGAAATGCTTCGTTACGTTATATTTTTATTAATATTATTCGCGCAGTTCTTTTTCTGCCCGGTCAAATGTAAGGATAAATTTCTACTTACTTCATTATTCTTAAATTCTTTATTCGGTCGGCAGGTTGTCCTATCTATTTGACAATTTCGCTTGCTGGCAAAACTCTACATGATTCACACATTGAAATCAATTGGGGACCCGAATGTCACAATCATCCCGAATGGATTGGCATCTTCCATCAGGATCCTTCAATTTCAAATTTACAGGCTGATGTCCGTATTGAAGGCATTCAGAATAGTACAGGCAAAATCACAACGTCTATGAAGATTGGCAAATTACATTTTCCAGGTGGTTGGAATCGTAACGATGAGCACTTGAAACCAACGACATACCCCAAGGGTAAATGTTTGCCTTATTATGTGGCAAGTTTCAATGGCACAGAGCTTTTGACTGTAGACTGTTTGAAAATTCAACCCAATTGGATTGGGAAGATGAAAGACATTGCTCGTGCACCACTGAAACAGCTCTTCATACCCGGAACACATGCCTCTGGTGCTTATATAACGAATTACAGTAAAACAAAATCGGTGCTGGTCAAAGATTATCTTGTAGCACAACATTTTGATGTGTGGTCACAATTGGTCTTTGGTATACGCTATTTGGATTTGAGTATTGGGTAGGGGTTTCCCATGAATTTTTGAACTTGAAATGATCAATCCTTTTTCTATAGATTCAACAATGTGGACAAATATGACAGCAACATGCCACAGAATTTCTGGATTGTCAATGAAAACATGTACATGAATCCGCTTGTAAATGTTCTTCGTGATATTAAACGATTTGTCAAGCGTTCTGGCGAAATCGTATTAATCGATTTCAGTTCATTTCCTATTGGTTTCTATAAGCATCCTGAACGTTATAGTGATCTTTTGCACTTAATCAAGAGTGAAATCGGCGATATTATTTATCGTCGTAATGTCAGTGCCAATGAGAATTGTTTTTTCGCCAGTTTTGAGCAGATACGTGCTCAGGACAAATATATCATACTTATTTATCCATCTGCTGAGTTGCCACATCCCGAAAACGGTGCGTATACCATAGATGATCTTCTTTATAACTTTTATACACACATCAAACTTCCAGAATCTGATCTTATTTGCCCCCTATGGAAACGCTTTACAACAAGTTTCATGAATACAACACAAACCTTGGAGTATATGCGCCGTTTGTTTAGCAAGAAACCTACATCCCCGGTACAGGATGAGGGCTGGATTTTCTTAGCAGTGAATAGCTTGGAGCAGACTTTGGTGAATTAATGGTTATAGAGTAACAGTGATCTTCATTTTACAAATGTTTTTGTATCTTTTTTTTCTAGAATACACAAAAAATGCAAACAATAAAGGAACGAGCTTCAACCATTAATCCTAAAGTAACACAATGGCTCAAGGGCCCTTGGGGCTTCAATGCTAACATCGTTGCCATGGACTATTTCAGCAATACGAATATTATCGATGTAGCAATCTATTTGAATATACACAAAGCTTTTTTACTAGCCAATCCTGATCTTGTTAATATGGAGATCATTAATCCCTAAAAATAAAGTAAAATTTTTATTTAATAAATGATTAATCATGTATTTATATTTTTTAATCCATCATCGTAATTGTGTTCTCATTCAAAAATTTATTTGCCCCGGGATCCTGAACGCGATTGGCATCTGGTAACGCAATCGTTTCGGGTACAGAAACGATTAGCGTTTCCTCCGCAGCCCAGATATACAAATGCGATACAGCGTCTAGCGTTGCCATCCCAAGCCCACATCTGAACCTCACGCCGGGAACAACCTCTTCCAGTTCTGGTACCCGCACTCCAACGTACATTACAATTAGTTTCAACTAAAAAGGATCAACAATTTAAAGAATAACCGATCGGTCTTAAAGCATCCAATAATTTCATTTGCAAAATTTGCCAGGACATCCTGCCTCGACATAGGCAACTGCTAAGCAGGCAATAATAAGAGCCAAAATAGTTGAAACTTGCATTTCCAGAATGACTTTCTATCCAAAATTAAGAGTTTTTATAATAATGTTGAGATGCATTTCTTTACCAAAAATTCATAAAGAAATAAAGAATTACAACAATTTCTGAGTAAATAAATACACGTGCACATCTGTTTTTCTTCAACTGACAATGAAGCAAGAGCTGATATTATTATGGTATACTATTGTATAACAAAAGTAAGTGTGACAAACATTTTCATTTGGATGACAATGGCCATACGAGTAAAAATATGGACAACTTATATGAGTAGGAGTAGGAATGATTGTTTAGATAGAAGGTTTCTTTTATAAAAGAATTTTATTTTTAGTGTGAAGTAAGAAACTAAAATGCTTTAGTAGTGAAGATGCGGTGCCACATACAGCTGAAACCGAAAAAGCAATTGGACCAATACATTTGTGACTGAAAATGGAACAGAATTGAAACAGAAACAGAAAACGGTTCTGCCATGTTGCATTAGCAAAAAACGGAATTCAATGCATATGTGAGTTGTTGGCGGCAACCGAGCTGCCAATAATAATTTTTTTATTTAATTTCTGGTTGGTTGATATGGGTCAGAATTTGAAGTCGATAGTAGAAAAAACAAAAAAGTTTTTCTAATAAAAACATGAATTTGGATCCGGGTTTGTATAGAGGGTATCCCCCTATTGGTCCGAGGGTCTTGAAATTTTAATGGTTCGTGGACTTGCGTCAGAAACTTATAGTGTCCACATATCCCCTAATGGTCCGATTCGGATGATTCCGACAATTGTACTGCGTATGGAAAATTTCAATTCTCTAGCTCTAAAAGTGAGGGACTAGTTTGCATACATACAGACGGAGAAACGGACATGACTAAATCAACTCGTCTCGTTGCGCTGATCAAGAATATATATACGTTGTTGGGTCTCCGATGTCTCCATTCTGAGTATTACAAACTTCATGCCAAACTTTTAATACAATTCAGTGTGTGAAAAGTATATGTAAGATATGACTTCGCTTTCAGTTGCATGTGGCACCACTACTTATGTAATCTTGCATACATGACCTTAATGCCGGCTGCAAGAACATAACCATATAAATCATTCATGTGCTTAAGCAAAGACTATAAAAACATTTATACATTATGAATCGTTCCTCTTAAAAACCAGCTTTGATGCGGACGCATGACTGTTTTGAGGTACCAGCATTTTTATGTGATTCACACAAATTTATAATTAGAAATGTAAGTACTTTCGTATTAAATTTTATATAGCATTAGCCGTGATTTGAAATAAATGAAATATAGGAAATGGGAAAATATTGTCATAAATTATTTTAAAAAAATCAGCCAAGTGTGAGTCGGACTCGCACACGGAGGGTTCCGTACCATCGTACAAGATTTTTTGCTTAAAATATAAAATTATGTTTATATTTAATAGCCTAAAAGTATACTACAATTAACAGCTTAAAGTACACTAAAAAAAAAAAATTGTTAAACAAAAGGTTAAGTCAAAGAACAATGCTTCTAAAAATGTGTTTTCTTAGTATTTGTCGTTCTACACAGAAGTGAATTATACACTCTGTGAAAATTTCAACTCTCTACCTATTACGGTTCATGAGATAGAGCAGGAGACGGACGGACATCGTAAGCTTAGTAATAGGGTTCCGTTAGCTCCCTATGGGTACGGCACCCTAAAAAGAAATTAACACAATAGAAGTGAGTTATGACAAGTATTGGATCGGTGCAATGCACCAATAATAGGTAAATTTTGCATTATTTAAAAAAAAATTAAATTAATGAACTTCCTTAAGTAATTAAATATTGTTCCAAGCTAATACATGAGCTGACTTTTTAGCGATTTGTGTAGTCTATATTTTTTTATAGTGTTTGTCTTAAATCAGATACAAGATTTAACCCTCAATACCATACATTCCGTTCTTAGTAATGAACAAAAGTAAATTTATTCTTATCCATCTATCTAAACTACTCCCCGGCAAAATCAGCTTTATACAGGAATGATACTTAGAAGGAATATTTATTTTGTTGTAACTCATAATTCAAAAATATTTTTTTTTAATAATACATATTGACATAATTATCCGGGATGTTTGACAAAGGCTACTTGATTGATTTGACAATATGTTTGTATGATAGAACTAAGATTATAATTACAAATTATAATTTAGTTATAAACCCGTGACTCTAGGACGTCTAGTATTTGAAAATATATCTCTAAGCTTTAGACGCAAAATTTGATCCATCAGTTTCTTCCTTTTCCGGGAATTTGTCTGATGTTTTAATACGTATTCTGCTATTCCAAAAAATCAAAGATCATAAAAATCGGTCCCGCCGTTGTTGAGTTATAAATGGTGTAACTAACACGACTTTGTTTTACATATATTATATAGTATATATACTAATCAGTATCGAAATTTCGACTTTTGGTAGAAAGAGAGTAGAATTAGATGATGGACTGGATGGACAATTTATTCATGGACTATTTATTCTTCTACCATTTTGGACCATGTTTCGTTGTTGTTTGCTCTGATGTAGTATTTTTCTTTTTACTAATACAATATTTACAATTTTTTTTTTAAATGGTTCGTTCCGTTGATATACTTATTTATCGCGAACTAACGTGGATGACATCGTCGTTCACAAGAACGTACTGTACAGAAACGATTTTCATTGCCCCCATAACATAAATATTTCAGGGTGTCACAACTCTGAGTGATGTTAATCCACGCATATCCCTCACCGGCACGATTATCACAATCAATGCAAACAATTGAAACAATGTCAGGTTTAGTTCAGTTGGGAATACCTGTGGAGTTTAAAAGGTTAAGTACCCGATAGGCAACATCAATTATCTCTTCTCTTACCTGGACTATCAGGACATCTCAACAGCGTTAACAATGCTCAATAGTAGAGATAGTACTGTCACAGCAAAATCACAAGCTTCACTTAATCAGAAATATTTGAATTATGTGATGACTCTTCATTTTTATAACAAATGAAACTAGAAATGTAAAATTCAAAACTGTTAATACTCGTATTAATAATATTGGAAGAAATTCGTTATCAATTGTTTCACTTAATTTTTGCAATAAATACCAATAATATCATAGCATCATACTTAGCCAATTACACCTTGAGAAGGTTTATACGAAAAACATGTTTTTATCTGAATATTGTAATCTTAACTGAATATAAATCAAGAGATATTTTCCTGAACTTTATCGCTTGAATTTGGAACTAATCATTTTTATAGATCATAACATCATAAACACACAGACAATTCAAGTACTAAAACTAGAAGGAACCATATACATTTGACAATTAAGTATCTCTTTTAAAGTTTTATCTCAGCAACCAGTAGCACCATTTATATTTAGATGGGCGATGTCATTTATTAAGTTTTAACTTCTCATAATATGCTTCACTAATAATGATGAAATTAGCTTTGAATATCAATTCTTCAACAGGATTTGGGAACATGACCAAAAATCAGTTCGTGTCAATCTTAACAGAGAGATCAAAACTTCCTGAAATCTGTTGTAATATGATCCAGAAACTAAGCTTCAAATACCGAATGTTAGTTGTGGTTGAAGATATTGAGACCATCCAAAGAGCTTTTTCAGGACTTAATTGACAAACCTTATATACATGATTTATATTCTAATTTTTAGATCGATGAGCATAAGTGATTCATTGTCATTTAAAGTATCTTAAATTGGAATTACTTTCTTAAATCATTATTCCAATTACAGAGTGTAAAAAAACGATAGCGAACATTAAATGATTGCAGATTAATTGATTTTTATTAAATTTTAGTTAAATTTGGTCTTCAGTTTTCATTGTGATAATATAACATTGACATCGGCATTTGATGTCCTTTTGTTTATGTGTGCCTTTTACGAGTTGTCGTCCTACGTGTTGTTCTACGGGTAGTTCTCGGTGTTCCACCACGCGGTGTGGTTCTGGGAGTTGAAGCACCTGGTGGGCCCCTACGGGTAGTTCTGCGTGTTGTACGACGTGGTGTTGGTCTGCGACTTGATGTTGGCCTGCGACGTGTTGTGCGACGCGTTGTACGGGGTGGTATACAACGTTGCCTACACAAATCTTCAGAACAGAACCGGTTGGCATTACCACGACAACCCAGATAATTTATCCGATCACATCTTCCACTACGTGCATTAAAGGCCCAAACAGTACCAGCGTTTGCACCACAATTATTTCCTGTCCTTGTACCAGCGTCAACTCCCAAATTACAATTTGTCTGAGCTTAAAAAAAATAGAGGATAATAGAATTACAGCATTTTAAGTTTATGTTCAAAATAATTACTTACCAGGACAACGCTGTGCCTCAATAAAGGTAACTCCTACACAGAGTAGTGCAAGGGCGAAGATAGTTAATGATTGCATCATTAAATCTTTTTTGTCAATTGATTTCAGAAGTTGCAACTTACTGAACTGAGAAATGTGGAAGAACCTTCAGCTTATATAGTAAGTTAACCTTATAAGTATGAAGAAAGTATCCCACTGAGATATTCATTTTCTTCGAGGAAACTTATTTGCTCAAGTGTTTTTTTTTTTTTTTTTTTTTTTGCTTAAAAATTGGGTGTTTTATTTAATATTCAGTTGCATAATAAAGCATTGTTTCTTTTTTCTAAAAATACATATTTTATTGTCTTACTTGACAATGGGCTTTCAATTCTATCTGATCGATCAGTATGTACCATAAGTACTTACATATGTATATTGTATAATAAAAATATGAACAATTTTCTTGAAATGGATAACAATTTCGTTAAAAGCAAAGGTCAGAACAAAATCATAAAATAGTAGAACTAGATCAATGTTTTACATATTGCAATATGTATTTTTTATTTTTCGATTTGTGGAATGCAGTTTAGCATTGCCTAGAATCAAGTTTTGTTGCATAAATAAATTCTAATCGCGAGAAATCTATAAAATTACATGCGTACGTACAATCATTTAATGCAATACTAAACCAAGTAATCCAGATGGTTCGTTCACCCAGCATACTTAAATTACAAAACCAAGACTATTATGAATCATATATGATATTATATTGTACATATCATGACTATCGGCATATTATAAGTTTATGAAGTTTATTTATCTTTTAATCAAATCATAATTTCATTAGATCTTATGATCGAAAAGACAATAAATCATGTATGCAATAATTTTACCAGCTTGGCAACAAACTCAAATGAAAATCTTTTTAAGTTGGCTATAAACGATTTTAATTTGTTGTTGTTTCATTATTTTTTTTATTTTTTATTGTTATTATTATTGTTGCATATATGTACATACATACTAGAAAATCTTACAGACACAGACTACCTTGACAAACCAAACCGGACTCAGACCCAGTAGAATGCTGTTGCAGAGCCTGCTGCATTTACTTTGCCAACTCAACTCAAATCAACTCAACTGAAGCTGAGCTTTAGAATAACTTAACTCAATCTTTATAATAAAGTAGGCTCGAATATCTCATACCCTTAATGCATCCATTATTAAAAAGCATTTTAAGAAAAAAGAGTCATAAACTTAAAGAATCGAAATGAAAGTATTATATAAATATTATTGTATGATTTTGTATGTTAGGGGATTAGCAAAAAAGACACTACTTGTGTCTTTTCATTTTAAGAGATTAAGTAATCATTCAAAGAATTTCCTATTGTAGTGATCTAAGAAGATCTAATTACTAAAGTATATTATTGTATAGGATTCTCTCAGAGATATGGATAAATACTATTTTTTAAAGGAACTTACGAACTAACGATGTAGATTTCATTTGTAGTTCCTAATTTTCTGAGAATGTAGTAATTTTGTTCCATAAATATATATGCAACGTAGGTCTATCTGCAAGTCAAATTTCAGTTTCTTATAAAAATATAACTAGATTTATTTCTGTGGTCATACAATGTTTTATAAGTACGATATATTATTGTATATGGAGTCTTACTCATCTTAAATTTAATATACCCATTTTTTTATAGACACAAGTTCAGGTTATTCAAATAAATATTCCACGAAAAAATATTCATTTTCCAATTGGATTGCATTTCAAAATTTATTTGATGATGTCAAAAGTACATTTTTGGTTAGAAATACATAGAAACAACACACAAATATGGTTAGCGAATGGCAAACCAGTCAAACTAAATAAGCTGGCTATTTTTGTTACTTATAATTGTTTGATTAATAGAAAAACCATTTGATACAAAATTAATCATAGTTCTTAATAAGATTTTCCAAAAATAGAAGAACTTAAATGTTATGAACACATAATAGTAGTTTTTCGGATTATAAATAATCATAAAATAATTTTTCTTTGAAGCTTACAATCAATTGTTTGTTACAAATGATCTTATACTACAAAAATATATGGGATTTTCAATATTTTTAGTAAGTACTGCTTAGCTTTTTTGAAACTCTCGATAGTAGATTGTGAATAGAATATATATATTTTTTTTTAATAGGTGTGAATGAGTATCTACTCATATCAACTTGTCGTAATATAAAGGAGCAAGATCAGCAGGTGTAAGAATCCTAAGAACCATCCCGGTGGTAGCCTAGAAACTCCTATGACGGTAACATGTAGAGCGAACACTGAAGTTAAGAGCAGTCCAAACTAGCCATCACAATGAGCCTTAAGGTTTCTGAGTGAACTCTTTTCCTATCCTAAGCATCGGAAACCGCACAAAGTATACTATATTTTATCCATACATAACAATGACAATATTTCTGTCTTGTTTTAAATTGTTAAACTTATTTGGTAATATAAAAACGGGTCGAAATCCCACTGCATCACATACAAACATCATTCCATTCTTTACTTTAATAAGTGATCTCGGTCTCATTAAAACTTAATAAACACTATAAAATTAAGTGTATACTTTCCATATTATTGTATTACAGTTCCCTGCTGAGACAAAACCCACACACATTGTTCAGAGTTTTGTTAAGACTTCAAACAAAAATAGTTTCTTTATTCATGGTTCCAACGAACCAAGTAAGCATACAGCCACAACCATTTACATTTAATAATCCATATTTGGCAACCAATCGAATGGATTGGATTGATCGAATAACATGAAACCATTAACCAGTAACTTAGATATAATAGTACATATTAACTAGAACCTTATACAATTCTAAGTTAGTCACTCATCAGATGATTATTTTATTTCATTGTAACTTAAGTCAATCAACAAATGCATATGCAATTTATGGTACTGAGTGTGTGGGTTTGTTTGTTATTTGCTTTGAATTGCGCTGCAAATTTTGCTGGCATGACGCATTCATCAATGATGTTGTAATGCCTAGAAATTCCTATAAACAAATAATAATCATAATCATAATAATTAATATTGCAATTTATACAGGCGCTTGTGGGCGTGTAAATACTCATACTCAAAGTCACCGCTACCGCCACTTTTCAAAATTAAAAGCCTCCCAGTGCCAGTCTCTAAACTATAGTACATACTACATACGAATGAATATCGGTAGTGAGAAGTTTGAAGTATCCATCATTCATCATCATCGTCAATCATCAATGATTCTATTTAATATATTGAAATAAAAACAATTATAATTTTTGTTTTTTAAATACATACTTTTTTAAGTATAAAGTTTATTGTTGTGTTTATCTGTGTTGGTTGTTGTTTGTGTGTATTTACATAAGTATATTTGTTATTATAATATTAATATATGTATATATTTTATATTATTATTGTTGTTGATGACATTTCTTAGAATTTTGCTGTTTTTTCTTTTCGTATAAATATTTCACAATTATAAATTTACGGTTTTTTTAAAACTAATGAATTTTTATATTTCGCAAATATTATTCACATATTCTGTTATTTTCTTTAATATTTTTATATAAATTTACTTATTTATTAAAACATATATTTTTCTTCCAATCATTCATATTCATCGTACATTCATATTCAACATCATAACTTCCATCATCATCTTGTGCTCAGTGCCACACATAAATGGAGAGCGAGGATCCTCCTGGGACTCTGCGCTCCTCTCTGATGGTGATACATTTTGACAGACTTTTAAGGTTAGGAATTCGAGAATTAATTGCGATTTTTATAGAAGGAAAAATAATACATATATACTTCTTAAATTTAAGGCTTGTAGTAAGTTTTTTGTATTTTTGATTTTTTTTGTTTTTTTTTTTTTTCTTAATTAAAAATTATTTTTTTTTCTTTTTTTAGGTTAAATCATTACAGAGGGAAAAAAAATATATAAATTTACATTTTGAATTCAAGTTTTTATTTTTTATTTATTTTTTTTTTTTTTTTTTTTATTAAATAAATGCATTAATTTAATATATACCCCATAATGGTCTAGTGTACATACAGGTTGGTTCTCTTCTTTCTTCTTCTGTATATCTAAACAATATAGATTTCTAAAAAAGCAACGGCCAGTTGCAATAAGCCCAGAATGAGAAGCAAATCTAGGACATCAATACAACTGGCCGTTGCAACCTTTTCGAATATTTTAGCAATTTATTAAAGCCTACAATAGAATTATCATCCCCATTTTTATCATCATCTAGATCATTTGTTGTTTTCGTTGTTAGATTAAGACATAAACTAATATTATTTACAGTGCAATGCTTAAATGCTACTTCAACTGTCTTTTCTTCCTCAACTTCATCATCATCAAAATCGTAATCATCTTCATATTTATTAGATATTTTTATAATCTTCCTCCCCCTACTAGACTTTTCTTGTTGTTTAGCCATTATAATCTTGATCATAAGTTCTTGTGGTTGCAGATAATTTTTCATTTTTAGGAAAAATATACACGCATCACATCCGTAAAGCTTTTCCGGCAAAGTGGACACTTTGTTACCGATGATGCACACTTGGCACAAGCCACCACATGACCGCAGGGTAAAAACGCCGTGTTATATTCACCGGCATAGCATATCTTGCAAAGCTTATCTTCCGGTATGCTTACAGCAGCGGCAGCAGTAGCAGCATCTACTACTTTACGTTCGCCACCGGCAGATCCAGCAACTTCACCACCAGTGACACCTTTATCACATGCAATAATTTTATCAAAGATACGCGCTGCTGTTGTTTGTGGCACAATATCAGAGCCATAGCTGGACGCTGTTCCTGTTGGTTTCAGCAATGCAGTTGCTCCAACAATTTCTTCTCCTGATGATGATGATTGATCCATTGGAACTGCTTCTGCTGCAGCTGTTGCTTGTGCGATGGCAGCTTCTTCGGCATCTTTTGATTTTTGATTGGCAATTACCGAGTCAACATAGGTTTGACCTTTAATCAATTTAAGGAAACGACATTTACTCAACCACAAGGCATGTTGTTCCCAGGGCTCATCATTGTCATCCCAATCTTTAAGACCACCGCCACAGCTAAAGCATTTCACACGATCACCAGAGCCTGTGTAGAAGAAACCTGCTTCGGCCAATTGATGCGGTTTCTGTTTCATCATACGTGGCCATTCAGCAAAAGAGCGCAGGCGAGCCGATTCAATGGCATATTCGGGATATTCGGGGAAATAACTTTGGCTACTACCAGTTGGTGTATTGCATACTAGGCTATTGTTAATGCCACTACTGCCAGTCCCATTGGCAAGATTTGCTGCTGCTGCACTACTGACAGCCGAAACATTTGCAGCATTTAGATAAGCGGATGCAGGTATTGTGCCTTCTGTATAGGCAACAGGACGTGTTTCGGGCGCTTCATTGGCCCCACAAATATCATAACTTACGGGTGGCAATAGACGATCTAATGCTTCACTGCTAATGGGCACATTATTTGTGGTACGACGACGCAACAACGGGCAATTGGGTGACCAACGCAAATGCTCAGGTACAGGTTCATCTTCATGCTCCCAGCGTCCAATTTCAACTTCACAGAAATAGCATTTCACCTTATCATCTTCACCAGTATAAAACATGCCCGTTTGTGCCAACTGATGTTTATCCATCCACTCGAGTGGCCATTGGTCGAAGGTCTTCAAGCGTTCATCTTCACGATGATATTTATCGTTCATATTATTGATATAATTATTTTTCAAACAACATAAATTAGTCCCACTGGTTATGTTATCTGTAACGTCTACACTGCCGAGGTCGACGAAATTATCACTCGAGCTATTGTTGGCACTGCTATTGTAGTAACGATTACTATGACCGTAGAATCTTTCACTTGCAAATGATGGATGATTATGTGTTAAACTCGCCATTTTGAAGTGTTTGTTCTTGAAGATCCTTTTGCTGATTATTAAATGGAAATATGTTCTTCGTTTCTGTTGTTTTAAAATACGTAGGTGTTGTTGTTGCTGCTGTTGTCTTAGTGCAATGATTGAACTGCAAACAAAAAAAACATTTTATTAGGTTTTTGTTTCAATAAAGAAAATAATATCTAAAGCCTTTTTGTGTGATAAGAAACTCAAACCCCACCCCATTTCATTTACGTCAATAAGATTATGAAATGTGATTGCCATACGATAATGATAATTTCCAAGGCTAAACTTACGCCAATGCAATCTTAAAATTCTCCAATCTAAAGCTCCTTCTACATATGCTTCAAAACCACGGGTTGCATTCTTGCATGCAGGCAGCAGAAGCAACAAACTGCCGATCGACCGACTTTTCTTTAATTGAATCACCTTAAAGTAACAAAGCCAATAGACAACTGAACTTTTGTCAGTCGTAAGCAATCTAACTGAGCATAACTTGTTATGGACCAAAAACTTAGCCAAGCTAAACTGAGCTCTCAGCTAAGTTAAGTTAAGTTGAATGAGAAGAGACTGACTAAGAAACTATTGTCTCTTTAAGCCAGTAATGATTATAATGCAATAAATAAAACTGTACAGAATATTGTGTGAATGAGTGTTTCACATATTCTAAAAAAAAAAAAAAGCTTCTAAATTAATAGGAAATTAGACAAATTAGAAAAAGAAGATTAGGTTATATGATATTACAAAGTATTTAATTAAAATTTCAAACATTTTTGATAAAAATAATTAAATAGAATCTTATCTTGTTTTCTACACCCTCCCTACTTAGACGTCGTAATTAATTAAAAAATTCTTTCTCA
This sequence comes from Amiota mariae, assembly GCA_035041805.1. Taxonomy (NCBI): domain Eukaryota; kingdom Metazoa; phylum Arthropoda; class Insecta; order Diptera; family Drosophilidae; genus Amiota; species Amiota mariae. The sequence continues at coordinate 582,485 of JAWNKV010000332.1, read as the reverse complement.
TAAATTCTGAAAGTGTTGAAAACAAAATTAATAATCTTAATAATACCCCATAAAAAATATTACCACATGGTATCAATAAAGATTTTACAAATAAATATGTACGATAAGATAAAACAAATTGTACAATTCTAAGAAACCAGTACAGTACAGTACAGTCTACATTCTACTCATTTCCAGGAGGTGGTTCAAGAAACTTCGTCAGTTGCAATAATTGGGACAAAAGTTGCACTCATTAGCCTGGAAACACATGACGAACCAATTCGCAGGACATCATATGCGCGCGAGCAAATCAGAAAAATTTTAATTTTTTACCAACATTAGATTGGCTCGCGAACTTCACCATACACGGAGAAAAATACCACCAACACGAGCAGATCGAACGTGCATGTTCGTCGAGATTGTCAGACTTAAATCTAGGGATTTCTCATGCATATAATAATTAATAGTTTTAAATAGACATTTACACAGCAAGAAATCAATGAATTAATTACATTTTTCTCATACGATAAATTCATCAATATGCGCATTTTATTGCATGCGATCAACAGAAGCAATTTAGAGAGATTGATTACAAAAAAATTCTTGCGATAAATACTATTTATCGCATGCGATAAAAATTGCATGAAAGAAACTTTAACTAGTCAAATTGCTGGGACGCTTTCAGTGCAAAGTTTTAATGCAACACAGTATTTTGTCTTGATCCAGCAAGCAAAGCCAAGCCTAAACAAATATCTTAGCCATGTTATGTTGCTATCGTCGTTGTCGACTACGATGGCATAAGCGGCTTGGTGGTCTTTTATGCTCGACGTTGAAGATTGAATGCATTTTCTTTTCCTCTTTTTTTCAGTTTTTAAATTGCAACTTGGCCAACAGGCAAAGCAACCGAGCACAAGTAGTTGGTTGGCATGAAGCATAAAAGTTGAAACCACACAGAAAGCGACCAAAGTCTTAACCAACAACAACAATAACAACAAATTTAATGCGCCACAAGAGACAGCATAGCATAGGCGACGACGAAGCCAAGAGCATAAAAAGTAGCATAGCTAAAGATGTTGTGGAGAGCAAAGCCACCATTGAGGTGAATGGTGCGGCAATGAGATTTGGCTTTTGCTTCGTGTAAAAATGACTGTGAGAAAGTTTCAATGGAATGCAGTCAAACGAGTGACTCGACGACTAACTTCAACTTCAATCGAGTGAACAACAGCAACACAGCAACTCAGCAACAACATAGGCCCAAACGAAACATAGTGTGTCCCCGTCCCACCCCACCTCCTCATTCTCTTCCTCTATCATATACGAGTACAACGACTAGTAACTAAGTGCAAGCGAGTGCAACCGTCTATCTGAGTATGCCCTGAGAGTGAGTGCGGCTATGAATAGTCGTCGAATGAAGGAGCAGAAAATTCAGCATTAAGAAATACATAAATGAAAAAGCATCAATGGAAACACAATCATTAACGACGACGAGTAAGTACCAGCCACACCAGCACTGAGACAACACCAAGAGACCGAGAGAGGGAGATGAGAGCATTAAACGCAACAGTGGATAACTAACTATAAGAGAAGGTGGTGGTGCAGTGCTGGTAATGGGTAGGTAGATCGACGACTGCTGGGGTTCGGGTGGGTGAGTTGATTTTTTTTTTTTTTTTTTTTTTTGTCTCTTCCATAGGTTCATTGCATTGAAGAGTATAGTAGTAGTTTAGTTGCTATGCTATGCTGCTTTAGAAGGAACCAATAATGCACTTAAGTGTATAGAAAAAGAAAAATAAAAACGAAAACGAAAATTGAAAATAATCTTAAACGTTAGCGATAACTGTTTGTTTGTTTGTTGTTATCGTTGTTACTGTTATTATTATTTTTATATTATGCCTTCCCACTCTCTCATATTTAAGCGATAATAGAAGCCAAGCCATAAATTGTGGTTTTATGGTGATAAGTATGCAACAATATCGATTAAATTGAATACTATACATATGTACATATTTTTTAATCAACTCAATACAAATAAATTAACAACAAATTTTTTTTTCCATTCACATTCCTGCATAATCTTACTTAAGGCAAAAGTCACAAATAATTTATTGTATTAATCTTTATACACATGTGCATTTTTCTTTACTTAATCATGTAAAAACAACACCATACAATTTCTATAATTATTGCACTTACCTAAGATCGAATTTTATTGATATCACAAGATTCACAACAAATAAATATATGTAAATTCTTTTAAATAAAATTTTAACTAAACTATTCACTTTATCTGTTCTACAAAAAATACTGTGTGCGTGAGTCGTAATGAAGAAGAACAGACAGAAGAATGTTCTACTGTTGTGTCGTCTTCCAAAGAGAATGAAAAAAGAGCGCAGAACAACGTCGATCAACTTCGAATGCAGACTGCATTGCAAGAACAAATGCTCGCATTGAGAGACCCAAAAAATTCAACGACTACGGCGACGAACATATGTACAAAACAAAATTCAAAAAAAAAAAAACAGCAAACGCATGCATTTCTATGTAGTATAACAAATGTTTGTATGTGTGTGTGAGTGAAGAAAAGAAGAATGAATGTTTACTGTGTGTGAGGCAGCATAAAATCATAAAAAGGGCAAAGGAGGAAGAGAGAAGACAAAGAGCAATGAGACGAGATACATAAAACTAACAACAGCAACAGCAAACGACAAGAAACATCATACATTGGAATGCAGTCGAACGAGTTCTCGTTTTGACGATGAAAAAAAAAAAAAATTACAAAGTCTGAGCGACTGCTTCTTCTTCCTATTACAAATAAATGCCGAACAATAACAACAACAACAACAAGATCGAATTACAAAGAAAATATACAATCAAAAAACATGTATTTTCTGATTGGAGTTTTTCATTGTTATTGTTGTTGTTGTTGTTGATATTATTATTAGGTTCGTTCACAATTCCGGGTATGTTAGTCCGCTTACATGACAACGTTCACTTCTCTTTGCGCTTTGAGCTGAGCTGAGCTTCAAAGTGCTGGTGAGGTGAAGGCAAGCCAAAGCAACCACAGGATGATAAAGAGATATACAAGAACAAACGAAGAAACGAAGGTATACCAACCAACCAAAACTTTGGTTGTTATCTGACTTTGGTTCAACTGATCGACTGTGGGAAACTGCAGACAGACAATTTACTTCTTTGCTTTACAACAAAACAAAACCAAAGCAAACCAAGATTGGAATGCAGTGATACAACTTCTTACTACTATGAACGAGTAGAGTATGTACCTCACTCACTCACTCAACAACCTCAACTCAATTTAAAAGAATCAACTACTACTCCAACACAATCATTCCCCCCATTTCCATGCTATGTGCAGCAACTTAAACTAGACATACAAAATGAGTAGCGAGTCAACAAGATGTAAACGCTGCGGGACGGGGACTGCTATGAGGATCATTCTTATTATTCTTAGATTCAAAAAGAACTTTAACTACATCCATACATTATTATATCGCCGCATCTCTACATCATCGGCCTCGGTTTACTTACTCTTCTCTTATGAGTAATACATATAATCAAGTTAAACCAGATAACAAAACAAAAACAATAACAGCAACATATTTCACTTCATGATGCGTCGTCGTTGTTGTGTCCTTCCAAGAAATGCAGCAGCAGCGATGCTGGCGGTCTTTAAGTGAGCAGCGCAGTCAAGTCGAGGAGTTGTTTGTTTATATGCAAGCGAACAAAGAGCAATCTCATGAAGAATGTTGTCCTTCGTCGTTTGTTCAATTTATCTTACTTCTCTTTCCTATACTTTCCCCTCCCCTCCCTTCCATTTCATTCTTTTCTTTAGTTCAACTTTATTTCGTTGCTTACTCTCTGATAATAATAAATAAATAATAAAAATCCAAAACGCAAATAATATCGCATTCCAAAAGAGAAAGATGAGAGTACAAATGAGAGACACAAAAGTAGAGTGAGTAGGCGGCTGCTGCGGCGTCTATGTCTCTACAATAATTGTATCTCATCTCAAAAGCATAACATAATAAACCACTTCTTAAAAACACAACAATAGATTTTTCTCATCTATCTACCGATCGATTGAAACCATCGATCATCATTCAATCGACTACAAAAACAACAAGTTTTTCCAATTTCCCAGCACAACAACAGTGGAGACGGCGTAGTCGCCGTCGGTGACGATCAAAGTAAATTGAAAAATTCTTTTCTTAATAAAAGAAAAACTCTAAAAAGGAAAAGGGAAAAAAGTCAATTTGAAACCATTAATAAAAATGAGCCGGAGCGCAGCTCACGACTTTAATGCGACGGCGGCGTCGACGTTGCATCTTATTAGACAAGATCTCAAGTGGCGACTATGGTGATGGTGGCGGCTGAGTTAGTAAAAATGAATTAGAAATAAACCAAAGTTCAAAAGGTCGTTTTTCACGCTCAAAATTCTTGGAATTCCTTCACAATTTTCTTTCCCAGCATCATCATCAAAATTCGAATACAACAACAACGACAATGCAGCCAAGCCAAACACAATGGACCATTATAACCATGAGTAACTTTATCATCTTCAACATCATCATCATAGTCGTCATGACCATCATTATTATTATCATTATCATGCGACCTGCATTCTTCGTGTGTGATTTCTAGTATATGTTGTTGTTCTGTGTTGTTGTTGATTGTGGAGATGAGTGGAAAAAAAAACAATTTTCTCAGCTATTGTTCCCGAAAAGAATGATGATGATGATGATGATGATTATTATCATCATCTGTTTCTTTAAGACGATGGTCAGAGGGAACCATGAGAAATAAGAGGGATTGGATTCTCTTTTGTCTCTTGCTTCGCGTTCGTGTGTGGGAAAAACACATTCATAATAATCTGATTGAATGAGGGCGATAGATAAACAACAATTTCATCAAGAAAGAACGTTGGGAAAACTCTTATTAAGGAAAATTTTGTTAAAGAAAAACTAAGCTAGTTTTCATGCGTGTGTAACAGTGCGTAGGTGTTGATAAAATAAAGATGTATAGAAGAGAGAGAGAGAGGAGAGGAAGAAAGACCACCATCACAGCTTGAATATTTTTTGTGCTTGCTGATTGTGAAGCAGAAAAGATGAGGGAAAAGAAATGGCCAAAAGGTGATTAAACTCATAAAGCGAAATGAAAGATTAAAAACAAATATACAATACACAAAACAGAAATAAAAGAAACACTCAAATCGAACTTCACAACACTTAAAAAACTTTTAAATCTTTTGTGTTTTTCGTTGGAAAAAAGTTGTCAAAGAGGAAAGCAGAAATTATTGTTATTTTTTGTTGTGAGTCGCAAAAACTGTTTCGACAGAGCGACAGCAAAGCAAGCAAACTTTCTCTTTGATATAACAAACACACATTTATTGAGCTCAAAAGTTCAACAACTGTTTTCTATCTACTACTACCAACTAACCAACCAACCAACAACCAATTTCATTTCACATTTTCTTTTTTACAACTACTATTTACTACAATATTTTTGTGTATTTTCAATTTGTAGTAAATGATGAAAATAGATTTTCACATTTTAATGCTCACAGCTGCTTTGGCTTTTCAATGCAGCAAAGCAGAGAATTTTGTTTTTTTCATATAGAGAAAAATTCATGCATCAGAGGCGAGCGAGCGAAGAGTCGAGCGTTCCTTAACAATGAAACAATATACAGAGAAATAGAGGAAGTTGAGGGTTGTTGTAAAAACAACAACCAACTATGTATATTGTAAAAGAACAAACGAACCATGGAGAAGAAGACATGAAAACGAGCAACTCACACAATTACTTCCGTTCCAAACGGAAATTCTTCAATGGTTTTGGGTTGTAGTGTTTTTTCCAAGCTGTATTTTGTATACTCATGTAGATATCTTTCTATACTTATGTATGCATTTATACATTACATACAGTATAATCCTAGTATATAGTCAAGATGACTAACCAATAATATGCTGTACGGTGTTTAAGCTACAATAAAAAATAGTATGTTGCTGAGGATATTCATAGATAACAAAACTTTGACTAGGAAAAATCAACAGATTTCTTTCCTACGTATTTTGTAAGATGATAAGTCCTATTAAGAGTGGGTGCTCTGTTAGTTTTTTTTTACCAGAAACACATGACAGTGATTATAACAATGTAATCTCATTATACATATGTATAGTTAGGACCAATAACACTATGCAGTATAAATCTATTCGATTTGTTTTTTATGGTCCGACAACCTAATTAGCTTGGCTCCACTGTTATAATAATAATATAAGATATTATCTTCAATTAAATTACACATAAAGAAAATAAGAATTGAATGTTCAAATTTGGAAAATAAATCATTTTTAATTAGAACACAAATGTGATATGATTTATCTGTTGTTTATACTTATACTGAATAATATTTCTCCTGTTTTTATCTCTTATATGATTAATCATCACATTTTATTTTGACCTTCTCAAAAGTACATAAACCTAGATGAGATGATGTATATTATATACAAATTAAAAAATGTACATATATAAAACACATCATCATTATTATGATCATCATCAACAGATGATGATCAACTCTAAAATTAAAAACAATTGCGTAGTCCCAAATTTCCAAAGAAAAATATTTTTGTGTCAGACAAAAACAACAAAACAAGTAAACAAAAAAAAAAAAAAAAACAATATTTAAATTTCATGTTGTTTACTTGACTTGTGATTGTCTCATCTTTATAAGACAACAATTCATTCGGTCTAAACAGAGTTAGAGGGGGAGTTATTATTGAATATGCAGAAATACAATTTTCATATATACATTTTTTTTGTTATATTAAATTTCTTATTAATATAAATTCCATGCCATTAAATAACAAATATTTGTATCTGTTCTTTGCTTTATGAATCTTCTTTTATAAAATGATGATAGTATAATAATTCGTCACTACTCTGTATATTTCCCCTTCCTTCTCTTTCAACCATTGAATAAATAAATTGTAATTGTAAATTGCAAACAATATGAGAGAACGAGTGATATAGTGCATTCAATTGTGAAATAGGGTTGTCAGGTGTCTTTATTATTATTTAAATTAAATGTATAACTAATAAATTTGGATGGAATTTGATTTCTTAATTAATAAATATATATTTATTTTATTCTCTAATCTATCTATAGTTCTATTTATTCCTAAATGCGTTTCTTATTGGACTTTTAATTATTTTCAATTTAAAAATATTATTACAAAACTTTCTTCTATTTTCTATTATTGGAAAAATTTATTACATTTTATAAATTTTATTTTTATTATTTAAGTATTTATTTTTTTTTTTTTTTTTTTTGCATTTTCTGCTCTCTGTGAACTCTGTTACTGGCTGCCATCTTGGAAAAAAAAATAAGCAAAAAAAAAAAACGAAACGAACGACAACGCGAACGAACGACCTCAAGTACGATGATAATTGAATGGGCAAGAAAAAGCAAACAAAAGCAAAAACAAACAAAACACAACACAACGACAATATTCAGTCTTCTCTTCGTTGTTGCGTAAAATATGAAGGAAGGGAGGCATTGAGGAGGATTGTATGTTCGTTAACATCATTTCTGTTTATGTGATCTCATGATGAAGTATAAAACTATTCATGTTTTTTTTTACCTATCAACCAAATTTGATTATAGAAATTTTATGTTGTATATTCTTCACAAAGTATAATACTTATATTTTACTATCTATCACCATCGCTTATTTATTTTAAATTTAATAAAAGTTTGCCTACCTTGACAATTTTTCTCTTTTTGTTGAAAAAATTCAAGTTTCTCTTCTTCGATTTTTCGCTGTTTCTTCACTTCTTTTGTGTATTATTTTTATTTAATTTTTTGTATTCGTTGTATGTGATAATTGAAAATAGTTTTCTATCAGTTTTATTTTAAAATATTCTTTCTATTATTCAGTTTTGTTTCACTAGACTGACACATATGTATGTACGATGTGTCTCGATTTTACTTGAAATATTGATTTTTCTCAGTAACAGCGCGTTTTACTACGAAAATACAAACACACACGCAGACAAAGTATTATTCAACTCACATAACAACCACAATCAATGTTAAAAACTCAGTTTTATTTTGCAAATTTCTTCAGTTGTTGATGGAAATACAAAATTTTGTTGATTTTTATTATAAAATCATATTATGGTAAGTTCTTTTGTTGATATTTTTATAAAATTTATATTCGAACTCTTGCTATTTTCACATCTGCATGTTTCGAGCGATTTACACGAAGTGCCACGAACTGAAACTGTGAAAGCCGATTTGCCACGACGATGGCTTCGCTTCTCACTCTCTTGCCTCTCTTGCTGTTTGATTCTCAACAGTAGAGTGACCGAAGCGTCTGTTGCCTATATAGTAAATTTACTTGAACCAACAGAATTGTACGTTCAAAATTGAGCTGGCTACCCTAATGTATTTTGAATAAAGATACAACTACATAGCACGCTTCATGACTTCGTGGGCTTCTGACGCTTCGGCTTCAAAAATTGAATTGTATGAAATCGTATGGAGCAAGTCACACAGATTTCGTCAAGCGTCAGAAGTCGAAGATTGACTCGATTTTGTGGCTTCGCTTCGACTTTCCAGTGTTGCGAAAGAGCAAAGAACTGCATTGAGAACCGAAAACAGCTGTTTGCGAACCAAAGAAGAACAATTTAGTGTTGTGGTGAATTGCAAATACCTGTTCTTTGTGATTGGCAAACTGCATTTTGATGTTTTAGTGAACATTTATTTTAAATTGTTTGCAGGCACAAATGGAAAATATGTGGGATTAATAACTTTAATATTATTTTTGTATTTTTTATTATATGTTAAGTCAAGTTAGTATGAAACCTGAAATTATTTTACTTTTCATTGTGGAAATTCATTTATTTTGTAATTAAAACCAACCAATGCATCATATACATTGGTTATTTATTTTGTTATTTCACAAAAGTTGTTTTTTGTTTATATTGCGAAGCGTGAGAAGTTTGCTCTGTATCTCGAAGCCTCGGAAGCGTAGGAAGCCAATGCCAAAATGCGTGATATGTAGTTCTAGCTTTATAATATTAAATTTATTCTCTAATAAACATACAGTGAGGTAGAAAAGTTTAGACCCATGGTACACATATATAACAATAAAATATTGTTTTTCTGCATCTGTTTATTTGATCTTCCCATATTTTGTATTTTTCATAGATCGTTTCTATTTTAACTTTTCCTGTATTTCATAGTCGAGATCTTTTAATTTTGAGTGGCTGTAGCTTTTACAATCCGTTTCAGGCATGATAAATTATAGTGCCAATTGTGTAGGGTACTCTGGATGGTTAGTAAATGGAGCTTTCCTGCATTTCATTAACATAAAAAATATACAATTTGAAAGTCGTTGAAAATTTTTTTGCTCTTCCAAATCTGCTTTCAGGGTCTAGTTGCCTAGTTGTACATAATGATTTAAGGTTTGCGAGGTAGAAGTGTCTTTCACTGTATACTTTTTTGCCTCACTGTAAGAAAAATTACAAAATCTGCGCAGGCAGCAATGATTCTGTCTGAAAGTGGCGCATTTTGGCATTTTGCACTTTTCTCATTTGCATTCAACAAAAGCCAAATGGGATTTTCCTTCTCAATGCTTTTGCTGCTTTGTTGGTTGGATGATCATCCCTATAAATGCAAAAAGCGAGTACACGAGTACAACTTCATACTATTGTTAGCGTATACGCAAAATGGCGTACTACCAACATTGTATGAACGTAATACACAAATGCACAAATACACAAATACACCATCATCGTCATCATTTTGATGTGTTGGCTTGGGCGAAACAAGGATACTCGTACATGCATCCTCATGGCTGCAGGTGTGTTATCCTTTTTTGACACCCATCCAAGTTAGTTAGTGAGCCTACCATTTATACACACATATTTATATACATATACACATCCATGACGTGCATTGATTTTTAGCTTGCATTATACACATAAATATAAGGAAAAGTAAAGAAAGAAAACAAATGAAATGAGATGCAAGTTGGGCGCATGTCTGCTATGACTCGTGTCAATGCACCGACCGTCGAATCGTCGAGTATTTAATACATACATATAAACATATGTGTGTATATTGAGCGAGAGCCTACAATTAACGACGACGTGCCAGACAGCATTGCCGCCACGCCACCATTACTTCTGTTAGGGGCTGAAAGGCGAGAAGCGAGAAGGCACAGTGTGTGAATGCGGATGATTATGATGATGATGAGGTATGTGAGGCAGCTGCACTATTTTCGTGGTTGCATGCCTGATATCGACAGAGTATAAGCAAGCAGCTTGTTTTTGTTAAGTAATCTTGAATTTATTCTTCTTTCATTTTTATAGATCTTTTTTTACTTAGCAACTGATTCTGTTTGTTATTTTGAATTGATATGAAGGACTACAAAACGTTTTCAATTGATTATCAATGATCTGCTGGTTTTATCACCTGCGACAGCTGTTTTCCTTGAAGACATTCCATTCATTCATCCATCCATCAATATAATCTCAAAAAATATATTGAAAAGCTTAAAATTCTTGGAAATATGTTGTTGATATCAATAAATAATAAAAACTAGTCAACGTAAAAAAACCCACATTATTCATGATTTTATTAAAAGTAAATGAGAAACCTTATAAATATTGTTCGATTGCATTATTTCTGTTGTGTGGAGTATGACAAATGCAAACATTCCTACACGTATTCAATATAAAGAAAATATGCATTCCAAATAATAATTTTTTATATGAAATTGTGTATTGCTTATAAAGAAAGATTATTATAATGCGACGACGGCTACGACAAACACTCATGCAATGCATTTAGACAAGCATAGATATAAAGTCTTGAAAAATGTGCCTATAATTTTGTCTAGACACTTTTGACAGGCAGTTTTTATTGCAACAGTTGCAACAAATTTTGTTCAAAATAAAGAAGAAATAATAAGATAATATTGTACTAAGTACAATCAAATCTAACTAAATACATACAACAAAACATGATGAGACGACTCTGCCCAAGCGACAATAATGAAATGTTTGTATGTCATTTTGGAATATGTAATTTTATTTTAATTTGTGTTTTTATTTAATTGGCAACCATTATGGTAGATTATAAAGAAAACAAAGCTACAATAACAAACTGATTCATTCAAATTCATTCACATCATTATTTGAATTAATCTTTAGACTCAAATGTAAAGTACAATTATGCAATATTGATAAGGAGTGCAATCAATTATACTCAAGTATGATTTACATAGGAATTACGACTGATTGATTCTTATCACAGGACTTCGAGTTTCTAAAATATTCTGCTTTCTTTTTGTCCGAATTATCTGTTGTTTAGTTTGCGCTAATAGTGATTTATTTTTATATTGATTACTTCACTTCATAAACAATTACCTAATAGACCATTGACCATTGAACAACAACAAGTAATATTTAAACTAATCTAAATTGTTAATTTTGATTGATCTGATTGTTTTAAGTATTTCTAATCTTTACTATTTAAAGTTTAATTTTAAATCTTTAGGTTGTCTAATACAATTTATTCTACCTTCAAAAAATTCAATCATACTTATTTTCTTTGTTTTCATTGAGTATGAGTAATTATTTATTTTGTTTTGTTTTTGTTTTATAATATTATTAAATTGCAATTAAATTGTGTGTGTGGACTTAAGTCATGTGTAAGATTTTAATAAAAACCATATTACCAGCAAAACCACAAACGACCTTGCAAGGCCTTTTCCACTGAATCTGAAGTTGATTGCACTCATAGGCAATACATTTTGCTTGCCAGTCGCTGCCAGTTAAAATAAAATTGCAAATCTCGCTTTGACTCAACTTTAAGATATAAAAATATTTTCTTTAAATATACATAAAAATATCATGTATGGTATGTACATACATACGTGTATGTACATAGATCTTATGATAGAATGTAAAAGGTGCACTTTGACTCTGGTGGTGTGCTGTGCTGGTTATTGTTGGTTCTCGGCTTTAATTGGCAAAGCATACAAAAAACCAGTTTAACCAATCACTAAACTCAAACTTTGGATGAAGTTGACTCAGAGAATGTCTTACAACAACAACAACATCATGGAAATACATAATCGTATTGAACTAAAGATTTATTATAAAGATTTTCAAATAAAATACAATAGAACATTCACACAAAATCATGCACATGTCCATGTCCTGTTGATGATGTTGAACACCTGAATGTTACATTTTCTTTATAATTTTATATCTTCGAAATTTCAAAAGAAACACAAAGCGTGTGCCAACAGCTGCTTCCTTACCCACTTACCAATCAACAACAACAATTAAATGAGAACAAGGATCGAGAGCCTATAAAAAACAAAAGGAGAATCCTACTATAAAAACATCTGTCACCCGCTGTGTCAGTGAGTGAGCATGTGCAGAGGTCCTTTTGTTCCTTCATACAATATCTTTCAACTTTATCCAAAAACCGAAACAAGTAAATTGTAAACAAAAGTAGTGCTAGCATACAGCGCCGGCCCTTGCGCTTAATCAGGGTAGAGCGAGATTGTCTTTCGGCGCCCTTTGGTCGACACTTTAACTTTACATAAATTCTAATTCGGCGCTTTTAACTCACTTTTGCATCATCGGCAACAACGCGTCACATAACGTTATGATAGAGGTATCTTAAAATTTTATTTTGCTCTGGAAATTGTTTTTCGAATTCGGCTTTTTGGCGCCCTTTGCCATCTGACGCCTAGAGAGACCGCTCCACTCGCTCTACCCAAGGGCCGGAGCTTGGTGACGCGAAATAAATTTGAAATTTATCAGTCACCATGATCAAGATACAAACCTAATTTGAACAACGACGATCAACAACAAATGATACAAGACACAAACCTTTTGTAATAAGTACTTATTATAACAAAAGATGTCGCTGCAAAGAATTTGTGTGAAATTATAGTAATTTTCCATAGTCTTTGGTTTAAGGTTCGATATTGTAATGAAAAGCTTTTTTATGCTTAGTTTTCCAAATAAGGAAATGCATTTTTAGTTGGTTGGAAATTTGATCAATTCAAGTTACTGAAAATAATCAACATTTTCAATATTTTTAATATCAACTATTTGATAAAAATGTCAACAGGTAAAACTGATTCATGATGACGCTTCAATTTGCATTTGAATGACGCAAAACTTACTTCCTGTCCGTGTCATTTTCCTTTCATTTTAATTTTATTGTAAATACATATGAATGAATGACTCAAATCTATAAAATTATAAATTGTTTTTATAAAATATAATTATAAAAAAAACAAAACACTTGACATTTATTATAGTAAAATCTCATTAAGTTGATAAGCGTGTCGGCGCCTACCATGGAATTTAATCCCCCAATGCATGCTTTGGAAGGTAATAATAATTAACTAATAAATTATAACAAAATATTATGAAATTATTATTCAGTTGCAACGAATATTCATCATTAAATTTTTATCTTAAAGAAAATTACGGAATAAATATTTTTTCAAACTTAAATTTCAACGATCAAATGGTTTGAATAGTTTTCATTTCAATTATTTATTACAACCGATTTTTGATTTTATTTTATGACATATGTATATAAAAAAAAAAAAAATTAAAAAAGGAATAAGATTCGTTCTCTGATGTTATCTGTTGATATGTGAGACCATTAAATATTCAAACATTGTTCTTTTGAAGAACATAACTTGATTTTTTGTATAAACTATATATATGCCCGGGCAGACGTTGTCCTTCCCAAAAAATTAGTAGATATCTGATGAGATATTTGACAAAGGCGTCTTGATTGATATTTAATATATTTTTAAGCTATTTTTTTTTTAATTTTTCGGCTGTTCCTTTGAGTTCCTTTGAGTTTTTTTGAATATTCTTTTTCCTAAATCTTCCTCATGATTCAATCCGTTCATTAGTGAAAATCATTTGAAAATCCGTTATGCAGTTTTTGAGTTTATCGCGTTCAGACAAACAGACAAACAGTCGCGGCGGAGGACTTCGTTTTATAATATTTAAATCGGGTTACATTTCGTCACACTTCGCCTTCTGATGAATAACGGTTTGTATGCTTAAGAATTCTGCCAGAAGAAGGTAGAAATATTCTTTTTTGGGACACAACTCCATATCATTTTTTATTTTCTGTGCTTCTTAATGCATCATGAGACTAAGATGGTGGGTGTTCGTGATAGATAAGAATCTGTATTTATGGGATCTTTTTGAATACTTTACAATTATCTTAGTAATATCAATTGAAGTGTGTAGGGTATAAGAACAATAGCAATAAATTAACTAACTCATTGCCCAATTAGTTAAATGTCAAAATAAAACTATTTCCCATAATTGACATTGACATGAGGCAATTAAAAATTTATGCACTAAATGAATTGCATAAAATTTCTGAATTGAATAGATACGTAAAATTTTTTCAACGTGATATTTTAATTGTAGATTAACAGGGGAAAATGTGGGAGTAAATTATGGAGCGTAGAAGCGCAGCTATGTTTATTAATCTGCTGATCATCATAATGTTTACTCCCTTTCTATATAGTAAGTACTACGCCTATGTTTGTGTTACATCTCCAGCGAGAGAATACAATTTTCATATGTGAAAAACTATTGGCCTTTAAATATAAAAATGATTCAATTGAAATTTCACATGAAAATTTAAAAAGTTACGGCGTAAAAATTGCATAGTAACCAATTGAAATGAATGAGAAAAACACGCACACACACACACACACACATTGACAGAAAGGGAGGAAGAGAGAGAGAGAGAGAGTGAGAGAGGCAGAGAGCTTTTTGGGGATGTAATGTTCATTGTTCTAGAATCTATTATATCATGTGACCGGCAAGGGGGTTGGTTGGAAGGTAGAATGTCTCTATTGATGATGATGATGGTGATTGTGAAATAGTTTTTTTTAGTTTGGTTTATGCGAAATTCAAGAAATCTCATTCCAAATGAAATTTTCTCGAAATCTCTGTTCTTCTCTAAGGAATCACACCAGAGTATATATTTTCCTCCCCCAAAACCCAAGAGCAATTAAAATGCGCGAATGACATTAAAAAATGTGAATGAACTCACAATGTTACGTCTGCCAGGCAGTCTGTCTGTCAGTCAGACCTTCTGTCTGTTTTTATCATCCTTTTTTGATTTTTATTCATATTTGTTCATCATATAAATGGGTAGACAAAAAGAGACAGAAAGAAGGAAGTTGTGAGTGATAGAGGGAGAAAGAGAATAGGCGCGCGCCTATGAATATGCAATGCAAAAATATTGTAGATGTGAATATCCTTTAAAGCAACAACTGCAGTAATAACAACTACAACAACAAGTACACTTACTGTTTGTGCTCTTACGCTTTACTACTTCATTTCGATGGTGTTGTTGTTGTTGTTATCATTACTACTACTACTATGTGTTAACGTTACAATGAACCAACCATGCAACAGAACACTCATGTTATCGTACGTGTGGTTTACGCTTACTTTTGCGCAAATTCTACGCAGACAGAAGTGAAATCAAACTTATGAGGATGGAATACTAGAGTCAATCCCAAAACATATGAGTGTAAAGGAGATGCCTATAGTGTCTACCTCAGTTAACCATGCGTAAGAAGTAAGAATTTTCTTAGTGTTGTTTCTTTTTTTATGATTTTTGATTTTTTGACTTACCGTAAACATTTCGACAATTTAAGCCATAGAATTTTGTTGGTAAATAAATTATGTTTTTTTTTTCTTCTTTGTTTTGAAGAAATTTCTAGAAAATGTAATTCTTTAAGTTTGTATAATGACACAACACAAATATAAACAATGGAAACTTTGTATCTTACACTCTTGATTTTTTGCACTTATGTAGTATGTTTACAATTAGTTGTTGTTATCTTATTTGAATTATAACAAGACAAACAATGAATTTGTTAATTAGTTTTTATTGTTGTTGTTGGTTCACCTTTGTGTAGATTGGAATATTTTGAAAAATGCGCGCACTCAAATCGAGTGAATACTTTATGGTTTGAGTGTTGTTGTTGAAATGAGCACTGAGCAGTGGCAGACAATCAGAAAACAACTAAACAGGGCAGTCAGCCTACTTTATGCGCCGCATTTTCTATCTTTTCTACTTCATCATCATCATCATTATTATTACCAGGGTCAGATTTACGACAGGGGTAGCTCTGGGGCCACCACACAGCAAACATTGGATTTAAAAATTGCATATTACGACGATGACGCAAAAACGTGTAATTATTGCTGAGTATAAAGAGTGTTAACTTCAAGAAATGCACATTCATTAGACCACTTTTTATACTCTTCACGCAGTGAATAGTAGTATAAGTTTGCCATGAAGTTTGTAACACACAGAAGGAGACATCGGAGACTTCATAAAGTACACATATTCTTGATCGAGACAAATTGATTTAGCCATGTCCGTCTGTCCGTCTGTATGTATGCAAACTTGTCTCACAGTTTTTGAACTAGAACGAAGCTTTCTTTTTACCAAACACAGTGAATTTTGACGAAATTATACGCATTGGAACACTAGGAGGTGCACCTCCTTGACAAAAAATTCAGATTTAAATTTATCACCTTATTATTACACATTTTTTTTTTGTTTTCTGTACTATAAAACTGAAGTTTGGACACTAAAAGGACCTCCACCAACTTTGTAGATTCTAAGATCCTCGGACCACTAGGAGGGGTACCTCCCATACAAAACATGAACTTAGAAAAATAATCAAAAGAAGAAGCATTACAATTTCGTCATAGCCAAAGATAGAACAATAATCAAAAGTACTGTTTCTATTTACTCTTCACTTGTCAGAAAAATAATAAAAAATTTTAAATCATTAAAAAAAAAAAAAAACGTGTCTTGATATTTATTGATTGAAACTTGAAAGGGCAAACACTTTCTTCATCACACCATGGCCCTCACAACCCTAAATGCGGCCCTGATTATTACAAAAGCAGCAGATGCTGATTATTATCATCATCATCAGAATCAAATGGATATGAGCGACAAAAAGGGGTGGGCTGTGATGATGATGACGATAATAATAGTTTTTTTTTGCATTCAGCTTTTTGTTTCATGTGTCGTGTGTGTGTCTGTCGGTTCGTCGCCGCTACGTTTGCTGCTGCTGTTGTTGCTCAATGAAAAACAAATAGAACGTGATGTGTGTTACGGTGTGTGTGTGTGAGTGGATCTGTGTGTTTCTGCTCGGGTGGTTGGGCTGCAGTAAATGAATGTAACCCAATCTGAATATGAAATTGTGGATTGTGGGTTCTGAAGCAGTCAGTAGACGAACATATTGTTCAGTAGTTGAGGTTGTGTAATAAATATACTGTGCAATATTGTGCCAACTGCTATATAGACATTGAAAGCAGTCGATCGAAATGACGAAAGCTGATGAAATAAGGTTCATTTTAGATTTTATTGACTACTAGCTTTGCGGAACATTACGTTGTAAAAGGTGAATAGTATGACGTGATAATCTAGAAATATTACGACAATTTCTCAAATGTCGACAAGAAATAAGAATTTCCCACTCATTCGATTCAACAACAAAGAACAATTAGTTCTTCAAACCCAAATATTGTTCAATAAGATTGTTCATATTTTGGCCGCTTTTAATCATTTGCTTATACTAAATTTACTACTGACAAGGCATTAAATTGTGACTTTTCGTATAATTTTAGTGATCTTAATTAGAATGTAAAAAATTCCGGTAAGAATTTAAATAATCACTAGTGAGGTTACAAAATATTAACAAAGTGTTGCCCAATTTTTCGATAAAGGGCAGCGCTGTAAAAGTAACTGCCACTCACAATTCCACGGCGACATTTTAACATGCAACTAAGTTGGCAGCTCTGCAGCGCGTCAAAGTTTTGTTGTCTTTGTGAAAAATCCAAAAGATAGTCAACATCATACTGTACCCTCGAAAATGTTTAAGAGCTGTATAAAATTTTATTAAAGAGGAAGAGAAAATAATCGTCAATCGAAATTGTTGCCAATGTTGCCAATCAAAACCAGGCCAGACCAGTGCTGTAACCTGTTCGATTATTGTGACCAGAACGAGAGAGCATGATTTGTAGACACAATGGAATGGAAGAAGACAGACAATATTCTTATCTTTTACTGTCACCTGTTCCTGGTTCCTGGAATTTGGAATTTTAGAATTTGAAGATAATTCAATTATATTGTGATATAATGATCATTAATTTGTTTTTTGTAATTATCATTAAATGAAATAAGATTTTATTGTTGATGAATATTATGTACTTATATTATAAAATGAAAAATAAGGATGAAGCAATACATAAAATTCCTTGTTGTTTAACAAAATTTCACTGGAAAATATTTGAAATTTCATGAGTATATTCTCTTATATTTTATATATTTTATAATTAAACTCAAAAACGTATTTGGTCTGCACTTCATAATGGTGGAGATACACAAACGACTTCAGTAAACAAAAAACAGGTGTGAATTTGATAATTTAAGAAAGTAATTATTGAAAAAAAGTATTAAAAGTTGAATTAAATAAATAATAACCTTTTATATAGATAGGAAAGTCTACCATCAAATTTCATTCAAATTTCAGTTTTTTGTCATTCACCACGCGTTCAAACAGCTGTTTTTGTCAACTTTGACGTTTGTTCATACGATTTGACATTAAATTTGACAGAGTATCGTCATTAAAAAAAAAAAATTTTAGGAAAAAGACGCGGTAGGATGAGTGTAAGAGTGTGATTATTATTATCTAGAGTTTAAATTGAAAATCGTCAATAAATCTAAGTGTTGCAAATAAAAATAATAAATATTTATATTTACATCGAAATCGAAATCGTCGTGAAAACAAGAAGGTGAGCTGCTGCTTTTGCTTTTGAGAAATAATTAAAATATTAAAGTAAATTAATATTTATTATTTAAATCGTCGTTGAAAAAAACCATACGCGGCCTGGTGTATTACAATTTTTGAAAATTTCTAAAGTTTAAACTCTATACTTAAAAATAACAGTGAATAATTGAAAACAGGCGCCTGCTTTGTTATCATATTTGAGGTTTTTCTTTTTGTCCGTCAAAAGAAAATTCTAAAAAATATAAAACCGAAAAAGAATTGCGTTTTGTTTATTAAAACGCAAAATACATTGAACGCGTTTGCTAAAAAAAACACACCGCACCGGACTGCACTGTGTGTGTGTGAAAGAAAATAGAAAAGAAAAAGAAATTATATATTGTGTCGTGCTCTATAAATAAATAAATAAATACCAATCATTCAGTAAATTTACACAAATCTCTACATGAAATTTATTTTATTTAGTTCAGAATAAGAAAAAAAGAAATAAAAAAGTGTCAAGCATGTAATGCAAATTGTGTACGTTGGATTACAACAGCAACAATAATAATAATAATAGAAATAATAATAGCACACACACACACACAACTCAACCTAACTCAATAATACAATAAACTATAAACTGCAATAAATGCGATGTGCTTAATTTAATATTGAATACAAAAAAATCCTTTTGCACTGCATATTGTATGTGTATGTTTGTTCTCCTTTCTTCTTGGTGTGTCCACGAATTTGTTGTTGGTTGTTGCTCTATAAAATACAAAAAAAAAAAGTCTTATATGTGCCTCAGTGTGTCTCTCTGCGTATGTGTGTGTGTGCGTTAAACGACGAAAGAAATTTTAAAGCAAATACCATCAAAAAATGCCTTTACATAATTTTGCAAATGAATAAGTGTTAAAAAAGAAGAGTGAAAAGAATCTGTGTGCAAATAAGAAAATATGCTGCATTAAATAACAACAATTGGAAATTGTTTTTCATCATTTAAGCAAAGAAAAGAAAATTCATTTATTTATTCGACGCGGCGGCGGCTGTTGAATTTATGTCAAATTGGTAACACACACACTTGCACATCATCGCATTCACACATTCGACCGCCACTGTTCGTTAATACCCAGAATGAGTGTGTGTGTGTGAAACGAAAGAGCGCCACAGAGAGAAGAGAGCATCTGCAGTGATAAACAAAATTAAAAAAAAAGAGTTGAAATGTGTGAAAAATGAATTGTGTTTAATTTAATTACATTGACATTAAAAAAGAAATTCTATTAATTATTAATTGTTATTAAATATCTCTTCTATACAAAACACCAACACATACACACATATGAATATGTGCTCCCAAAGTATATGTGTATAAACACAACACACACCCATGTGTGTGTGAATAAAATGATGTGCAAGTGGCTTTGAATCTCATCTTGTGCGTGTGTGCAAGCAAGCAAAGGAATTTATTTTTCTTCATCCAATAGGCGCAGCAACGCAGCAAGCAAATCGCAGTCGATGCCGCTGCCGCTGTCGACGACTCTTCAACTTCATCGCGTATCTATTCTGTTTGACTGGGTTGTTTCTTCTTCTTCTTCTTCTTATTCCCATTCTACTTCTGCTTTAACGTTTCGATCGCGGCCCCAAGTATTTTTTCTTTGCAGTCTGTCTGTGTATACATTCGTTTTTCTTTTGGTTTGATATGAATGCGTGTGTGAGTGCATCGATCGATTCGATCGATTTTGAATCGATATTATATGAGTGTATGTACGTTTGTGTATGTGTTGTGTTTTGTTGTTATTGGGTGTTATGTTTTATTTCTATCATCAATTAGTTTGATTTTTCCACTGCACTCTCTCTCGAGAGTGAAAAACATTCAAAATTGTTTGAAAAAACAAATTTAAAGTGATAAAAAAATGAAGCATGAAGAAGTGAACAATAAATTCATTTAATGAAAAAATTAAAAAAAAACTACAAACTAACGCGCTTCTGCATACTCTCATCAGTTGTGCTCTCTCTATTGTTCGCTCGCATCGAGTCTCGTGTGTGTGTGTTTGATACTCTCTCCATCTTTCGATCGCGGTCTCATCTGACTGTTGTCTCTCTTGTCTCTCTCTGTCTCTTGTGTACGTGAATTTTATGGGCAGTGAAGTGTGCGAAGAAAATATGATAAAAAGCATAAAATAGAAAAAGCAGAAGAAAATACAAAACGAAGTTGCGCGTTAAATTAGCTGAGCTGATAAAGTTGTGTCGCATACAAAAGAATAAAACGTAATCGAAAGAAAACACAATAATAAGAAAGCAACAATACAACACAACAGAAAAAGTGTGAAGGAAATTTTGAAGTTAAATGCGGAAAATTAATATAGAAAATATTTTGAAAATTCTTTCAGCTAATTCATATTACCTAAATTTAAAAAGTAATTAAAACAAAAAACCCCCGGAATAATAGTACAACCGAACAAAATCAAAATTTCGCGTGGTATAAGTTAAAGAAAAGACTAAGAAAGTGAAGTGGGCCTTTGTTGGCGACAACAAGAAAGCCGCACACTTAACCGCTGCTGCCTCGTCGTCAAAAGCAGACAAATAACTTTAGAGGGAATCTGCTACTTCAACAATAGAATATCAAGAAGATCCTTTCTTCCTTCATAATCACCCATCAACATACACACACACACACACAATCATGTCTACTTTGGACGTAAGGAATAACTCGGCCATGATGAAACGTGCCGAGCAACTGAAACGTTGGGAAGAATCGGATACAAATCGTGCACCCTCCACACCGCGCACTGAAAATGGCCGAAGGATTAAATTCAGTTCGGGTTGTGTATTCCTTGCTGCTTGTCTATCCAGTGATAAGGATGAAGTGGTGCAATTAATCGAACAAGGCGCAGATATAAATACAGCAAATATTGATGGCCTCACTGCATTGCATCAGGTAATTTATCATAATACTACTTAGTAAAACAATATAAAAGTATCTAGACTAGACTAGTTAAGTGATAGATAGATAGATAGTTCCATGTAACAAAATGGTTTATATATTGTTGTATCTTTAAGATACACAACAATAATAGATAAGCCTATATATGCAATATAAACAAGCATTGAGTTGTTGAGTAGCTTCTAGAGTATTTTTCTTATATCTTTTTTGTATCTAAACTAGCAGCGGGTGCTTTGTTAGGCTGACTTGTTTCGTTATACAATGACGTCAGCACACTCTACTCGACTATCCTTACGATCTTGCCACAGGCAAGTAGTTTCTCAACTTGTATTATTGTTGTTTTCATTCTTGCTGTTCTGTTGTTTTTTTGTATTTTAACTAGAACATATCAAAAATACATAATTATGTTGCAATTACAAAAAAAAAAAAAAAAAAAAAGAAAAAAACCTTACGTCAGAAGACAAACTAAACTGATCTGATAGAATCTGAAACGTTGAAACCCGCTGAACTGAACGCAGCGAAAAACAAATTGACGCGTTTCACGAGTGATTTACGCACGAGGTCTCTCCTCTCTCTATCTCTCGTTAACGAACGTCCCAAATAAAGGCAACCCAACCGACTGAACGATCGAGCGTTTTGCGAGTATTTAATGAATAGGCCAAGGAACATTCTACTGGTGACTGCTGCGACTGCTGTTGCTGTTGGTGTTCTCTACTGTGCTTCTACAGGGCGATGATTGAGAAATTGTTGTTTCTTAAAATTTTGTATATTTTAGTTCAATCTTTTTTTTTGTAAATTTTTTGTTTTTTAGGCAATTTACACTTCATTTGAACGATAGGGTATATAGTATTCTTACTTTAGTCTGATGTTTGTAACGCATAAATGAAAATATCGTAAATGAATGACCACATATTGCTTATATATAGTCGACCTAGTTATGCCCTTTGTTTAACGTTTCTCTTGTCTCTTTCAGAGAATGTGGGTGACCTGACCCATTAAGCAAAGTTCCTCACTTATCCTAATATTTTTTATGACGAGAGACAATGGACAAATTATCTACTTCGATCTCCTCGGTCAATATTTTATTCCTCATTCACTGTTGTCAATATTGTCTGGTCGTTAAAATTTAATGGATGAACATCTTCCTTTTATATCTGCGAAGTTTGCATTATCAGAGTTGAAGTTGAACTTTCTAAATCCACTACTACTTTTCTGTTTGCTAATTTATCTTTAAGTTCATTCAGATATTGAATTGATGGCGATAGAATGTAATTTGACAATTTTTCCTGCAACACATATAAACTGATTATGTAAAAAACAAAAACATTTCATTCACATTTCATAAATGAAGGTAAACCGTCCAGATCTGTTGGTTAACAATTCCCATGGGTCCGCAAGGTCGTTGATATAATATCATAGTAGTTCAATGTTTATTTTTCTGATTAATACTTTAATGTGAAGAATGAATGATATAAGATAATCTTATACTCGACTCTATACTCTTAAAATTTTGTATAGAAAGTTTTTATCATTGATCTTAATCTGATTCACATTTTGTAGTTGATAAACAATTAAACACTTTAATGCATACTTAGATCAACAAATTGAATAAAGTGTATTAAATCTTTCAGTCTGGGCCAAAGTTGATGTTTCTTTTTTTTTCATATTTTTCTTAAAGTTTTTCACTCTATTTTATTTTATTTAATTTTTTTCTGGATTGTTTCTATTTCGTCGTTCGTTCACAGATATTTTTATTTTTGTTGCTGTTTTAACAGTATCGTCGTAATACCGGAGATTGCTTATGTGTAATATAGTGAAGTGTATAATGCGGCGTATTTGTAGTTCTTCTGGAATGATGATGATGATACACTAGAGAGAAGAAGAAGGGACGAACGAGAGTCTATATAAAAAAAAACACTAAATAATAACTAAAGGAAAAAATTAACAAATTCGTTTCTAATGCAAACTGACGATTTACAAGTGAAGAGTTTTGTCGAGTCAAAACACACAAAAAAATCTACATATATACGAAGAAAAATCAATCTCAAAATCTATTTTTAATGTTAGTGAAAATTTGTTCACATATACAAATGTATCTACTAGATACTCTTCATATACTAAAATACATATGTGTATGTTGATATAGCAAGAGTATTTTTTCATTTTTTTTTTTTTGCAAAAATTTTTCGTGCATTGTTATTGGTCATTTTTATTATTGTATATTTTTCTGAGATTTCTTTTTTTTTTTTTAATTTAATTTTAATTTTTATTTGTTTTTATTTAATGGGAAATTTTTCGAAAGGGAAAAGTTTATAGCGGCAACAGCGTAATTTTCTTTTTAACTGATTGAAATTAGCAAATGGAAAAGAAACAAATAACAAAATTTGTAATAAAATTACATACTTTGTTTTTCCTTGAATTTATTGAAAATCGATTATTATTGGAAAATATTGTAAATCTACAAAATACTAAAAATCAGCCAAGTGTGAGTCGGACTCGCACACGGAGGGTTCCGTACCATCGTACAAGATTTTTTTGCTTAAAATATTAAATTATGTTCATATTTAACAACTTTTATACTACAATTACATCTTAAAAGTGTACTACAAAAAAAAAAAAAAAAAATTAAACAAAAGGTTAAATTAAAGAACAATATTTCTAAAAATGTATTTTTAGTATTTGTCGTTCTACACCCAATAGAATTACACACTCTGTGAAAATTTCAAATCTCTACCTATTACGGTTCATGAGATAGAGCAGGAGACGGGCGGACGGACATTGTAGCTTAGTAATAGGGTCCCGTTAGTTCCCTATGGGTACGGAACCATAAAAAACAAGTCTTTAGACATTTTAATTGATGTAGATTTTCTATTTGGAACTAAATAAAATCCATAACAATCGTATAAACGATTTCGTCTTTCGACTCTAAATCTGAGCGCACCAACTGAATTTTCTTGCTTTGAAATCGAATCTAATGATTTTACCGCCTTTTGTTTATTTTTTAAATTTTTGTGGAATAATAATTACATATACAAATTTTACTTCTTATAAACAATCGTCAGACCTTTTGGGGTTTGCTTTCGCAGAGAGTTTTTAACTGTTAGGTTCCTGGGCCGAACAAAAAAGTTTATAGCGGACGCTGGAGGAATGCTTAGTTATTTTAAGAATAGAAGTCCACATATTTTGTTTACTGCAATAATGAAAATTATGTTTATATTTTGGGGAAAAAACCTTCAGAACCGTCATTTTGAGTCTGATCATTAATACGATGGTATTGTTAAAGCCTTATTTGTTTGTTCGTGACCTGTTAACTCGAAAAGTACTTTACCGATTGCTCTGTAATTTTGACACAACGTAGCATTCGACTATGGTCGTGTTTTTGCGTACATATTTTTTATAAAAATCCTTCAGAAAAATCGGAATTGGTGTTTAATAGTCTTTGTCCAGCCTGAGCTACAGCAATGCGTAGGTGCACAGCTAGTACTCTTATAAAAATACAATTCATTAATATTTTGAAAAATATGATCTAACTCTTAATTGATTGCTTGAGATACATACATACATATATTTTGAATGAATAAATTTTTCAAATTAAAATTTATGCATGTATTTAATTGGGTTCAAACTTAAACTTAACTTAAATTAAACTACATATTAAAAAAAAAAAAAAAAAAAGTATTCAGCAACTTGACTTTCTTAAACATTCATTCACCCACATTTATCACACCATACCCTACCCTATTCCTCTATCAATAGTCTAATGCATTTTATATTTTTGCACTTGTTACATTTTATTTAATTATGATTTCTTCATTTACATTTTACACATTTTTAATGCAACAACAACAACTACAAAGGCAACAGTAACAAGTGCTATCAGTATATAAGTATGTACATATGTAGTTTATATAAACACATAGATATGGTATACAACTGAACTCAGATACTCACTCCTCCGACATACATATGCTCATATTTGAGTGAGATACTATACTCCTCGTCGTTCATTCATTCATCTAAAGTTTTAAATTACATAGTATTTTTTGTTGTAAACTTATTTTCTTTAATGTTATGCGCTTTGTTTGTTGATTTTAAACAATGTTCATTGTTGCCTGCTTATAATAATAATGATAATAAAAATAATTATTATTATTGTTATATAGCCCGCAGTTATTTATTTATCTAAGTATATAAGTATTTACTGCATCTTGTTGTCTCGTGTTAATATTTTTATACATATATAAAATTTCTTCTTTTTTTTTTTTTAATTAACCGCAAATGAACAAACTCATTTATAATAATAATGATTATTATTATTAATAAACTCATCATCATTATACGCAGTTAAAAAGATATCAGTCAATCAGTAGTCAGTCAGTCAGTCACTCACTCAGTTTATTCTTTCAGTCATCATCAGTTTTGATTATATCAATTGAAATTTGTAGTGTAGTATAATCCAAATGAATGAATTTTCCATGAATTTTCTTTTCT
This sequence comes from Amiota mariae, assembly GCA_035041805.1. Lineage (NCBI taxonomy): Eukaryota > Metazoa > Arthropoda > Insecta > Diptera > Drosophilidae > Amiota > Amiota mariae. The sequence goes on along the minus strand of JAWNKV010000332.1, from coordinate 556,175 downwards.
TTTACATCTCTCATCTCTTTGTAATTGTGAATTTTATTCATAAGTATTACATATTTGTTTTATTATTTCATTGTTTCCTGTTTATTGTTGACTTCTTCCTTTGTTGGATTTATTTTTCCATGTAGAGAGAATATCACACAAAGACTCTTGGTCTTATTATTGTGATGTGGTGATTATTATCTTTTTAATTGAGATCATCGGAGGAATAATAACGCCATAAAATGAAATGTTTTACAATAATTAATGATGTATGCAAATGAGTTTATTGATGAAACATTGTTGTTGAAATATCTAATTGTTATTGCAGAACAATTTGAATGAAAGAACATGCTTCAGATAAATTAATGAATGCTTCATACAAAGATGAGATAATAACTAGACATCAAGTTGACTAAAGCCTTAATTTGATTGCTTGCCACTGCCAACTCTCAACTCATTACATAAATTTTCTTAACCACAAGAATATGATAATTTAAATAAATTTATATGGGGACTGTAAAATATTTATACTTATATGTATTTAGCATCTATTTAGATTAAATCTTGTATGAATATTTTAATTTAATAAAAGTCCAAGAAGAACCCGATTTCTTAGTTGATACAATGATTGAAAATGCCATACCATACTCAATAATAAACGCTTCATAATGGAAAAAAATGGTCATCATTATTAAAATTGATAGGTGAGGATGGCATAGGGAGGCTGCACGCCAAAGGCCGAGTTTACCCACAAGCCTTACAGTTCATTGCGATGCCTAGTTTGTACTGCTCTTAGCTTTAATGTTCGCCTTAGACCATACCGATATTGGAGACTCTACCGATAGCTTAAGCAACCACTGACGTCTTTGATAGGAGTCGCTACACCTACTAAGCCTACTTATCACTCGAAGGAGGCAATCAATTCATTGGGTATCATATTTGATACAACACTTTCATGTGCCCCGAGCTGTATAGAAAAAAGAGTTCAACCGAGTTGCCAAATTTATCGAAATTTTCGACTATTTAAGGAGATCAAATCCATAATTTGGTATAGGGTGACTGTTATCTTATATAGAGTAGTAAAAGAAAGGCCAATGAAGACGTGGAGTTAGTGGCTGCTATTTATTTCAAGGGTCTCAATCATGTTACATATATTGTTTTTTTTCTTTAAGTCGTGTGGGTATTACAGGGCATGAAAACATAGTTTGTTCAAATACAAATGGATAATTTTAGTTATATTATTTGAATCCCCATTTTTTAGTGTTCCTTACCCATAGGGAACTAACGGGACCCTATTACTAAGCTTACAATGTCCGTCCGCCCGTCTCCTGCTCTATCTCATGAACCGCAATAAGTAGAGAGTTGAAATTTTCACAAAGTGTGTAATTCACTTGAGTGTAGAACAACAAATACTAAAAATATACATTTTTAGAAGCATTGTTCTTTAATTTAACCTTTTGTTTAACAATTTTTTGTTTTTTGTAGTATACTTTGAGCTGTTAATTGTAGTATACTTTTAGGCTATTAAATATAAACATAATTTTATATTTTAAGGAAAAAATCTTGTACGATGGTACGGAACCCTCCGTGTGCAAGTCCGACTCACACTTGGCTGATTTTTTTTTTTAACTCAAAGAGGATTTGTACAATAATAATAATCGATCAAAATAACTTTGATGTTTATTACCATTTGATAAAAATTTTTATCAAAATTTGTGGTTTTAGAGAGATTGGAACTGTGATGCTTCTGAAAAGTTGAACAAATTATTTTTAACATTACTTTTTCTTCTTGTAATTTCCATGCTCAAATGTTGTATCTTTTTATTAGAATCAGAACTTTTAAATTCTAATGTCTTCTTTTTTTCCTTAACAACATTATTTGACCTATTTGCATTTCTCATAAATCCATCATCTCTTTTGACATTTTACATACTCGTAGAATCAGAAAATAAAATTATCAAAAAGTATAAAAGAACAAATATTTATTTAATTTCAATGGCAAAATATCTTTCAGCAAAAGATATTTTATACTGATGTTGTGGGGCCGCCTCCCATGATGGCTGAAAGAAAGAGTCTTCAGTCGTTTTGCCGGAGACTTTGAACATGATTTTTTGACTTGACTTTGATATGCGTACGAGGTGACAACAAAGTCATGCCATCGTCGTCAACCAGTCAGTTAGTCTGCCTCAGTCAGGCTGCCTTGACTGACAATAACCTCAACTCTTTTTCTGTTCTGTTCTATTCAGTTTTGTTTTCTTCTTTTCTTCTCTTTATGATGTATCCATATTCTATGGTCTTGGTCGAGCTGTCGCTTTCCTGATCTTCAATGGCAGTGGCACTGGCACACGGTTGGACGCCATTGACTGCGGCGTGCATAATTTTCACTTTCATATGCTGTAAGGAGGAGAAGGAGGAGGAGTCAATGGCGATTTCAGTTGTGCCCCAATGTCTCAATCTCTTTTTAATGTTTGTGTTTGTGAGTGTAATAAGTGTGAAAGAAATTTATTTGCTACACAAAAATAATGTATCTGTAACTCATGCAAAAATATCTATAGTATAGTTGAGTTGATGCTGCTGCTGTTGCTGCAATCATTCAAGGATAATTGCACACATGCTGTTTGCTTTTCAGCATTTCTGCTCATTTTTAGTTCAGTTGATTTTATTTATTTATTTTTATTTTTTGATGTTGACAATCATTGAATTGTGTGTTGTAGTGTGTGTGTATATGTGTGTTGTGCAATGAATAAAAAATATAAAAAAAAAAAATAAATTGGCATATTATTTTGTCAGTTACTGCAAAAAGATACAAAACAAGATACATTATTATTTGTTGACTGACTTTAGATTTGACTGAAGATTTATAGCTTTTTTTGAATTGCAGTTAAGCTGATCGATCTACTGATCCCTAGTAGTAAGTTTAGAGTTCGAGTTCTCTATCTCTCACAGTTGTTAGATTTGTTGTGAGTTGAGCTCTCAATTTGTTGCGTGCGTGAGTTCCATGCGTCCATGCGTGTGTTTTTGCCTTTAATCTCTAGTTGTTGTTGTTGTTTTGCTTTTCCAAATGTTTGTTTGTTTGCCTTTTTCTAACGCGTTTTTCTTTTAAGTTTTTTGATTTTTCTTTTTTATTTTTTTCTTTATTTTGTTTGTTGTAGTTTTGTATTTTATATTGACGTGTTTTCTAACCTTGGCCCGGATCTCTATGCGCGATTTGGCGCTGTTTAGAATTTGTTGTTGTTGTTATATAGTCTCAAATCAAACACATCTTCAAGAATTCAATGCTCGTGCGTTAATTTTTTGAGATTTTTTTTTTTTGTGTTTTTTCTTGCCTCTTGATTTATTTTCAATTTAATTTATTTATTTGTTGGTGATGAACATCAACTGATGTTTTTCAGTTGCAACAATCAAAGAAAATTTTGTAAAAATACTTAAAAATCAATTACATAAGATTTTTGAAATTGTTCTGTTCTATTCTATTCGATTGTATTCTGTTAGTATTTCATTGTAAAATATCTAAATGGCGCCATAGATTTCTCTCTAAGATCAGAAGAAAGAAAACGCAGAGGCCACAGAACAAATCCACCAAATCCACCATCCGTCGTTGTCGTAATATTAAACAACTGTCAAAATAACTTAGAAATAGATCTAAAAATCATTTCATTTCAATTCATTTGCAACTGGAAAAATCTACAATAAAATAGAATGAAATAAGCAACAAGTTCAGAATAGGTTTTCTCAACAAAAAAATGAATGAAGAAAAACTTTTTCGCAAACTGATGACGAAAGACTAATGAAAATAGTTTTTCAATAAAAATATCTTAAAAAAAAGAAAAGAAACTATAGAAATAAAAAGTCTGTTCCGTAGGCGTCTCTGTATATACATAAGTATATTTTTGGCGAAATGTATATTGTATCTCACTCGTTGTTGTTCTTGTTTTTATTTTCACAAGTTGGCAACTATATTTTGTGTTCCCCTTTCAATTATTCGTGTATTATTTTAGATTATGATGGTAATGGTGATGATGATGATGGGCACAACAGCAGTAGTAGATACAGATATTTGCGCCATATGTTATTATAGTAGGAATGTCTGATTATTGTTTTTGTTCATTTTCAGTTGCATTTGTATAAAAATTTGGTCTGGCGATGGTAAATCAAATTTTCGACAAAATATCTGAAAATAAAATTCAGAAAAATTAAAATTAATTTCAAAAATGAAAAATTTATTAAACTTGATTCGATCATCGATTCATTCTCGATTCTATTTTTGTTGAAAGGGTTACACACTTTAACATTAAATTTATTAAAAAAAAAAATGTGTCTTATTTAATGATTAAAAGAAAGAAATGTTGCAGATATTTTTATTTATAAATTTACCACATAAAATTAAAAAGAAAATGAGGAGAAACCAAAAGAATTATGACCATAGCACGTGCAATGAGATTATACATAATGACATTGATATTAGTCTTTATTTCTTTCATTCATTCGTTTTACTTGTACATTTTTTATTATATTTTTCACAAACAATTTCACAAACCCCTGAAGGAAGCAACAAAACTAAGTATTTACTTGGGCATATTCTTCACTAAGCTGCTTCATAAGTACAATAGAATTAATAAGAAACCAACAAAAAATATGTGTGCAATTCACTTGGTAAGAATTGTGGGTGTATAGTATTTTCTATATCTATTTTGAACAAGAGCGCACTAGATTATGGAGAAACCTTGGGGCGTCCCAATTACACAGGCGACTTGATTGATTTTAAAATACGCCTCTAAATTTGATATGCATCTCACTTGCACACGTAACTTTTTCGAATTTTTTTCTTCCTAAACCTTCCTCATAAATCACTTCGTAAATTGCTTAAAACAGCATAAAAATCCGTTCGATGATTTTTCAGTTTATTGCGTGCAGATAGACAGACAAACGTAGCGGTGGACTTTGTTTTATAATATGTATAGTTAGATATAATACATTTACATAATAGCAATCTTTTATAAGTATGTTACCAAATGTGCAACAATTAACTTTAGGTTAATCTTTTGTCAAAGTCATGTGACCAAAAAGAAACCAGTTGAATCTGAAGCTTCGAAAAATGAGTTATATTCTCAGGCTTAATTCGGAACAGTACGTACGTAACAAGCTATTAATCTACTAGTCTATACTGAATCCATTATATTTAACTTAGACTTGGAGATCTTTCAGGGGTTACATTGCAAACCAATGCGAATGACTCTTGGAACCAAATAATACGTCAGATTAACAGTTATTCACCACAAAGACTTTCATAACCCAACAATTTTTTTGGTTTCACTTTTAAGTTCTCCGGAAGTACTTATAATGTACTTTGTCCAGTCATTTCCTTGTAGTATTTCTCAAACGTAATCATTTCTGCTCCTTCTATTTTTTTTTTTTTTTTTAAATACCGAATAAGGTCATAAATTAATTGTTCTTCTTAAACATGAATGAATAATCATTTGATATCAAACCATTGAAGTAAATATTTCATGAGAATGTATGTACTTATTACATCCACGAGTCCATATTCATACTCGTACATACATACGTACTCGTATTACGAAATGTAAAAGAAATGAGTGCTTGCGGAGATATGAAATTATAAAAATTTTAAAATGTAAGGAAATGATTGCATATAGAAAATTAAGTTGTGAGTAAACTCAGTTGGCTCTGCAATGCAAATTAGCTTCAAGTACAATCAGTTAAGATCCTTTGCTAATTTACAATAGCTACTAAAGCTGCCAAAATTGACACACTTAAGTCTGTATGAGTCCTGTTATGTTACCACTGGTTTTCAGTAGGACGTCCGCCTTTTTTCAGACATTAAAGTCTTGCCTACATCAATAGGATGCCCTATATGATATTAAGATGGGATAACTGTGTCCACAAACTTCAAAAAACGTAATGACAAATATAAACATTGTTTTTAAACCTAAAGTATTTACTTCCTAATAAACTCAACTAACATCTTTATTACTTTTTAAAATCCTTAAATGTTTTAACCCTTTGCCAAATGACTTTTACAATAATATTTTGTACGTGTAATACTGCAATCCGCTACTGACTACAAATGTATGTACCACATAATCTCTCTTCCTAACCTTTTGTAAACTTATAGCCCTTTTTTAGTAATTTTTTTTTTTTTTTTTACATCAGCGATGTCAAAGACCGTTGGGGCCTCCCCAAACAAAATACCATTTTAACCTAAATACCAACTTCATTCACAACTGCATTGCATTATTTGCATTTGTGCTTAGAGTGTCGTGATTACTATATATTATGACGATGATGATGACAATGATGTTGATAATTGTGACAAAATCGTCTCAAGTAAGAATTACATGACATTTTGTAAAATAAATATAAATAAAAATACAAAAGAATCAAAAACAAAGCGACAACGACGTCGACGACGTTGATGTATTTGCAATACTTTGCTTATCAGTTTGTTTTTTGTTGTTCAAACAATTGCCATATAATGAATGATGAGTATGGTATATAGAGAGGAGTATATAGTATATGTGATTATTATAGAAAGCCCGGTCGTCTCTTCCCTTTTATTAGAATCATTGTGTTCATCATCATCATCATCGTCACTATTGTGTAAATTGAGGTGAATAACATTTGATTTGTTTATCGAATAAGATCGAATAAGAATAAAAGTGAAAATTTCTATTCTTAAACACTTTTTACGAAAATAGATTTGGATTGAAATGAAATAAAATCAGCAAATAATCATGGTGATGATGATGAAAAGTGCAACAAATGGGAACAAAAAATAGAAGAAAGAATTTGTTAACATATTTCAACAAATACAAATATGTTTGTGTCCGCTAATGATAACAATGATAAAAAAGGAGGAGGAGGAGGAGGAGAAGAACGAAAGAGTGAAAATGGGGAAAAAGAGTCATACAAAATGTGTGTGCTTTTTTTTTTTTTCTTTGTCAAACAATTTATGTCAACTTATGGCAAGTCACTCATTCACTCATTCATTCATTCACTCACTCACTTACTCAGTTATCGTTCTCTACCACATAAAACAAACGCCCTTTCTTTTCATATTGTGTGTTCTTATTATGAAATATTTGACGTTCTGTCGTTTAGTTGGAAATTTCATTATTTGTCTCGCGCCCAGTCGATTTGTCTATTTGGCAAGTTTCTGGAACGTTAAATGCTATTCATGATGATGATGAATATAATAATGGGGATGATTGTCATCAGCATCATCTTCATATGTATATTTTTCTGTTCCTGCATGTGTGGGCGGTGCACGGCATCCAGTTGCTGTTGCTGCGTCTTTGGTGGTCATTCAGCCAGAGAAGCATATAGACAGAAAAACAATCAGACAAAAAGACAGACAGACAGACCGACGAAAAAAGAGACATACAGACAGACAGAGAATCATTGTGTTGTTTAGTTTATCAAAATTGTTCATAATTAATTAATTGGCAGTCCGCCAGATTTAAATTGTTTCTTCTTTGTTTGTTGTACACCATAAAATTTGTTCTGTTCTGTTCTTTTACTTGTTTTGTACAATACAATATATTGTATTTGCCATTTTGTGTTCTCGAAAATGTATGCAATTTTTACGCTAAATTGATTTCAAATGAAAAATCAAAATCAAAGTGATTTTTTGTTGCGTGAATCAAAAACAGAAAACAAAAACCAATCAAATATCATTTAAATTGAATGAATTCATAGGAAAATTAGAAAACAATAAAATGAAAAACAAAATTGCTCACTTGTTGTTAATACTTTAAGACTATAATTAATATAACCTTATCAGCTATAACCCAAAATTGAAGGTACATTTTAAATGGAAATACTTATAAATAAAAAAAAACACGAAAAATGCGCATTCCAAATATTATGATTATGATGATTTTGACATAAACACACTACCGCATACCAAAGGTTTTTGAAGTCACACACTCTATCGTCAACTGATATTCATAGATACTCATTACTACTACATTTCAATATAACATTCTAAATACTAAAAATCAATATGATTTAAGTCAATATTGAATCACTTTGAAGAGAAAGATACATTTACCACCATTACCACCCCTTTCTCTCAGAAAACTCCAATGGTTGGTTGAGCTTATCACTTCATGATGATGATGATGATGATGATGACAATGACGACGTCGTCATTGTGCTTGCTTTAAAATTCTTTAAAATAGAGAAAATAATAACGAATTCATAAAAAGAAGTGAAAGAGGGTGTTGGTGGTAGTGGGGGACAATAAGCAAAAAAAAAAACAAAAAAGAAAAGAAAGAATATGAATGACATAAAAAAAAAAAAAACAAAAAATAGCTTTTGCTGCACGTCCACAATGACAGCGGCGACTCCATTCTTTTCTGACGCTTGTTTTGTTGGTTGGTTGGTCTATGATATGATGTAGTAGAGCCGGCAGACTGAATGAAGATGATGATATCATCAACGTTCATAGCTCGCTTTTCGGCGGAAATCCGCATAAACTATAAGAACGAAAGGGTGGGGCGGCTGACGCCGCTCTCTTAGCATGTATGTATCTACAATATACATATGTACCTTCAAATGTGCCCCAACCATGTAGCTATATATGTGAATGCGTGCGTGCTTGTGTATGAAACTGAAAGCGGCGTGAATTTTGTATTGTTTACTTTTGAACATTTTTAGTTAGATAAACAAATCTTGTATTTACAGTTATTAAACAACAACAGAGAAGTAGAAAAATGTATAGAAATGAATGAACAACGAATAAACAGTGAAAATAATTATAAAAAGATACTTAAAAAAAAAAAATTAAAAAAAAAAATATTTTTCATTCAAAATATATAATATACTTTAAACTTAAGGTCAGTGATGATGATTTTTGTTTGATACTATTATTTTCTTTCCTCAATTCAATTAATTGAATGACGATAGGCTTGCATTGATGATAATCTAGAAATGGTTGAATTTCTTGTGGAACATGGCGCCGACATAAACAGACAGGATAATGAAGGTTGGACGCCGCTTCATGCAACTGCCTCATGCGGGTGAGTAACATTTAATATTGAATGGAAATGGAAAAATTATAAATTCTAAATTCTAATTAATTCATTCTTCATTCAACGATTGCATTAGGTTTGTTAGCATAGCACGCTATTTGGTTGAAAGTGGTGCCGATGTAGCTGCCGTTAATAGTGACGGTGATTTGGCGCTTGATCTCGCCATTGATACACAACACGTGCCAATGATTGATTTTATGGAAAAAGTGGTGCAAGAACTTAATATCAATGTCGAACAGGCACGTAAAGCCGAAGAGTTGGCAATGTTAAATGATGCCAAGAAATGGTTGCGCAGTGATGCATCTGAAGTGGATCGACCACATCCAAAAACTGGTGCAACAGCATTACATGTTGCAGCAGCAAAAGGTTATACGAAGGTCAGTCAGTGATCAGTGATGATGAACTTTTTATAAGTATATTTCAAGTATTTGTTTCCTTATTTTTTTTTTTTATTTTTTTTTTTTTTTTTTTTGAAAAAATTATACTTATTTACATATTTGTCTTTTGGTGTATTGTGTGTTTATTTAGGTTTTAAGTCTGTTACTCGCCGGTCGTGCCAATGTTGATAAACAAGATAATGATGGCTGGACGCCATTGCATGCTGCATCGCATTGGGGTCAAAAGGAAACCGCTGAAATGCTTGTTGAATCCTTGGCAGATATGGAAATTCGGAATTATGCTGGCCAATCATGCATTGATATTGCCGATCGTAAAATGGTGAAATTTTTAGAAGAACTACGTGCAAATAAACGTAATAAAAGGCGTCCATCTAGTCAAATCAGGTGAGTCCTCAATCATAAATTATTTATAAAAATGTCCAATCAATTGAATTGAATTTATTTTTTTGTGTTTTACAGTAGAATCTCAGATACAATTGAAAATCATGTGGATAAAACGCCAACAAAAATTGTACGCGTCGAAGTGAGAACTGATACCACAAAGGATGGTTAGTATTTATAGTAGAATACATATGTGTGATGGACTTCTTTTGTTTAGTTTTTCGTTTTAGTTGGTAGTTTTCTTAGTCACTTAGTCCACATAAATATCAACAATTTATCATAAGTAGTTTTAAAATTCTTTTCTTTTCTTTTATTTCTTTGCAATACACTTTTGTTGTTTTTATTTTATATGGAATCCTAAATATTTTGCCCATGTCTCTCTCTCACGCTCTCCTGTTTCTGTCTCTCGTGTAAAAATCAGAACAACGTGCACGTTAAACTCATCATCCTAAAATCAAACCAAAATCAAACCAACCATCACTGCCGTTGCATTTCTATTCATCATCAAAAGCATTTCATTCATTCAAATAATTAGGTTTTAACTAAAAAGTTAAAAAAGATGCATCGCATCTCATAATTGTTTCAAAAAAGTATCTTACTATTTGATAGTTTTAGTTCTTATTCTCTACATAAAATACACCAAATGTGATTGTTTGTTTTCTATCTATTTCTCTTTATTTTCTTCTTCTTGTCTGTCTATTCGTCTTTTGTGTATATTCTTTGTTAATTTCACACACACACACACACACACACTCACACACTAATCTACTACATAAACAGCTGCTTCAACATCTTATAAAGCAAACATATCTTCTTGTGCTTCGAATGTCGATGATGCCGAAGTTAGTATTGATAAGATTGCCACGGAAGTAAATGAAGATGATGATGATGATAATTTTGGTAAAGAATCATCATCATCATCCTCCTCCACCTCTTCTGTAAGAATTAAACTGCCAAAAGAGAAAATTAGTTATGATAATGAAGAAGAACCTGAACCTGAATCAACGGATTCAGATTTAACCGATTCCACTGAGAGTTCGCATACAACAAGTCTTTCTGATCAAGATGAACAGTATGAAGATGCAGCAGTGATGGAAGATGGTGATGATTATGATGAAGAAGGACCAGGTATTCTTTGTTTTTGTGTTGTTAGATGAAGTTTTGTCTTATAATTTTGAGTTTTTTAAATTTTGTCTTTTTGAAATGAAAAAAAAAAAAAAAAAAAAAAAAAACAAAACAAATGAATGTGACGACGAACCCATCAAATTTATTTGTGTGTATCATTTTATTTCTTTGGTTGCCAATTTAATTTAACTTTAAAACTTATAATTTTCTTACTAATCTCTTTTTGCTATCCATACTTTCTTTCTTTTCACTGTTCTCTCTCTCTCTTTCTTTCTTTTATCTATTTTTCTTCTATAACTTTTTCTTGTAGCTGACAACTTCAAAACTAATTCAAACAATCAACAACAACAACAACTTTACACGAACACAGATCATCATCAGACTGTTGAGGAAGAGGCGCCTTGGCGACGCAAATTACCACGTACACAAAACGATAGTCCAATTAAGAATCGTATGTCTCAACTTTCTAGTAGTTGGGTTCTTATCCCTAATCTCTTTGGATTTCTTTATTAATTAATTTCTTTTCTCTTTCTCTCTCTCTTAATCTATTGTTTTCACAGAAGTTCCTGATAAAGATGTTAACAGCAAAACTAATTCAAATTCAGCCGAGTCAGCGAATGATGTCATATTGCGACGCACTCAAAGCTTTGAAAATGATCAAAAGTAAGTCATCATATCATATTCATATTTTGTCATTAATTCAATCAACAACTAAAAAGATCCAAAAATCATCTCCAATTGCAAATGGCAAAAAAATAATCAATAACGCAAGCCTAAAATTCAAATGCATTTACTCTTACAACATTTATTTGATTTATTCCATTCAATTTTATTATATTACTGTAATATATCTTATCGAAAGACATTCTTTGTCTGTTGTCATGTTTGTGTTTCTCTTTCATATGCTTTTGCCAAAACAGAATTTAAAAAAATCATGATAGTTCAATTAAATTCGGTTCACCGAAGCTTACATACCTTTCACATATCACAACAGAAAGAAATTTAGTCCCACAGAAATAATACTTAATTTGAGAGAGGCAGAGTTTATATGACAGTTGTATCAATTATGTTGATTAAGTTTTCAGAACATAAAATGGATTGTTAATGCTTCTTTTATTTCTTGTATGAGGAATACATAGAATATTGAGTGGTCTGATCTACCAAATTTTTCCCATAGTTTTGTAAATTATGTATTTTTGAATTGTTTTGTCAAGATTCGAGAAAAGAAAATGCAAAAACGTAATCTGAACTCAGAGGTTGATTTGGTTTTTGTATGAAGATTACCTCTTCCAGTAATTGGGGAACTCTAAATCTGACATGTTGTCATCTCCATCAATAACAATAACACGTGTCTGTGTTAAATTATTGTTTCATAGCTTCAAACTAAGAGACTAAACTGTATAATAAAAAATTTCTACATATATCGAAATGATTCTTCTCATCATGCTGATTATATGATCTTCTTCAGCGAATAGTTTCATGCGTTACAAACGTCATGATAAAGTGTGATATTACTCATTCAAAAGAGTGTGAAAAGTATTTTAAACAATAAACAAAAAAATTTGCTTTTGCTTATCATCTCAATTAAATTCCTAATATATTTTATCAAACAACACAACAGTTTACTACTTACTTTTATAAACATTTGTATCTACATAAAACATACGCACACACACATTCTACGCACACACACATTCCACACACTCACACACATTCCACACACTCACACACATTCCACACACTCACACACATTCCACACACTCACACACATTCCACACACTCACACACATTCCACACACTCACACACATTCCACACACTCACACACATTCCACACACACACACACATTCCACACACACACACACACACACACACACACACATACAGACACACACACTATCAATTAATTTGAAAACAACAAAATAATCACTTAATTCAATAAATAATAACTGATAAAATGATGACTTAACTTGTTGCTGCCATTCTTGGCTGAGTTAAGACCCCGACCGACTAATATATTGAATGAAATTTTAAAGTTCTTGAAATAGTTTTGTAATTTCTTTAAATTTATCATAGCTACGTCAATCAAGTTTATATAGTAAATTCATTGAATCATTTTGATTCAATCAATTGTTTATTCTGGGTGGCTAACTGATTGGTTCGATCCCCTATGTCCAGTAGTAGATATCGCTTATCACAATTACGATTTTTTCTTTTTTTTTTCTCTGCTATTCCCTTTTATTATTTTCCTTCCTTCTTATATTTAACTGTTGAACATTAAATTTTGCATTAAAAGAAAATAGTAAGCAAAAGCAAAGTGAAACACAAACAACAGGCGACAGTTTTTTTTTTTTTGTTAAATAATTTTTTACCGAAAATTTCATAGAATTTTCAAATTAATTTTAATTTAATTTTAATATTTTTTTTTTTTATTAACGCTTTCTTTATTTTTTTTTTTGCATTGTTGTACACAAATTCACCAACTAATCCTTGTACAAAATCAAAATCAGATTCTATCAAAAATATAATGAGCTACGTGCACGCATAAAAGCAAATTCATGTCCCATTTTACCGGCAAGTGCGATAAATAATACAAAGAATTCGACGGTGCAAAATTCTGCGGCAACAACAACGACATCAACAACAACAACATTAGCAACAAGTGCAAATAATAATAATAACAATAGCAATAATAGTAACCATTTTAATAATAACAACAATAAGAATGCGCTAGGATATGTTGTTAACAACACCAACAACACAAACACCTCAAGCATCATCACCAATACCAACACCACAACTACCAATAATACTATCACACCACAATCACAATCACAATCATCACTATTACCACCAACATTATCAACAACACCACAACAACAACAACAACAACAATTAATAAAAACAACAAATCAAATCATCAGAACAAATCAAAATCAAAATTATACCGTACAAAGATCGGCATCACTCAAAGATAATTCAATGTACAATTACAGGTTTGTTAAACCAATTATTATTTATGCTTTTCCTTTACTTTTTTTATTTATTTCTTCCTTAATATAAATATGTACTAAAAACTAACAAACAAACAATATATAATAATAATAATTCATCACAGTGCTTACATTGCTTTATTGTAGGGAGTCTAACTTCAATTAGTAGTAACTTTCATTTTCATGCACCAACAACTGTCATCTTGTTTTTTTTTTTTTTGTGAACATCTATCTGTCCATACTTAACATTATTGAATTTGCTAATTAATTTTAAAAAATATTTTTCTAGGAAACCACCTGCAACACCAATGACGACAGCGTCAAGTGCAACAACGACTACACCAATAACGCAACCACCACCACCACCATCATCAGTAACAACACCAACACCTACTGTGACTACAACAGTAACCCCACCAATTCGAAGGTGCGAATCAATTATGCATATTGACTATGTTTGGTTAATGGTATCCTGCACATACTACAACACATGCACTTTCAAATTAAGAGACACATGCATATATCAAATTGCATGGAGCACTCAATAGCACAACCATCACCACCATCGTTACTGTGTTCTATAATTTTTATATTTATCTAAGTAGTAGTATTAAGGAGCTTTGAAAAAGTTTGTTCCATTGATATCTATATACTTCGTTGAGTTATTCTAGACCTTAAGAAAAGATTGTTCTATACTAGTTAAAGAAGAGAGAAGGCTACTAAGTTCAGTAAAAAAAAAAATGAGTAGGTTTTATGAGGAATAGTGAAGAACGTTTTTTTTTTTTTTGTGTATAAACTCTTAAGATAGTTTCATAATTGAGGTTTGAACTGTTCAAAATCGATCGGCTAACTGATTTATCAATATAATCTGATTTTAGTTTAGTATTTTGTAAATTATAGATTCTTTTCGGTAAACATTTGTGATTTAGGCTACATATTGTCACATAGTCATGTGCTGAACTCTAGTTCTCTCTCCTCAATGGACAATGGAATTAAACACGAGTAGAGGCGAATTCACCCAGAAGCCTTGCGGCCCATTGTGATACCTGATTATACAATGGTTAGGAAAAGTGGGGAAGAGGTTGGTGTAGGAGATGGACTTGGGATAAACGCATGCCTAGAGATCTTCCTCAGTCCTAAAGATTCCGCGAACGGAGCCAGGTCCCCTTGTGGCACTTTTCCCAAACTGCTCAACTCATCAAAAAACGTTTTCCCGAGAAGACAGGTACATATTCTAAGAAGAGCAGGGCAGGCCAGGCATAGAGAAAGAGTTGAATACTCTCTGATTCTTCTTCATCTTCACAGCTTCGACAGAAATCTTGGTGATCAACCCAATTGCGCAGTTAAGACTCCAGTCATCATCCGAATCCTTTTCTTGTGAAAGTCTAGGTCCGTTTCGGTTGGTAGCAAGGCCAGAGTGTGCTAGCAGCGACAGTATAGCTACACTCATTCGCCCACCTCATGTCTGCTAGCTCCTAGGTTTTTGCATCCTGTCTTGAAAGGATCTGTTTTATGGGTCTGTGAATATAAGTTACTGTTAGAGAGCTAAACATTGCCGATCCCCTTCTAGCACACTCACAACAAGTCACTTCAACTATATTAAATCTATTCTAATATTAATATTCCGTTTTTTGGTATGATTTTTGATATCATATACATACCATATTTCTTTCGATCATGATTATTGTATAAAAGATTTAATCATACGATTATATCTGTAATATAAGTACTTACACTAATCATTGAAGTTTTTTTTTATTTTTTAAGTTGTAACATATACAAATATGAAAAAAACGAAGAGTCTTTTAAAATAAGACATAGGGGAATTTGTTATAGAGGAATCCTACTGTATTCAGTATAATTATATCCTGATCTAATATATAATGTATGTATGCGAGAAGGGCTACTAGGTTCGTGTAAGATGTACAATACTTTAAGTGTCTCTTTTATACAAGTTTGAATGACTATTTTAAAAAATGATGCATTTTTTGTGTCAATAAGTTTAGATGAATATTTTTTAAAAACAAGGAATATAGGAATATATATATAACTGTGTGGGTGTGCAGGATACAACGTCTTATTTTTATGTGAAATCATATTATTTTTATTTTATTTAAACGTAAATGAAAAACAAAATTTATATATTGTGATAATAATGTGTCGGCGGTTTTTTTTTTTGCCGCATATAGTTCTTCGTCTACAGCAGCAACAACAACAACAACAACAACGAACACTGCCCAAAATAATAATAATAATAATAATGAAGGTAGCAGCACACCAGAAGTTTCTAAAACAAAATCCGCAGCAAATATTTTCAAAAATTTCTTCAAGTAATTGAAATTCATTTGATTTAAAGAATCATTATTTTTTTTTTTTGCTTCCTTTTTTTGTGTTGTTCATTTCTTCATACATATACTACTTATTATAATAACATGCGTAAATGTTACTTGCTCTCTAACTAAAACAACAAATCAATCAAACATTTAATAAGAATAATAATCTTAATAATATTGCTAAAGATTAAACAGATTATTGCTAATCATTTGTTATACGATAATGTAATCCTACGCTCCGCTGCTCTACCAGTCAAAATGCTTTTGAAGAATAAAATTATAGACATTCTTAACTTAACTTAAAGCAAAGCGAAGTGTTGCTACTTATAAGAGTAATACGCATGATTTCATTATTTTATTTAATTATTAATTTATTTTTTGTTTGCATTTATTAATAAATAATTATATCTTCAGATCCTTTGTGCCACCTGTTCGTGACGAGGAAAGTGAAACACAACGTAAAGCGCATGCGAAACGTGTACGTGAGACTCGGCGTTCAACGCAGGGTGTCACACTTGATGAGATTAAGAGTGCTGAGGAATTGGTCAAGAAGAAAAATCTTGGCATGAGCAATAATAATAACAATAATAACAACAACAGCAATGTAAGTATGCAACAAATGATAAGAAAAAAAAATCCATCAAATCAAATCAAAATCCAAAATATTACAAATTATCCAAAAATATTGATGATTTTATTTTTCCAAGAGAAAAACCAAGAAAAATTGTACAAAAACAATGAAATTTCTTGTTTATAGAATTTGATAAATTAAATATTAAACTTTATTAGGCCTTGCTTCATTATCCCAAACGAAAACGACAGATCCTTACTGTTTATTTATCAAAAAAAAAATTCAAAAAAAAAAAAACACTTGAGCATTTGTGCGCTTTTAATATTTTTATTATTATTTTTTATTATAAGAACCAACCTCATCATATAAACATTTAATGTGTTGTGTTCCTTCTTATAAAAAAAAAAAAAAAAAAATACAAAAAATCAAGAATACGTAGCTCATTATAGTATTATAAGTCATCTTAAACAAGTTAAATGCAAAATGTGAAGGACAAAAGGCAGTAAAGGGAAATCAATCAATCAATCGTTACACTGCTTATTGTGTTTTCTGGTTATGGTGTCTAGTTAGTTATGTATTAAATTATCATCTTATATAGCAAATTAAATCATATTTAGTTAAATTTCTTGCACTACCGCCACCGCCAACACCAACAGCAATAAGAACCACACCACAACCCACACACGAGGTTTAAAGGAATTCAATGCTTTCAATGGTGTTTGATCTTTTATTTTGATATTTTAAATAAATAAAAAGTAAAAGATAATAAAACATATTTGTTTCTAATATTGTAATATTCTTAATTTTTTATAAAGCACCACAACAGAACACTGAAGTATATCATTTATGGTAGAAGTGCCAGATTATAGTATATATGAATCAATCAATCGATCAATCAATCAATTCATCAGTTAATCATCGTTTAAAGTAAATTGTTGTTGTTTTTTAATCATCAAATCATTTGCGCTCCTCCTTTCAATTGTTCGTGTTCGCTCGTTTGTTTATTTATTCTTTCCTGCTGTGCTAAGCTACTCTATCTATCTTTCTTTCCATCTTTTTGCGTATTCTGAAATATATAGTAACAAAAAAAATATAAATATGTAATCTTTGATTCATTCTACCGTAGATTGAAATACCCTTTACACAGGCAGATTCTTTTAAAATGAGATAAAGCTTTAATCAAAATAATATTTACTGTTAAAAATAATTTTTATTTAATGTTCATTTCAATTGAAGGATAATTTCAAAAGTCCTAGTTGTAGCATTAGTTCTCACATCGGACCTTTAATGAATTTAGAAAGCTGGTCTTCATTTCGGCTACAGCTTAACCTAACCTATGTGGCTTAGAGGGAACATTAGTCCGAATGATTCACCTTTTGAGAACTTATTGTGGCTTACTTACTATTTTAGTTATAATATGATAAGGTTTCAATTAACTATTATAATATAATAAGTGAAGTGGTTCTCTACACAATAACTTGTGTTCCAGTTATGCAGCTTATACTTTCCGGTAACCAAAGAATTTTGTCTGATATAGAGATTATTTCCGTAAAGCAAAAATTATTAACTTTATCTCAAAACACATTCTCATGACTGATGCATAGCCAAAACTTTCCACATACCAAAGATCTTTGTCTCCAATTGACAACATTCACAAAGAAGAATATTTCAACCATATATGTCAATAACTTAGAAATCAGTAGTTATTGGTTGATCTGGTATGACATAGAAGAGAATTTGATTGAGGACCCATCTAATACTGATAATTTTGATTTGAGTTATAATTGTCATGACAATGGGTGATTAATATGTTATGATGACCTGCTATACGTGTGAAGGGTATAGAACACAATGCAATTAACCTCAAATTGAATTGTTTTGTTTTGTTTATTTTTGCGGTTGCCGCTTACAATAAAAATGAAATGAAATTAATAGTAGAAATAATTAAAATATCTTTTTACGTAAATTTTTATAAATTTCTACGGCCAGCTGCGCTCTCATTTATATTGTTTACATCGTTAAATTTTATTAATATTTTTTTTTATTTTATGTCAATTTAAATTTAGAAAATTTTCTATCTATTATTAATAACAAAAAATATACAATAATTTTTAGTTCAATACTAGTTTAGGGTATATAGTATTTTAATTCCAATTATATGAGTGTGTGTTATTATGTTCATTTTAAATACCTAAATCTTTCAGTTATTCGATTGTTCATATGAGATGCGTCTAATGTGTTATGTATTACATATAATCTTTTGTATCGACGTTGCATGTTGATTTCTGTAATATTTTTGCGTATTTTAGGTCGCGTCGCATGTATTATTTATTTTTAATTTTTTTTTTTTTTTGTTTTTTTTATGAAAATATCTTCTGTTTTTATGTACAATATAACAAATATTTATTACATATGTGGGTAGTCAAAATGAGTATTTATTTTTTCTGTTAAGTAAACCAAAGTCATAGAAACTTGATACATTATTAGAAAAAACATTAAACACAATTTAAATCATTTTTAATATGATACACAAAATTTTGTTTTTTCTCATTTGTTTTATTTTGTAAACATCTTTATATTTTTTATATATATATAAAAAAAAAATACTAATATTATTAACAGAATGAAACGCAAGTCACAACAACAACAACATCAACATCCAGCTCAACAACAACATCAACAATATTCACACCACAAGAACAAGAACATCAACAACAATTAGAATATCAACAGCAGCTGCAACAAAAGCAATATGAGCAAGAAGAGCCACAAGAATCACCTCCACCACCGCCACCCACATCACCACCACCTTCATTTATACCAACATCAACAACAGAAATCATAGAATCAATAACTCCAGATGAGAAAGAAGTTACTACCCATTTCAACGAAGAGGATATTAATATTATACCTGAAACAGAAACATCAGCAACATTCACAATAACCGCGCCAATTGCGAGAAAACGCAATAGTAGCAACATAGAAAAAATGTGTGCTGATGCAGCGAAAAGGATTGATGATGATGATTCTACAGCAAATGATGATTTATCACCATCATCGGCAGAAATATCAAATGAAAATCAAACTGATGATGGTGATATTGAAAATGGTGCCATAGTTAGTGCAAGTTATACAATCAAAACTTTGAGGTGTAAGACATCTAAAGATATAGAACAGGATCAACATGAAGATCCCGTTGATGTCCATGTGTCACCAGAGAAACTTGATGATGATATTGTTACTACAACTCAAACCAATAAGACTGATGACGGAGATGTCAAGCCCAAAACAATAACAAGAGTAACACCAACTAATACTGATATACCAAGCATTGTTGATTATCAAACGATGGTATTGCAACAAAGGCCAAAAGATCTTGATCTTTATAATATAATATCTGGTAGTAGTGTAACGCATATAGATACTGGCAGTGATAGTGTTAGCTGTTCCACAATAATAACAACAACAGCAGCAACTCTTTCAACAACCAGCATTAGTAGCAGTTCAACAAGTTCATCATTTCCATTGAATATGTCAAGTGACACGACAATAACAAACCAAAGCCAAATGGATATAAATGCTGGCGTTACGATGATGATGACACCATCTACCACACCGACACTTGATAGTCCAGTGCGTTTAAGAGATAAACGTTCATTATACAATGCCCTGAATAATACCACCGATGAAATCAAATATGGTTATAGTATTGGCACGGCTGGGCCTTGCGCTGGTGATGTTAAGATAGGAACACCACCATTAACACCGATTTCACCACAAACTGAATTAAATCCACGTGATTCATTGTTAAGTTCTTATGCGAATTTTGCATTGAATAATAGACGAGGTTTTGATTCAGTTAGTGGTGTTGGTGGTGGTGGAGGAGAACAAACCGCTATCTCCTCAGTCGCTGGTGGTGGTGGTGACAATGTTAGAGAATCTGGTGGTTTTGGTGGCAATATATCAACGACATCCATATCTTCTTCTACAACATCATCATCGTCAATAGCAACAACAACATCTTCGTCGATGGCAGAGCGTCGACCTTCTTGGCGTTTAAAATTCGATGCTGGCTCAAAGGTAACAACTACAACTACAACAACAAGTACTACAACACAATCAATCCATCACTACCACAACTACTATTACTGCTACTACTACTACTATTACTACCACCTACAACAACAGCAACAACAATAATAACAGCAAACAAAAACAACAACAACTACACCACCACCAAGAAATACATAATTACAATTAGAGCAAAATTATGATTTTTCAATAATTTTGTTGTTTGCTCGTGTTTGCAGTGTTTCTTTGTCTGTGATCTCTGTGAATGTGTAATGTATACTGTTTGTGTGTGTGTGTGTGTGTGTGTGTGTGACACCCACACACTAAAAACTTTGTGTTTTTTATACTTAAATGTATCTCTTTCGCATGATAAAACTTTTCTTTGTATCGTGATTCTTTAAAACAGGAAAACAACAAAGGATTTTTCTCTCTCATTCCTTCTCTTGATGTATTGAACTTATAAAATAATAACTGAACTGCGTTTTTCTATTCTTCGTCGTGATCTTTGATAATTGAATGCGATCATTATTTTTAAGAAATCAAAACTGAACTTTAACTTCGGATCACCGAAGCTTACTAGTTATACTATACCTTTTACACATCAGTCGATGAATTTTCGCTTACAGAAAATGTAATTCTTAGGGCACTTTGTATGGCATTATTTGTCCGATCGACCCGATTGTTGAATATGTTTTGTACAATGGGATTTAAAATGATTTCGAACATTCTAACTTGATAAATGTAGAAATTATATATGGATTACTGTAGTTTTGATAATTACATGTATGGGAGGTCTTTCTCTTCTAGTAATCGGGTAACTCTAGTTCTGAAATAATATCTGTGTAAGACAATAAGAGATGTTTGGATTAAGTTAGATTAAATATTAATACGAAACGAATCGATTTGGCATAAACGATTCCCTTAGTCTTGGTGATATTTTCCATATATATATATACGGTATAGTATTTTATGGGGTCTTTAAAGCATTTTTATGTGTACTGTCAGTATAGTGTAAGAGGTATAAAATCTAAGAAATATATTTCATTTTTCTTTATTATTTCACATATTTCATATATATGTAGAACTCAGCTGGTAATTCATACATACAAATTTCATCTACATATAAATATATTTTTAGTTCTCTACATTTATCTATTTTATTATGTATATTTACGAGTATTTAGTCATCACTATCATTATTATTTCGTATATTGACAAGACTCATTGCACTTTTTAACTTTTTATAGTTTAATAATTGTATTTGTTTAATAATTTATTTATTTATTTGTGTTGCTTTATTAATATTTGCATTTGTTTTTTTATTTAAATTATTTAAAATGAATTTTTTTCATATAATTTTTTAATTTTGTCAGGCTCAATTCAAAGAACAATTGTGACTACCTTCTAATACTTGAATTGAGCCTGAGAATTTAGCATGATATTTTTTTGGCTTTCAACAAAACCATATTATATTATATTATGTTTTGTTGATTGTTCAAATTATTCATGAACATATTATCTTGTATATATACCATACAAATTTATCATCACATATGATATTTTTATATTCTCAAATTCGCGTTTTATAATAGGAACAAAAGCAATGGAAGAAAAGAAAATCAAAATCAATTGAATTTAATTAAAAGTTGATGAAGTAAACGAAAGAAAAAGTGAATGCAACAAATGGCGCTGTTAAAGCATGGGTGTAGTTAGTCTTTTTTTAATCACGCTTATTGCCATTACCCACTTTTGATGATGACCCTCTAACAAAAAATAAACAATTTTGTGGCAAGAAAGTTTGGTTGGTTATGGGTTGTGCGAATGTCTTATGGGGCGCCGCACTTTTGGGTCCTTTTCCTCATTCTACTAAATGTCAACTAAAAAATCTTAGATTATAAAACAAAAAATTGTCTTGGGAACTCTTTACTATATATTTCTTATATAACAAACAAAGAATTACACAAACACCAGCAGAAATTTAAACAAAAAAATGTATAAAAATTATTAAGAGTTTTATAGAAAAGGATTTTAAAACTAATAAAAATCTTTCTTTTTTTATAATTTAAAACAAAAATTTATTTAAAAAAAAGTTTAAATTGGAGGATGTGACTAGTGGTGTAACTTTCCCGCCTAACAACAGCACAATTATACCAAGTGCACCAGCGGTAATAGCAGCAGCCAATTTGGGATCAACAACAAGTTTAAGCCGAAGAATTAACACTGGCACCAATTCAAGTGAGTCGATGAAATTGTCCCTATTGAATGATTCATTACTAAATTCCAAAAACTTTTTTCAGTCAATGCCTCTAATCAATCACTTAATTCTATTGGTGGTCGACCAGTTTCAGCACCTGGTAATCATGAAACAACAGCATTTGTGACACCTGCACAACGTAAATATGAGACACCAACGTCAGTGACATCGACAACAGCATCGACCGGAACAGGACTAAGCTCAACTAATGCAACAACAACAACAACAACAGCAGCAAGCAATGTTTCAAATGCAGCATCTACCACAAAAACAGCTGGAGATGATAGAGGTGTGTGAATTGATATGGGACAAACTTCCTTTATAAAATTTGTTTTTATTCTCTCCTTAACCTTGTAGATAATGATAAGGAGAATGATAATCGCTCAGCCTTGGCCACACATCTGGTTATCCAAAGAAGACGAAAGCCAAAACGAAGATCAACTGGTGTTGTGCATGTTGATATGGATGTATGTTTATTTGTTATGTTTATAGTTTTGTATTATGTATTATTTACTTATATTCTATCGCTTACAAATCACTCTCCATAAATGACCACACATCACCACTCAAATATTTCGATATGATCTCACAAAATATTCATATATTCTTGAACCGAATTATGAGTTTTGTGCATTGAGTACATTCCGTATTAGATCTAGAAAGTCACATTTTGATGTACAAACACTCTAGGTTATTAGGACAAAACCCTAATAAGCCTATGTTTATTTACTCTTCACGCAGTGAATAGTATTATAAGTTTGTCATGAAGTTTCTAACACACAGAAGGAGACACAGGAGAAACCCCATAAAGTATATATATTCTTGATCAGTGCGATGAGACGAGTTGATTTAGCCTTCGCGTCTGTCTGTCTGTATGTATGCAAGGGACTAGCCTCAGTTTTTGGCTAGAGAGCTGAAATTTTGCATGAAGATTTCTTTCATACGTAGTACATTTGTCGGATTCAACCAAATCGATCTAATCACTAGGTGGGGGTGGACCTCCCCATACAAACCAAATTCATGTTCTTATTAAAATAATTTATGTTTTGTTTTTTTGTACTATCGACTTGAATTCAGACACTATAAGTTGTCTTGCCCATATCCTCCAAAAATTTTAATTTCAAGACATTCGGACCACAAGGAGGGATAGCCCCTATAAAAACCTAGATTCAAATTCACTTTCTTAAAAGAAAAACTTTTTTATTTTTTTTATTATTATGGAAATAAAATTTGGACACTGAGGTATTTGACCCATATCCACCAACAGTGTAAATTTCAAGAACCTCGGATTACTAGGAGGGGTACTCCCATACAAAACATGAACTTGAATTAATGCGCGAAGAGTATTACAACTTCGGTATAGTCAAAGTTAATCTTCATTTTACTGGTTTTAGATTAAACAATTTTTCCTTCCCAAAACTTAAAATATAAACTATCTAAAACTTCTACAGTTTTGGAGATATTGGTTTGAAATTGTCTTATAATCTTTCGTCACCCAGCTGAGATTAGAAAGAAATCGATTGAAAATCATGATTAGGTAAACGCTGAACCATAGTTCATATTTGAATGACTATGACTTGCGAATAAACTGAATGTTAAAATTTTATGTGTTTAGCTAATCAATTTTGAATTTTATTATCTCTTTTTCACTTATGTCAAGGATATTTGAAACTAAAATTAATAATATTTCTTGCCTTCTATACAAAATCAGATGGGGAAAATAAAAGTCCAGGGGGACTCTTATTCTTTCTTACTCTATTATATTTTTTAATGATTTAGTTGTAATAAATTCTATGGTGCTCATCCAACTTAAATGTATCATGTCTTTAGGACATTAATAAAAATACATACATACAGTAGTTTTGTTCACTGAAATATAAGAAAACGTACTAAAGAAATTCTTTTATGTATTTACAGGAAATTGATCCTGATCGTCATGAATCATCTTCAACTAATGATACTGAGGATAAAGAGAGAGAGGTAAGTTCAACTAAACTATGTATATGTTAAGTGGATTATTTATTATTTGCGGATTTGTATTATTATTTATAGTATAGAAAAAGCAAATATCTTTCCAAACTGCTGCTCGTCAATCTTGTTCTCTTTGACAAGCAATTGGCTCGCTTTCAAATGATGATGATGATCCACAAACATAGTCATCATCATCATCTTCATCATAATGATCAGCATTATTCAAGAAAATAATCATTTTCTCTATATATAATTATAGTTGATTTTTCTTCATATTTCGCATGATTGCGATTTTTCCAATAATTTGTTCAACGAATGAGTTTTTTTTTTTTTTTTTTTTTTAAAACGTTTTGCGATTTTTGCGCCGTAATATTTGCCGTAATTTCGCTATGGACACGATTGAACGACGCACGAGTTTTCCGATTTTTCTGATTTTTCTTTTTGATATTTTTATGTACATTATGTATGTATGTATGGGTATGTGTTATGTGGTGTACCTTGTTCCTAGTTTCACTAATTAGAATTTTCTTTACACCTTGTTGCACTTGACGTTTTTCATGTGGCGGCGCGTTTTCATTTAATTTGGTATGATTGGCATTTATAGTTTACTTTATTTTGCTTAAAAAATTTTAGCAGAGATTGAAGGCCTTCATAGTAAGAAAAATATAAAATAGGAATGATGATGATCGAAATGAAAAAATTATTGACCTCTTTTCAGGTGTTTAACCTAAATGTAATTTGAAATTTTGCTTAGCAAATTATGTCTAAATAATAGAAGAAAGTGAAAAGAAGAAGGACGATTGTTATTTAATTTTAAAATGAATTAAGTTAATTCTTTCTAAGCTAAGCTATTTTAGATTGTAAAATAATATTCATGGCTGAGGTCAGCATCTTCATTATTGCGATTATTCTATAGTGATGATGATCATCATCATAATCATCATCTACATCGTCATGCATTGGCATTGAGTTGATGTATGAAAAATTTTGAATTATAAATTAATTAAAAGAATATAAAAAGTGTTGATGATTATAATGTTTTTGGCGCGTTTTCTGCAAACCTGTTAACAATTTATTTTTAATGCGTTTCGTGCTAAAATAAACATGATTTTTTCGTTGTTTCTTGTTGATGTTAGACAACACGGCAGACATTTTGACAATTTATGTTAATATTAATTTTCGTGAATATTTTTCCTAAATTTTCTTTTACATTTTTTGAACGGTTGTCACACGCCGCAAAATGTCTACTTTTTATACATATTATGCTGCTTGTTGCATGCAACATATGAAATTTATTGTTATTATTATGATGTTGATGAACGATGTCAAGTGTGTTCTTTATATGAAACCTCGATGACATATGAGTGACTCAAATTGTTTGCAATTAGTAGAAATTTTATTGTTGCTTGTCTTCACTTTTAAACAAATTCAAAATTTTTACAACAATTGTATTGCATAGTATTTTCAATTTGACATACATTTTTATGGTATTTTTATGTGTTAATAGTCAGTTGAGGTTGAAAAATCAAATTCTTTTAGATCATTGAACTTTGACTTTTCCTATAAAAAATAAATATAAATATTTAATGGAACCAACTCTTTCAATTCAAACGGGGCCCTTCATCATTTGATCTTCATCTTTCTGTTATAAGACAAAATTTCCTATTTGAGATGCTATTTTAATCTTTTTCTTTGTAAAAATGTACATATTTCCTACTAAAAATTACATCGTCGTCAGACGTCGTGTTCATTGCCCTAGTTGTGTTCTAGATGTTCTTGTTGTTAGAATATTACTGGTCTTCTCTAGTGCAGCTGCCGATCGTCCCAAAAACAAAAAAAACCAGCCCAAAGTACAAAATTAGCTCATTGCCCATGATGATGATAAAGATGGTGATGATGATGACATGAGCGACGGCAATGTGTTTTTGGGATCTTCTATTTTTTTCATATTTCATTTTCATTTTATTAAATCGGTGGAAAATCTTAGAGACTAAAGACTTCCTAAAATAGCAAATAACTCAAATGGTTTTCCAATGGAGTAGAGTGTGTGTGTTGGTACGTTTGAATCTGTGGAACTACTACATGGTCTTTTAATGATTGGGGCATAGTGTCGTTGACCGCGTCGCCTTTTGACCTAGTTTTTTGTTTTTTAAAAAAATCATTCAATGAACACAAGTTTTATCAATCCAAAAGGATTGAGTTTTATAATTGTAAGAAAAAGTATTGAATTGAAAAGTTTTTAAAGATTTTTTTTTTTTTTTTTTTTTGTTGGTCCAACTAAACTTGATAATAGAATTCAAATTGGCCTCAAAATATTTGTTCCCTTTTTTCTTGCTTAAAAATAGTACATATTAGAATCGACACAGGTGAAATATTTTGGCTTTGTGTCTTTAATTAAAAATAATTTTACAAGTGCAATGAAACAACACCAACGAACATTGTATCCTACATACTTACTACAACTACATACATTCCATCTATATAAATGGGAATTTTTATTATATTTTTATTCAAATGATTCACTTTTTGGATATACATAATATGATTCTATGTAGTTCTCAATTAAAGGTTTCATTTGTATAACATAAGTAGGGGTCATGCACATATTACGTCACATGAATTTCATGATTTTCTTTTTAAAGATTTGCGTTTTAATGCTTTATATTTTGACATGTGACATCACAAATCTTATGAAAGATAATAATGATGCTTTATACACCGTCGGCTAAAATGTCTATTGTTATGTCCCTAGTTAGTTATCCACGCTTCCTTTCAGGATTAAATTTCCGAAATATTTAAATAACTTGTTACTACACTCACTGTAGCTCCACATTGTGTTTTAGGTAAAGTGTATTTACTTTTGCTCCAGAATTTACAATAGGAATTTTCTAATGGTACCTGACTCTACAATGAACCCGGTGAGAATCATCACTTTGCTGTGGCATTGGAAATAAAGTCGACATATTTATTTATCAATTAATATAGAATATTTACGATTTTTTTAAATCTTCTATTTTGCTTTGAGATCTTATTAAGATTTCTTGCTATATAAAATAGTAGGGTATCTACAATTCAGATAGAACAAACTAAGCATATGTTTTCTTTTCCTGCACCACATAAAAACAATCAAACAAAAATCGAAAATAAAACAAAAATGAAATGTTCTTTTATACATTTTTGCTTGTTGTTTCTTGTCCATCTTAGTCTTTCTTTTGTTGTTTAAATAGAATTAAAGAAAAACATCAGATTTCTTTTCCTTCATCTCAACAATCTCTCCTCATATCATGTGAGTGTGGAAATGTATATAAGTATGTGTTTTCTTCATGCATTTATATCGCATCATCCATCACCCAGTCACCTCACCTCTCTGCTTTAGGAACTCTGGGAAATTTTACTTTTCATTGTTGAAGTTTTCCGCATTTGCGGCATTTTTAAAAGTCTGTTTTATATCTCTTACTCGAGATCATCATCATCACTGAAAACAAATTTAAGAGACACAAATGCAGAAAGAGAATAAAAAATAGTTTATAAAGAGAGAAAGTTTTCTATCAAAAAAGATCAGAAATCAGGTGTTTTTGCATATAACAACAAATGTTCATATATATATATGCCGGGATCCAAATGCTTTTTCGAATAAAAATGTTTTGAAATTCAATGATGAGTTCAGTTCTTAACGAAACTTAGCGCGATACACAAGTCTAAAAGGAGAGAAGAGATAAAGAATAGAGGAAATTTATTATTATTAGGAAAGGAAAAACTACGCAGCGAAAGTAAATCATTTATTGTAAAGTAAAATCAAACAATAAATAAAATAAATAATGATAAAAATAAATAAAAAACACTAAAAATGATCAAATAATAAATAAAATCAAATTAAAAACCGCAAAACGACATCAAAGACAACGAAATCAAACAAATTCTCTAACAAATTTGTATTAACTTACAATAGTTTTTTGTTCTTTTATAAGACAACAGAAGAAGAAGGAGGCTTTGTTCCAATAGTTTTTCACATTGTAATCTTGCAAGTTTGTTGAGTTTGTGAGTTGATGAAAAACCACTTTAAGTCGATTGTCGATTGAGATCTTGTCAAGGCACAGACAGTTAGACAGACAGACAGACAAGACAACAAGCATTACATTGTGTTGTGTTCGGATAGATAGTACAAACTTGCAACAACAATAGAAACGCATATTGAGTAATGAAACCAATATAATAATCATCATCAATTAGAACGCTTTGGCACTTTGTGTATTTGAGTTAAGTTAAGTTGAGTGTTTCTTATTTGGTGGTTTCAAGTTTAAACACGTTTAAGACCAAATAAGGTTTTAAGTTTCATTATAAGTTTTATTTATTCTCTATTATATTTTGACAACGTTTTCATTTTTTATTTCAATTCAATTTCAATCGCATGATGTAATACGAAAACTGTTGCTGATGCTGCAGCAAACAATTCTATCACAACATTCAAGTAGGAGCATCATCATCATATACATTTAACATTTATAAACTGATCATCTGATCATCATCAGCAACGGAATCTTTAGTATCTCAGTCAGAAGTATCTTATTATTGTGCGTTGTTGCAAGTAGATTCTTCTCATCCTTTTGTGTATGTGTGTGTGTGGTGCATTTTCAATTAAAATTAATTTAATTTTTGGTGACTCGCATACGATAAAGTTTTCTGTTTTCTTTTTTTAATTTTATTTTGTTGACACCAATATTTTCTCTTATACATGTGACGAAAGTGTTTTATTTTTATAAATTTTTGCGGATGTGAAAGACACAAAATAAATTAAAAACAAAAAAATAATAAAAAAAAAATATACGTATACCATGTATAATAAAAAAATAATAAAACATTTAATATATGAAAAATGTTGAATAAAATATTTTTTAAATATATGAAATTTTGTCTCATTATATCAAGTGTCCACAATCTTCTCTCACTCACTCACTTTGTGTCTCTCCCACTGTGAGTGTATGTGTGTGTGTGTGTGTGTGTGTGTGTGTGTATCTCTAAACAACATACGATTAGTTCAAAACATTAGAAAATACATAAATCTTATGCATTTCTTAATGATCAATTTTTAAGCAACAAGAAAACAATTTAATTTCCTACAGATTTTCTTTGCTCATGTTTTCATTTTCCAAGTGCGCGTAGGTGTTGTGATTTTCTAAAATAATAGAAGGAAATATATACATATTAAGTATTGGCAAACAAATAAATATGTAGATTTATATCACCGATTTAACCAGTCTTTAAGAGTTTACTCATCTTATACGCCTCAGGGGCACCTCATCAGATCAGATTAAGTTAGTTTTCAATGGAAAAACTGAACAGAAATTAGCAACAGCAGCAACGCATCAGTTCATTCATTTGTTGTTTTTTGTGTGAATACTATAGAAAGAAAATAAATACTTAAACAGAGAAAATGAAATGATAATAAATGGCAAAAAAAAAAAAAAAAGAAATTAAAAAAAAGAAATTGTCAAAATATATTTATGCTTTGACGTCAAATGATGGGGGCCAATAACAGGCACCAGACCAGATCAGGCTGCCTGCCCGCTGTCTTTGGATGGACAGACTGGAATCACTCGTCGACCAGCAACTATAATTGACTAAGGAAACACATGTCAATGAGAGAGAACACACACAATCAGTTGAAATATCAACTTAATGATTTTTAAACAAATTACTTTTAATTGTTATTTTGTTTTCTTTTCTTTGGGGTTTCTTTGGGTTTTATTGCAATTGGCAATGTGTGGAGATTGTTGTGTGTTGAAAGAAGGCAGCTAAGCAGACATGCAGGCAAAATGACGCATTAGGATAATTGTATTTTGATGATTGGCAAATGTGGCGTATACTTAATAAATTTATTAAACAAACGAGAGGCACAAGGGAGAGAAGAACTAAAGTGATGATGTGGAGAGATATTGAGTTCATTTATTAATCATTGAAATTCTCTCTTAGTTTGAGGGACATCAAATACAATATATAAAATAGAGAACAATGTCCTTTCGCTCACGTTCATCACGATCAACACAAGCTCCGCTCACACCGAGTCGTCGACGTTCCTTGTCCAGCTCTCGAGCAGCTTCTGGTACAACACCAGGGAGCAGTGGCAGCTCTTACAATTATAATGGCGGTGCATACAATACAAGTTCAAGGCCTCTGAGTACTGGCTACTATCAAAATGGAGGCAGTAGCTATCAAAGTCCTTATGCGAATATGTACAATTCACGCGAAAGTCTTTATGGTGGCGGCAGCAGCTCAAGTCGTGGTTATGGTGGCTATTCAAATGGTAATAGCAATAGTGGAAGTGGTGGACGTTATGAGTATCTAAGCAGCATAAAATCCTCTGCGTCATCATCAAGTGCTTCTGCTTATGCTATGAATTCTGCTTCTATATCATCATCAACTTCTTCTTCTGCGACTTCAACTAATCATCTTCATCATCATCCAAATAATGGTCAAATGGGAAAAACGTATTATTTGCACTTACAACATCAGAATCAAAATCACTCGAATCATTTGAATCATCATTCGAATCAATCTGGCAAACATACTGCTGCTTCTACATCTTCTTTATCAGCTGCTGCTGCTTCAAATGGCTCTTATAATAATAACAATAATCATCATCTTCATCATCATCACAATCATCAACATAATTATTATGTGATTGGCAATAAAACAAATTCCTCCTCCTCGTCTTCCTCCTCTTATTCGAATCACTATACAGCCAATGGTCTCGGTTCTAGTGGCTATGAATCACGTTATAGCTCAAATCCCTATAGCAGCACCAGTGATCGTTATATCAGTCCTTATAGCAGCTATGATAATGGCGTGACAACAGCATCACTCAGTTTTAGCATGGGCGGTGCTGGTGGTGGTGGCAGTTCGAAATCAAATTTGAATAGGAACAATTCGTTTAAGGGTTCCAATTCTTATTTAAATACATCATCACCATCCTCATCACGTTTGCTGAAATCCTCACCGTTGGCAACATCGAATTGCAGCCTGAATACAACTTCCGCCTCCGGCAGTAATTATAGTGCAGCAACGATGGCAGCCATAGTAAATCGTAGTAATTCATTGCGTGAACAGGAACGTAAATCAAGGAATCGTACACGTTCACGTAGTGCAGCGCAACGATCTGTGAGCGCCTCTTCAGAGAAAAGTGAAGGTTATGAAGTACGTTTAATGGGTTTAATGTGGAAAGATGTTTGCTTTTTTATACTCTTTTTCTATTTTTTTAACCATTTGAAGAATTTATATATGTACATATTTATATACTAAATGATATCTTGATATCTATCCAGAGTGGCAGTGAACGCACATCACGCTCCCGTTTGGGTAGCTCGGCAAGTAATACAGCTGCAAATGAATCTATGAGCAGCAATAAATCAACCAGCGCGAGCAGCAGCAGCACCAACAATGATAAAACTGAAAATGGTGACGGCATTGATTATAAGGCACTCTGGGAAGCCGCAAAGTAAGTATTACACATGATGACTTTGATAACCAGGATTTTTGTATTGAATTTGTTTTTTTTTTTTTTTTTTTAGAATGGAAAATGATAAATTGAAGCAAATGCTTAAACAGAAGGACGATGAAGTTGTACAAACACGAGCAACACTCGAGCGATTTACAAACGCAGTAAGTTTTTGATCCACGTTTTTCTCCTGATTTTAATATCAATTTTACCAAAATAATGAAAACAAAAATACAATCAAAAGCAGAAAACACAAACCAACCAACTTTTCTAGAGAATCCCCCAACATTGCTTTATTTTTCTCATCTACACATTTTCTATATGCAATAGGAAAACACACTCAGTCTTCTTTTCGATCTTTTTATTTATTTATTTATTTTTTATACTCTTTTTGTTTACTTTGAATTCTTTTTTTTTTTTTTTTGTCTCTTATAAACAAAATTTGTTCGGTCGCTCGCTTGCTCGTTTATTATATTCACTCACCTACTCGAACTCAAAAAACCCAAAACAAAATAAAATAAAATGAAATAATATAAAAATGTATACTTATATGCTCTCTCCACTACTCTCCACTCTTCATAAAAAAAAAAAAACAGACAAAAACAACAACAAAACAAAAACACATTGAAATATTGTTTATAATTTTTTGTTTCTACTATTCCTTTCTAATAAAATTTGAATATCTCGAAATCCATCCAACTTTGCAGACAACTAAAAACTCACTCTCCGAGTTGGAGAAACGCGAACGAAGAGCTATGGAACGTAAACTTTCTGAATTGGAAGAAGAGCTCAAGGTAATTAAAAAAGTTTTTAACGCCTTAAAAAACACCAAAAACAATAAAAAGCAACTACCAAAGTTCTCTTGTTGTTGTGCTTGTTGTTTTCTCTTTTTACATTTTGGTTCGAAAAACAACAAAGTACTGTAATGATTTCTTTTTGATTTTTTTTTTTATACAAATTTGTTTTATATTTGGTTTATTTTCTTTTCTAATTTTTTTCGAAAAGAAACTTTGCTGGGCTTGCTACTATGCTGCTGAGCTTTATTCCTTCAAAAGCTATCAAGCACATAATCCTTTTGCTCTAAGCTGCTAAGCGCGTGCTCTTCTTTAACTTCATTGCTCATACCTCATGATCTGATCTCTTAATCTATTGAAATACATTTATAATGCTGAGCAGCATATAATTTTTAGTTGTTTCTCTTTTCCTTTCTTTTTATTTGCTGCTTTTCTTTTAAAAATGTTTTTATTATTTTATGTTTGGAAAATTTGCGTTTTCTTTTATGCGCGCTTCGCAAGTTTGTTTATTTTGTTTTAGATGTAGTAATATTTTTTGTTTATTTATAATTGTTTTTTTTTTCTATTATTTAAATTAAAATTAATAGTTTTTGCTTTTTTATTTATTTTCTATGCTATAAATAAAATTTTAATTGCCTCATTTAAATTTAAAGAAAAAAATCGATTTTTTTCATTTAAGATAAATTGACATCAATTTTTTTTTTCAAAATTTCATTTATAATCCTTGATTTTTGGTTTAAATTTTTGTATTTTATAACTTTCTATTCAAATTCGAATAACAAATGAAATTTTGTTTTTTTGTTGCTTAAAATTTATAATTTCAAACTTATAAATAATTAAAAAAAAATTAAAATTATTAATCACATTCACAATTAATCATTTCTTTCTTTAATCATCAGACATACAATAAAACCTATGAATATGTGGTCATTAATTTTTTTTTTGTTTTGTAATTTATATAAAAACTATATTCTTAAAGTTGAAATTTTCAATTCGAAATAAAAGTTTTTTAGTTTGACTTTTTTATTATTTCCAAGTTAAAAGATTTTTCTTTGCTTTCAGATTTCCTATGTATAGTTTAACCTTAACCTTTTCTTGCTAATTAAAAAACCACGATGCTTTATACTATGATTTTATGATTCCATTATAATAATAAAACAAAACCAATTTTATTTTTTTTTTTTTTGTGTTGAAACTACCACATAGAAATTCATTGAATTGTATTGTGGAGTTTCTTCTGTACTTGTGTAAACATCATGCGCTGGTTTTGCTTTGTTCTCTAAACACAAATGAATTTATTTCCCCCTCTTTTAATGCGATTTTTTCACAATAAATTTGTAATGGCTTTTTCTGTTTGATAGTTTGTTTATCCTTTTAGAACTTCACACAGTTTTTTTTTGTTTGTTTTAATTTATTTTAATGTTTTTATTATAAGCAAGAATAGACAAATTTTGTATAGATTTGATTTTTTTAAATTTAATGCTGAATTTAAAATAAATAATTATAAATCACAAATGAATTTATCATCGTCATAATAATAGTCATTATCATCTTCACAATAATCATTATCATTATTATTATCATCATTACCATTATCATCAATATTCCAATCGCTTATTTAAAAACAATTCAAAATCAATCATCAACAAGAAAACCTCAAAAATATAAAAAAATAAACACCTCAAAAAAATCACGATCAACTCAATTCAAGAAATATTGACTCTCATTCATGGTTCATAATTTCTGTTGTTTTCTTCTACTTACTTATGTTTCCTCTTATGTTGTAAATATACATATTTTTATTCATCATATATGATTTCGATTTCAAAATCATTGCACTATATCTTATTCCCATCGTCAATGTCAACCAATTTTCGTTCATCCAAAGAAAACTTATTCATATGAAATAACTAAAATAAATAAATATACAAATATCATAACATCGTATAAAAAATACTTTATGTATACATACCAATCAAATATCGTGTATTCGAATGAACACACATTGAAATTATGTTTTTTATTGTATGTTCTTTTTTCTTTCCACTCCCCTCTCGAAACCATTCTCGACTCGACGTGACTCTACATACTACGACTCCTCGTATCGTATATGCCCTCAACATCAAATCTACTTCTTGTAATCTTCTGTAGCTTTTGCAGAAACTAAAGACTGAGAACGAACGTTTGCGCGCCGAGAATCGGGCGTTGACTCGTGTCGTCTCAAAGTTGACTACATCGGCACAAAGTCAACTTGCCAAATCAAAATGAATTTATTGCAAATGAAATCACCATAAAATTACTTAATTAAATTTAAAAGCAAATACTTACGATATACATTATATTAAAAATGAAATAGTTTTGAATGCTGCAACAAAAATTAGTTACAAATATTTAAATTAATTTATATACAAACATACATATGAAAATCATAACACAGATACAACAGATACTTTCTACTCTTATACTTACTTATACTACACATGCATATATACATTATAAAAAATATATAAATTATATTCTTATCATATTCGTAGTTAAATATTAAAATAGACATTTACAATAAACAATATCATCGTCATATCTACTATTTATTTATCTTTTCTATCAAAAAAAAAAAAAAAAAAAAAAATCAATTGTTAATTGGAATTTACTCCATCACACACATAATTACTTAATATGCATAATTGAGGAATCATTAAAAAAAAATGTAGTCAGAGAACAATAATAAAGATCAAAATTGAAAGAAATTTCTGTAGTTAAAACGTAATTTTACTTACTGCAATAATTAGCGATTAAAAAATATATTATATTTATAACAATCTCGTGAACATACTACTATACTCTTATATTATTATACTTATAGTCATAGGGTGTAAGTCTTCAAAGAACAAAATATTGGCTTCCAGAAGTCTAATTTCTTTAGCTATAAGGTTATTTCAAGATGTAAAGATTTTTAGTTTTTTTTTTTATTTCTCCTTATAAACCAAATAATTGATTTGTTGTATTTGTTTTAAATTTAATACTATTAAAATTTATATAATAAAGGAAGTAAATTTTTATTTGACACATTTAGCGACTATTTTAACTCTAATCATGATAGAGAAAGGAAATACTACATTCGAATTGAATGTTTTTTGAATTCGAAGTTGCGATTTTGTATTCAAAGTCAATAAAAATATTAAAAAAAAAAAAAAAACTAGAAATCTCTTATAGAAATATAAGATTTAATTATAGTATAATTTTGAAATTTCTAAAGAACTCACGAAAGATATTTGTAATATTTCTTTTTGAAAAGAAATTATTAACAAATGTTGATGAAATAATAAAACAGCAACAGAATCCACGATCGACAACTGATAACAACCGATTACCACCAGAAAATGAATGCTTCCAAAAACCCAAGCGAGGATACTTTGAATACCTTCATCATCTTTATATTAAGTATATTTTCTTTTTGAATTTTCTTTTGAAATTATCGATGACTTCGTAAGACACAGTGGGATGATGATGTTTCCAACAAGAATTTTGGTACGATATCTGCAAACATCTTTAGCCTTTATAAAATAAATATGGAACGCAACTAATGCACACTAAAGAAAGCGTATAATTAAATTTATGTCCCTGAAATTAAAAATATATATACGTATGAACCAAAATGAGTTGTTTGTTTTGTTTGTGTTGATGATAAAAATTGATAAATTTTGTTGTGTTTGATAATTGTTCCTCTGTTCTTAAAGGAGAAATATGTTTTAAACTAGTATAATCAATTGTAAATAAAGAAATGTGTACTGTAATTTAAAACATATTTCTTAAGATCAAAATCAATTCATTTATGCTACAAAACACATATTCTGTGTTTATATGTCAGGTAAATGAATTGAGATGGGATCACATTATATTGTATGATGCTTTATTATTACCATCTTCCTTAGAGTTTTTTTAATGTCTTGTATTATTATTATTGATATACTTATAATATTAAAATATTCCTTGTTAAATGTTAACAATATTTAATATAATAAAAATATATTTTAATTTGTTGGTTTGACGTTTTGTTGTAATGCGCTGTTTCCGATTGATTGATGTGTTGACTACTTTTTCCTTGTTACTTTGTTGTTCTCCAATGATCATCATGTTTATCTTCTTTGATATATTTCAGAGAATATGAAATTATTATCTATAATATTTCAATGGAGAAAAAACATCCAATGAATCCTCTTTTTTCGAATGTATTTTTATTCCATTAAATTTGAGTTCGAGTTTTGTGATGTGATGTGATTATGTTTAATAAACATTTGAGTTGTTGTTCTTTTTTTTTTAAATTTTTTTCTACTGTTTCTTCTCTGTCTCTGTGTATCTGTGTCTCTATTTTGGACTGTACCCAAATCCACATTTTACATATACTTATATGGCTAAATTAACCATATAAACTTATAGTAGTACTTATTATGAGTAAAAGCTCATCTTATCTATGTTCGTTTGTAATAATATTATCTATATGGACTTATGGATAAAAGGCTGTGATTGTTTTTAAGAAAAGAACTTTTATTACATGATAACCTGATATATGTCTCTCTATCATTAGAACATATTTCATATATTTATTGTTTGAGATATCAGTCGTCATATAGTCAGTTCAAGTTCAGTCGTCATTGAGTTCATAATATTCAATGCACATTTCTCATTTAATTTTTTCATAAATTTCAAAAATTCGTACTCTCATAAAGAAGTCGCCGTATCTCTCTTATTTATCTCGATTTCATATAAGCACGAGCGATCTTAAGGTTTATTTGAGATATTCTTTAGTCAATTTTATTATTTTTTTTAATTTGGCATGTGTTCTTTCTTTTTTTTATTGTTGTTGCTAACTATTAATTGCATGCACATATTTAGAAATTTATATATAAAAAACCCTATAATAATAATAATATGTTATGTAAAAAAAAAAAGAAACTTGACTTCCCAGAAACTATAAAGACTTTTTGACGCTTTTAACTGCTAAGTTTTTAATAAATAAAGCACCTAATCGAAAATATACCTAAGAAAATACTCTGTAAAAATGTTTGTTGCCTTTGTGCGCCTTGAGATATGCAATAGGAATTTATACATATAGTTTTTAATTTTATTAATAATTTTCCGTTTCTTTCTTTTTCTCAACCCACACACACACATACACAATTCCTCAATGCATAGCAATTGGAAGTCTATAAAACGGATAATCATCGTCTGAAGGAGGAGAATGCTGCGTTAATTAGAGTAATTAGTAAATTAAGTAAATGAAATTAACTACTTTTAATGCAAAACAAAATAAAAAAGTGAAAAGTTCTTGAAAATAAAAATTCATTATTTGTATATCTATAAAACAAAATAAAAATATAAATGAAAAAATTAAAAATTATTAAATTATAATTATAAAAACAAAAAAAAAAAAAAATTATTTTACAAAAAAATTAAAAAAAAAAAAAAAATTGTTAAAAAATATTTATTTGTTTTTTAATAAATTAATTATTTAAACAAAGAAAATTTATATTTCTATTTAAATTTTGCAAAAAAAAATTCATTCTATGACCATACAACAACAAACACATGCATATATATTTATTCATTATTAATTAATTAAATTAAATTATTAATATGAAAAGAATCAAATATTTTATTTTTTATTAAATTCAAATATATTTTTTCATATTTTAAACATAAAAAATTGACAACTGAAAAAATTACAATTTTATATCAAAATATTTAATAATTTATATTAAAAAAAGAATATTTAAATTACATAAATAAAATTAATAAAAATAAAACGAACCCCACGCATTAAGTAAAAATTTATAAATCAAATACGAAGAAAATTGAGAAATCGAAGAGATATGAAGGAAATACATAAGCAAAATAAAATATATATATATATATATATATATATATACAAACATAAATTTTACATATACATTACATTTTTCACACACACACACACACACACACACACACACACACACACACACACACACACACACACACCACAAACACCACACACACACACACACACACACACACACACACACACACTTACTACATACATAAATAATTATATGATAATAATTGTTCGCTATTAACTATTTTTAGTAATTTAATTAAAAATAATAAAGTAGTTAAAATAAATATTTTTTGCCACAACAAAATGAAAAAAAAAAAAGAAATTAAGAAAATTTATAAAATTGAAAATGAGTTTTTAAGCAAAAGATGCAAAATATTTTTGAAATTTGG
The DNA here is from genome assembly GCA_035041805.1 of Amiota mariae. NCBI lineage: Eukaryota > Metazoa > Arthropoda > Insecta > Diptera > Drosophilidae > Amiota > Amiota mariae. The sequence continues at coordinate 516,494 of JAWNKV010000332.1, read as the reverse complement.
AAAAGAAAAATTAAGTAAAATCATTTAAACTACTTCGGTTTACCGGAGATATTTTAAGTTCCTTCACAGGCAAACGAAAGAAGAAGCATCACGAACAGAAGGAAGTCATTGCTTTAATTCCTGTTCAGTCTGGAAATATTATAAATAATAATCCTGCATTTAAAAACATAATATATCATTATTCCGTCAAAGAGAACCATAGGAATGCCTGCCACCACTTTGATTTTTTAATATTTTATTACATATTCCGTGGTTATAATTCTTATTCTAAGTATATGTCTGTCACGAATAAATTAATTGGTCTTTAGCTTAGTTACAATTACAAAAATAAATTTCGAGTTCCTTAAGTACTGCGTATCCAATAGGGTCCTTTCTATAAGTAAGAATTGAAGATGAAAAAGTAGATTCCAAAAGATGTAATATTCTTCTATCATCAAAAATTCGTAATCCTAAAGAAAGAATCAAAGGTGTTTGGTTTCAAATAATAATTTTGGATTTGTGTTCGCCATCCAAGCCTCCCTTATGCTCTGCATTTTGCTTTAATTTCCATGAAATGCAATCAAATGAATTGTGAAGGATTTAAATGACAAAAAATAAAATTGTTATTGCTCTATATTTGTTTTTAAATCATATTTTGTCAACAAATTTGCATAAAAACAATCAAAATTGAATATTTTTGTTATTATAATATCTATATTTTTTTATAAACTTGGCGCTAAAGCAATTTAAATTTTTATATATATTTAAACACAGCCACATACAAACATATGCATATATACAAACACATACATACATAGATACATGCGCATAATAATAATTTCTAAGAATTTATGCAATGATGAAAATGTCCTTTAGTTGTTCACTTTAAATGTATTTAATGTATTTTTTTATTAATTTTAAATTTATTATTGCAAAAAGAAAAAAACAAAAATTAAACAAAATAAGCAAATCAAATCTTAAATTTAATTATTATTATATTATTTTTGTTATTTATTAAAAAAATGAAGAAAATTCACTTAAGACACCAACAAGAACGCAATAATTATATTAAAAGAAAAAAAGAAAATATATTTTAAATATCAAAAAAATAATTAATAAATAAAGTAAATAATTTGTCAAAAAATAAAATTAAAAACAAAACAAAAAAATCATCAAGTACGAAACTTAATAAATGTGATCGCAATAAAAAATTTATGGTTTCCTTGTTTTATTGTATACTAGATACCCGGGCAGATATTGTCCTGCCTCCCCTTCCTGAAACTGATTAGCTGACCTGATGAGATGTTTGTCAAGGGCGACTTGAGTGATTTTAAAATATTTTTTATGCATCTCACTCACGCACCTCAATCTTTTCAATTTCGTTCGATTTTTCGGTTGTTCACTTGGGTTTTGTCAAATCTTTTTTTTTTTCTAAACCTTCCTCATGAATCCATGAGTCCATTAGTAGAACCGTATGATAATCCTTTCGATAGTTTTTGAGTATATCGCGTTCTAGCAGACAGACGGGAGACTTTTATTTATAATATTGTATGGTTAGATTATTTAAAGGGTCTAATACTGGATAAGCGATTATTACAATTGATGGGGTGAACGTTTTGTCGACTTCAGGTTGGATGGATGTGTAGGAAAACACATTGTGTTTTTAATAACACAATGGGCATTTAATGACCTATGTAAGTTGATTGGTCTTGAGGTCATAAAAAGATTTTCAATAAAATACAGAAATTTATTTGTTGTTGAATTAAATAAAATACATAGTTCATAATTATAGTATAATAGTTTTTAGAATGTTTCCATTCATTTTATAAAAGACAATTTTTATAAAGAAATTTCCGTTTTTCGAATTAATGATTATTATTGTTAATTATTAGTACCAGTGTTACTGTTATTATTATGTACTATTACTATTGTTATTACTGTCGCCTGATGCCGGTGGTTTTGGTGTAGTTGTGGGTCTTGTAGTTGTGGGTGTCGTTGAAGATGAAGTGCTTGTACAATCAGTTGGCTTTGTTCTTTGGCATGTTTTTGTCTCTAAATCATAATATAAACCCGATCTACATGATAAATAAAGGGCAATCATATCTGAACCAGAACTTTCACAGTAAACATATGAATGACATTCGGGATCTTCGGGATTGCGTATATAGAAATATGATTTTGGATTAGAAGCAGTTTGTTCATCTTGACATGCTTTTTTCAAAACATCTGAACTTGGTGTGACCACGGGTGCCGCTGTGGTTGTTGTTGTAGTATAGACATCATCTGAACAGGTTTCAGTATAAGATAACTTGAGGTAGATGAGGAGGAGGAAAATTAATTCTAAATTTTAGGAATATCTAATATTTTACTTACGAAATCTGCTGCACACTTTGGCACACAAATTTTCTTTGCCGTTGTCAATGCTTCTTGTACACAAATCTCATCGGCTGCACAAGAAATGACAATTTCTTGATCAATTTCACCACCTACACATCGTGCATATTGTGTCCGACTAACGCAAGCATATTTCTTTGTGGCATCCGTTGGGCAAACACCACAAGAACCTTTACCACCGCTACTACCTGAACCGCAAACATCAATAATTTGACTACCATCTACAGTGGTCTCGTCGACACAGATATTATTTGTATTGGAACAAACAAAGCCAAGTCTACAATGATAAGTGCGAGTTGTTACGGCTTCGCCATCTAAAAATGATAAAACATGATTGTCTTTCACCATTCCTGATCTAATTTAAGGAACTTACTCATGCATATTTGGTATGTGGAACTGTTTAGGCAAATTATTTCATTGTCATCTTGGCATATGTTACAAGTTGGCTAATGGGTTTTTATCATTTAGTATTTCATAATGATCCTTTGCTTAATTCATACTTACATCGGCTGCTTGTACAATACCAATCAGAGCAAGTAATCCTACTATCGAAAATCCATATAATAACTTCATTATAACCAAATTATTTCCTCTTACAAAAATCTAAACACTTTCACAAATGATTTTCTCTATCGACTGTCGTATGATTTCGAGTGGTTCTAACTTTTATACGCAAAATTTGTGTTATATCAATGAAGCGACCTTGTGGTAGGTTCCATAAAATCCAACAAAAAAATTGAAAAGTATTTTATTGATTCTTCTCGTGTGTCTTTTTTGTGATTTGATGATTACTTTCCATAATTTTTGTTTTTATCATAATAAATCTTTTATGGGTGTTTTGATAAAAACAAAGTTATGAGCAGTGATTTTTCTTATGACGCATAGATAAAGTTCGTTCGTTCATAGAAGAGACAAACTTTTCTAGGAAACTCGTAAATGTCGTATGTCGTCGACTATTTGATTTTGACTTTGCTAAAAATAAAGCATAAACTCTCTCAAGGTCCAAGATCAAAAAGTTGCATACTCGTATATTTTTTATATGGAAAACCTTGAGTACCTATTTATTTTTTTTTTCTTCTTATCTTTGATGATATCCACATATTTTTTCATATTATAAAGAAATTTAAATAAATAATACGAGGGTGGGTAAGTCAAGAAGTTACACATATTAAGTTTGTCTACTATATCATCTCTATGTACAATATTTGATACAGTAATTCTATAATTTCTTAAAGTCTTGCAAATATGTAATATGATTCTGATTGCATGTGACTGTGGTCTGTGGCTATGAATCTTTTCTCTTCTAACACGAGATAATTTTCATTCAAAATTTAATAGAAAACATATAATACTTATAAAGGATGCTATGAGACAGACAAAAATAACTATGACATCATAATGCAAGTGATTGCTTTCTGATGGATATTCTAGCAAATTATTGAATTGCCCTCGTATAGATCATATAAATCTAAGCTTTTCAAGGTGGTTGGTTGGTCGAAATTGGTCTGTAGCAATTATTAGTTAAATATAATATGTATTATAAACAATATGGAAAGATTTCTGCTGCTGCTGTCGAATGTTGTAGACTTTTAGCATTTGGTGCACATATGGGTTAAATGTTTAGATACAAAGTATGTAGATGACTGGCTACCCTTCAATATAATTTATAAGTTAAACACATGGATGAATAGAATACAAGAGCACAACATCAACATACATACACGTACATAGTCATAAGTGGTGGCATGAATGCAACGCATTCTGATTTAAATTAAACGATAGAAAATTAAATGCATAAATTCTCTTTACATTATATTTCTTAAATGTTTTTCGCTAAAATATATATGTCTAAGCATATATAATATATATGTACATATGTATATATGTATAATTCTTTCATTTTTTCCTTCATTTTAGTGTTTGTGTTGTTTCTCTATATTTAATAACAAAAATCTTAATGTAGACTGACTGACTATTTGCTGCTGCTGTTGCTGCCGCATTGTGGTTGTTGTTATAGTTATTCCTTATTCTTAGCACAAACGAATTGGCAGCGATTGTCGTGGCAATTAAATATTAAAAATCAGATGAATTGCAGCTCGCTGCACTACTGACAATGAACGACGATGAACAGGCGCGCGCTCCCATCAAATCAAATATGATGCTTATGTTAATGGTGATGGGTTGGTGGTGGCTACTTTGATGATAATGATGATGATGATGGAGAGATGAGATGAGCTCAGCTACAATTTTGCTTGCTGTCTACTAAATGCGCAAATGGAAATTATGGCCATTGACGACGCACGATTTACCCGGGATACTATACGTGGGCAGCGGTGAATAAACAAACTGCAAATATTTAACAAAAAAAAAAAAATAAAAAAAAAAATAAATTATGATGGATTATTATCTCATAAAAATGTAGATAAATAAAATTAGAAATCCATTTTGCAATTGAAAAAAAAAAAAAAATAAAATAACAGTCGAACTTCTCTATAACTAACTTCTATACAACGAAGATCAATTTCCCTATTACAAATTTATTTCATATTTTGATTTTTCACAATGGATTCTTTTTTATTTTTCTGTTAATCAGATTACCAAGAAAACAGTAATACATAATTAGGGGATACCCAAAGGCCAACAAAAATTATGTAATTAAAAAGAGGATACAGCAGATCATTTGTAAGGCAACTTTGATGTAGACAACACCGCTCCAGACTGCATCACCTAGAACCAATCGAAATTCCAGACTCAACTTCGAAGATAAATCTTGAAATTCCTAATAAATAATGCCTACACTCGGAAGAGGGAGTTTCTTCATCTACGAAAGTATTTGAAGTCTTTACTATATAAGATTAATGTAATTAGGGGAGAAAAACTGATAGCCCATTCTAAAATCACAGATTACAAACAAATTAGATCAAGTAAAAACGTAACATTTATCGAATTAAATTTGCGGTCGATTATAGAGAAGATCGACTGTACTTTCATATAATTTGTACTTGTACCTTTGGTGTTTTTTGTGTTGTACTCATGTAGCCAACACAAAATGATTGTGTTGTATGACTCCAGAGTACTTCGCCACGACAACTCCTTGGATAGTAAAGTAGTGTCAAGGCACCGGCATATAGTTCCTGTTGTCTATCCAGAAATGGTGATTCCAAAAATTTGGTTTTGAATGTCTTATGCAAACTTGTCACAGCGCAATCATTGTCTAAGGCATCGGTGCATATTTCTTTGGCTAGTAGCGTTTTCATTAAGTATTCACCATTCCCAGTTGTGCATGTCGCTATCGACAACTCATCGGTGTCAGTTGCCCAACAACCAGCACCATATGTGGCTGACTGACCAACGCGACCAGGCAATTTTAAGAGAATGCCACCCGAACTGCATCCTGCTGCTGTATTGCCTTCCCCATCAACACATACAGCTCCGACAGTATCCAGTGCTGGCGCCAGTTCAACTTCATTGCCCAAATCAGGTACCTTGAGACCATTTTTCTCCATGACAGCATCATATTTCGATTTATAGTGGTTATAATGGAATTTCGCTTTGGATGATATCAAAGTGCTTGGCTCAACCATGGTGCAATCCATTTCTTGGGCATAGTGTTCTGCACCAGTGGCAGCCATCACCATGGGTGGTATACGTTCCATAGGTAAATTACGCCCTTGTCCATCACATATGCACCGTGCCAACTGTATGGGATTCTTAACGCGGCTGACATTTGTGCAAGCACCATAATGTAAATTACTGCCATCCATAATACCTGCTTCGCATTGCACTGTTCCATCCCAGCAGAGATTCGAGCCAAATCCAGCATTTGTATTGCCACAATTCTCTAAACGCATAATGGCTGCTTCGCATGCATCCATGGCACTGCCTCCATTACGTAAAATATCCGTGGCCCGCATGCAGGCCTCCTTAATCACTCGCTGGTATTTCGATTCGTCTATGTTATTGCCAGCACCTACGAAATACACACAAGTGACAGTCGATATAATGCGAGGGTGTGTGCGGGTGATTGTGTCTGTGTTTGTTTATTAAATCGCATTTGCGGGGGGTCATCGGCCTGAGCAGTTCCGTTGTAATAATAACAACAAAACAACAAAGGCAATGAATGACTTATGTTCGACTTACCTGTGTGTACAGCAATGAAACCAGACATTATCCAATAAAACCAATTTTCCCAAAGAAGTCAAAAATATCTCAAATAAAGAATTTGCTTTAAAGCAAACGTCTGCGGTATATCAACTTCGGTCAATGAATAAGTAAACAAAACAAAACATTATTCCTAAAATCAAAATTCCTAAACGCCACAATAGTGTTGAACATTTTTATAAAAAGTGTTGTTGGATTTTGAGAGAGTAAAAAACATGTTGTTGTTGGAATTTCAGAGAGGAAAAATTTGTCGTAATTTTTCTTACAGAGTTGTCTCTCGTCTTGCAGTACCAGATTGAAGTGTTTTGCTTTATTAGAAAAATAATCATCATAAATAGAAAAAAAAAAACACAAAAATTTGAAAACAAAAATCAAATAAGAAATATTTTTTGTTCGTTTTAACATAAATCGAATGCAACAAATTTTCGATTTCTGCAAATATCGAAAAGTCTTAGTTATCGAAATGCATTTCTGTGTTTAAAATGTATTAATTATTAAAGGTGGTTATTTTTAAAAATATATTTTAATTTGCTACTTTCTCATAGACATCAAGGAAGTTTTTTAAATTTCTTTATAAAAAAGAATATCAGTTAGACTAAATAAAAGCCCCGTCAGCAGCTCTCGCTAGTTGAGTGTTGTAGAGTGTACAATAAGGGAGTTTATCCTCACAAAGCACTCACTCTTCTTTTATTAGCAGTACGTCTAGGCCTGTGTGGATATCTTCCTTTCTGATACACACATACAATGGACTGACTTTGATTGGTTTACGGATTTAAGATTGATCTCTTTGTTTCAATCCACTGTCTACATTTCAGAACCATATGTCCCAATAATAGAGTAAAACACTAAAGGATCAGACAGACCAGAATATGTTATGTGGTTACATATCTGCTTATGGATTTAAATCCGTAAGTTAACATATAACTACTCTTGAATGATTTTAAGATTATTACTAATTTGTAATAAAAGTGCTTTAAACCTGAACAATCATAAACTTTGTGCTACATTTAAGAAATTCAAAGGCAGTTCTTATTGTGATTCTGTTGATTTGTTCAATTCTTACATGCTTCATTCAAAGCAAATGCAAACTGATGAGGTGCATTTTTGTAATTAGCTGGTAAAGTGTGATTAAATGTGAGAATAATAATTTTCTTAAACAATTTAGAAAGATACGGAAGCAAACTTATTATTGGTTGATATATAGAAGCACATAAGTATGTATTCCAGGCTTTGGAATCATTATGATGATGGAATTTTCACTCACTGCACTATTTCTGAACTTAAAAATGACGATAGATAAGATAACAGTAACAGAGAATATGGCCCAGGAAAGAAATTTTTGATTTTGTAAAGAATGCCGCAATGCCAACCAAACTCTGTCGATTGCTTTCTGGAAGTCAACTAAAATGATTTACTTTTTTTAATATGCTCTTTGTTTATTTATCATTATATTACATATCTGTATTTATAATTAAAATTTCAACATAATATATATATATATATATATATTCTTATAAGTCAACACAATATATTTCTTTCTTTTATATATATATATATTTTTAATAATATAGTACAAATCATTCCAGTGATGCAAATTTTATTTACTTGCCAGCATTATTCATATTCTTAGGCAAACTGAGTAATGAATTTATTAATTCCGAGTTACGTTTGGGCATTGGAGCAGTCATTGTATTACCATAATAATAAGGATATTTGCACATAGTATTTCCAAATTGTTGTGAAGGAGGATATTGCACAGCATTCAACCAATTCAATAAATCTCGATTGTACTAATGAAGAGAATAAATTAAATAAAATTCTATGAACTTTATATAATTTATTTATCTTACCTCTTTATCCACATAGAGTTCCTCATCAGGTGTAGGTAAAGTGAATGCAGTATTTAGCAAGCAGCTGGTGGCCATCACAATAAGAATATTGTAGTAAAAATTTGTCATTTTATTTGAGACTTAAGATTTCTATGCAATTGTAGATATTGCACTTCCTTAGCAATGTTGGTCGAATTGTTAACTGAGTTCATCTCTGTGAAGTACTCAGTTTTTATACTCAACCGATGCGACAAGTTCGCGTCATCTGAAGCTTGGCGCTTAGGTAAATCACAGCATGTGGTATCGATGGGATTGTCAATTCCACTTCCACACAAGACAAGACAAATAAGTCAAGCACAGGAATTGGAATCTGCGCAAATATTTGGTTATGCATCCTTTTACGACCATGTTCGTCGCCATAACATTTTGCTTATTTACATGGGTACATCATCACAAAGTAAGCGCAAGGATAAAGCAACACCAGACTAGAGTGTGGGTGTTATTCTATTAACTGTTGCTGACACAAATAGTATAATAGTAGGTGAAATTCGGGATGAAGTGACAACTGAGGAAGGTATTAGGGCATACATATCATGTTGTATTTGTATTGTAGATATTTGTTTAATAGTCATAAAAATTAAATTAATTTAACGATCGATATATTTAATATCAATAAAATATAATCACCTTTCATATAACTATATCAAAAAGGGTATTTTCAATCACGCAAGATAGTTGAAACATTTTAATAAAGTTTTAATAAACTTTCTTAAAATTTTGTATAATGTTAAGGGTTTTGCAATGGCCGAAAGTGTGTTGTACGCCTTCTTTCTAGTACTTCCCATAGAAAAGAGTCCATCAGTTTTTGAATCATTAAACGTGTCACAAATACAATAGACATATGTATAAGGCTTGAAATTGTTTCTAAAAATTAAAAAGTATAATCGATCCATTACTTTATTAATACATTTTCATATTTATTTACCAGTGATAAGTGTAATCCATTAAAAAAAAAATTGTAAAGGCTACCAAGGCCAGAAGTTATTCCTTCTATATGTATGTCTTCCTAATTCCATGTAAGATACTTATTCAGATTATTTAGATATTGGACCTTGAATGATAAAAAAGAATCAATCTTATTGAGACAGAAGATATGATACTCTATGTATGTAAGTATTTTAGTAGGATTTAAATGAGTTGGAAAAGAAAACAGCCACCTTAAACATTTTCCTAATTTGTTAAATATAAAATAAAATGGATCTTCAGTTCAACATTATAATTCACTATTATTTATTAAAACCGGAAAATCGAATCAATTAATTATATTAACATGAAAAATTACAGTATAGGCAAACTACTTCAATTAAGGATCTCCAACTTCTCTGCATTTTTATTACTATACTGTTTGGTATTTTAATATTCGGCGTGACCGAAGTTAATGGTTTTTTTTTTTTTGTTTTCGTGTGTTCAACTAAATAAAATATTACGAAATTGTTAAAAGATGTCTAAGTAAGTATGTATGTCAATCAGTTGCTTAATATGTACATATGTAAGAACAAAGTGGAATAGGAAAGTAAGGAGTCAAAAAAAATGATGAACTTTTTCTCATATGTTATTTTTATACAAGGAAAAGGGAGGGAGAGAGAGAGAGAGAGAGAGAAACCTATACAAATTCTAGTTAGTTTCAAGTTTAAATCAATTTTTCTATAAATAATAAAAAGTCGAACATGTTGTGTTTTCTTTAATATTTGATTATGATAAATATTAAAATCATATATCGTCTAATTTAGTTTACTTTTAAAATATTTTCACTTATGAAAATGTAACCGAATTTCCATTATATATTCACTTTCTTAGTTCAACTATCTCTCGCATAGTGGGTGGCATTTCTTCCAGATTTATGTATATTTTTAAATCAAAATTATCCACACTCCAACGCACATTATCCTTTCTTATTTTTTCAACTAAAATGCATTTTTATTCTCTTTACGCGCAGAATATTATTATAAGTTTGTCATGAAGTTTGTAACACACAGAAGGAGAGACATCGGAGACCCCATAAATTATATATGTATAACCTTGATCAGCGCAACGAGACGAGTTGATTTACCCATGACCGTCTGTTTGTATGCAAACAACATATCTGCCTAATCTGTCCACTACACTAGAGGGTACCTCATCAAACCCAGATCCAAATTCATGTTGTTATTAGAAAAACTTTTTGTTTGTACTATGGAACTGAAAGTTGGACACTCAGACTCATATCCACCAACCATGTAAATTTCCAGACCATCGGTTCACTAGGAGGGGCATGCATATCCAAAGTTAATCTTCTTTTTGATGGTTTCCATTCAAAAATGAAAGGAAAAGTAGAAGAGAAATGAAAATATGTTTTCTTTCATTTTTGGATCTTTTGTACCAAAAATGTGTGTCAAAAAGAAACAATTTTCATTAAAATTCGTAAAATTTCATTAAAAAAAAAAAAAAAGATCTTCCAATTTACATCAATTATTTATTAATCAACAATTTTACCAACCTATTTTATTAATGTTGTTATATTTTCTTGAATTTAAATAAAAATGATCCAAATTTTTCCAGTTTTTTTTTCCATATTTGGATAATTTCCATTTAGAAAAAGGGTAAAGGTAACATGCAGACACTTGGCATCAATACGAAACAAACACGACAATTGAAAAAATTACCACAAAAATTTTACAACAACAATATGAAAAAACTGTGCTAATTGCAAAGAATTCCGTTTATCTTGAAAAAAAGAAGAATTTCGGAGAAAGAGAAATGACCAATTCTATATTCACCACATTCACCACACTTATGGTTCACACTCCCCTTTTATAACAAATAAAAACCAATTGGTAGCTCAACGAGAGAGTAAAGACAATTGTTGTTGGAATTTGAGGGAGTAAAGACAGTTGTAGTTGGAATTTGAGAGAGTAAAACAAGGTGTTGTTGGAATTTGAGAGAAAATAAAATGTTGTTGTTGGAATTTGGGAGAGCAAAGGCCGTTTGTCGTTGCAGGCTGATTGCGTTTTTCTGCAATTTTTCGCGAAAAATCACTCTACGTAAGCAAATAAATTGTCAATATTTTATCTTATTATCAATTAATTAATTGAATTGTAAATAAATTAAAACACACATGAGGTGAATAAGTAACAACACACAATAATAAGTAACGCGATTGAGTTCGCTGCCATCACAAAAAAGCAACAACAAAGAAAGTTTTTTAGTACGTCATACGTTTTTCCTTTTTCTTATTGTTGGTTGTTGTTGTTGGTTTAATGTGCCAATGTGAATGTAAAATAAATAAATTATTAAAAGATATCATAAGTTTAAAGTGAATTATTGAAGTATTGATGACTAAACAAACTAAGTGAATTTCAAGAATTTAGAATATTCCATTGTTGGTGTTTAAAGGAAGGAGCAGCGCCCTTGTTTGCATGTTATTTTGCTCCCAACCCCTTTTGCATTCCCTTTCTCTTAACTTTTTATATTATATTTTATGTTATGTGTGTGAGTGTATTGTTGTTTGTTGTGTCCCTTTGGAATGTGAACGAACAAGTGCAGTCAGCAGCCACCAATATGTGAAAGAATTAAAATAAAAAAAAAAAACATCATCATCACCATTTCTATACTGACTGCATTGCAACGCAATAAACAAAGAAACTCACAGAGTAATTCAAGTGTAATATTTAGTACTGAGAGTGCACGTAATAGTATTAAATATAATAATAATATAAAGAAAGAAAGTAAAGTAAAGTAAAGTAAAGTAAAAGAAGAGAAAAGAAGCAAGTAAGCAAAAAGAAGCAAAGAAGCAACAGCGCGTGATTAAATTAAAGCACAAATTAAATATATTTAATTTAAAAGAAAAATAACATGGAAAACTATCCACTCAAGGGAAGTCGAGAAGCTGCAGCTGAAGGCAACAGCTACATAACGGCCTATCAAACGGTATTGAAGAAGGTAAGTCATCCGTCAGTCACTCGTAAGTGAAAGGTGGCGATAAATTAAGTTGGTGGCATTAAAAAGAAATACCCCAACAAAGTCCATTAAGGGCATTGATTTTCGGAATATTCCTCTAGAGCCAAAGAGATCAGAAATGTCAACATTTAGTTAAGAAAAGAAAAGACCCCAACAATGATTAGCGTAATAATCTTAAAGTTCTTAAAACGAAAGATCATAAGTCATTGTTTGTTGGAGTTAAGAAGAAAATCAAAAGAAACTCCATTAGGCATTGATTCGTGGAATTCACCCCCAAAGAGATCAGAAGAGTCATCATTATATGGGGGCGGATGTTTGAGTGCTGCTTGTTGTATTACCTCTGCCCCTCTATGCTTTTGTTTGTTTAGTTGGTTAGTTGTTGAAGAGAGTTAAATCAACCGAGAACAGAGAACTCAACTCAATTAGTTAAATTATTAACGTTCACAGTCAAGTCATCATTCGTTCGGTCGAATTAAATTCAGAGAAATCACAAAATGCGATAACGAACAAACACATGTAAATTGCAAAAGTTAAATAAATATTATATACAAATGTATATTCTTAAAATTGTATCTAAATCATTGTCTATACACTCATGTACAAAATAATAACCCCGTCTTAATGACATGACTTCATTCGACATTTTTAATAAAACAATAATAATTTACGGATAAGATGAACGAAAAACAAGAAAAAAAAACATGATCAAAATTTTACCTATTATTACTTATTTATATTAAAAAAAAAAAAGGAAATATTTCTGATTTGCTTTATCAGTAGGCATATTTTAAATTAAATTAAAAACTCCTTTGGTATACTGGAAATCAGCTTAGTTGGTATGTGGTAGTCTTCGCCACCAAATCATTCGCCATTCGGGAGGAGATTGTATGATTTATTGGCATGGCTCTAAAAAATACAAGTGCGGTGTTTTTGGTAAAAGACGCATGGTCATCAGTCTATCTTCAGGCCGGTTATGTTCGATCTACCATGGTTCTAAAGCATTGTAAAATTAGCGAAGCAGTTTCCCCAAAAAACCCCTTAATAGATTTAGAAAACTTTCGAAAATTTGGTAGTGGGCTTATTATTTTGTCCATGAGTGTATGTATACACATAGATATCGTACTTACTCTTCTGTCTGGTTATAAGACTTATCACACGTATGTATGTATGTATATAATAATCACTTTAAGATGATGATAATGATAATGGTCTCTTTTTCATTCAAACTAAACAAAAAATAAACCAAACCCGCCACGCAATTTGTTTATTTAACAGAAAGAAAGATAAACAACACTTCTTGTGGTTCGTTCTTCTTGTTCTTTTATATAAATATATTGTACCTAGTACTATTAAAATTTTGTTGTTTTTGTATCTCATTATAATTTACTTATTTATCTAAACATACACGACACGACACTATTTTGTTAATAAAATACTAAAATGATAATTTATTCACTTATGGATTTTGTTTTATCTCTCTCTGTCTCTTTCTCTCTCTGTCTGTCTGTCTGTCTCCGTTTCTAGAGTAACGGTCATCAGACATCAACAGGTGCCGGTGGCATAAACGGAATCGGTGGTGGAGGTGTTGGCAGTGGTGACTTTCATGATCATCCCTTGGCCCCAATAACAGGTTTAAATACAACAACATCATTAACCACTACAAAACATCACATAACAGATGAAGATGAAGATATGATTGACATAACTCCGCGTTCAAGTCCCGGTGATATACATGCCGGCGGTAGTAATTCCTATAATTCATACCATCGCCATAACAATCCAACAGATTCCGATATGGAGAGAGATCTGCATGAAGACGATCGTGATCATTTGCAACAACAGAACAATCACCGTGTAATACACCAACATCAAGCGACTTCGACGCTTCACCATCATCTTCACCAACAACAGCAACAACAATCACATATGCCAACACACAGCGCCTTTGGAGATCCTAATGATGGTTGGTACAAATTAAATAAATTTACTTTAAGAAATTGATTGATACACAAAAAGAAAAATGATTACCAATCAAGGGACAAAGAATACAAAAATTTTTATCACGTGAATAATTTTCTATTTACTTAATAATTTATTTTATATTAATTTGTTTTGTTTGTTGTTTAAATGATTATAATACAAATAACATAATATCTGAGTATACTATAATAAATAAATAAAAAAAAAAAAAACCGGTAACGATGACAGAGTATTGGTTGACACAGCATGGCACACAGATTTCATTAAATTATACAAATTATAAATTCGTGAGTGGTAGTTGAATGGAGTCTCAAGTAGTATTACTGACTTCTCTTCTCTACTCTACTCTACTGTACTATTCTCTTATTAGTTGTGCACATAATAAGGCGACACATTTGAGGTTGAGTTCAATAAATAATTCTATTTCTATCTATTTATCCAATATTTTTTAATAATGTCAAATTTAAAATTAAAAAATATTCTAACAAGAAGAAACATTTATCTATGTACCATCAAATTCTAGGCGGTTTATCATTTTATGGCGGCTCAGATGTTCCAGATGATATACCAGGAATTGGACAATATGAAGATTTCCATACAATCGATTGGCAACGTGACATAGCCAGAGATCGTATGAGGCATCGTTATATAGTAAAGAAACGTCAGGATTCATTTTGGGATTTAATTAAGGTACAAATCACATTTAATTGAACTAAACTTTATTACATGAACAAATGTATTAACAATTTATATTTTGATCAGGGTTCCATTGATGCTGGTTCCGGTTGGTTATGTGTATTGCTTGTGGGTATTGCAGCTGGTTGTGTCGCTGGCATGGTTGATATTGGTGCCAGTTGGATGTCAGATCTGAAACATGGCATATGTCCACAGGCCTTTTGGTTTAATCGGGAACAATGCTGTTGGCCAAATAAGCAATCGGTTTTTGAAGAAGGCAATTGTTCAACGGTAAGGAATCTCAATTGAATTTGCATATCAAGGAATTATTATTAAGTAATTGTTTCTCTTTCCCTTTGTAATTGTTTAGTGGAAAACTTGGCCTGAAATCTTTGGCCTTAATCGCAATGGCACTGGTCCTTATATTATTGCCTATATTTGGTATATTCTTTGGGCTTTGCTATTTGCCTCTTTGAGTGCTTCTCTCGTAAGGATGTTTGCACCCTACGCCTGCGGTTCTGGTATACCGGAAATTAAGACAATACTCTCCGGTTTTATTATACGCGGTTATCTGGGCAAATGGACTTTACTGATAAAATCGGTTGGTTTAATGTTGTCAGTATCGGCGGGTCTAACACTCGGCAAAGAGGGTCCCATGGTGCATATAGCCAGTTGTATTGGAAATATATTTTCACATGTCTTTCCCAAATATGGACGCAATGAAGCGAAAAAGCGTGAAATATTATCAGCAGCAGCGGCAGCAGGTGTTTCCGTGGCTTTTGGGGCACCCATAGGTGGTGTGTTGTTTTCATTGGAAGAAGTTTCATATTATTTTCCATTGAAAACTCTGTGGCGTTCATTCTTTTGTGCATTAATTGCTGCTTTTGTTTTACGATCGTTGACTCCGTTTGGCAATGAGCATTCAGTGTTATTCTTTGTTGAATACAACAAACCATGGATATTCTTTGAGCTAATACCATTTGTCTTTTTGGGTATCATGGGGGTGAGTAGAAATAGTAAAGATTCTGTTTAATTATTGTTTTTAATGATACAAATTTCAACTGTTTTCATGTTTTCAGGGTGTCATTGGTACCTTGTTTATTAAAGCGAATTTATGGTGGTGCCGGTACAGAAAGTTCAGTAAACTTGGTCAATATCCTGTCATGGAAGTCTTATTTGTAACACTAGTCACAGGCATCATTTGTTATCCAAATCCATTTACCCGCATGAACATGAATGAATTGATCTTTTTGTTAGTCAGTAAATGTTCTCCCGGTGATGTTACAAATCCTTTATGGTAAGCTCCCGAAAATCCTTTATTAATTTACTAATGCTAATACTTTCTAATATTTGTAGCGACTATAAACGTATGAACATATCAGGCATTGAGGTTACTGAACCGGGCCCTGGTGTTTACAGTTCAATTTGGCTTCTAATGTTGGCTTTCTTCCTGAAACTTGCTCTGACCATCTTCACCTTTGGCATGAAAGTGCCAGCGGGTCTCTTCATTCCATCACTATTGTTGGGTGCCATTATGGGTCGCATTGTTGGCATTGGTGTAGAACAATTGGCTTATAGTTATCCCAATTTTTGGTTCTTTACGGGTGAATGTGCCGATAGTAATCTCATAACACCGGGTCTTTATGCAGTTGTTGGTGCAGCTGCTGTGTTGGGTGGTGTGACACGCATGACAGTATCCTTGGTAGTCATAATGTTCGAATTGACTGGTGGTGTACGTTATATAGTGCCACTGATGGCTGCTGCAATGGCCTCCAAATGGGTTGGTGATGCATTAGGAAGACAGGTATGCCGTCATTTAATTGGAAAATTATACATTACACATTACATTATATATATACGTAATTTTCAGGGTATTTATGATGCTCACATAGCACTTAATGGTTATCCATTCCTTGACAGTAAAGAAGAATTTGCACACACAACACTTGCCGCTGATGTCATGCAACCAAAGTAAGTTGCTTGTTTGCATATTAAACAGACACTCAAGGTTAAGAGTCAATCAACTAATCAAATCATATGAATTTTTTGTTCTGTTCTGTTCCGTTCTGAATTTGTTGTTGTGATTCACAGACGCAATGAAACTTTGAATGTCATAACTCAGGATTCAATGACCGTTGATGATGTTGAGAATTTATTAAAAGAAACTGAACACAATGGTTACCCGGTGGTTGTATCACGAGAGAATCAATATTTAGTTGGTTTTGTACTACGCCGGGATCTCAATTTAGCCATTGGTATGTGAACTAACATATATCTGTGTTTGTAAGGATTTTAGTTACAATCTGTTCTTGTATTGATTAATATAGGTAATGGTAAGCGGCTTATAGAAGGCATCAATGGTAATTCGGTAGTCATATTTACCTCGACAACACCCACACAGAACCTGGGGCCGCCACCTTTGAAACTAAAGAAAATACTTGACATGGCACCCATTACGGTTACAGATCAAACACCCATGGAAACTGTGGTGGATATGTTCCGTAAATTGGGTCTTCGACAAACTTTAGTCACACATAATGGGTACGTAATTAATCTTTAAAGAATTAAATATGAGAATTTATCTTATAATTTTCTATTCACACAGTCGCCTTCTTGGGGTCATAACTAAAAAGGATGTCCTGCGCCATGTCAAACAAATGGATAATGAAGACCCAAATACGGTGCTCTTCAATTAAATGGCAAAGAAGGAGGATATAAAATAGAAAAAGAAACAAAAGAATTTAAAGAATAATAAAATAATAGATAAAAACGAGTAAAATCACAAGCCTAAAGTTTAAACAAAACAAAAATTATGTGGAACTACAAAAAAAATAATAAATTTATTTAGAGTAATTTTTCCTGCAGAAAGATAGAATGAGGATGAGGAGGTTATGTAGGTATATATATCATTTATTCGTTTGTACGTGTCTTTCTGTATGTTTGTCTATCAATTGATCGTTCGATAGATCTATCTGAATGTATGTATATGTACCCCGTCGTATTTTATATAGATAATGTTAAATTTGTATAATTTATTTATATTATATATTTAAAAATATTAAATGATGATTTTATTGTAACACTAAATGTTTATGATGATGAAGATACTATAAAGTTGAGGAGAATCTTTTTGACTTTATGTACTTTCTGTATATTTTCTACTCGTCGTATTACTACTTACTACTACTATTTTCATCTATCTACGTAAATTGTTAACAACATTTAAAACTAACCTCATTAATTTATGTGAAATCAAACAAAAGGAAAATCAATTTAAATGAATCTACAATTATCTACATATATATTTTTGTAAACCAACCTCAACTTTAATTTCTAATTTTAAAAAACAAAAATATTATTATATAGCAAATATAAATTTTAACATATGAGAGAGCAGCGATTGATAATGATTTTGATGTGAAGATGTGAAGAGCAATTACAACAGTCAATGGATTTTCGATGAGATCGAGTGGAAGATGGCATGTGTATGTTAAGTAAAAACTTAGTTCATATCTGTGAGTGACTTTTGTATGTTGAATGTGTTTAATTTTTCTTTGAATTTTGATTGTCATTTCTTCGATCAATTATATTGTACAAGACTAGTTAGTTTGATTACATTATTATTATAATATTGGTATATTTATTTAATTGATTTATTATCTTTTATATATAAAAAAAGCAGCAATGATTTATGCAAAAAACAAACAAAATCAATAGTTTTTAATTTTAATATATATATTTTTTTTGCGAAAAGCATATTTATAGCGTATAAAAACCAACAAGAAAATAAAACTCATGTAAATATTAAAAAAAATTTGTATTTGTCTTTAAATTTCAAATTAACTACTCACCTTACATCTTGCAAATTAGATAAGTGGGTGAATGGGTGGTAATTGGTACTCACAGCGGATCTAACTTTGAAAGTGAAACAAGTTCAGGGCTTGAGCTGACTGATTGTCTTTCTCCTCTTTATCCTTACTGTCACTGAAACCATTAAGGAAATATCTCGTCGCTTTAAAGTATTGGGCATGTTTGTGAGGATTGCTTCTTCATTTCTCAATAGTTTATAGACTACCAGAGGCGCCCTCTTCGTTCTAAGTTCTTCGTACATCTGTTGTGTGGTGCCTGTTCTAGCAAACTAATCTGCATTTTTGTATCATCATTAAAGTATGTAGTTGTTTTTAAAGTCCATAAATTCTTACGAGAATATGACATGCATATGTTTTGTGTTTTTTGCAATCTCTCGCAATTATAACTTTCATTTTGTAAAAGAAGAATCTTAAATATTTACGATGTAGCAGTACGAAGTAAACTAGTATGCCCTGATATTTGGAGTCTAAAGAAGGATTAATAAATTGTGGAAACATTTTGCCCATTAGTAGAGAAGTTTCATAATAGATGTCTCTTTTCCCTCAAGAGCAGGGCATTCACAAATGAGGCGCTGAATACTTTCTACTTTTACTTCTTGACACAATTACAAGAGAAGTTTTGGTAGGAAACATGCATCCTTTGAGTTAATAACGAAATGGTGCAATGCCCTATTGAGACAATCGAAAAGTAACTGAAATAGAATCATCGATAACTTTAATGCAAGTATATCGATAGCTTAGACCATCTGAAGTGCTTTTCAACACTTAAATAGTAAAGTGTAAATTCAAAATGATTGAATAATTGAATCAAAGTAAGGTTGCATTTTAACGAGTGCAACGAGTCACTATCAATTTTCAGTTGAACTGAAAATTGAAAATGATGAACTTTAATATTCAAATACATAAATGACAATTTATTGGACTTTGCTCACTTTCCTCTGGGATTTCCTTCATTTCTTATCGTAAACAGGATGAAGAATGAAATTAAATGACAAACACATAACACATAAGTGTTTCTGTTTAGGTTTTTTACATAATTTTTTAATAATTTTCTTTATCTATAAATTGAGATAGATTGTTGAGGAAAAATGTATATTTTTCGCGACAGATCAATTTTCGACATTTTTGTAATAAACTTTGGCAAATTACATCAATATTGTTACCATTTCCGCTTCTCGTATGGAAAAGCAAAATAATAAAAACAGCAACAGTAAACAATGAGGTAATTCCTAAGCAAAGTTAAGCTAAGGAAAACAATAACAACAAAATTGAGGTGAGCATAACTTTGACTGCAACGTCAGCGGCGCAATAAGGAAACCAATTATCTATCTAGCGGTGGCTACCTAACCATCTAACTATGTACTTATAATACTTACCTACCTCAATTTAACTATGTGAGTGAGTATAGTTGCAAATGTGCCAAACATCACCAAATAATTTGCCCCTTATTATCATCATCATCATGATGATGATTATTATTGTACACAATAACGGGAAAAGGGCAACCAAATGCAAAAGAAACTATGTACTTAAATTAAAGTTAAAGGTAACAAAAAAATATCAAGAAAAAAAGAAAGATTGAAAAATGATGGCAAAAAGAAAGAAGTGAGTAGTGAGAAGTAAGAAGTAAGAGAAAAATCATGTCTCAATGCAACCAGGTAAAAAACGTGCTTCAGCTTCAACAAATGACGTAGAAATAGTGAGTAGACGACATGAAAATGTAACATTCAACTAAACTTTCCAGCTTCAGATTTACATAGTTTTTATACACTTCACATTCACATGAAATGCATTGTAACTTTATTATGATGTTTGTAAAAAAAAAAAAAAAAAGAATCGTGCATCAAACGACCTCACAAAGTTCATAAAAATATATTGGTAAGTATATGAGTTTGACATTTAAGATTGTAGCCACTATTTCAAAAGATCATTAACTTACATACATATATGCATTTTGGTTTGTAGGAAGCAGATGTGTGAATGGGAAAAAAATACCAGATAGTTCTTAAGTTACTGAGAAGTTACTTTGTATCTTATAAACTCCTCATGTTTGGTGTAGAGAGAGGTTCCACAGAGTCGTCTGATATTCTAAGAATTTTAATAATAGTAGGCTATGACAAAAAAAAAAAAAAAAACAAATATGAAGGGTGTACAAGTTTTGGTTTAACCAATTCTTCTTCTTTTGATTTCTTTTTGTTTTTGCGCTGCTTGTTGTTTTTTTTTTTCTCTCTCTTTAGTTTTATTGGTGCTGCTACATATTTGCATGCGGTGCAACTTTCACCAATTGCACTTGAGCGTGTGTTTTGGTGAGTGTAGTAGAATGGATTGGTGTAGTGTGGTGTGGAGTGGCACTGAGCGAGTGCATGTAACCAAAGACTTGGTTTTGACACACGCCGTCATCATATACGAATATATTGCAACTTCTTTCTTTTCATTTTTTATTTGTTGGTTTGTCAGATTCATCATCATATTTAACCATCATTGTCATCATCATTATCATTATCATCATCAACATCAACATCAACATGATGATTGTCATCAAGATTGTTGTCAACATCATCAAGATCAACTGGTGGCGACTGAGGCCATTTGTGTGACATGAACAGCAGCAGCGAAAGGTGCAAAATAATTTGTAGCGCACTTTGGTAACCCTACTTGGTTTGCACTAAACTTAAAACTTCATGTAAGAGTCGAAGAGCTGAGCACTTTCTTTGCCATTATTGCAATTTAAACTTTATTTTTTTAATTTTTTTTTGGTGTCTTTTTATTATTTATTACTTTTGGCTGACTCAACTGTCTGTCGGACTGTCGTCATTAACACCACTTGTTGTTGTTTTGAGTAAGCAAGCGAATCTTCAATGTGACTTGCGGCATGGGCGACCATAATGAGTTTCGTTCGTTTTGGTTTAATTTGAAATATTTGAAGGCCTCTTCCATATTCCATTTATGTTTTTTAGATCACATATCTTTCTCTGTGTCCCCTGCCGCCCCATATCTGAGTAGGTTGACGTCAAAATAAAGTTTATTTGTTAATTTTTACGGTAAAGTGTGAATGTCTTTGATTTGTGTTTGTCTGTACTCTTAAGTTTTTTTTTTTTTTCTTTTTTGTTACGCTATTCGAGTTCATTTTCGCTTTTGCTAATTTGTGTAAATTTGAAATATTTTTCCAAAAGCTTGAACTAGGATCATTGTTATTAGATACAACAGTTAACACTTTTGTTGATTTTTTACACATTATGAAGAATTGCTTACTGTTATTGTTTCAAAACAAAAAAAAAAAAAAAAAAAAACCTTACTAAATCAGTACTTCATGGTCGGTCATCGTCATGAGTAAAGGTCAACTAACAACAATTGCATAAAGAAAAAGAAAGACTTCATTCAAAAGAATTTTATGCATTTATGAATGTCGTATCTCTAAAAAAATATATTTTTTTTTTTACTGTTCTCGGGTAATTACATATAGTAGTTGAAGCACGTGTTGTTTGCTTAACAGTCCATCACCTCCAAAATTTATATAAAATTCTAAGAAAGAAAAGCACGATTCAATCTTGTGCATACATACTTTATTTTTATATCATGCACGTGTTATTTTTTAGTATGATTGTCGTTATTGTGGTTAAAGTCATTAGTTAGATCCACCAGCTGTGTATTCATCATGGTCATGGTTTGTGTGGATAGTTTAAATCTAAAGTATGTACAATATTAAACATTTGAAAGCTTATGTCAGTTGGGTAATTATAATGATTTGGTAATAAGTAATACGAGGGGATATCATTAATAAGAGGCAGAATACAGTTCCTCCAACGCTTTTCCAATGATTTCATGTCAATATGAACCCTTCACTGTGTCGTCGATTTGTACATCTTAAAATTATTTACATAATTCTAATTGTTTAAAACTAATAAGACAGCATACAGCGAACGCCCTCTACTGTATCCATTGACATATCTAATAATTCATTGCCTTGCCCACGCAAGAGTAAAAATAATTACCTAGAATTATTGTATTTAAGTAAGTACACATATAGATATTTAAACATATCATTGTTATGTGATGGTTTGCAGATATTTACTACATATTTTATACATTTGACATAAAGTTTGATTAGTTTTTATTACTTTGCCATGATGTATGCAACGCATGGATGAAGATATACAATACTATAATAGTAGACATTTGACTGTATTCGTCCGAATCTCTACTCATTTCAATGTATAATAAGTACCTAAATTCTTCATTTTAAAATTTTCAAGATGGCATATATTCTGATAAAATAGAATACTACGTGTGTATTTCTTAGAATAACTTCTAAATTTTTAATATCAACTTCCAATTTTCAGCAGAAAAAGACAAACTTCAAATAGACTTGATACGAGAGTGTGACCACAAATGTATAATTATTTTAATGTGTTTTTATAAAAATGACTAAAAAAGAAGTAAGTATTTCGATTTTATGAAAGTTGGATTCTGTGTAGATAAAAAACGCGATTATCGTGGGACGGATATCTTGTATATCCATTCTTCTTCAATAGAGGATTTAATCTTTTGTTTTCTTTTAATTTTAGTACTCGTATTTTAAATTATTTTGTAATAAGCAATTTTAAAAATCATTAAGAATTTGTTCTTAAGTAAAATAATTGTCAATAATATTTCACATGATTCTAATTGCTTCCACAAATATTTAAATAAATTATTAATAATGAATGATGAAGTCTCTATGAAATTTGAAATTGAAAATTTGGACAATTTGCAATATATCGAATAAATATGTTGAAAGAAGAAATAAATATAATTGACATATAATAATAAATTACACTAAAATTTACATGTTTGTTTGTTTGTTTTTTGTGGAAATTAAATATTTAAATAATATTGCGAATGTTTCTTTTTTTGCTTTTTTTTTTTTGTTGTCTATCAAAATAAAAATTATTAACAATAATAAAAAATATAAAGAAGAAATTAACAAAACAAATTTCAATTTGCAAAGTCATGGAATCCCCTCGAAATTGCTTTCTGGGAATTTCCCTTATTATTTATTGTATTTTGGAACTTGATTTGAATTCTGGTTAGTAGATCGTAGATCAATCAATCAATTAGACAGAAATGAAATTGCCCTTTGGATCTTTATATTAAAATTATCTAGCAATATATTTGTTTTGTTTGTTTCTTTTGATGTCCATTTAGAATTATCGATAAGCGATTATAGAATATATGTACATAGTACATATATGCATATTACTTATAATTAGTTTCACTCTATTATCATTTTAGTCTGGTGTTTGTTTCTTCATAGTCTTATTTTTTTCTATACCAATCAATGTCAATGTCTTAGTCCCGATCACTGGTCAACTTATAATTAATTAGAATTTAAATTTCAAATTCTTTCTTGATTTTCAAAATATTATTCAGAATTTAGGTCAAAAAACTTATTCTATAATATTTCGTATTTTAGCAGAGGTTTGCGTATCAAAATCTGTCTAATGCAAATTAAATAACTTGAGTTTAGTTCTACTTATCTATATACAATGTTATCAATAAATGATTTCGCTCCATTTCAAAATATGTGATCATTTAAAGCGACTTATCGCTTTTAATTTTATATTTTTTGTGTTACACTAGTGTTAATATTTATATGTACATATTTTATTAAATTTCAAATCTCTGACCTTTAAGAAATCCTAAACGCATATGTATATATAATAGTCATCTGACTAAATTGTGTTAATACATATGTGATTATTGCCAGATCTAAATATTCCCTTGATGTCAAGATCTTATTACACTTTGCCACTCCGAAAGTGTCTCAGTGTTTAGAATATCCCATAGTTCCTTATCGCCAACATCTCCAAACTCCATTACCGTGACAATCTATTGCATTGAGTGTCTTGAATTGTGATTCTCATTTAAAAAAATTATTGTACTATAATTTACTAAGTATTTTTTTATTTCTCACATTTTTCGTGTTTATTTAATGGTTGTCTATGTTTTGTGTTAAATATTTTTTTTTTTTTTGAATTATTATTTATTTATTTATTTATTTTTTTTTTGATGTTTTGGTTTATTTTTCGTTCGTTATTTTTTCTACGCTTTGCTAATTTTAGAAAAGTTAAAATGGCGCTTCGTTTGCTGCTAACAAATTTTTATTTGTTCGTTCATCGTTTGTCGTTCGTTCATTTGGTTCGTTGTTATTTATGATTGTTTTTGTTGGAGTAGGTTTGTTTTTCTATAAACTTAAATCACCCGCGACCTCCACCCCACGTTGCCAGTGACATCCCCTTGCATGTGGACGGTGCCACGACGAAGCTGGTACCTTGACTTGTCTAAGCGGATGATAGAAAATTGGAGATACAAAAAGATACGAAGATATACAGAGAGTAACAGAAATTAATGAGTAAAACTTACTAAGCTCGACTCAATTTACAATACAAATCAACCTAAGCGCATCTTTTTACGTTTCATTGTAATAAATATGTAATAATAAAATACAATAAAATATTATTAAAATACAAAAAACTAATAATATAAAAATAAATTAAAATGAAATAATACAGTGTGTTTCACCATAAAATAAGAGAAATACTTAGTATGTACAACAAAAGCTATGTATATCTGCAGGTGTATTTTTTTTTAAATATTTATAGTATTATTTGTTATTTTCTTATTTTTATTTTTCTCTTATTTTGTTTTGCTTTAATAAAATCGTGCAAAATTTCGCTTCAATGCACTTCAATTTCTTTTTTCTCTATAAAAATTATCAAAAATAATTATTGTATTATTTAATTATGCACATCCAGACATTCATTCATTCATTCATCAACTCTCTCATTTGTTTTTACTTGCAGTTTCTTCAACTTGAGTTTGACTACCATATATATGTAAATAAATATATTCAGTATGTATAAATGTATATTAATGTAAGTATTATATAATCATACGAATATAATAAGATTGTCTTCGGTTCCAATGCATATTTCAAACTTTTGAAACAAAGAGATAGATTACATTTGGAAAAATTAAGAAAATAAATCATTTTTCATACAAAAATTGAATTTCAATAAATCAGTTGCAACTAAGTCATTGGTATTCGATTTTCTGCTTACTGGGAGTGCTAAGCTGAACAAATAATGCCTTTTGAAAGATAGAAAATTATATTTGATAAATTGGTTCAATCGGTTTATTTTATGGATATTCTATTGTATATTAAAACTGTCTTAGTATTATTGAAGGTCTTCTTTAAATTTGCAGTTTAGAAGAATTATATTTCTCAACTAAATTCATTGTAATCCCCGATCACTGTAAGTGTATTATTAGCTTTTCAGCATGAAATCTCAAATTTTAAACGTTTAGTTTGTATAGACAACAAATTGACAAGTGATGATTCTCATGATGATATCTCCCTTAATAACTCACAAACATTACATTAAAGTGAGAATACCATTCAAAATACTTCATTGTGTGATTGTGTGTAAGGGTATTAAATTTTCAACTATGTAAATCTTCCTACAACTTTATAATACAATACAATATAACAAATAACCAGAAAAGATGAAATTAAAAAGGCAGACGACCGATAGTAATCGTCTATTTCACAGCATTGACCAAAGAGAAGTATTGTAGAAGAAGTGTAAAGAGATTAGATGATTGCATAATTATGGCTTTAGGTCAGAGACAAAAACAAAACCAAAACCAAAAACATTCATTCACGTATGTAAAAGCCAAAAACCAAAGACCAAAAACTAACAAATTACAATTTAGCATGATAATAAAACATTAAAATATGTTTTTCTACCATGATGAAGATGATGATGAAGACAAGTCAAAAACAAAACCAAAAAACAAAACAAACAAAAAAAAAAAAAAAAAAAAAACACCAACAAAAGTAACGAGAGTCTTTTTTTTTTTTTGTGTGTTTTCTATGCTGAAATTGTATAAATTATTATTATTATTAAATAATAAAAAACAAACCAAGTTGGTGAGTTAGTGAGTGAGCGAGTGAGTCTGAAATCACATCACATGAAATCACATAATAAAACAAAAGAAAGAAAGATTATACAAAAAAGTCAAAGTCCGAGGAGTGAATTACAATAAATAAATAAACAAATACATAATAGAAAAAGGAAATCAAAACAAAAAATACAATAAAATTATTAAGTTGACCAAAAACCAAATCAAGTCTGAGAAATACGAAATGAAAAAGAAAAACAAAAAGAAACTGGTAGCTAATTATGTGATCAGGTAACTCAGTAGCAGTTACAAAAATAACAATAACAATCAGAAAAGGGCTCACACACAATTGTATGTAAGTATCTAATACAATTGTTACTTTTTGTTGTGCATACTAACTAGTCGGTGATTATTATTTTCTTGTTAAATCATTTACTCAAAATAATTTTGAAGTAATTTTCTTGCTTTCTTTACCATTTCCTGTCATTTTTTGGGTCAATCAATTGCATTTTATTTCGATTAATTTTATCATAATTTTCTTTACAAATTTAATTTGCTGTCAACTGTCCTGCATACGCAACGTTAGTGTTGCATAAGTGTTGCATTTGCAAATAAGTTTACAATATTCTATGCACATTGGCAACTTAGACAGTGTGTCACAAGCGCATTTGTTAATCGAAAAAGCTTTCATGAAATCAAAATTATAATCAAATAGTTTTGCAATTAATAAGATTTTGGAAATATAGTGTGTATGTATGTATGTATGTATATACAATGTTATTATTTTTTCTTTGCTTTTCATTACATTTCCATTTTCTTCTTATTTCTAAATGTTCAAAATCCCACTGTGCGACACACACAGTCCAGTCAGCATCACTCATTTACTCACTCACTCAATCACAAGTATTCATTCCATCGTTTAATGAGGTTTTATTTTGTCAGCGTTGAACTTTGTTTGTTGTTAGTACAGCTGCTGCGGCTGCTGCAGTTTAGTAAGAGTGTTTATTTGAATGCAGCTGGGGCTACAAATCAAACAACAACAATAACAAATAGCGCCACGAACTATAGCGACGACGATAAATGCAACTTCGTTTTCGTAACGAAGCTTAGCGCAGCAGCGACGCAACTTTATTTAATTGAGTTAACCAAGGTACAAGGTATGCAATATACTCGTACTAGTATGCATGCATAAGTTTGAGTGTTTTTTTGTTTGTGTGTTGAGTTGAATGAGTGGTGCAACCAGCGAGACAGACTATAAGCCCCACTAAGTGAGTGAGTGAGCTTCAGGCCTTTGCTACCGATGCCGAAGCAGCGAGCCAGTGTTTTTATAAACCACACTATACTTTTGCTTGCTTCCACTCAGCGATCGTGCAACTCTGCGTATGCGTAATACTGGCAGAAAATAAATTAATGGAAAAAATTACAATTGAATTTTATTTAACTATGTATTACATTATTTATGTATTTGTTTTAATCAAATTAATAATAAATTAATTAATATGAACAGTCTAAATAAAGTGTATAATAAAGTCGTCTATATCCAAATATTTCTTGCACTGTTGCCTTCGCTTTGTTATTATTATCATTATCATCAACATCGACACGATCATCATCATTATTATGAACGTTGAAGCTCTGCTTACTGTGGCACTGTGGCTTTCGCTGTGCATGTTTGAATACGTATGTATAAGTAACTATCTGTGTGGCTTTGTTCGTTGTGTTGTGTTACTTTAGTTATTAGTTTTTGTTGTACATTGTGTACTTTCATTGTTGTTGTTGTTGGATTTTTCGTTTTTTACTTTGTATTTTGTATCTCTTTTAGTTAAAATTTTCGCTCTGTCGCTGTGACTGTCGCTTTGTTGCTGTTGTTGCTGCTGCTAACGTCGAGTCGCTCTGTCGCAGTCGTCGCTCGTCGTTCATTCGTTAAGGTTTTAAATCTGGTAGAAAAATCTGAAAACAAATGCGATTGTAGGTTCAGACGGCGAGTGGCAGTCGTATTATAAAGACGTATTTCTTTAACTCCAAACTCTTTTAGCGCTTACCAACAAAAAACAATCAAACAAGATCCAAAGTTGTCTGGCAACTTTTCTAAAAAATAATACAAAAATTTATACAAATTGAAAAAATTCAACAAAAAACAACAAATCCAATCAAGCAAAAACAACTTTAAACCAATCAACCAGTATCCAGCAACTAAGCGAAATAACAATTCCTTTTACTTTTCTGTGAACGCTTTTAATTTAATAAAATTTTAAACGTCAACGTAAGTGCAACAGCAACAACAAAATAACAAAAACCAACTAACAATAAATGAATCAAAAGATAAAAAAAAAAAATAATGAAATTTTCATAAGTGAAATTGCTTTCATCCTTAAATTATTAAAAGAACAAATTTATGATATTTGAAGTGCAAAAATTATGAACTGAATTTGAATTATGAAAAACTGAAAGTGTTTTGATGGATGATGTTGAATTTGATGATCTCTAATCTGATCTCTGAGCTTATCTGATAGTAAAAAAATTTCTCTACTCTAATTCTTTTAGTGGATAAAGCTAAGCTAGATGACCGACAAGGATAACGTTTCAATGGCAACCGTACAAATGAAGCCAGACTATGCGGCCAGTGAGGTTTACAGCACTGCTAGCGAACCGCCACCGGTAAGTCACCACACATTGTAACTCATCCAAACCATCATCTACTGTATCCTCTGAAAATGACAAAAAAATTTAGGCCAATTGCACACATCAATAACATTTTTTTGTATTTATTTTACTAATATGAGAATGTTTTGGGAGGAAAAGAATTTAGCACAACTAATTAGAATTTAAATGCTTCAAATTGATTGGATTGGAAAAATTGAAAAAGAATTTCGTTTAATTTTGTTTCGCTTCAATGATAAAGACAAGAATTTTTTTTGCTGTTTTTTAATATTTTTTTTTTTTTTGTGCATTCTTCAAATTAAAAATCAATCAGCAGAGTCTCCATTTCCAGCTCTCTCTTGTTCGTTTAAAAGACGATACGATTTTTTTTTTCATACTTCACTTTACTTTACATTATTATACTTTATCATTTTGTCTTTAATCTCTATTCTTTCTCTATGTTCACTTTGATATTTCATAGTGGTTAAAGTCGACAAAGTCGGTCCCATCAAACTAACAGCAGCAATGAATGGTTCTGCGCAATCACAGCCGCTTTTGGCTACACAAAGATATATAGAGAGTTGCGCAAAATCTGGGTTACTGTGCTCATTAGTTCGCTTCGACTTCGACTGTGACTTCCACTTAGAGTAGAGACCAAGCTCAAATCGACCGACCAAGTCTAACAATAAGATACTCGTACATATTTCATCAGCATCCAATTCAGACTTTTCAACTGAACTTAACCAAACTAAGTTGAATTGAAAATTAAGTTGTGGCTTAAATGAGTTGAGTTGTATTAAGTTGAGTGTAGTTTGTAAAATGCCAGGGTCATGTTGCTCATTTATTGTACTAAATTATTCATTTACAGCGGATATGCGCATTAAATCTATCTACCATTCACAGACTTGTTCACTTGCTAAAAGATACACAGCAGAATAGTATCTAGAAATATTTATGGCCTGTGAAATACTTATACTTGTATTCATGGCTCATTCTTATGCAGATGCAGGTTCACGAAACGCATACAAATAACTCACTAAATGATTGACTAAATGACTGACTGACTGACCGAATGCCTCAATGATGGAATGATGGAGTGGGTAAGGGATTGAGTGTCCATATTGGATGAATATGTCTGTTTGTTTCTGTGATTTGGACTTTTAAAGTCGGAATCGGTCTGAGGTTGACTGACGCACGCATTCGGTAAACGTGACCATTTTAGTTAATATTGTTGCTTGGTTTGATTTTTTCTGTAATTTTTCGTCTTTCGTGCACTTAATGTGCAGTTGTCGCAATAATTTTGCTTCTATTCAACCAATCATCCAACCATCCAATCTTCCATTAGTCAGATTGTCTCTTGACTGCCGCTAGTCTTTGTTATTGTCGTCGACGACTGCATAAATAATTGAAAATTGTTGGAAATCTGTTTTGGGCGCATTCATGAAATGAAATTCACAAAAATAAGATAAATGTTGATTGTTTGCAATTCATTTTTCGTTTTTTTAATTTTGAAATTTTTTTTTTGTTGTTGTTGTTTATTGCATTTTTTGACGTTGCTGTTTGTCAACTGAGAATCACGTTGACATGTTCGTGTTCATCATCAACAATATTATCATGTGCATTGCATCTTGGTTTCTGTAGTCAATGATAGCGATCATTACCGGCAAAACATTATTGCATAAATAAATTTATTTATTTGATGATGAATTGCGTTCATTTTTATGAGAATTTTTTATTAATAGAAGATTAGATAATTTTAAAAACCATTATTTCTATGCATTTAGATTTTATATTTCATTTGATTGAATGATGAATGATCCTCTTATTCTTCTAAAAATCACTATTCCATCTTTGAAACTTAGAACATCTCAAGAAGTTTTAATAGATGGAAAAAAATTATCTTACAAATTCTCTATTTCTTGTTTTTTTTTTAAGATTTATAATTGATTTGATGTGCTTTAAGGTCACTTTGGATTTGTAATGCTTAAGATCTTTGATTGACAAGTATTTCTTTGTTAAATTATTTAAATCAATTTTGACTGCATAGTACTTAAGAGAGATTTATTAGTCCATTGGTTGATTATTTTGAGAGAAATTGTTGATGATTTGCAATAATCCAAGCCATTTAATATACTTTGCCAAAAATCAGATGAAAGTTATGAGATATCAATGAAAGTTGAATTTAATGAATTTAATAATCCTCTAGCACTCTCAATATGAATTTGATCAAATTAAAATTGATTGTTTTTTGATTTTTAAATTGATTGTTTTATGATTTTTCTATTTGGATACATTAAAAAGTTGTATGATTTCCTAGATGTATTTATAAATGAAATTATGACATTTGATCTAAATTGTTTGTTAATGTAAAAACTTATTTATTGGGGTTTTATTAAAGTTTCTCTTCATTTTATTGCCTTACAAACTAAATCGATGCATTCCAAACTCAACTGTAAATAGCAGAAACTTCAATTTTATTGACATTTTCCGCTGACATTTTTTGTTTTTTTTTTTTTTGTTTTTTTTTTCGTTTGTGCTACTTTTATTATGCCTCTAACTTTAACATCAATATTCAATTGATACCTTTATACTAGTATCTTCTTCTTCTATTGTATCTTCTCTTTCTTCCAATTAACAATCTTAGTACTGAATCAAAACCAACCCAATAATTTTCAATAGAGTGTGAATAGAACTGAACTCGTTTCAAAATACTTAGTACGAGAGTACATATAAAAATCACAAATCGTGTTGTGTTGTATTTTGTTATTAACTGAGCTGCTGAGATACAATCGCTGGAAACATGTCGATCTGTTACTGATGCTAACAAAAAAGTCACGAATATGGTTGGATTTGAAGTAGCAATACAAAGTACAACAAACCAATAGACAACAGATCATTTTATATACTATGTACGTGTAATCATTCGTATACCACTATAACTATACACGTAATATGTATGATATGATCTGACAATGCAAAGGTATTTAGTTGACTGTCTATTGGAATTGCTTATTAATGGTTAAATAAATATGTATGAGTATTCATTTTATTTGCCATTTTCCACTTGACTTGACTTTGATTTATACAATAATTTTTCCTCTCTTTGTATTTCCCATTATTTTTACACCCTTCTTAAATAAATACTTGCTCTGATATTTGATATACAATATATGGTTATATTAGAGGTAGAAATAAATCAGTTTAATTTAATTTATTCTTAGTATAGCAATCGACTCAGACTTCGAGAAGGTTTGCAGCTCCGCTTCAATTAACTTTTGATACTTTACGAGTGTAGTATATATTTTTTATTAAGGTGATTTTAAAATTGTCTTAGTACAAATTACGTATATCGATTAAGATCACTTGAGGTCGTCAGTTAAATATTTCATTTACTTTGAGTTGTTGTTCAGATAAGTTACTTCTAGAAATCAATATTTAAATAAGTATGATAGTAATGAAAGATATAGTGAACTTTTCAGTGTCAGACACAACTACATAGTATTTGAAACTATTAAAATCTTAAGAAACGACATTTCAAATTCTTAGATTGTTTCACTGAAAGATCCTCAATCGTGAAAACAAACATCCCATATACCAAATATAAGACTGTTTTATGGGTTAGTCTTGGAATGTTATATATACTCCTCCATATACTCAGTATTTTATTGGTTCCATCTTATGTGAAGTGTATTATATAATGTCACATATACATACATACATACATACATATATATATATATGTATTTTTATTCTCATTTAATACTTTTTTATGATTTACATAGTAAATAGGTAACAATATAGGAAATGTTTATGGAATTTCATTATGCGCTTTTATGGATTTTAGTTGTTTGATGCTGATGACGACGACCCACGTCAGTTTTACAATTTGTTTTTATTGTCATATTACATACTATGTTACATATTTAGTTGTTATTGCTCTTGGCGTAGGGTGCGAATCTAATGCATTTTAATGACTTTTGAGTTAAGCTATTAATTTGCATACATAAATAAATACGATTTTTTATGTTAACTTTTTATATTTTGTAATATCTGTGCGGCAATCAGTTTGAAAGTCTAAGATAAGTTGCTTTAACCATATAAAGGAATTTATTTATTACATTATTAAATATTTGCCAATTTACATTTTTGTAATTCTTTTTTCACTTTTTCCATATTAAAATATTTAATTAATAATAATCATAATAATAATAATTTTAATTTTAATATATTTCTTTTCTTTCTTTCGTTCTTTGTTTCTTTTTGTGTTTGTATTTGTGTTTTTTACCAAATCAAAAATCCAAAATCATGCAACAACAACACCACCAAATTAATCAACCACAAAATGTATCTGCCTGCCCCACATACAAACGTGTCCATGTTTAATATATCTGAAATGTATATTAAACAACCACGCACAATTGATTAATAATCGACATGAAAAATACAAAACAACCAAAAACAATCAATCAAAAATAATAAAATAAAAATGGAAATATAACACAAAATGTAAATCTAAAAAAACGAAAAAATTTCTCTTCATTGTTCGTTGCGAGCAGCTGGGATTGTTTAATTTTAATCATCAGGTTTGTTGTTTCAAGTTTTTGTTTTTCTTCTTTATCATTTTCTTTTATTAAATCTTTCATTATTCACAAAGTTTGTTGAAATTGCTACTTCACTTTTTTTAACATAACATTCACTTTAATTTAGCACTCACTACAAAAACGCAAATTAAACTCAAACTCAACTTTTCAACTTCAAATTCAAATATCAAACTTCAATTTTAACTGCTAAAGTCGCATTGACTTCGTAACTTTCGCAATTGCATTTGCTGCATTTGTATAATGAAAAACTAAAAAAAAAACTAATAAAAATTGTAATAAAAGTGAAAGATTTAAACAAAAAAAAAAAAAAAAATGTAATGATAATTATACATTTCACTAAGATGACGATGATGATGATGATGATAATAATGATTATGGTGGCTATCCCAATGAGCGATGAGTGCATTTAAAACGCCCACAGTCTCCAGTCTACAGACACACCACCCTGATCACCACCACCATCATCATTGTTACAGTCATCATCACCATATTTATTACGACTACTGTAAACTGCACTCAACATTTATATATCTATTTTCCATTAGGTCAATTGAATTTTTCATAAACGAGAGAGAGAAAAGTATCTTTAACAACTACATATTTACAATATGACAACACCTCGTCGTATTGTTTCTCAAGTTGAATGAATTTACACAGACAACGCCTATAAATTTTTGCACAACATTTGCACAACTGCACAACACTTAGACGTACACTTACACTAAGATTGTGTGATAGTAAAGAGCACTCACTCCTTTGTGTTTATGGTGTAGTTAAATGATTTCTTTCTTTCTTTCTTTTCTCTAAATATTTTGTTTGTAATATATTTAGTTATTTGCTCATAATTATTATTGTTAACGTTATGTCTCCTTTTTGGCTTCACTTCTTCACTTCCCTTTGTGGCTTTTATTAAAAAAAAAAAAAAAATTAAGTTTGTTCTTTAAGTCTTTTGTTGTTGCATTGGTTTTTATGTAAGTGCTTTTTTCTTGTATCTACTCGTCTCTTTTTCTATGTTTATCAGTATGAGTATGTGTTGTTTGTATATGTGGTTGCGTATATTGCGCAACCCACTATTACTGCCGCAATGCGTTTTGCCACCACCAACGCCATATTTGTTGTTGGCATTTATTTTTTTATTTTTATTTTTTTATAATTTTCGTTGTTGCCAAAAAAGATTTCTCACATGAAATCGCGATTTTCGCACTTTAGTTTGCTTTGCTTTTTTAGTTTGTTTGTTTTTTCCTCATTCTTTTTAATTTATTTTGCTGTTGCGCAATAATCATACAACAAACTATATACAATATACGGATGTATGTATGTCTATATGTCGAGGGTAACTTCTTTTGCACAATCAATAAAAATATTGTATTTGTATATTGATTTTATAAATATTTATTTTGGTTAAGCAAAGTTTTTATTTTCATTTCATGTTTCATTGTTTGCGCAAATCCTTCAATCATGTTAAATGCAATTACCATATACACTTGAATTAATAGTACTAAGTATTATAGTTGATGGTTTCTTCAAGATCAATTCATTTACATACTATTAGTACATTGAAGAGAAGAAAAGATAGAGATATTTGAAGTTTTAAGAGGGTTAAAAGAATAAATATTTAAAGTATTTATGAGATAAAATACTTAGACGTTGACATGAGATGTAAATAAGAATGTTTATTATTGAGAACTTACGAGTACGAGTGACTTGTCATGATTATAACTGAAAATTGTTTGAGGGATTTTATACAAGAGCCATAGAACTAATCACTATATGACCAGAGAGCGACTATCAGAGCCATATGCATGAGAGAAATTCTAAAGAAAAAAATGAGTTCTTTTAGAATACAAACTATAGGAGTTAATTTCTCATCTGATCCTTTTATATTCAAATTGTGATGAAAAAAACCATTAAAATTTGTTTTGCATAAACAATATAAAGCATTTTTCCCCTTTCATGTTTCTCACTTTTAATTCATATGGGTTTCAATTTCCTTGCTGTATACAATATAAGGATATCTGTCCGTCCCTCTATTTAATTCTTAATTTTTTTTTTTTATAAAGATAATTAGTCCTGTCGAATCATAATGTGGTGCTTTGCAAATGAGATATATAAGAGACGTAAATTATTAGATTAGTTTCATTATTTCAAGCTGCCTTAAAAAATCCCATTTATTATTATCTATTATTAGCATTTTCATTCCAATGTCGTTACATGATTAATCCATAAATAAAATGGTAATTTAAATTGTTACATAATATTACCAATTAGTTACATTTATTAAATGTAAATTAGTAAGACTAATCGAATTTCTTTCTTCATAAAAATATTTCATTTAATTTTGTAAATTTGCTTTCAAAAAAATTAAAATAAAAAAATACAATAAAATTTAAATTGCAAAACTGCACTTTTATTTGGTGTTGCTGCTGTTGATTATATAAATAAATACAATATGTATATGGAAATCTTGACATTGAGTCAAAATGAAAAACGTGATATTTTGCGCAAAACTTGAAAATATCTTGAAAATTTCATAAATATTGCATTTGGCTTTCTTTAAAATTAAGGTCAATTGGATTGTTGGTTATTGTTTATTGATTTAGTTTTGTAATTATATTTTTCAGTATTTTATTTTATTATTAATTAAAATTATAAAAACAAAATCACATACAATTTTTTTGTTATTATTAATTTTTGTATCTACTTTACTTTTCTTTACCTATGACAACAGGCCTACAAGCGTCAAGCGAATTCGGTGAAAATTGCCAAAATCACCGCATTTACCATTATTATATCATCATTCATTTTGGGTGCCTTCATCTTGGCTTCATCCTATTTGCAAGCAAAGGCATCATGCGATCAAGTCCAAGCATTGGACTCTGTGCTCGAAAAGGAATTGATGTTGGAAACCCTGCAACAGGTCAACAAGGTAAGTGTTCAATGAAATAAAGTCTTATGTTTTTCTATTGGTTTTTGGAACCTCAGATTAGTTTTAAATTCAAATTAAATTAATTTTTTTTTTTTTTTTGTATTTTTCTATAATTTTTTTAATGAAAATTTTGGAAATTAATAAATAACTGAAATTAATGACTTTAGATAGGGTTTTTGTATCTATTATTATTGCTGATTTTGTGCTGTTGTTAAAACTATTCGTTAACGTTCACTGCACACATTTAAATTGTTTTTTTATTGTGTATTTCAACAATTTTTGGCATTAAGCTAATTATTAATAATTACCGGAAAATCAACGATTATACTTAGTAGTAGTAGTTGTAGTGGAGACTGAAATGAGGCATGTATAGTACAATATATTTTTGAAACGATATTTTAATTGTATTCCATTATTATATTATTAAGCTACACTGTGAAAAATCACTTAAAACTTTAAATTGAATATGAAAAAAGAGAAAGAAAATGTAAAAGAAAGAAAATTTCCAGTTTTCAATTTCATTTCCTTGAGAATATTTTTATGGCGCTCAAGCGCGTGAAAGTTCATTTTACTAATAAATTACAATAAAAATTGATGAATTAATTTACAAACAATGAAAGTTGATTGCATGTTGTTGCATTAATAATTTTAATTTCATCATGATTTGCATGCAAAATGATTAATAATTTTCAAAATTAATGATTTGCTCAATTAAAAATTGTTATTAATTTCAATTCATTAAGAGAGGAAAAATCATTGAAAGAAAATACGAATACTATTCATTAAAGTCATCAGCATCATTGTCGTCATCATCATCATCATCATCAGTTGGATACAAATCAAATGTGATTCGAGGTTGTTCAACTTAAGTGAAAATGACTTATGTAAACGTTACTTTTGTTTTTGTATCTAATGATAACCATAGTGAGTAGAGTGAGTAAAGTACAAAAATATAATATAAAAAATATTCAATCAAGCGAAATTCCCATAATTTACCGCTTAAGTGGACACCAAAATGGCAGTAACAGTAACATCAACAGCAGCGGCAGCAGCAGCAGCAATAGAGGCAGCAACCAGCAGCATAACTTGCGACATAATCATCACAACAACAGTAACAGCAACATCATCAGACATTAGATTACAAGACAATTGTAAATCAAAGCGCAATTCAAGTTATAAAAATTGACGTTGAAATGTCTGTAGTTTGACTCAACTAAGTTCAGCTCAACTCAACTCAAGTTGTTTTGTCTTAACCACAATTCAACGACAAAAGTCACTATACAAAGAAATAGTTAGATACACAGATACTAAATTTATATTGTATATTATAGTATTATATTTTTTGTTTAATTTCTGTTGGAAAACCGCATGCAATCGCGCGAGCGCGTACATAACCGCAAGCGACAAAGTGAAAGCAGAAAAAACACCAGAAAACAACAAAGCAACAAAACATATAGAAAACAACATGTTGCAATGTGTAAAACGAAAAAAGAAGATGAAAAAAATCATAAAGTCATAGCGTACTACACTATACTAACTTTTTTAAAGAGCCAAGTCAATAGATACAAAAAAAATTATTGTAAAATCACTCAAGCGTCTCGTCTCGTCTCGTCGTCGCATCACATTGAGTCAGTTGCTGTGTTTTTTTGATGTCGTTGGCTAATAGGGGGCGGCTATATAACTATCTATGTATCTAACTAGCAATTGAAACGTAGGGCCAAATGCCAGAGATCAGCTGAAAATGCAAGCAGCAGCAACAGCAAATAAAATGCAAAATCTACAAATGGATGATGGGGACAACATGAAAAAATACAAAAATACAAAAAATATGCTTGAAAATTGCATCTTTCTACAATTGCTATGCAAGAGTTCAACGAAGCGTTGCTGTTGCTGTAGATACTTTTAGACGTATCTTTATACAAAATGTGTTGTGCTACTATGCTGGTACTGATCAGTGCTTGGTACGAAAGCAACCATCTATCCGACACTCAAAAAACTTGCAAGTCTACAAAAGCAAAGAAACAAACAAATAAATGAACGAACGAATGAACAAACAAACAAACAGAGAAGACATACAAGCAAACAATCAGACATATGCATGCTTGAGTCGTCGTTGTTGTCGTTGTCGCTGTTGTCTAAGAAACATCATTTGACGCCTGTCTGCCATTTATGGTATATACACACACACACATACACACACATAGATTGTTTTCCTACACTTATACAGATAGATATATGTATATAAAAATATATCTATACAAAAATATAAGTATGTGAAACAATATTTGTGCTGTTCATTTGTTGATTTTTCATTTTTGGTTGGCAGCAAGTTCGTTGCTTAAGTCTTTCGTTTCTTTTTTTTTGTGTTTTGCTGCGGTTTTTTAAAAAGTTTCTTACTTGCTTAAGTTTAGTAGTTATGATGGATGGATGTATGGATGAATCTTGGGAAGGAGGTAGTAAGGGAAAATAATGTGTATATGGCAGGCAGAGGCAGTCAGTCAGTCAGGCAGGCAGGCCAACAATAGCAATCCGCTTTGTCTTTTGATGATTATGTAATCGCACACAAAAACACACACGCAAACTTACATAGATACAAGTGTATGCACATACATTAAGCCATAAGCAGCAGTCGTCATCGAAGACGATTATGGGTGAAGACAAAATATTATTGAAAAATATCATAAAGAGTAGGAAAATATTTTTAAAAATACTTTTCTTTTTTTTTGCAAACTAATTATTTTTTCTTATATTTGTTTTCATAGCTAAGCACGCTTCATGCATTTAATTAATAAAAATAGTGTTTATAATTACTTTTGTTAACGACAAATGATGATGATGATAACCAAACAGGGGAAGAGTCAGGCAATATCAGATTCAAACTGTCCTTTTTTGGTTTAAAAACAAAAATATAAAAAAAAAACTTTGACGTTTAACGAATTTAAAAATTTAAAGCGTCTGTCAATTGACGTCAATTCTAAAAATATAAAATAAGAAAAGAATACATAGAAATATGTACATATTTCTATATTATTCTATTTTATTTCCATTTTTTTTTTAAATTAAACTTAACTTGCTTAACCGAAGCACATTTGTGTTCTACCAATAGTCAACAATCCCAACCAATTAATCAAATAAAATGACTTATATAATAAAAAATTCCAACCAACATCATCACTTTAATTGTCATCTTTAGATAATCTTATATAATGTTCTTACCGTGAGCTACTTGAAGTCATTTATTTCAAGCTTAATGTATTTCTACTACTTAGTACCCTCGTACATACTACATACGTATATCTGTTTGTGATGTTTTGTATGTACTACGTGATCGTCTCAACAGTAGTTCATTATTTTATTATTATTATTGTCATCTAGCAGAGCAACAACAACAATTATAATAATGAAAACACAAAAAAAAAAAAAAAAACCAGAAAAAATATCTAGATACTTTGTAGATAGCTTAAAAATGATTATTTGAATTCAACCTTGAAGTTTTGAAGTAGCGTGACAAAGTTTGTTTGTTTTCAATTATGCATTGTTCGCAAAATTTATTTATTTATTTGTGTAAAACAATAAAAAATTATACAAAAATATAAAGCTCAAGAAAATAAAATGAAAACTTGAAAAAATATATAAAAAATTCTCGTATGAGAAGAGACTAGAAAACGAAATATACTGCAATAATTAAAAGTGAATTAAATGTTTATGTCAAATTTTGTCTAATTGGTTGTTTCTAATGCATAGAAACGTGTATCAGAGACCAAATAAAATATAATATATATATATATATATATATATATGAGGATATTAAACATAATTAACAATGCATGGGAAATTAATCAATCCATGACCCTCTGTTCCGTTCGAGGAATTAGTCTTACACTTTTTGAAAAATTGGATCTTTATTACCATTATAGGTCAAATCGTATAGAAGAACGCATAATTTTACAAACAATACTAAATGACTAAGAAAAGAAAATATATGATTTCAATTCTAAGTTGTAGGAGACACCAGAAATGTGTTTTTTTCCACGATTCTATTTATATAATAATATACTTTATTGAGGTTTCCATGCATTTTTTTATTTATTTATTTATTTTCTTACAGAAATTCATTTTATTTGCAATTGTTCAAGATAACAAATGAAATTGTCTATTCACTTTTTTGTTTACTTTGAGTCATTAAATTGTGATTAGCAAATTAAATTTGATTAGACATTTTGCTTGAGTGATTTTTACACTTTTTATTTTAAGTCACGAAACTGTAGTTTTATGAAGTGTGTGTGTGATTTTTAATATTTTGAATCACGAGTATAATACACGTTTAGATAAGGGAAGATTGTCATAAGTTAATTAAGAAATGGTTTAGATTCAAAGAAAGAAACGTGTAAGAATTTATAGAACATAAAGACACAAGGCTCTTAAGCAGAGGAGACTTGAACCTGTTATATGAACTAAAGAGCAAATGGTTATAAATAGGATAGGATAGAATAGGATATGCAGGTCACTTCGTCGAACAAGGTTTAAATGGGTATAAATATATGTGTATACATATGTATATATATTGAAATATACATTCTCTTGGAACCATCTAGAAAGTGAAAAGTGTTAGCTGATTTCTGAATTCCTCAGTTAAGTTTGTATTAAAATAAATTTCGCTATGCCACTGCTTCTACTGCTCATATTGAAATCTTTAAGACTCGTCCTTGTTGACGATGTATCTATCCTTTGATTCAGTTAAATAATAATACAAAATCATTCTCACTTCTAAACAATGATATTAAAGTATCTATTGACTCATCTGTAGCTTTCTTTTAGATCTTTTTTAGACTAAATCAAAATAATAACAAGAAAACCTTTATTAATTAAATTAGTATTCATTTGATGAATTCAATGTATTTTATATGAAGCTTTAATTAAAGTCAAGTTAAATTCTATTTTTGTGGTTTGTATTAGAACAAGGTTGATCCAGTTCTTGAATTTGAAAGTAGTTGAATATTGATTTTTACTTGATAAACTACATTTTTCGTGATCTCTGTGTTTAAGTGACTCATTGTTATTATTATGAGATGAGGATTTCTAATAATTCTTTCACATATTGTATTTACAAACATACATATGTACATACATAAGTATATAGTATAGTATATACCCATAGAATTACATATATACATACATATAAACAGAATCTTTTATTTTCTTAAATAAACGATAAATTTCTAAAGCCGCAACTGATGCTGCTTTCTACTGATCGGAAAGTTTTACTCATCATTTATTATAAGACTTCAACAGAAAAAAAGCATACAAAATAAATAAACAAATAAACCTTTCACAAGAAAAAGGCACAAAAAACTTCATTATAGATACAATCTAATGAAAAGAGCAGCACCCACAATCTCATTTAGAAGCATATACAAATATAAAAATATATCGTATAAATATTGTATCTGATGTAGTATACTTGTATTTAAAATGTAAACCAGTTTTCTTTGTATTAAATTTATGTTTATTATTATTATTATTCTGTGGTTACACAAACAAAAATGACAACGTCTGACTGAGCTGAGAGTTGAGTTGAATTTAGTTGAGATACAATCACATGATCATCTACCACCACCACAGACAACTTATATGATATTCATTTGAACGATCTGTTCAAGTCAGTTTGTTGCTCGTTTGTTCAGTCAAATATTGTAGGTACTTGAATTGTGAGTGCAAAAGCGAAGCGCGATGACTGAATTCGAGACTTAATGAGATGAGCAGGTTTTTGTCGTTTTGTTTGTCATTTTCGTGTTTTTTGTTCAATTTTTTTCCATTTTGTATTTAAATTTTGTTTTTTTTTTATTATATATATTTTTAAATTGCGCATTGTGTGTGACGGGGGTAATAGCGTGAAGTATGCTTGAGTGAAGACTCCGCCGCCATCAACTGACACAAATTTACAATATATGTACATAGTATTGTATTAAAGAGATACATTTGTATCTGAACATACTACATACTTATGTATGTGTGCATTTGTGTGTAGTAAGTAAGTGGATATGCAATTGACGTTTTTTTTTTTTTTGTTACTAAAGGTTATTTTATGCTCGTTTACTTTTATTTTCACTTGCGATTCAGAATGTAGGTTGGGGTCAAGCTAAACGAGTAACTAAATCTTACACACACTTTTGTTTTAAACTATTGTAAAATACTTAAACGATACAAATTGCAAGAGTATCTCAAAGTGGACTGAACCGAATGACCTTTAAAAATAAACAAAACCAAATATAAATTGCCGCAACTGATGGCTGATGGCTGATGGCTTCTGGCTTCCTTAAGAAAACAAGTTGATTTGGTTTTATGCATGAGTCATTTGTTAATGCATTTACATATGAAAAGATACAAAGATAAAAAGATATATCTAGAATTTCTGTACCTTTAACACAATCAAGACTAACTAACCTTCCTTTCATAAATCTTTTAATTATAGGAATTACCACGCGCTGAAGCACTTTTGGGCAAGGACAATAGTGACTCTGATGACTTGCAGAATATTGACAAAGAGGAACCTGCCCTAAAGAAGGTTGAGATCAAGCCAGTTCAAGCATCTCATACCGTCGAAGAAGAGGAATCTCACAGTAATGCCGCCGATACCGATAATAATTATTCGGACAGCGATGAAACTGAAGAATTCCAGAAATATCCAGGCAAAATGCCACTTGAATTGGACTTGAGTGATTTAGCTGCTGCCATTTTGCGCAATAATAAGAAGTGAGTACATAGTAACAATTCTGAAGTTTTTTCTTCAATTAAGCTGTCTCTTTCCCCTTTGACCTTCTCCTAGATCACGCATGAATTGCGTTGTTGAACGCAAACATGCTGAAGAAATTGTCGATGCTCCCTCGAAGACTGTGACTTTGCCTTTCGGCGTCAATTTGACCACTGATCCCAAGAAGGCACGCATTACTGGTGAACGTATCTCGATCTTTTGTGATGGTGGTGATGATAACAAAGAACAAGAACAGCAAGCCAAGAATAATCATCGTGACGAAGAAGATGATATTGAAGATGATATTGAGGGTTTGCGTCCCATGTTCATTCCATTCCAACGCTTACCAATCCCATTCGGTCGCATTCCACAACAATTCCCATTGACTCACATGCCACAACGCATGATGCCACCGGTACATCCACAACAGCATCAATTGCCACAACAATTCATGCAACAACCACAATCACAACAGTTGCCAGCATTCCTGCGTCAACTTACACCACCAACATTCCAACAGCTGCCTTTGGCTTTGCGTCCACCAATGCCACCACAAGTGATGCAAGCACCACGCATGGAACCACAGCCTGAACCACAACAACAAACCGTTCGCATTCATGTGCAACAGATTCCATTCAGGGAGATTCATGTCGCTGATGATGTTCCCATGCAAATTGCACCAGAGCCACAACGTGAGGTGCCACAATTCCAAGTAAGTATTGAACCCTATCTTTTTTATATAACATTACATTAAGCTTATGTCACATTCACATTAGATTCAACGTATGCCTCTTGGTGTTGCCCTTCAACGTGCCGGTATCACTGCCGATGATTTGCGCAACATTCAACGCATGGCTGAAGAGCGCATCACCGATGAATTGCGTCGTCTAGCTGCCGAAGAAGCTGCTGAATCAGCTGATAGCTCCAGTTCAAGCAACAGCTCATCCGAAGAAGATGACACCTCCGATTCATCTGTTCTA
The DNA here is from genome assembly GCA_035041805.1 of Amiota mariae. Taxonomy (NCBI): domain Eukaryota; kingdom Metazoa; phylum Arthropoda; class Insecta; order Diptera; family Drosophilidae; genus Amiota; species Amiota mariae. The sequence goes on along the minus strand of JAWNKV010000332.1, from coordinate 471,769 downwards.
AGCAATGAGAGCCAGCGTGAGCGTGAACAGCAACAAGAACGCACACAATCACCACCACCAACACAACAACAACAACAGCATCAGCAACAGCAACAACAGTTGCCAGAACAACCTGAACGTGCTCCCATTCAGCGTCTCATCTTGCAACCCCTGCCAGAACAGCCACGTGATACCATGTCGCCACCCATGCCCGATCAGCCAGCTCAACCCATGCAATATGGTCGCGTTGCTTTCGGTCGTAGCTTAGCCCAACCTGTCAGCATTCCAGTGCCCATGATGATGCAACCAGTGCAGCAAATGAATGATGATTCATCATCGCATCAACCAAGCATGTCAACATCAACAGTTGCATCGGAGCGTCCACATTGTAAGTACTTTTAACCAACCAGTCAACCAACCTCAAACTTTAAAACTTTTCCTTAACAAAATTACTTTCTCTCTTTTCTTATAGTCGTTCAACCTCGTTCCGTCTAAGCACCATAACACACAACACCTGTGATTGCTGCTGCCCATCTTTGTGATGCCCCCCCAATTAAAGAGATGATAACTTGTTGTATTGTGAAAAACTGAAAATTAAAATCCAAAACAGAAAACAAACAAAAAATGTGAAGCAGCCAAAAACGCCAAAAAAATTCTAGCGTCGCACGGGGACTCGGAACACGCAGATCAATATAAATAAAAACACCATTTAATTACCTAATTTTGGCTTAATTTTTTTTGTAATTATATTTTTATACATTCGTGTGTGTGTCGTCTATAATTCAATTCACTACTACAATTCAAAAATATATGTACCCTAATCGGTCTTGTAAATTTGGATAATTTGTAATTTGTAATTGTTTCTATATAACCGAAATCATCGATTTTTTTTTTGTGTATCTCTTTATTATTTTTTACTTGAGAAGTGTCCTTTTTGTTTTTATATTTCACACACAAAAACAGAGAAACAAAACAGGAAAAAAAAACAAAACAAAAATAAAATTGAAAATATTTGTATATAAATTATTGTATTTTATTTGTTAAAACAAAACAAAACAAAAAAAAAAAAGAAAAAAGAAAAAAAGAAATAGTATTTAGTGATTTGAAAAATAATCCACAAATATAACTATATATTACTTATATGAAAAAAAGGATCCTTGAATTTTCTATGTAAATTTGTTATACAAAAATTCAATTTTTATTTTGAAACAAATAAACTAAATTGGAAAATAATCTTCTTTGTTTTTGAGTTTACAATAATTTTCTAAGACTTGAATTTAATATGAGAATTTCTGAATCAATTTCAAATGGAACACAAGAGAAGAATCACTTGATAGATTTATCATACTATATTTTATTCTTATGGAACTTATTCATCTCATATTCTATACATTTTAATTACATATTATTTTTGTTGAATTTGTATCTTATGTTTGCATCCTTACTTATATTAACCATTGCTTTAAAATTGTTATTATACTTTGTCATCGACTACTGTCACTGGATATACGAAACGGATGGAACAGAAAATTTCAAAGGAAAGTAAAATACATGATCTCAATAATACACTCCCGAATATTTCAAATTACATACCTAACAGTTCAATGAGTTGCCTTCAAAACAATTTCTACTGATAACAGTGACATTGGTGAAAATTCAAACTATTACATATCCAATGGTGCTGTTTCATGTAGATATAACCATAGTTGATGTTATTGTTGTAATAGAAAAAGGTACAAGGAAACTTCGAACACCAATTATTGTTAGACAGGCCAATTTGTTTCCTGTAGCACTGGAGGATAAGAGACTGGTGTAGGGCGGTCCTAACACAACACTATTCTGTTGGGTATCCAATGCAAATCTTCATGACCCCACTTATAATGAAAGTAATCAAGAGTATCGCCTATTAAAAAGGTGATGTTTGATGTCACTACTGTTGAGAGTTGACAGTTGTTTATTAAGTGGTCGCCTTTACAAGTCGCATCGTAACCAACGGAGGGCAGTTGTCCAAGCGATTTGTAATTATTAGAGCTATGAAGTGTTGGGACAGCCGTACGCCACTATATCACCCATTTTGAAATATATCAGCGTCCTATTATAATACATCTTGATGATGATAATATTTTACTTACAATATCATAGTTTCTTTTATTCGTAAGAAGGAGTCCACAATGACTTCCGTTCTTTTCTTAGAATAGAAAATAAATAAATATTATAATAATAGAACAAATAAATCCACAAAAACGTTACCACAACAACAATATATAAATAATTGATACAAACAATTTGTCTTTTGCTATAAGGAGTTTCGATATTTTTATTTTCATTTAATAATAATCAATAATTTTGAATTCTATATTTTCTTTTCTATTTGTTTTTAAAAAAAATTGTTTTAGCGTTTAATGATTTCATTACTTATTCTGATTCAGGTGTTTTCTTGAAGTTGCATGTTTTGATTCGTGTACATTTTTATCTGCTTAATTGAATCGTAAATTTTATGTTTATTTAATTTGTCTTATTTCGTTTCACATTTGATTTATGTCTTTTGGTTTTTATCGCTTAAAAAATTTTCACTTTCCATTTGATTTTTTTTTTTTGTATATAAATATGAATATATGTATGTACGTAGGGTATAGTAGATAAGATATATACAAATACAATACACTCAATGACATAAAAACAACCAAGTTTGTCCATTGTTGGAAATGAACATAGAATATAATATTTCTCTCCTTCTCTTCAAAATTTAATATTTGTTGACTAAGTTTATATTGTTTTTGTTTTATTTTTCTATATTTTTGCATTGTCGCATTCGCTATCGAATACAGGATCATAGCATTTTTTCCATATAAGTATATGTCTTGTAATTAAGCTAATTGAATACATCATTTCATAGATACATAAATATTTATAATACAATACACAAGGTATATATATATTTGTTTATATTATTTAGTATAATGGGAGATTGTGGTTGTTTTTTAGCTGTTACAATTAGTAGTAGTTGATCAAGCAACTACTAGCTAAATTAGATAAGAAAGTAGGAGTAAATAGGAAAATATGAATACATTTATCGTCAAAAAGTATTTGCTTGAATAAAATTTATATAGTAGTTTAAATGTATAATGATGTATGATTATAATGATAATAAATGAAAAAACATTGAATGGGAAGTTTCGTAAATTAAGTTAAATATTATGTATGTATTTTTTAAATATTTTTTCTAGCAGCAGCACAGACATCAGATCACCTTAAATGTAGTTTGAAATTTTTTTGTTGTTATGAATATTTGCTGTTATCCTTTCAGATGCATGGCAGCAATCATGCATTATAGCACCACCAACTAACTTGTTGAAAAAGCAATTGTTGCCAGTGCTTATTGTTTCATGTTGCAACCGATCGTGAATTAACCATTCTCGCACAGATGACCTTCACAATTTCCCCAGAATATGCAATTGCCGACTCCACTGTAACAGATTAGAAATACAGCAGTAAGAAACACCAAACTACAAATAGTACATGGCTTGCGTTCTAAGAAGAATCCAATTAGGTAGAGCACAATGAACATAACATGCGTTTCCATGAGTACCGGGTTCGTTGGCTTCGGTATCAGTAGCACCGGCAACAGACATTGTAGGCAATACATGATGAAAATGTATTAATGTTGAACTGCGCACTAAAGGAATTGCCTCGACCGCCAATAGACAACTAACACCAAATTGGTGGGTGGTTGCTAGTTAGAAGTCAGCAAATGAGCCGTAGCAGTCTCTGGCGACAGCTGTTTTTCAATAAAAGAAATAATTCCATTAATTTATTTATATAAATAATGACTAAGTTTTATCAAATGTTCTGCATTTGTGGAGATAAAAGAAATCCATATGTAAGTAAGTATGTACACATACAAGACTACTTACGGCGGCCACGTCTTTGCTGTGTCTCCACAACCCCTAACCAAAACTACAAAAATCTGCTTTCGTTCGCTTTTATTGTATTCCACTATCAAAATTTCTTTTGTTTGGAAAAATTTATTAAATCACATTTTCCATTTGTCGCAACTTTTGTTAATATTTTTTTAATAAATATTTTATTTGTTTTCTTATGTGTGATGAGGAATGGTTGAAAAATATTTGCAGAAAAACAACAACAAAAATATGTTGCAAGGCTGCCAACTCGCTGGAAATGTATTTTGCCCAAAGTAACCCTGACACAAGCACCTCCTCGCTTGCACACCATCACTCTCGCACACCATCTCGCTCACACAACACGAAACGGTGACCATTTTATATTATAACGGTATCATAGTGACACAAGAAGAAGACAATAAGAACACAATTTCATAATTACCGCATTAATTTCGTGTAGCGTGTATCAAATATTAAATATAAAATACAAAATAAAATAAAAAAAATGTGGAATTATACAATTGAGTTAACAGTTTGTGTTGTGTCAAATGTGTCAGAGACTAAAATAAACATTCGCGTCTCGTACGTTAAATCGCATGTGTGTGGAATTTTTGTGAATATAATCAGAGACAAATTACAGAGAGACAAATCTGCCCTTTATTTTTTGGAGAAACCAAAGATGTCAAATTTATTGTGTATTTTTAAGTAGAAGAAAATATTCAAAAAAAAAAAAAAAAAGAAAAACATTCGAAACAGGAAACTTACACAACGAAAACGATAACAACAGCAACAATAACAACATTTATTAGGCAATGTCTCAGGCAAAAATCATAATTCGTTTATTATGCAAACTGGCAAGAAATTATTCAGCATCACCAGCGGCAACATCAGCGGCAACATCGGCGGCAACTACAGTGCTGCTGATGCGAAGTGCGATGCTTGGGAATACTTCTGGTAGTAGTTGGAAGCTTATAAAATCATCGCATGAATTGACAACTGATCTATGGCGTTCAATGAGTTTGTTGCAGAAGCAAATGCAAGAGAGAAGGAGCAGATTGCCACTGATGACTATGACAGTAGGAAAGCGGTTTTATTGCTCAAATCAAAAGGTCACAACACCTGATGCAACTGCATCAATAACAAGGCAACCAACAGCATCAGCATCGGCAACAACAAAAACAACCCCAATAGCAACGGTAACAGAAACAGAAACAGCGCCAACGATATCAACGGGACCAATCATTTCTGCAACACCTAACACAACAACAACGACAACAAATGCAAATGATACTGAAGCAGCAAATGCTGCAACTGGTACGTCTGCGGAGGAAGTATCTACCCCCACACCCACGCAAATACTCTCGAGATTGTTTCCGCAAACATCATTGGAATATGATACTGATGAGAATCGTGAGCGACGTCGACGCGAAGAAGAGGAGGATGCAGAAGAATTAGAACGCGCATGGAAACGAATGAAAATAAGTCTTGTTCTCTTTGGCATTGGCAGTATTATAATGTCAATTTGGTCTATTTTCTATTTTGGTCGTCCAAAAGTCGATGAAGATGGTAATGAGATCATGGACGAGTACAGTCATATGCCAAAGACCGAACAATATGCATGGCGTACATGGAATTCTCTCAGTCGCTTTCAGAAGTACATTCAGGAACCGTCAAGTAAAAAACTACTGCCTGATCCATTGAAACCACCATATGTCCAACCCCCGTATACTCTTGTCCTGGAACTTAAAGATCTGCTGATGCATCCGGATTGGACATACGAGACAGGTTGGCGTTTTAAGAAGCGCCCTGGTGTTGATGTCTTTCTCCGTGAATGCGCTAAATACTTTGAGATTGTTGTATTTACTGCCGAGCAGGGCATGACCGTATTTCCATTGCTCGATCAACTTGATCCGAATGGTTATATTATGTATCGCCTGGTGCGTGATTCAACGCATTTCTTTGATGGACATCATGTTAAGAATCTGAATAATTTGAATCGTGACCTTAAACGTGTCGTTGTTATTGATTGGGATCAAAATGCAACGAAAATGCATCCAAAGAATGTCTTTAACATTCCACGTTGGGATGGCAATGATGATGATAGAATGCTCTTCGATCTTGTCTCATTTCTGTCGGTGCTCGGCAGTAGCGACATCGATGATGTCCGTGAGGTACTCAAGTATTATAGGCAATTCGATGATCCGATTTTAAAGTTTCGTGAGAATCAAAAAATACTTATGGAACAAATTGAACAAAATGAAACGGAAAAGAAAGCACAGACGGAACCAATTGTTAAAAAATGGGCGCATGGATTTATGACACATACGAGTCCTGTACATCGACGTCCCTAGTGATGTGTAGTTCCTTATGAGACACAAAGTGGAGAAAAGCCATAATCGGTAAGTCAAGAAGAAGAGACCAAATTGACAATGGTTTTAAGCAAGACAAGATCTGACGAAACTGGGTGCTACCCAAAAGCAAAAACATTAAGCAAAAGTTTTGGTCAAAGAAAAGTGAAACCGTGCAATAGTGAAAAGTATTTGCATTTTATGTTGTCAATATCATCGAATATTACTTGTATATGAAACATAAAATAAGATTGTTTTTGTTATTAGTTTTTGATCTTTTCAATTTTTATGCAATGGCGCCTTTATATTCTTATTTGATTTCTTTCTTAGCAACATGTTGATAGCTACAACATGTTATGTTGCAACACAAAACAGAATAGAAATCACCAATGAAATTCAACAATGGGGAACACATTGTGTATCCCCTTTGGATTTTTCGTTTATGTCGGTTTGTATTGTGTTTTCCTTAGCCACCAGTGTGGCCAAATTGAAGAATATTATTTTTTAGTTGTAACTCAGACACCAAACGAAGTAGAAGTCTCATGTTAGTAGATCTTAGGTCTCAAGGCCACAGAATGGAATTTATTTGAGGCAATATTTATGGTTTTTCACTTGAACAAAACAAAACAAAGAAAAGTCAACCAAAATTTAAAGCGATTTTTACTTGAGGGGTTTCTGGAAAAAAATATTAGACATTCAAAAAAGGATGACGGTTGATGAATCAAATGTAGATATAACAGGAGAGGTATATACTCGTACTTAGATAGACACAAATTCAGTCTCGTAGAAGAGACAACACTTGAACTCAATCAGCAAACATTTACCAATCAAGCGAACATTAACCTGAAACTTGAGTACAGTTTGGTCCTGCTCAACAAGGATTGAGATTTAAGTAGGAAAATGAGGAAGAAACAAAATATAAAAAAAAAAAAAAAAAAAAAATGAATGAAATAGGAAAGCAAGGAAGGATTATTGAAAAAGTGGATGATAATGATGATGATGATAGTAATGATGTTGTATTTTAGGTTAGTAGATTTACCAAATAATAGAATCTTTAAACACGTAAGGCAAATTAACGAACACCACCACCAAAGTCAACGTTTTGAATGCTACTTGAACATGGAACTAGAACGAGTCAACATTAGATCTAAAGCAACATCTTCATATTTAAAAAAAGAATATAGTTAAAGTAGACTGGATGTTATGACTTGTTGTCTTATGTCAAGTCGTTTATAGCTGCATAATATTAAGAATTTCTTTATTATTCCTAGTAGATGAAGGATATTAGTGTTAGCCAAAGTCGTGAATTGCCTTTAGATAGCAAATTGTATGCAAAATCAAGACATTCATTTGCTATAGTTGCATGTCAGAGCTGTAAAATGAATATTGCCTTGACCAAAGGTCTCGCGACCATGACTTTATGTAAATCTACAGCCATTTATGGTAATTTTATGGTCTCATGGTTGGTTGGTTGGTTAGTTGGTTAGTTGTTGTTGGGCTGTATGTACTACACAGTTCTGCTTGATTAAAACAAGGAAAACAAAAGTAAAATGGAACCACAAAAGTAAAAGGAAGGGAAGGTAGCAATAATAATCATTATAAAAAAAGTCTTTTGTAAATAAGACCTAAAAATAATTATTTCATTTTCAATTTTCATCGCCAGCAGGATTTCATATTATGTTATTATTATATGATTGTTGATGTCCTTTTGAGTTTTTGCTGCTGCACTTTTAGTCATTCGATTGCCTTTAAATGGCTACCACAATTACTGCGACTTCTGTTGCCTACTGTTGCATGCGCCTTCTATTCATTTCTTTTGTTGTATTTCGTCTGATTAATTTCATGTGCATTCAGAATTTTAAATTATCCAATACAGCACTTTCTCATTTCTTTTTGCGAAATAAATTTTCTCTTTGATTTCTTTCTTTTGTTCAATTGTCGAAGACTTTTGTGTTATGGCAGGATATTCTTGTTTTTTGCTTTGCAAATATTCAATCTATAAAAAGTTGAAAATTTTCTATTGTGTTGATGATGATGATGACGTTGATGTTTTTACTACTTCTGCTGCTATTCTTTGGTTTTATAATTAAATTATTTAAGAATTTTTGCTGGCATTTTCAGGTTGAGTTTAATCAAATATTTTTTAAGCTGAAATTATTTATATTTTTTGTTTGTGTAACAAGTTTATTTGAATTAAGTGAAAAAAGATGCCATAAAAATTACGAAACAAACAACAAAAAATAAAAAACAAACAAACTACTTTCGTATATGAAAATATTTTACAAAATGTTTCACATATCATTTTTCATTTTCTATTTTGCACTTAATGAAAAATATTTTACGCTTTCATTTGTTTTGGTTGGGAAACCAGACAAGTGAGTTGATGTTTTTCCGGATGATTTTATAACTTAAATATCCTAAAGCATGGACGTCGTAAAGAGAAGGGGTTGTAGCATGAAATCGATGAGAAGGAGTGGTACCCGGAACTAAAACCAGCTCACTTGGGTCATTTAACGTTAGTTGTGTGTCCTATTCTCTGGGAATGAAACTTGAAGAGATTAGAGTCAAAAGACACGAAGCGTTCTAATCATCATCAGCGCTGGACGTGAACAGAGAAATTGACTGATTGTCTTCTCTCCCATGTCTTTATCCTAACATGCAACTTCAAATGTTTCGTTTCATAACGAAAATGGTTTCTTGTTATAATTTTATACTCATTAGAAATTGATATTTTTTAATTTTGGTTTATAAAACAATAATCAAATGTTTTAACTCAACTTAATTAATGCTACAAAATATTTTGAAAATATCCTTTCTTAGACAATTTCTGTATTAAATTTGATACTTTTTGATTATACCAAATTACACTTATTTTAAAATCAACTTAATGAGGAAAATTCTTACTTAACAAAGAATAAGCTAGGAAATGAATGCAAAAACAAAATAACAAAAAATAATGTTATTATTAGGGGACGAGCGGGAACAACAAGTCATCCCGTCTGTATTTGACTTTCAACATTATTAAACAAGATAAATGAATTATATATTGATTGATTGATGATTGAATGAATTAATGGAATTAAAAACTTGTGGATAATTAATTCTATTTTTAACTCATTTAGTTCTTCGTGTAAAAAGATATTTAAAAAAATTAAAAATAAATAAATTAAGCTAATATTTTTGCAATTCTATGAGTTTTCGGAAACTGAAAAGAATTTGTTTTTAAGGTAAGAAAAAATAAATTGGGGAAGAGAAGTGAGTAATGGTAGCCGTGAAAGAAGGAAAAAGAAATAAATTGATAAATATTTTGTAATGTATGAGCCTGTCGGGATCATCATTATCGGTATGGAGGACTATTTAAACTTTGGAAAGATTATTCAATGAGAAGCTAGCATTTGCACAGTCATAAAGAATTTCAACAGGATATGTATTCCGTCGTCAGATGACCGGGGACTCCTTATTAAGTTTAACAGCAAATCAACATATTAGAGATCTTCCACTATCTGCCACCTATGACCAGATAAGTTGATCGATATATTACTTATTGTATAAAGAAGCTGAATATTCTTAAAAATGTGTGATCTCGTATACTTAACAACGAGAATTTATGTATTATCATCCCCTTTTGATTACTACTTCTCTGTTCTGCGGAATGAAAATTAATCTTTTATATCGTTTATTAGGAACTTTGGTTTGGTTACTATGCTTTGTTAAGCTCACAATGGTTACGGGTTCACTTATTTGTCCTGTTTTCTTTTCGCTTATTTTATGCTACTAAAAGCTATGAAAGCGTTATGAGGTTTTAAAACAAAAATCCTTTTTGTCTATTACTCGCTAAGCTCGCTGGATTACAAAGAGAAAAAGTGTCATTTATTTAAATTTCAAAGCGAACAAATTCAAATCAAATAAAATAAAATGTTGTATTCCTTGTTGATGATGATGACGATGATGAGTAAGCTGCTTAAAAGTGTTTAGTTAAAAGAAGGAATAGAATGGAATAAAGTTAAGAAAGGAAATAAGGAAAACAGGAAAACAGGAATAGGAAAGAAAGTAAAGAAAAAAAAAAATGGTGTGATGAGGTAACACACGAAGAATTCAAAGGACATAAGTAAATGCATACAAATCAAATGTACACAAGTTTTTCAAAAGAAAGAATAAAAGAAGCCGCAGGACTAAGCTGAACACATATTTGAATAAAAAGGGAGAAAGGAGTATATAGAGAATCAGGAGTGCGTGATGGCGTTTGTGTTCCGTGCGTGTGTTTGGGACAAGCACACGTTACGTATGCGTAACGCATTTATGTCTATTTGCACAAAGCTCGTATTAGGTTTTCTCTTTTCTAAGAATTTCTATCCTAGTATTTTTATTTTTTGGAATTTTTTTTTTGTATTTGGTCTTGAGTATTTGTTCCAAACTTAACTGAACTGAATATCAGAGTGCGTTTCCCCATTTCGTAAAGCCGGCATGTGTTTGAGGCTTTTAATATGAACGAATAGAAAGAAACTCCATTAAGCTACTTAACTTAGGAGTCTCTTTTGGGTGGCGAATGTCCGTGTTTTGTTTGCGGGACTGTTTAATTGGCTTTGAGTAGATACTTTGAGTATGATAATGTCACTCTCAATCTGTTAAAGTAGAAATAAAAATAGGAAAAAAAAAACACATTGAACATTTCGAACTCTCACCAACTAAATACAAATTTTTAATGCGTTTAATGCTGGAAGTGTCTATGTTGAACGGAGCTGGGCTTGGCAGGGCTAGGCAGAATATAACAGACAGCCAGACAGAGAGACAGGTCAGAAGGGTCGGCGGTGAAAGTTTCACTGGCAGTTAGCAATATTGCATTTGCCACAATGTATCTATATAATGGTAAAAGTGAGTGAGTGAGTGAGTGTATGATGCGAATATGTGGTTACTTTTCAATGTAATTGCAATATGCCCGTTGTGCTGTTGTACTTTATCCTTATTGCTCTTGTTTGTTGTTGTTGGTGTTGTTGTCCTGGATGTAGTTCGTTGAGGCAAAATGTACGCTCTCAGCCATCATGTCATGCTTGGCTAAAAGCACTTTCATGTTTGTTACCAAAAACGTTGTGCATAGCTAAAGCTAGTGACGGCGGCAGCAGCATCATCGGCAACGGTGCCATCTTCTGCAGTAATGGCGGCCATAATGATGGCGAGTGAGTGTAAATAGCACTGAGTATGTGTGTGTGTGTGTGTGTGTGTGTGTATCTAAGTGCTGGTGTGTGATAGAACTTGTGTAAGAACGTGGGTATGTGTTTGAGAATTATATTTACGTTCTCACACTAAAAAAGTGTCATTGACTTTGCCATTTAGCTAAATTTCTAATATGTTTCTTGCTGTTGTTGTTGTTGTTGTACAAAAAGTTTAAAAAAAAAAAAATTAATTTGTATTCAATGAAGATTAAATACCTTATTCCCCTCACTTGTATATGCATTTAGCAAAAAGTAGCAAAAGCATATAAACTAGAAAACTGTTTATAAGAAATCAAAAATTTAAAGAATATAATCTCCTCTGTGCTGAATATAGAAGCTATATTATAATTTAATTAGTTATTTCTGTTCTAGATAAATGGCGTAATAACTCTAGATACTGACAAAAATAAATAAAAAAAATATGTGATTTCAAGAATGTGTCAATTTTTAAACGACATTTGTCAAAATGTCACGTTTTTAATTAATATGAAAAGAGTAAAGGAAAAGATAGACTACGAGTATATGCTGATTAAATACTGTTCGTAGATAGCAGCATCGTCTATTACAATGGCAAAATTACACAAATAAAAGTGTGAATTGCTATCTTATCTAATACATACTTACATACATATGTACTCGTATTTTCTCCTGTTCTAGTATCTAATACCTATTTGCAAAACTTAAAAATTCTTCCAGCGATAGAAATTTGCGGAAAATACTAAAGTCATAGCTGCACAAAATGGCTATTTTAAATTAAAAACATAAAATATTCTATGGTGCATTAAAATACAAGTAACTCATTGGTATCAATCAATTTTGAAGAAGATTAGTATGTTGATGGATAAAATTATCGGTTAATGAACTTCACCTAAGAGCGTGTCTAAAAAGCCCTCATTAGTCATAGGTTTTATGCTAAAATTCTTAGCATTCTATTAATTCTAACAAAACAAAAATCCACACGCACGTGAAACAAAGGTTTTCATTGTAATTTTATTAATTTCATACTATACACTTGTGGACTTGATTTGTTGTATGATATCACTTATATTTCCGCCACATGAAAAATCACTGCTTCTTGATCATCTGTGATTATACAGTTGTAGGATAGGAATGCAACCTATAGAGTATTAATATCCTGAAGAATGCATTTCTTTTATTTTTATTAATTCTTTAAATTTTCAATGCTAATCGTTTCTATGCAAAAAATAATTTTATATCCTTTTGATTTTGATTGAGTGATATAATATGGAAACTTTTCCTTCTACCCAATAATTGGAACAAGTTTATTTCCATTGCCTCTCTTTAAGTCTCATTTTAAATCATTTAATTTAAGTGTATTTGTAAAAAAGAATAAAATGCATTATAAGCAATAAATTATAACTAAACTTTAAAAAAATATTACCTAATTTCTATACAAAAAAAAAAAAAGAAAAGAAACATGCAAAAAAAATCCCATAATTTTTTATGTTTAACAAGTTAAAAGAAGGAATTCAATTTAATAAAATTTTATGTTTACACAAAATAATAATGAAAAAGGAAATCAGTCAATCTAAATAATAAATGAAAGCGGCAATTTATGCTAAAATTGCACATATAAATCAAGCGTAATTATAATTGTTTTTGTTGTCTACTTATAGGCACATGGGCACACACCTAGATACAAGTAACAAAGCGCTTTATTGTTATAATAATTTATTTATGATGCGCTTTTCGCTACCACATAATTGTTAATAATTTAATTAAAATTTTTGTTTTTATTTTATTCTCATTTTTGTTTTTGGTGTTTTATTTGTGGGTTTAATCATTTATTAATTGTGCATTTTAATTTTTGTTAAATGGTTCACCAACTCTAATTATATCAGTCAAATAAACAAATAAAATATAAAAAATAATGATTTTATCATATTATGTATATAAAATCAATGAATTGTTCAATTGAAAGAAACCAATTAATGGTTATTTTATTATTTTACACACGTATGATACATCATAATATGTACATATATATAGAGATATGGAGAATACTTGAAGGACTCTTTCCTAGGCAATTAAGTATCCAGTGTTTTATCTTTCTGAATTGAAGAATATTTAATAAGTACTGCGGCATGTTCATGTCAATGGAATTCGTGAAAGCTAATCACAAATCAATAAACCACAAAAGCAAATAAACAATTAAAATATTTCACGCAGCACACTCACTCGCACACATTGATACGCACACTCAACCAGCATACAGTCATATATTTATATAGAATAATATATGTAGTATGTATAGTACTTAAAAAATGGCATTCCTAATTTGTTAATGGTTGTCTTTGCTTTGTTTTTGTTTTGTATTTTGTCTCCCTAATAGCTTTTGTATTAGTTTTTGTGGTTGCCCCGAAAGTCTAGCAACTACTCCTGCTGCTGTTGTTGGTGTCTGTCCGTCATTGTCCTTATTATCCGACGACAAGACAATAGACAAGATGCTGTCACACTTCTTTTTGTTGCTTGCTCATCCATATAATTGATGTGCAAATGTCATTAACACACAGTCAGTGAAGAGAAGAAGAAGAGTCTACTCACCAAAAAAAAAAAAAAAAAAAAAAACAAAGAATGAAAAGATACTAAATACACAATACAATATTCACGTTATGTTTCGGCGTATTTGCTTTTGACTAAATTCTACAACAACTCGAATGGTTTTTGTTCCTCACACGCATATACATAAATTTATTCTCACACGCTTTTTACCAAATGCTTTTCTTAAATGCTTTATTATGTAAATCATTTTCCTCAGTTAGGCACGTAGTACGTACCGTTCTTCCTGGCTTCCTTCATTCGTTTAAGGATCATCATCATTTTCAGCATATTTAACAAAACATAGAAATTCAAAGAAAATGACTTTAAGGAAGAGAAACAAGCATTAAGGCTAAGAAAAGTCAAGCAAAGTAAAGCCAACAGGACTCTGGCTTTTTGGCCATTGTTCATTTCGACTAAAAAAAGAAGGGAAGAATGAAGATACTCATGTTTTCTTTTCATTCATTTATTTTTTGAATTATACAAAAAAAGAATAAATAAAATAAAATAAAAGAAAGCAAACAAGGACATGACAAGCGCTCTTGATCTTCACATTCTTATGAATAAAATATGCGAATTTTTAATACTTATTTATTTATGAATAAATGAATGAATGAATAAATGTACAAATAAATGAATGAAAGAACATACAAATAAAAAAAGTGAATGAATGAATTGTGAATTATGTTGAATACTTTTCAGCGAATGAAGATTTTCTTAAATGATTTTCTAATGGTCAATTTTTGTTCTTTTCGCTCACTTAAAACTTTCAGCTTAAGTTGAGTTATAAAAAGAATATAATAATAAATAAAAGAAAAGTGTGACGTTTAAAAAAAGTATCTTCTAGGTTTGCACAAGCAGTGACAGTTAAAAACAGAAAAAGATATTACAAAATATTCAAGCAAATTGTCATAACTGTTATAGTTTTTGTGCAATGGACGATGGTGGTCCACTTTTCTAGTTTGTTCTGTTCTGTTCTATTCTGTCCTGTCCTGTCCAGTTTTGGTTTCAATGCTATTTTATTCTATCCTCTTGTAATCTTTTTTTTTTTTGCGATTCGTTAGTTTTCTTGCTTTCTTATGCTGCTGCCTCTTAGTACTTCGACTTAGCCTTGCTGCAATTCATAATTTGCAATTTTGTTGTGAAAAGTTTTGTCGTTCGCGCTCCATTCGGAAATATTAATAAAATTTAATTGAATTGGACAATGAATGTCGTTTGCAAAATGTTTCGCGCTACTTCCTTCGTTTGCTTACTTGCTGCTGTAGATTAAACTACTTTAATCAGGATAATGAGCAAAAGCTATGCTTACTTTGGAATTAAGTTTTGCTCTTTGTTGCTGTTATTATTATTTCATTCTTTTGTTTTTGGATGTGAAATGGCGTGTAAGATTAGTTTTAGTTGTTATGTAATGAAGAAAAATGATTGAAAATGGCTACCAGCTAAAGGAAACTTCTAAATATGAGAATATCTTAATGAAATATGATAGATATCTTGTTATAATTAAGTTGTATTTCGTCAAAAGTATAAATAAAAACATAAACACAAATTGGGCAGGAATGAAGTTTCGTGAAGTCGGATTTGAACGGATGAATGGTTGTTAAGTTTCTTTAATCACAGGAAAGTACGATATTCACCAATAAAAAAATATAATTTGGAATTCTATGATTTCGAAGGAAATCGAATACACAAATTATTGTTATTATGAAATCATAGAAAAACCAAAACATGGATCAACAAAATACAATTTGAGTCACAAGGAGTCAATAATTTATTTATTTATTTAATTTTATTCAAAATATATTTGACTATTAAGATGCTGATGTGTCTTTTGTTAGGTCTCCTCCGATCCTCTTCAGATCGATTGAATTGCTTAGATCAATAATGGGTCGAAATATACTTTTTCACATTTCTTTCAATAGCAAAGTAAATCACTCTATAGACAGTGAAGAAGAAGTGAAATAATGTGTTTAAGTATTTAAAGTGCTTAATATAAAAAAGGTTAAGTTTCTTCTCAATATGCAATGAATCTGTTGAAATACTTCAATTTTGCTTTGAAAATTTCTAAAGCATACATACTCTGGAAATAGGACTAACTAAGACAAAAGGAAGATTGTAATTTTTAATAGAAGTAACCTTTTAGAATAAAGCTATTATTGGAATCTATAAAGAACCTTCCCTTAAGGCAGATTATGGTCTCCATAGTACGATTTACTTCAAAGTGCACAGATATCAACAACCACATCCTTTAAAGTATTCAAAGTGTTTAAAAGCATCTGCCATTTCATGAAATAATTTAGTACAAAATTTCATTATTCTATTTCTTCCTAATAAAATTCAAAACAATCGACAAAAGCAAAATACATATATGGAAAATGCTAAATCATGAAATAGAAAGTAAGATAATAAAGCATCATAACAGAATAGACAATGTACACAAAAAGTAAAAAAGTATAAAAAAGGAGAGAAACACTTAAATTATTTGAATGCCGCCATAGCCATGCTGAGCTTAAAATTTTTGCAAAATAAGTTTTTCTCGCCAATTCCCAGTTGGAATGTCGTGAATTTTTTGTCTTTTTACACAAGGAAACAAGACGCGAACGCTGCATGCAACAATTCGCATGTTTGCTGTCATCAGAAATGTAAGTTCAACTGTGTTGTTGCTGCGATGTGTTTGAGGATGATCAACGCAAAAACGACGTATAATGATTGTGATAATAATGAAGATAGACTTATAGCAGCCACCAGACTGAGTAACTTAAACATGGTAATGGTGGGGCAAAGGTCGTCGCCAGTCACATAACAAGAAGTGTAAGGGAAGAATGGTTGAAGGTGGCTAGTGGCTGGTGGCAACTAAGCGTTGTAAGTTAGTCACTCACTCACTCACTCACAACAGTAACTGATGGATGTCTTGCATATAATTTTTTTTTAGACAAATTCACACTTACTCACTCATTCGTACACGAATATATATACACACATGTATCATATATCCATGTATGTGACATACATACAAAAACTTATGGAGATATTTAGCTACTTGTTTTTGTTGTTTTTCTTCGCACGATTTTAGTAGTGTAAATCTATGCTTTTCAACTTGTCATGCATATGTGTGAAAGCTGTCAGTCGCTGTTTTCGTGTCTCTGAGTATGAGAATCTATGTGAGTTTGTTAATGTAACTGTGCTTATGACAGTGACAGATTTCTAAGCGCAATAACAACAATTGTATATTGTATTTATATACCAAAGAATAAAAACAAATAGTTGAGAAACTAAAAGTTTTTGTTCAACTGAACTCAGCTGAACTTATCTGAACTTAATCAAGAATTGTTTCCGTTCCATTCCTTTCCTTTTGTTTTAAATATCCTATCAATATTAATAATAAATACATACATAAGTATGTAAATGATTTGATTTATGTATTTCAATATTTCCCAGATAATCAAAAACCTTTATCTTGCTTTAAATTGCACAAAGAGAAAGTAATTATTTAAGAATGAAGGAATGAAAGATGTTCACTCGTATTTGTTAGAAGCAAAGAAATTATCAAGGATATTTAGTTATGAATTTATGCCAAATGAATTTAAAATGATATTTCCTGCTTTAGGAAGCTCAAAGGGGACACACACAAAATGTCGTTAAGATACACGCACGCACTGTAGAATAGAGAAGGATGAATAAATGGGAAACGGGAGTAAACAACAAAAGGAAAACCCAATTCTATTGCTGATTCATTGCTTGAAATGAAAAGGCTATCAGTGAGATACACCCACACACAAAGTGAACACAGATACTCATATGTTTGTAGAATGTATATGTATATGGTACGATGGACCTTTTAAAAAATTCCTTGCCTTTACCAGACAAGTTTCCTGTTCTTGTGTGGTTTTGTATTGAAAAACGTGTTCTAAATGTACAAATGACATTCTTTTTTTATGGTTAAATTACATCAGCATAGACGTGGAAAAAAGGGGTTGAGATAATAAAAAGTAATTAAAAGTAGGTTGTGCTCTGTTTGTTGCAAGAGGCTTCGCAATAAGCTCTCCATTCATAGGTACTTTTAGGCAAACATGTGTTCAGCATAATTAGATAAGGGGTTCCGGGAATTAAAGTTAACCAAAAGTTATAAATTTCGCCATAAGAATTATGAACAGGACTAAATATTGTACAATAGACTTAGAGAATCCTTTTATTTTAATCTAAAATTGATTTCAAACCTCTACTTCTCTGTTTGTTCCCGTCAAATAAAAGGTAAATTGAAGAAATTTTTAAGCAATAGGAAAAAGAATGAGGTTTCAAAATATTTTTCTTCTTTTCTTGTAATATTCGTTTGCAAAATAACAAAATGGTTGAAACCACTTACACATGAGTGAATGTGTGTGTGTGTGTGTGTGTGTGTCGATGTTTGTTTTGTGTTTAAAAAAAAAATATAATAATAAATGGGGAGAGGATCAAATAAAAAAGGAACCCATACAGACGGAGTGAAAATAGAATGAGGATTGCTAAAGAAAGAAAAAAGAAAACATTTAAGGTTTTAACGAAGGGTCGTGGAAAATATTATACTCGATTACCCCTGAAAGTACATACTCGTCCATATATAACATATTTATTATTATTATTTCAGTTGAATTTGTTCCCTTTCTTTTTGCAAAAATTTAGTTATGAAGAAATTATTTTAATTTCCCTTTTTAATTTCGCCATTTAAATAAAAATAAATGGAAATTATACTTTACTTAAATCAACAGTTGAATGTTTTAGAGGTTAAAGGAAACTTTGTTGTTAATTGAAATCTTTTTTGTTTGTGTCAAAAAGGCTTTAATAAGAAAACATACACATACACTTATGTGTATGAGATCCTTTACTGTTGGCAACAATTTCCTGTTTAATTCGATCAAAATTGTTTGTTGCATCTTTCTGTGAAATGAAAAGGGAAAAATTAAATGTCACTTCAATAATTTGTAGTTGTCATTCACTTTGTGTATAGTAAGAGTTGCCTTTTGCTGTCATTGTGTGTGAAAATTTCATTATTTTACTTTTAACTTAGTTAACCACAAACAGATTTTTCCCTTTATTTATTACTTTTTTATTGTCTCTCATTCTTATGCTTCTTTCTATGGTCATCACCATCATTCGCGCTCTGTGATTATATTGTGTGGTTTTAACGGCAACTGGACAACCGAAGTGTCATACCAAGAATGGTATGGTCCGTCCTAGTTTATAGAAACCTAAAGGCAGAAATACTTCGACTGAAATGTATGCCATTACTTGTACGTTTCATTAAGCTTCACTTTGGTTTGCCTCCAATTTTTTCATATTGTTTTGCACACATCCTTTTCATATTGAGATTTCCTTCTTTTCATGTTGAGATTTTTGCTTGGGATAGATATTTTTTTTGTGGGGGCTTTTGTCGCAAATGTGGCGTACATTCATATAAATATATAGGATAAACGCCTTCGCCTTTGTGTATTTGTGTTTGTGGTTGTGGATATAAAGCAGTGTAAGAGAGATAGAAGGACAATGGGAAAGATAAAGTTAATTTTTGAATGCATAAAAAATGGAAACCAGAAATTCTTAAACAACACAAACTGTTGCTTGTTGCTTTCGCTTGCTTCAGCAGAATGAAAACAACATTCATTTCTGTTGAACTGATGAACTGATGACGGTGTGATGTAATAATGTTTTTGGTGTTGTGATTTTTGTTGTTTTTGTGCAGTGGCACCACCAAGGTCAACGGGTAATAATGGGGTTGACAAGTAGTAATAAGGGTAATATCGAGACCAAATGAAGCGTGTGGTTATAGTTGTAAATTTTGGGTTGTGTGTACAGCTGAATTTGGTGTATTTTTTCTTAATATGCAAACAAAGTAAAGAAAATTACTAAACAAACAAGCAGAAAAGAAAACAAAATAAACAAACAAATAAATAAATGAAGGAATACAATACGAGTAAGAAAAAAAAGGAGAAGAGTGTGTGGTCCATGTGTGTAACACGTTTGTTGAGCTGTTGAATTTTGGTGTGAATAGAAAATTAAACCGATAAATGATACGAAATGCGGAAGTATTTACAAAAGCAACAACAATAATAAGATATTCAACAATTCAACAATGAAATATAAACGAAAACAACAACAAAATGTGTTGCAATTGACATGCGCATTTCAAAAAATCATTTCAACTAAAGGAGAATTTACTACATATTTTGTAATAGGAGAAACAACTCTAAAAAACATTTTGAGCCACAGCAACATTTTATTCATGCTTGAAACATTTGAGTGCAGCAAACAACATTTCAAGGAACAATTTAAGTGTAAGGAGAATTTCACTTTTGAGAGGAGCAACATTTTAAGTTTCAGCAACATTTTTGTGACATCAACAGTCAACATTTTCAATTTCCTTTCAATCAACAGGGGTAAGAAAATGTAGCTAAACATGGTGCTCTCTACGGTTTGACAATGAAATGTTGCTAAATCTTTGCTTCTCTTGCATGAAGAAAAGTGAGTGTGTGAGTGAATGGCTGCTAATTTTAAAGCTCAACGAAGTATGCTATAAAAATCGTACAATATTTTAAAGACTTAATCCGATTAAGTTAATACAATTGAAAGAAGGAAGGCATTACTATGAGTTAAACTACCATAAAAAATCAATTAAATGTTAAAATAAAATTAAAATTACACAGAAATAATTAAATTAAATTAAACTCGAAAGGAATAAATAAATAACATATAAATAAATTGAAAGGAAAGAAGAACAAAGCTTATTAAAATAAATAAAATAACAGAAATAGAATGACACAAATAATTTTAGAAATCTCAGTAAAATAAGCTTCTGCAACAAAAGAAAGTTAAATTGACAGTGAAACTTTCTTTACTCTAATGAGACACAAATAAACACACGCATTGGTAGAATAAGAAAATATCAATGTACCAAAGAACAAGTAAATTGCTACCAACATTAGTCCCAGTCCCAGCAGGTTCAGTTGATCAAGCGTAAGAGTTGGAGATAACTTGGCCTGGACAGGCCATTGAGGTTAAGTAAAGCATTTGACATAGATGTTGGCTTAGTGTGTTGGGCATATAAAAAGGGTTTTGGTCTGGAGATATACGTCGCCAACCAAGCTATTACATTCCACTACATCTACCTGCACCTGAAGTGCGGCAAAGTACAAGAAAATAAAAGAATGTAAAAAAATAAATAAAAATAGGGAACAACGAAAATATATACTATATGCATAAAAAAAACCAAGAAATTGATAAAGTTTAACAGCCTTAAGGGCCTTTCTTGCTGCTTGGACTAGTGAAGTGAATTTGAAATTCAAATTAAACAGACATGGGCTTCAACTCAACGCAACAAAAAGAAACGAATGAAAAATATAAAGGACAATAATACAGGATAGGACAAGATAGGATAGGACAGGACAGGACAGGACAGAAGAGAAGAGATAGAGATAGAGAAAATGGTAAACGAACAGCTGTGAAGGCAAGCAACCGGAAGTTAATGAGTTCATTGCGCTCTTGTCCTTTTTATAAGAAAACTTTTTTAATTGGAAAATTATGATTACTTCTCATTCTTCTCTCTCCGACAATATTCTTGTCATGATAATATCTATTTTTGTTGTTGTTGTTGTTGCTAAATGTAATTTAAACTTGAAATAAGAAAACGTCAATAAATTTTAATAAATCAAGCATTAAATACAACATATCAAGGATAATAGAAACCCTTACACATACTTATATAGAGAATTCAAATATATGTAAGTATATGTAAATGAGACATTTCAAGTGCAAATAAAACTATCAGTTGGATGCTTTTGAATAATTTGCATTTACATTGATTCAAAAGCAAATAATTTGCTGTATGTTGCATAGTCAAATATGTATATCAAATTACTGTAGTTTCGAGTAGAAATAATAATAGCAAGACTAATAACAACAATTACAATGTCCTTGTTGCTGGGTAGCAATGTGTGTTTACTCATTTGTATGTTTGTATTTTGTTTGTAAATAAACATGTTTATTAGCTCACATAGAACAACAACAACAACAACAACAACAACTGGTGACTAAAACAGAAATGTATAAACGAAGTGTGGCTATAAAATAAGGAGATTGAAGAAATACTTCTTCTATTCCTTCATTATTGAAACCTCACATTTATAAAAGAAGAATCCTTCTTTCATACTGAGGTTTTCAGTTGATGATTTACTCATTGATTGATTGATTGACAAAGACTGAGTTTTATAGCAATGTTGGTGATGATGTTCCATTGTCTGTCAATATGATTCCAGTCACGCATAACTTTCACCAGTATAAGACCATCACCCTATTAGTCGATTCTGGCGACACCATGTAACTTTGTTCAGTTTCACGAGGAAAGAACTACATACGTTAAAACAGAAAAACTATTTCAGAACCTTAAGACTTTGAGAAAAATGAGACAAGCTTCATAAGATAACCTGCAGCACTGTTTCAATACATTGATAATTCGCATGCAGCATTGCAGTGGTAGAGGATGGGTTCATATTGAAGGGTATAATGACTACTGAGTATGTATATTTTATATCTATACCTCGTATAACAACTAACTAATGCAGCCTTGTAAAGCATATTTACAGTTATAATTTATACTTATCCATAAGCACATTTACATGTGCAAATATATGTGTGTACAAATAAGAATGTGTAAGGATTGTCAGCGAAATAAGCAGATAAATCAAATTAAACAAAATGCAGGCAACAACAGCTGCAAAAGTTCGCACATACATATCCTAAAACCTTTTGTATTATCACTCTCACTGTTTTACCATTCATCATTTATTTTATTTTATTTCACTCTCTCCAACTATGCAGTTTTGTCTATTTATTCGACCTGCATCAGCAACAACAACAACAACAACAGACTCTCGTGTGCAATTGCAATTTGGTCAAATTAATAAAATGTGTATATAATTCGTAATTCGAATGTTCTACCACATCAAGTACAGGACCAACATCATCAGTAATCATGATGATCAACTATCATCCTTATCAACAACATTATTATCATCGTAACCATTGTCAATATCGAGAACACCAAAAACAATAAATATGGCAAAAGTATCTCATCAGTCCTTCATTCTGTATATGTGTGTGTGTGTGTGGCGCATTTTCTTTTTATTTTGTCCTTAAGCTTTATACTTTCATTTTTACGCTAATGCAGACATAACCTTTTTCACTTTCTTCATTTAGTATTTTATTCTTTTCTGTTTTGCTCTGGGAAAATATATTGTTTTTCCAATTTTATTTTGTCATTTTCTTTTTCTTATTTTATGTTGTCTCTTCTTTCTTCACACTTTTAGTTCGGTTTTGCTCTATTAATACCTCAAATAAATTTTTTGTTTGTTTGTGTTAGACATCCTTTGTGTTGTCCATTCGTCTTTCTTCTTTCGTTGATTACTTGCCTTGTCGCCACGCCGTCGTTTTCTTTGATTTATGAACCCTTTTTGTTTTTGTTGTTGTTTGGTGATGTTGGAAAAGTCCGAAAGGGACTAAAGGACTAAATGGTTGAATGAAAACATAAAACAGCAACAAAATGTCATCGGACGACGATTTGTTGACATGAATAATTCATGGCCGATAAATACATTCGCTTTTGTTTAATAATTACGCCATAATTGCACTGAGACCAGGACATGATGAAGAGACAAAGGTAACCAAGGGATCGATTGGAGCATGTGAGGGGTTAAGATACTTATTACTGAGCTTTTGGGGCTTAATTTTTCGGAAATTTGTAATTTTTTTTTCTTGCTTTGCATGACATTGAATAATTGTAGCTGCTGCACTGCGCTACCATTTACCAAGTAAATTTATAAATTTAAATTTGTTTCTTTTATTTTTTATAGTAATGACAGTAGCATATTTTCCATATTTTTGAAGGACACAATTTTTAATTAAGAACTGGACAATGATTTTTGTTTTACATATTGCGATCATTAAATCTGAAATGCTGGAAAGCATTTAGTTTTTGATTTATGTATGTACATGAGCAGGAACATCAGCTGGAGAAGCAATTAAGAGAAAACCCAAATTCATTGCATACATTTCAGAATGTTTTTTTTTTTTTATAAAATCCTTAATTTCATCTATTCTGTTTATTATATGTATGTGGATTATATGTTTGAAAATTTGAAAATCTCAAATACAAAAAAGGTTGAGATATGTTGTGTGTTCATTTCTTTACATCTTTTATACCGTGCATATAAAATATAAATACGCTTTCGTGATGCTGCTCAAGATGATTTGTACTGTTATGAACTTCTGTAAAATCCTCTTTAATACAATATATTTTAATCTTTCGTCTGCAATCATCCCTATGTTGTGTTGAACACATGTTTTTTTCGGGAATAATAATAAAATTTAAAGGAAAATGTTTCCAATATCTTATTATCAGATTTGTTTTTGCTCCCTAAAGTATGTTATAAATAAATTTCTATTACATTAAATTACGCATACGCAAAGTTATACACTCAAAAACAGTCGTTCCTCCAATCAATAAAAGCGAATATGTAAAATCAACGAAATGTGACAACATTAAAAGGAAATCCCCAAATGAAAATATTTACTACCACCTCATACCACATAATTAAGGAGACGAGACGCGTTGCGTCGCGTCATCAACGATGTTTTTGATGATGATGATGGGAAAAATAATGTAATAACAAAAAAAGAAAAAGAAAATTGAAAGACCAAGAGTGAAAGGAAGTGCCATACTAAATAATTTGCATAAATATTTAAATTTCAATCAACGCATGTTATTTTCCTTTTCCTCCTTGTTGTCGTTGTTTTTGAAACTGTCGTCGTCGTTCTTTCGACTTTCAACAAGTTAAACGTGGCGCGCGCTGCATGCAGCATCAACAACAACCACTAGAGTGATAAGATTCCAAACACAATTTGGTATACAACCCAGACAGAGGAGACACACAGACAGACAGCCAGTTTGACAAAATGACAGACTAACAGATAACAGTGCGTACGATATGTGATGCGGCATGAAATAGAGTAAAGATGCGTAGAAATGTGCGAAATTGAATTTAAACGAAATGTCAAAATTCTATAAAAAGCGCAAGCGTAAAGAGCATACAGCATCCTTATTCAATGAGAAATTGTGTCTGAGAATGAGAATAAGATAATGAGAGAATAATAAATATATATATGTAGTGAGAGAGGGAGAGAAAGAGAGAGAGAGAGAGAGAGAATATTCAGTAAGGACATAGAGAATGTTTGAATGTGTAAAATTACTTTCACTTTACAAATGTCAAGCAAAAAACAAAAACAAAAATCAACAACTACAATTACAACTTCAATAGAAGCTTCAATGAATCCTGTGAACACTCACTGCATTCGTAGATTTCTCTCACATTCTCATACTCCTCTTACACTTTTCTATGGCCTTATCTCGCTTTTCTTTTGTTGTTCTTACAATCATTTAGTATTACTTGAATTGCTCTTTCCTTCTTCTTCGTTATTTAATTCTTTTGCTCATCTCATTTCGTTTTCGTGTTTACATTGTTGTTGTTTTCGTTCTATCAAATGTTGTGTACCAAAAGCAACTGAATTGAAAGCTGAAAGCTTTTTGAATGCTGCGCTGCTCTGCTCTGCTGCTGTTGCTGCTGATGCTTGAGAAAAATGTGTGGCAAAAGCTTTCTTCGCAGCAGCACAAAATCAGTTTAGTTTTGACGGCGTTCGTTGCGTTTGTGTGTCCTGTCGGTTCCTTTCTAAGGAATTTCAGTTAAAAAACAAATAAAACAGAAAAATATGTACGATTTTTTCAAAGTAAAGAAAGAATAACAAACAAAATCTAAAAAATGGATAAATAATAAAAGAGAAATAATGAAAAATAAATTTTATTTTTGTATTAAACAATCGAAAACAATAAAAACATGCATTGAACGCAAACACACACACACTTTCAGATATAATTCACAAATACATATACAGATATATATTGTATATCAGTGTGAAAGTGTATGCACGAATGTGTGTGTGTGTGTGTGTGTGTGTGTGTGTAGTAAATCTATGAGGTTACCTTCATTATATTCAAGTGGATTTCTCGTACTACTACATTTATCCTTTATACTTTACCATTTACTTTAAAGTCCAATACAAAACAACAACAAGCAAACATCATTTAAAACAACAAATATGACAACATATTTATATTTTTGTATGGACATTCTAGAGTTTTTTGTTTTTTTTTTTTTTGGGTATATTTAATTTTTAATTCTGTAAATCTTTTAAATTAAAATAAATTAAGTGATTTTTAGTTTTGTGAAAAGGAAAACAGCACTTTCGTGTGTTTGTGCATGTTGGTTAGTACACATGATTTTCTGTATCCAAGTGATTGTGCATGTGTGTGTATCTGTTTTGATGTTGTTGTTGTTGGTTGACCACCATTGCATTGCTTGTTCTATTTTTTAAGCCGCATTTCAAAAAAAGAAAGGAATAAATTAGAATGAAATATTCGAAAGTTTAAAGTTCAAGCCGGTTGATGGTTTTTCACTGCTGATGTTGCTGATGCTGTTGTTGATGCTGATGATGATGCTGCTGTTGCTGCTTGTAGTAAATAACATCATGTCCTTAAATAAATAATCCTTAATGATGCTGCATATTTCAACAAGCATTTAATCTAATAACCGAGAAGATAAACACATACATTCCTTCCATAATTCCTTTAGTAATTTGTTATTGTTGGTTGGTCGGGTATCCTTCTCATTAAGTATGCATTCTGAGCTTAAGTTGAAGCAATCAAAACTTTCGTCATTAGCAAAATGTTGGATTTTCCGAAAAGTCTGTGTGAATTATGATAAAGTGACCTGGTATTGTTCTGTTTACTTGTTTGTTCAATTATTTTTTTTTGACGAAAAAGTATTATGAAGACATTTGTTCGTTCCTCGTTCTTCTTGCTTATTAAAGACTAAATATTATTATTATTTAATTATAATTTTGTTGTATAATTTGGCGGATTTTTTTTTATATTTTCATATTATTTTCTCATGTTTTTTTTTTTATTTCTATATAAAGTTAGATATTAATATTTGTTAGTATTTATTTGAATTTATTTTTTAATATTTTAAAATATTTTTATTTATTCGATTTTATTTTCTTTATTTTTAATGTACATGATTTAAGTATTTCTAATTACCTGTTCATTGAATTGAATAATATATAATATATAAATATATAAGTGTCTTTTAATAATAAATTATTTATCAATTTTTTTTATGTTTATTTAAAATTTTATGTCATATAGATTTCTCCATTTTATTTCTTTTAAAAATTTCTTTCAAATTTTTTAAATTTATTTATTCAAAAACTCATTTATTTTTAAATAAATTTTCGTAATTTTTGGTTTTGTTTGAAGATTCGCCCAATTTTAAAATCAATTTTATTTTTTTTTCATTTTATTGAATCTTTTATTTTATTTCAATTAAAACTTTTGCTACTATTTCATTTCCTTTATTTTTATTGTACATAAATACAATTTTTATTGCAACATCACAGTCAGTCATCTCATCAGAAGGGTGAACGTGTTTATTTTGCTTTGCCTTGTTTTCCTCTTTTCCATTCATTTGATTCTTTGCGTGCATCTGTGTGGATGCCGGATGATGCCGCATGGCGCCTTTTTTATTTGCAATGCAACAACAACAAAAGCAACGTCATTAGCATTTGAAGTACGATGAAAGCACTTTAAAAAGAAAATTAGCTTAACTCAGCAAAAATTGTCTGAAAACTTCTAAAACAAAAGTCTTTATAGAATTCGAATGTGAATTCACGAATAAAATTGCAAGTAACTCGCAAAACAAAAATAAGAAAAACAGTTTGCCTGCCACACCCTAAACGTAAAATCAAAAGCACGCACACAGTTAAGTACACACATACACACTTACGTTCATATGTTGCCAGTAACAGACCAGACCAGACAAGACAAGACACACAGACAGACAGGAAAAGAAACATACTATCTGACAGATAGACAGACAGACAGACACAAAAACACCGACAGCTTTAACCTTAATGCAGTTCACTTGAAATTGAGGAAAAAACGTGGAAACGTGAAAATGCCAACAACAAAAAACATGTGAAAATAAAGTAAAGTATGTATTGTTGTTGTAATCGTTTTTGTTGTTTTTTGTTCCTTTCAAGAAAATGCAGAAGCAAAGCAATAAAAGCGAATAAAATGAAAATCATAAAAATGGCGAGAAATGTTAAAAAATATGAAAATAAATAAATAAAGCACATTACAAGGCGCAAAGCGCATAAAACGAAACCAAGCGAATGAAGTTGAATTTGGAAGAGAAAAACAAAAAAATATGAAACAAAATGGGGAAGTAAAGTGGAAAAATTAAATTGTGAATAAAAAAAAAAAAAAAAAAAACAATACAAAAAACATGAAATATGAAAAAAAAAAAATAAAGTGAAATACAATAATAAAGATAATAAAGAGAAGTAAAAGAAGCATACAACAACAACAACAACAATAAAACCCACCCAGTAATAACATCATCAACAATAAGAACAGTGAAACAGGAAAAGTTTTTGCTGTGGTTGCTGCTATCCTCAACAACGTGAACGAACTTGGACTTGGGTCAGATGGCTGACTGCCTCCTGTTCGCTGGCCTAGCCTCCTTGTAACCATCTGTTTTGTTGACTGCCCACCCATAATAACAAAAAGAAATACTTCCAGGCAATGATGAGTTATTCAGCCTCATGAGAAAACGAACGAAAGAAGGAGTGAATAATAAAATTATAATTTTTCATTTCTCGCGCTTGTGTCCTTTGTCAATAAATTTAGCATTGCTCCACAACGACAAGTACAGAATGCCGCTAAAATTTATTGTGCTCCTGTGCGTTCAGCTGTCGCATATCCTTAATCGAGAACGCCTCATCTGAAACAGAAACACCAAATTTTATCACAACAACACAAGAGACCAAAGGTAATTATGACAGAGAAATTTTGTAATTTTCCACCCCGCTTGATATCCTTTTTCTACTACTGTTCTGTTTTGTTGTCCTTAGAAACCGAAAAAAAAGGTTAACCAGTGACCGTAAAAAATTTTTGCCTAAATGAAATTGTGATAGAAAAAAGGATTTTGTTTTTGTTCTCTTCTTTTGTTTAAACGAAAAGCAAAACACAAAAAAGGCACCAAAATAAAATTCCATAGGCCGACAAGCACCTCTCGCAGTTGAAAAGTCAAAAACTTTTTAATGAAGTTTCATATGACTGCGTTCACTGTTAACTGTGACGACAACAACTCATTGTGTATGAGTGTGCTTAGGTGATTTTTCAATGGAAGTGGGGTCGCCTGTTTAAACCACATGTTATGACGCCTGAAAGCAAACACGTGATTTTGAATGAATGAAATTTTCCTTTTATTTTAAGTTTTTCTGAAAAAAAACTTTCTCATTTAAATTGCGTTGAATTGTGGTTTTTATGGTTTCATCAACGTGAATTGAGTTGAATTGAATAAATATAGTGAAAGACAGTAAGGAAAAAGTTAAATAGGACAGAGAAAGAGAGGAGATGGAGAAAAAAATCTCATGTGCATTTCAGTTAAATAAAATCTAAATGCGCTGAGGTGTAAAATAAAATGTTGAATATTTGGTATACGAGCAAAAGAGAGTGATGCTTATAGACGCGCAATAGTCTAATTTGATGTGTTCAGTGAATGGAATTAGGGAAGGAAAACTTTAGGTTATGGTTACCGTTTGTTAAGATAGAAGACTGGATTAGTTTCAATGGCCAAAACTCAGAGCTTAGCTTTTAATTTACCCAAAGAAATGAGTTTATGAAATAATGTACCTTATTTTAATTTTATCATCTGATTTGGGTTCAGGACTCAAGTTTATCAACTTATTGTATAAAGGTAGAAAAAGCAGGTAGTTCATTGTTCATTGAGAATTTCTTAACAAACGGTAGATGAAGGTCCTTTTTAAATCTCTATTTATATTTCCTACTACTTCTGAAAAAAAGTTTCTCTCTTAAAAAGAAAAAAATTAAATTACATTCAACAACTTTTCATCATCTTTGAAGTCTTGTATACATCGAGTATTTGAGAAAACATTAACAAGGATATGGAGCTGTTGTTGTCTAAAGAACCTTGAAAGTGTAGTGAAAATATACTTAACTACTCATTAATAAATATTTATAGATGCTCAAGGCTCGCTAACATGCTCACCTGAATGAAATTTCCGTGGTGCACGAACAAATAATTAAACTTTTTCCAAGTCATTCAAAGCCATCGCAACCATCAATTGCATTACAATGTGAACCTTCTACTGCTCAGCTCACTTAATTTCACAAGAAGCTATATTGATCTTTATCCAGAAGCATCTGTCTACCAATAATCCAATGTATCTGAAACCATTGACGATTACCACAGAAACAAGGCATAGAAATTTGCCGAAATTTCTAAGAGCACGCGTTAGCGAACAATAGTCGTTAATTACAATCAAAGCACAAAAAGTCCTTGAACACACACACACACACACACACATACACACACACAATACAATAGTCAAGTAAATTGCTTCTATACTCATCATCATTATCATCGGTATCAGCATCAGCATCTCGTACATCGTCAATAGCAACAATTCTTGTAAGCAAGTAGTGGTTGCCTGCCTGGGTAGAGTTATCTTAAGTCAATGGAATCCATAAAACCGCCGCACTTGAGAAATATTGCTAAACGCCAATTAAGAACGCCTTTCGATGTCATCGGCGTGCTCTAGTTGTTGTTGTGGATGATGTTATTACAGTATATAGTAGAAGAGGTAGCGAGCGACGATGCTCATTCTACTTATAGTAGTCAAGTAATGCCTGCGGCAATGCGTTGTTCAGCTTTTTGGTTGGTTGGTTAGTTGATTGGTTTGGTTTCGTCTTAGCTTGGCTTTTCTATTGTGCTTTTCCTATATCTTGTATCTGCTGGCAGTTGTTGCCACATAATCTGCTTAATCGCTTAAGAGCATCAATCAATGAATGAATGAATGAATGAATAACGAAGAAGGAACAACCACGGAAGTAGAGAAGTAGTACTTGTCTTTGCGCCACTTGAGTACAAAATACTTTCTTCTTTATTTTTACATTGTAGTATAGAATTGTATAACTTAAGAATTTGAAAGAAAGAGAATACAAATTGGAACTTGACACAGCTAAAGCTGATGGAAAATATGCAAATTTTGTTGAAGCAAAGTGAAGGCAAATAATAAAAGTAAAGTTACTAAATTAATTGCAAAAGTTTGCATGCGAAACGCGTCGAAAGAAATTTAACTTACAAGGGAGTCAGTCATACGCTGCTGCGTATGCGTGTTGTGTGCCAAATGGAAAATCAACATAAATATTACTCATACGACAACACACGCAGTTTTTTTTTTTTTTTTTTTCAAGAAACAGAAACAAATAAATAAATTTTCTTTTTTTTATATAATATTTTCTATGATAAAATGTGCGTGTGTGTGTGTGGTGCGTCGGGTATCTTCAAGGGAATTTCTTTTTATTGCTACACAAATTTTTTAAAGGCAAACAAATTTTTAAGGGCTTTAAAGTATTACAGGGTCAAATATATAAAGCAGGAAAACGTGAGCGATTTACTAAAGTAGAGATTTTTTTAATTTATTTATTTTTGAAATGGGAAAACAAAAAATATTTACGTGGATTTAAGTGACATTAGGGCAAGTGCTCAGACTAAACAGATTACGAGAATTTGTTAAGCAGCACAAGAATGAAATCAATGAAAATGCTGATGGGTAATTGATATAAAAAGAAAAGGAAAGAATGTGGAAGAAATCATTAAAATAACGAAAATGTCAGAATAAAATGAAAGAAAACTTAAAACAAAAGAGGCGTCTACCCATTGAAATATAAACAAACAAAAACACAAAACGCAAAACAACTAAGATAAAAGCCACAAGAAATTATGCTAAGGAACACCAAAACCGAATAATGCGGCTGAAAGAAACTTCTTACAGATAGATGAATGAAAGAATGGACAAAAAACTGTAACAGACAAATGATCTGAGCGGTAGAGATTGTGGAAGGACAATATACTGTCAAGAGCAGCAAACAAGTACAATAACTAAGAAGATTGTAGTATTTTAGGCATCAGCAACTTGGCTAGCTGAGTTGACTTGGATGTCTGTTAGATGCTTCCGCTTCAAGAGCAATTACAACAAACGCCAAATATCGTTGCTGTCATTGTCATAATCATCATCATCGTCATCATCATTATTATTATTGTCCTTCTAAAGACAATCGTAACCACAAAAGACAAAAAAGGAAAATAACATAAACAGTAGAAGAAAAAATATGATAAAAGAAATGGGAGCCAACTTCCGCGAAGTCTCCTTTTTGTTCTGATATCTGTTTTTAATATTTTGCGATCTTAATGAAATGACAAGCAAAGATAAGAAACATTCATTAAAAGGAACAGAAGAAGGAAAAGCAAAAACCGACCAACCATCTCTTCTCTCGTCTTATGCTGACAATACCTGCAAGTGACAAGTTAAAGGAAAGTGAGACTGGCAGATTGTCGACATTAATTGAACATAATTTGCGCTTGTTATCTTTCTATTTAATACTAAAGGAAAAGAGGAATGAATGAATGAATGAATAAGTGAATGGAAGAAATAACAGACGTAAGCATATCACGTTTTGTGGTCATATTTCACTGTGGTAATAGATATTCGTTGCTTGTTTATATTAATTAGATATCAGTTACATTCAGGTGAAAACATTTTTTGTGGTTAATGAAAATTGCTGGCACTTGAAAGTCTTCGACATTATCATGACCTTCATTTGTCATAGCAACATCCAACAGCTGCAGCAGCATCATCATCATAACTTCAGCTTTACTAATTAACTATTAAAAATCACTCAAACATATATACAACTTATACACATATACACATACACATATATACACACACACTCACAAACAATCACAAGTGTTTTCTTGTTTAAGCAAAATGTCAACATGGCGACGTCGCGTTCATTTTTAATTGACTTTCTTGGCGCGGCTTCTAAGCGGTTTATGTTTCTGTGTAGTGAGATTGTGAAGAATGTGTTCATGTTTAGCACCCTGAGAAAAAGACACAAATATATACATGCATATAAGTATCTAAGTATGTATAGTATATGTTGTATTAATGTAAATGTGTTTGTGAATTTTTTGCATTTTTATTAACATAATTCCTA
This sequence comes from Amiota mariae, assembly GCA_035041805.1. Classification (NCBI taxonomy): domain Eukaryota; kingdom Metazoa; phylum Arthropoda; class Insecta; order Diptera; family Drosophilidae; genus Amiota; species Amiota mariae. The sequence continues at coordinate 438,552 of JAWNKV010000332.1, read as the reverse complement.
CTTTGTCGTTTATTACCAACATTATTATGAGCTTCAACATTCAGCCAGCCAAGCCAAGGCAAGCCTCTTATCAAGTATACCCCTTATTATGTTCTCATGCTCGCTCATGCTTCATAGTCATCCAAGTCGTTCACTTACTCACTCATGATGTTGTCTTGACGACAGCAAATGAATTATCATTTAAATAGTCCTTGAATACGTAAATACTACAAATGTCATCCTATCTAAATGTACATACATACATCCATACATATGAGTGTGTTGATAAGCATACATGTCTGTGTGTGCTTGTGTATCCTTCATTAACATCAAATGTTGCTCATACTATTTTCTCTTTAGAAGTAGTCTTTGACTTACATCCATGCTCTCTCGACTCTAGTTCAACTTGACATTCTCTATTTCCTTGGGCGTCATCTGGTTTACCTCATTGACATTTACTCTTGTATTTGTTATTAAAGTCATGTAATTTTCCTTATGTAAGTGAAATTTCATTGCATAATTGAAGGCTGTTACCTGGAAGTTATTAGTACTTAACTGATTTTGCAAGTTTTAGTTGCTTTCTTATGAATTTTCTAGTTACATTATTCAGATTGATATTGAAAAAGGGAAGGTACCTTAATGTTTTATCTACAGTTCTCCAAAAGCCCATTGTGGCTCCAAGTACCATCTTAAGTAAATATGTCTGTCAGACACTGAAAATTACAGATTCTATGAGCAGTATGTTGAAACACCTGTACACATTCTCCGTTCTATTTAAATGTTTTGAATTTTTCAAGAAATATTCTCTCATTTTCAAAAGTCTTTACTATGACTACATCCAGGATATGTAACAACAAACTTAACCAGTTGTGTTATTTAGCAGATTCCTCAGAATTGATAACTGATGGTGAAGACCAGCTTACTAAGGCCATGTTTATTTTTATTTATTTAATATAACAGTCAATAAATAACTAATAAATATAACTTCAGGTTATAGGTTACTTGGTCATGGCCTTTATTTAGCTAGGTTCTCTAAGGGTGAAAGCATCTATAGAAGTCTACTCATTCCATGAGAAATTGGATTAAAGGATCATAAAACTTAAACAAATCAATTATTTTACTTCATAGATATGTTATATACTTTTCACTATTTAAGCTTTCACTCACATTTTCTTATACTAGTATGTATGACCTTACTAAGGAGGACTCATACACATGCTTCTCATTTTATCGTGTCATTTCACTGTTCCTTCTTTTTATCTTTGCATACTTACGATGAATGTCAAGTTGTACGTGAGTCCTTTGATATTTATTTACGTTTTCTCCTCTTTTTATTCTTCATTCATGGAAATGTCAATTTGCTTGTTGTCTCCTGCAGTTGCACACTGGGCAACAACAACGCAACAAATTATGTAAATAAAATTCTTTAAGTTAATTCTTTGTTGCTTCTACTTTCGTTTCTGAATCCTGAGTCTTCTCACTCTCTAAACAGATATGTAAACTGATGGTCATATTGAAGATTAAATTTTATGCAATGAAAATGTGAAATACATTCAAATAAATTAGAATGAAAAATCTTTATAAAGCAATGTGTATCCTTTAGAATAATATATCCTCATCACTTTCACATGTGAGCGCGTCTCGTTTCTTTTTTGGCAATGTAGTCTTCTTACTACGCTCAATTTTCCAAAGTTCTTCACGTCGCTTGTCTGCCAATAGACTTTCTTCCTTTTTCCTATTTTGTATTTTCTTCAGACGATAAAATTCCTCACGTTCACTCTCATCCAATTCGGTTGTTATGTAAGTCAGAGTTCGCTCGATCCGTGGAATAACGAGAAATTCAACAGCATTGGCGCGCCTTTTTGCCAATGTCATTGCTTCATTGATTGAGGCGAAAGATGTTTGCAATGAAGCCAATTCAACGAGCAACTGGACTGCATTGCGGTAGCGTTGCTTGACCACATTCAATCTTTGACCGCCTCCACCAAGTCCTGCATACGTGTAGGGATCAACGCCAGCATCAAATACTTCGTAGATTGGCATAGTTACACCAGCAATATTATCTTCGCGACGGTTCAGCTTAACTTGTGATAAATTTGAAACATTTTGCAAAATGATACGCGAGAAATCGTTGGTTGCATGATATTTTGCCTCGGCGAGTGAAATGTAGGCATTACGCATAACTTCATTCAAATGCATCTTACCATTGATTAAGCGTTCTAGTATTAGACGGAAACGTAATTGCAATGCATCTGCTTTCTTTCTCAATAGAAGGTGACCCTTTCGTGAACTCGTTAGACGAGCCTGCATCTGATTTTGGTCCGCACGTGTTGGATTTACTTGTAAGCGGTCCACATGCGCAGACATTTCTAAAGGGAGCAAAATATAAACTTCCTTCTTTTCTAGATTTCAATTTGATTTGTCTTTTCTCTGAGATTTTTTTTTTACGAAATTATACTTAGAATCCAAAGCCTATTACTGACGATAAGATTTTCACTGAATAATTTATTTCTTTTGATGATTTATTTAATCTTTTGTGGTTCAACCACATTTCGTTCGCTTTGGCTTTGTTGGGAAGAAAAAAGTTTTAAATATTTGCGCATATTTTATAACTTGAAGTTGTTAGTCAGAGACCGACCGACTAACGTGACCAAGATCAGATGACAGAGTTATTTAATACATATGGATGGCTTTCTAACTTACAAAAGTCAAACACATTTTCATACATATAGATAGATATACATAGGACGGACTGAGACAAGGACATGTTATCCTTGTATGTGACACTTACAACAAACTTTGCTGTTAGCAAAGCCACATACAAGTTTAACCACATTCCCTAACATACTTGATGTTTTTACACAGTGTACTATAGTGAAATCTGAGTAAAAGGTTTTGTAGATATTTAAGAATTTAAAACAGAATTTCGGTATATTAAAGATGAATATGAAAGTCACATTGTAGTTGTAGAACTAAACTATAAATGATATTCTTTTCAGAGTTGTACAGTATAGAACAGAATATTCATAAACTAAGATTGAAAATAAAATTTGTATTTTCTTTTGTCAGATTCAGTATTGTGTACAAAAAATTGCAATTTAAAATTCATTTGAATAAGAATATTTACGATGACTATGATCTATCGACTAGCAAATACAAATTTCAATTTCAACGACTTAAAAACTCTGATTTCAATGTTAGTAAGGGGGCCTTACAAAAATTTGAACCCAGTACTGTTAATGAAAACATATCAATTAAAACAAAAGTTTATTTTTCGAATATTACAAATAATGAAAGAATTATAATCGATCTAGACTTAGTTCCTTAGTAAGTAAATTATTTTTTTATAATTTATACCCATCTCTCTGTATGAACACTACTGTGCCTGAACCTAAATTTCATTGCATTCATTCAAATATCGGTGAATGAAATAATTCATTTTTATTATATTTTTATGACTGAATGTATTTATAGATGTTTTTATTAAAACATTTTCTCTTTTTATAACTCACACATTTTTCTTGGTACACTAGAACTTTTACACGTCATTCATCTTCACTACGCTCATCTGATACACAGTGAGGGCACAACAACAACTGTCATTGCCAATATCCTTTTGACATGAAAACATACCAGGTTGCTACCAAATTCCAACTCAGCTCTTTCTCCTTTCACTTCCTTTCTTCCTTAAACATCATTGTCATCATCATTCACTTTTTGTTGTTCATCATGTGATGATGGAGATGGTGATGTGTGATGTGTGATGATGGTGGATGTGGCGAATTTAGTTCTTTTGGGCAGTTTAGCGACTTACAATATTTTTATGTGCAGCTGTCAATGCTTCTGCCTAAATGCTTCATCACGCTTGAAGACACAGATACACACACAGACACAAAATAGTCACACATTTGCAAAAACTGAAAATACTCAGCTACCATATTGGGAAATATTTTTGTATGAGTGAATGTTTGTCTTTGGTTGTTTGTCCATAGATTTTCTTTTCTTTCCTTTATTTTTTTTTTTTTTTTTGCTTTTCACCAAACACTTTTCGCTTTTGTCGATGGCTAAGTGCGTTTTAGTTTTATGGCTATGAAAACAAGTTTATGGCGAGTTAAAAGGCAAAGGCTCAATGCTTGGTGGGATTGGATTTGTAGTGAGGAGGGAGGCCAGTTGAAGGATGTTCATACAAGCAAACAAACAACCACAAACACTACATAATTTATTTCATGGATAAAATATTTTTCGAATTTTATTGCATGCTTTTAGGCGCTTGTGGTGCTTTAACATTCAACTTGACTTAAGTTGAATGTTACAGCGAAGACAAAGAGAAAAAAAAAATGAGAAGAAGAGAAAAAAATTATACAAAAATTTATTTATTAAAGTTTATTGCATAATTTTCGGAAGATGAGACAACAAGAATCTTCTAAGGATGTTGGCATGTTTCTACTGCTGTTGTTATGTGTATTTATTAAATAAATATTTGAATTGCCATGGGAATTCTCCACCATTAATCGAATCAAAAATGATTTTGCAGCTTCCTTGAAACAAAGGCAGCGAAACAAAATGGACGATAGAGATAGATATGGAATGAATGATAGGGAAGTTGCACGATGTACAATATAATAATGATAATAACCGCCTTGAATATTATTAAAGAAAGTTAAGAGAACCCTTCAGTTGAATATCTGACTGAGTCTTTGTTGTGCTTATAAGAAACGAAGAATAGGTATAGGTCAGGGTAGGCAAAGGGAAATGAAACCAGCAAAATGATGCTGACGTTGATGATGAAAAAAATATAAAAATGTTTCACAAAAATGGAAAAACAAAATGGATTTATACATTTACTATACTCCTGGTGTACATGAATGAGCGAAAAGTTTTCAATAAAATCTCTAAAATATATTTGTAAAGGCTTAACGAAGCTTTCGATCAAGGTTCTTCCTTTTTATTGTTTTGTTTTCTTATCAAAGTGTAGCTTAATGGTTTTGTAGGATGCCTAAGAGAAGAAGAAAAGCAGGACATCAATTATGTTCGATACAAATCAATATATTGAATACAAACACACCCCATTCTATCGTAAACATACAGCTTTACCTCCGATGCCATAAACTATACTTCAAATATTTTCTTTTCCCATCAACTGTAAGCGACTACGACGAGAACACATAATTAATTTCATAGTAGAGACAGAATGGAAGGAAATATGGAAAAAAAAAAAATCTAAACAAAAAATTGAAATTGGGAGTAATGAAATATGTGAATTTTATTTTTGAAAAATGGCCAAAAGTTTTCTCATTTACCTAAAACCGATTTAAGGCTTATTTTTCAATTTGACAATTTTGCATTTTGACCAATTTTTCAATGATGTTTTTCTGCTCAAACTCCTCCTTTCTATTATTCAGTACCTAAAAGCCAACAAAGAAGACCATAGAATATTAGCATGTACATGTTATTTAAATACAAGGGAGGTTTGACTAGTTTCCGAACTCATCACTTGGCAGGATTTAAATGAATTAATATTCTTTGACTACATTGAAATGGAGAAAATAATATTAAGCGCTAATAAGGTATTGCGACTGAAGGTTAAAATGAAGAAATATCGGTTGCATTTGCGCTGTAAAAAAGTGACAATCTCTATGGAAAATATACATGCATAACGTTATGCGACTCTTATCTGATTCCTAAAAATAAAAAACATATGAGAAATATTATTTTTAAGGAAATATTACAAATTTGGACTACTATTTTGATATTAAAGAAACTTATCACACTCTCCTGGTAGAAAAAGTCATGTATAGAGAGAATAAGAGAGGAAAACAAGAGATTTATGTGAATTGAATTGCAACTGATTGGGATAACAAATCACAAACAAAGAAAAGTTCGAAGAGAGTGAGAAAAATGAAGTTAAAGTTTGTTAGCAAATAAATTTGAAAGTAGTTGAAGCGCAGCAAAGCGTTATGCCAATGATAAGAGGAGATGAAGACGAGACAGAGCAACAAAAATAGAAGGCCTAAAATTCAGAGAGAAAGAAAGACAAATTGTAATGGAGAGAAAAGTAAAGTTGACAACTGTATCTACTTCGATAAGAAGTAATCGAGGTGTGGTGCAAAATATTAAAGAGAAAAAAGAAAGAAGCTACTGACGATGAAGACTTAGAGCTAAGTTGATAAACGAACTTACTGGGTGGACCGCTGGTTGGCACAAAACTGTGTAAAAGAGAAAAGAAAAGGAAAAAAAGCAAAAAAAAAAAAAATAAATCAAAACCGAATGACGAATACAATGCGCAATGTGTCATTGAAGTAGATGTTTGAGATATTGTTGTTGTTCTTCCACTTCTTCTAGTTCTATTTCTTCTTCTGCTTTCATATTGTTAGTTTATTTTTGTTGATTTTCTTGCTGTAACCGGAAATGAAAAACAGCAAATAAGAAACACAGATAGAACAGAGTGGTTTCTTCCATTCCTTGTTCTGCTCCCCACTACTATTTTAAGATACACAAGCCAAGATAAGTAAGTCGAAATTGGCAAAGAAATAAGTAGTATGGCATAAAGGAAATGAGCTTAAGATGAGTCCTTTTTTCGTTTGCAAGCAAATGCGACGCGCCTATACCAAATACGAAATCCTGTAGATACAGAATGTCGCCAAATGTAGACAGCTTTAGACTAACAACAACAAGAATGAGCAGAAGCAAAAGAAGAAGAAGAAGAAATCAGATGATGACGATGATGTAGTCTTCGAACGGAAATGAAAACTTTTTCCGTTTTATTTGTTTTGCTTTGGGTTCCAAGGAAAAAAAACAAGAAAAAGAAAATAACGAGAAGAAGAAGACTTAGAATTTGCATATGTTTGAAATGAAATTGTGTAGGAGATTCGAGACTCTGTTACTTTGAGCCTAATCAAACTGTAGAGCCTCCAGTTGGAAACCCGCAGCAGAGAAGGAAGAACAAGTCTGCAGACAAAATCATTCATATGTATATATGTATGTTTCTATCTACTATGTATATAAGTAGCTTGTTTGAATGTGTATGAGCATAGACAATGCATTACGATGACTTGACAATGAATAGAAAGTTTAATTTTGAATGAATGAAGGCAAGTTTTCAATAATGGTGGCGTCGACGGCGCATAATAAGTCAAACAATGGCGAACAAAAGCAAGGAAATGGAAAAAAACGAGGAAAATGGAGACAAAAAGAGAAAAAATGAAAAACAAACAACAACAAACATGTCAGAGAGAGGAAGGAAAAACGATAGATAAGCAGAGTTAAAGATAACATATACTAGTAAGACCAGACAGTGCTGAACAATTGCGCTTAGGCAAATAAATACACGCCTCGTTGTCATTATATTTATGTAGTATGCAAACCAATGAAACAAAATGTCTGAAAGAGCGACAGGAGAGGAGGAGAACAAGCAGAAGGAGGCAGATCCTGGGAAGTAGTAGAATCAGTATCAGAGGCTGAAAAGCCATAAAATAAGCGATAAACAATAAGCAACCAGTCAACGGCGCATTTAGCTTTTAAATAAAAAGGAAAACCATATGAAAGTCAAACCAAAGCGTGCGGTTGGTTGGCGGTGTAGAAGAACAACAGTAACAGTAACAGCAACCAGAACACCAACAAAGCTGACATGAAAAATGAGTTGCAAGTAAATTGAAAATGTTGGAAAACAGTAAAAAATAACAACAACAACGACGATGAAAATAACATTTTTTGTTAAGCAGAAAAGTCATTTGAAAAATTTTGAAAAACGGTGTACAAATAAGCATCATTGTTTGTGTTCGTTCTGTCGTTTGTTGGGATTTGGTTGCAGCCATTTTGTTGTAAACAAAAAGAGAAAAAGAAAAGAAAAAGGAAGGAGATGTTTCATAGCAACGACAACGACAACGACACGACATTGTATCGGAAATGCTAACAAAAGCCTACATGAAGCCCCAGAAGAGTAGGAGAAGGGACAAACCTAGAAACATAGGTAGAAAATGAGAAGGAATAATATGGATGTGGAGATGCGTGTTTAGAGCGAGATATAGGGCTTTTGAGAATTGACAAACAAAGTTGTTGCATGAATTAAAAACACATAGAAAGTAGAAAAAAAAAAATAAAAAAAAAAACAAGGAGAAACCTTACCAAAAAAAGGGAAAAAAAACAAAACTGAGAAACATGCAAAACAACAACTGATGACAATAACGTGACTCGCATTAAAATTATTATGCATACGACATGTTGTTACTGATGCTATTTGCTTTTAGTTTTGCTCGTTTGTTACTTTGTGTGTCTACCATCATTGGTTTCTTTGTTGTTGTCTATTTGTTGCTATTATTGTTGTTACTTATTGGTAATAGAAGGAAGTTAGCAAAAAGCAGCAAATGAAAAAGGTATGTTATGCGTGTGTTGGTTTCCCAAAAATGATGCTTCCTTTTATCTTGATCTATGCAAAAATATTCAAAATTGAACAAAGCAAACTATAATTGTAGGTGGGAAATGTAAGCAATGTTTAAATAGAAAGAGTTAATGGAATGACCCTCAATATTTGATAATACAAACCTAAAAATATCAAAAAAAAAAAATTTTGAAATTTTTAATAACGAAATGAAGTATTTCATGGAACTAATAGGAAACTAGATGAAACTATGGCAGGTATTATAAGTAATAGCAATGAATGATGGGTGATGATGTTTATTGATATTAAGAATTTTTATTAAAATTTTCTTTAAGCTTAGTTAATGTAGTTTATAGTTTTATCCAATTAAAATATGATTGATTTGATTTTTTGTATTATACTTTTCACAAAGAATACATATTTTTAGCCAAAAGTTTACTGATCAACGTGATAAAACTAAGAGATTCGACAAAGTCCGCCACTCTGTCTGTCTATATGTTTGGGTGCAATCTTTCTTGGCACACATGGGAAAATATGTTGTATATTCAAACAAGTTTCACCGCCTCTTACTTTTTTTCCCAAAATTAGCTTAATAAACGGTACTTTAAATATAAAATGAGGAAGAACCGATAACAGTAAAGAGATTTCAAGAACATAATCAACATAAAATTAGAAAAGACAAAAAATAAGTACATATATCTCAAAAACTTGACTTGGTAGAAAAAAACTGTGGGTAGATTGGAAATCAGTGACCTCGAATTAGTAATTATAATGTACATATAATGTAAACAAACTTCATATGAAGAAAGGTAAGAACGAAGAAAGTACCTGTATATAAAAAACTAGATTTGCTGGAAAAAAAATAAATAACATATTTGAAAAATGCTGTTATCCAGTGTTATCACAATTATGTATCAGTTTTATAAGATCTCAACCTGGTTTTCTTCAGGGCTTTCTTTTTGGATCACTACAGCTACAGTCGACAGAAGATGTATATAGTACCGTCTAGTCGAATTTAAGATCTAATTCTGCAATAATCTAATAATGTTTATACTAGTGACTTCAGTTTCACGAACTTGTGAACTTTTGGATCACAAACAAAGTTATTTTAATTAGATTTATGTTTTATTTTTGTCTGACCCTGAGTGATCAAAAAATTATATTTTGAACTCATTAAATAATGCAATTCATACTTGACAGCATTGATAATGACAAAGTTGACTTAACAGAAGGGGATTAATTCAATATATGAGAGAAGGTTGTCTTTACATCGAATGTCATTATAATTGCTTGATTTAATTTGAACATTTCTACATACGAGTATATCAAAATGGAAACGCCAAGTTAATATCAATTTATTTCTGATAACTAATAAATAAAAATGAATCCACATGAAATTATAATAATACGATAATAGTGAAATTTAACAGAATTTAAATTCAATATTAAAATTTTAACATTTTCCAAACCAAGTAAGATTTTTTTTGAAATTACATAGTTTATTTATAAATTGCTTAACCAACAAAATGAATGTTGAACTCAATATACTAAAACCAAATATGTATGTACTATATATTGCAGATGTATATAAAGATATAAAACCATGACCTTAGTGGTACTAAAAATTCATTAGGTAATAAAATAAAATTCAGAATATTCAATGAATACCTAAAAATAAAAATGAAAACGAAAACGAATGCAAACCACATAAAGACACAAGGGAGAAAGAAAATCAAACTGGGTAATACCTTTATTTCGTATTGAAATTGGTAACGAAAAGTGGCTAATAAGCATAAATGTGGCAGATGTTACTGGTTTTGTTGCCTACTACAAAAATTCTTCTGAAGTTAAACCATTTAATTTTGACATTTTCATTTAAAGAATAACAAAACAGAAAGTGGGAAATGATAGCATAGTAGTCTAAAATTCGGTTTTATTGAGTTTCTAAATATGTACCTTCCTTTCTTTAAAAGAAGGGTTTTCCAAATGAACTCGTTTAACCATTATTCAACCCTTGGCTCATAGGAAAAATGTCTAGGCTTTTGATATGATTGATATGTTCTTAACAAAAAATGGATTTATATCAATAGAATGTAGTTTCGTTTTCTATGATAACAAGTTCACGAAGCTCTATGCGATTATCTTATTTTATTTGTTTTATGCTTTGTTATTAGATTTCAGTATATTATCTCAAAATATTCACACTTACGTAGATAATAGATTAAACTAACTTTTCATTTTAATCTTATAAAACTCGGAATAATATTTTGGTCCTCTTATAAAGTCCCTATAGAATTTAATTTTACAATCGCATTTTACTCTAATGGAAAATAAATAATGAAATTTTATTAATAAAACTTTTTATAAAGTATTTGTTAAGCAATTTTCTACTTAATTTAGTAAGAAACTCAAATACAAAAATCAAAATCAATAAATTTTCCGTTTAAATTAATTACAAAGTAAAAATAAACAACAAGAAGAAAATTTCAATTCAACTACATGAGTAAAGTAAAAGTAACCCAGACAAGTTTCTCAGACCTCCTAAGATTACTTCAACTATTAATTAAGCTAATGTGACGTCTGTGGCCTGCTAGTAAAACCAATAAAACTAAACGCAGTCAATGAATGACAAAATATATTGTACTCGTACTCGTATGTGGTTGTGTAAGGATAATTCAGCGCAGGATATGCGAATATGTTCCTTCCTGATTGTTTGCTTGTATGTACTTTCTGTTAAACAAAACGTACGTGAGAGACCGAAAAGAGCTCGCGCGTATCATTTAGAACCAGTAAATAAATAGAAAAGACGAAGACGCACTACTCGTATAACGCGTATACGTAATATTAATTAAATATGCCAGGCACGCAGCAAAACCAAGAAACGTACAAAATGAGTGGGTGAATGACTCGTTTGACTTAGTGAGCAAATGATAAACAGGATGACTGACTGACTGAATAAGTTTTTGTTTCAGATAAAATAGCAAACAAAAAGTTGAAGAGCTAAGAACAGAAAAGAGCCGAAGGACACTCTTGCCGTTTGTGTTGTGTTGTTCTTGTTAATGTTGTGTTAGACACTTCTGCAACACTTTAAGAATTGTTTTCTTTAATGTTGTCGCTTAAACGAGGCTGAAAACATTAATGGCAGCGTTCACAATACTAATTTTTCACACAACACAAAATGATTCTTTAGCCAGATACTGGTGCTGATGAGGATGAGGATGGTGGTACCATTGTTGCCTGTATTAGTAAGTGCTACTTGCCTAATTGTGCATCTGTATGAGTGTCTATCTATGTATCTTTGAGTTACGCAAGCACGTTTTAGGCCTGACTTGGCTAAAGATTGTCATTCATTCATTCATATACTGACTATCCCTCATTTGTTCAGTCCGTCACTTAGACAAAAAGACGGACAAACGAAAGACAGCCAACATTCGAGGTCGTTTTAAGTGTCTCTTTGGGGCACTTTTATTTTTGCAGCATTTCTACTTATTTGTTGCTGTTATTTTTTTATATCTGATGACTTCCTCTTTTGCTGCCTTCCTTTCCCCTTCCTTTATCACTGATGCGGGTGATGCTTTCGTTCGTTCACTTGAAGACAGTTAATAGGGCGAGACTTTTCATCTTTTGTTTTTGTTTCATTTTATTTGCATTGTTGTTGTTGTTCCAAAAGAAGGAAGGCATTGTATCTATGTGTAATATATGGAAGTGTGTATGTGTATTAGTGGTGTGAACGAAGAAGATGGAGGCTTTGTTGAGTATGCGAAAAATGATATCGTTTGCGATTTTGCTTTGCCTGATGTTGTTATTTTTTGTTTGTTGCCTTCGAAACTAGGTTAACATGTTAAGTGTTGCGAAATGACAAGCTCGATGTGTTTTTTTTTTATCTCATCTGCTGCTCTTCCGTTTTCTCGTTGTTGTTGTTGGTGTTGTTGTTTTTTGCTGAGTAAGACATTATCGTGATTTTAACAATCTTCTATCCTGATGTTGTTACTGTGTTTTGTAAATTAAAGCGTATTTTAAATGTTTTGCTCAATTTATTTGTTCATAAACTTTTATACGTATGTATGGGACATACTACACAGTGCATAGTAGTATGTGATTGGTTGACATGAACTTAATTGTTTATTACATTTTTCACTGATCTTTGATTTTCTTTTATTTTCTTCTTTTTTATTACAGCATCATCACATCCAAATACACACACACACACACACACACACACACACACTTCGAGCAATAAGCCTATAAACCACTTTCGTTGCTGTAAAACGACCAAAATAAGGGAAGAAAATAAACAAAACATAAGAAAATCAACCTCATAAAATAATAATGACAACCGAAACCTATCTCGATTTAACCTACGAACGCGCTAAGGGTGCAAAACGACCCATACGACCAAAGCTATTAAAGCTAACCGATGTCACAATACCGCATCGAAGCCGCAAAAAAACAAAAGTCAAGGTAAGTAAGAACATACAAATAACATTATCTGTCTGTCTGTCTGTTTGTCTGACAGTCTATTAGACTAAAAGTAGCAGGATCGAAATAAGGATGTTTCGTTTTTTTTTTCTTCTCCATTATTTGATTAAAGTTTTAAAGGGCAAATTCATGTACTCGTGTGTATATATAGAAAATACAACATCCATATGCTTGCTTCTGTACTCTTCTTTTTTTTTATCAGACGCGTTGTGTATAGGAAATGCCTACAGTAAAGTATGCATATGAATGTAAACATGGTAGTGAAGTCATCCAGTCAGTCAACTCATGTGATACTCTGTCAGTCAGTCAGTTAGTCAGTGAGTAAAACTCATTCACAACATGATGTTGCCATGTAAAGTCACGAGTCAATTTCGTACTCCTGCCAATACCGTCGGTGTCGGAAAATTTGTCTTTTACTCTGACTCCTTCTTCTACTCAATGCCAGAGAAGAAGAAAAAGAACAAAAACAAATTTACCTGTTTCCGCTGTGCGCATTTTTCAGCATGAACATAAATTTTTGACGTTATTACAAAGATGGTAAAGAGAGGGCTGTGGTGGATGGTGCTATAGGATCTGTTAGTACATAGTAGTAGAGTAGAATAGTCAGATGAAAAAATATTCTGCAAATTACTGAAAAATGTGAAAGCAAACCAATTTTGCTGTTGGCGCAGACATTACGCTTCAATTAGCTTGTAGAATTTTTAATTAAGGGAACAAGCTTTTCATATCCATCGAAGGAAGCAAGCATATTTTGATGCTACCAAGAATGAATGGAGAACAGAGAAATTGCAAATGAGTGAGTGAGATTGACTTAAGTTGACTTCACGGTGGATGGAACGAAACAAAGGACAGACGATTACTTCAACTGAGCTTCTTGATATTTACTCATCGTAAGGTAAAAAATTATTTCTTTTCAATGTTGTCGAACAAAGTATAATAATTGACGTAAAGCAGCTTAATTTTGAATTTGGTTTTATTAACCACAAAATACGTGAATAAAAGAAATAAAAATTTTACAGTCAGAATACAATAGAATCGACTAAGTGATACCATTGTGTTCCTATGTTTTTAAGGGATTTAAAAAGGGAAATATGAGTATCTAAAAAAAAAAAACTTTTCTAAAATTCAACTGAAATTTGTACAAGTGATTTTTGGGATAAAAATATTCCATAACTGTGAAGGTACCTCATTTCTATTAAATTCAGAATTAAAATGTTTCTAAAAAATAGGAACCTAGTCAAATAGATTGGGGCTTATTTTCCTATTTCTGGCAGTTAAAAAGATATGCAAAAACTTTTTATGGATATAGGATGACACAAAGGATATAAAACAAAGTTATATTTCTAAAGTGTTAGAGATATTTTAATACAAAAACCCCTTTTCAACTTATTTTACAGGATATTACTATTGTATTAAAAAACTTTATACCAAATAAGTTACTTGAAAGCATAAGTTTTCTAGTATTGTATATTCATAGTGAATATTATCTATATAGGAAAAGAAACAATATAATCAAGGCAAACATTTACATACTGCGTTTTTATTATCAGTTCAGTTGAAGTTGCCGTCGTCGGTTTCCTTTGATTACAGAACACAATACAACACAACACAACAGAATATGTTACCTTTATACGATAAAATTTCTTTCATTCACAGACCAAAGAACGTTCAACGACCTCCGTACGTGAACGTATCTTTGACGATCCTGCCTACACAGATGATATTAGTCATTTAGCAAACCCATTACGTCGCAGCAGTTGTTCCGGAAAGAGTGGCGAACACAAAAGTAGTGGCAGTTCAGTATTTGGAGCAGACACAAATAACGCACTCCTAGGTTCAATAACCGGCAGCAGTTCATTGGGTAAACGCAGTAAATTGACTAAGGAGTTCTTACAATATGCGAACAAGCAGTATAAGTTAAGAGGAGGTGGCAGGACTGTTGGTGGTGGTGGCAATGTGGGAGCTGCTTCCAACATGCCCGGAAGTAGCAGCAGCAAAGCTAGCAATGCAGCCTACGAACGTGACATGGATACTAGTAGTTCCGAAGAGCATTTTGAACTGATAAAGGCAGGTAGCATGCAACGTCGTGGACGAAGTCTAGAACGCAGTTTAGCAGAGAAAAGCAGTGACCAACAAGAACATTTACAACGAGAACAGCGGCAGCAGCAAGAACAACAACAGAAGAAACAGAAACGTAGCTCGAAACAGAAGCGTAATCTTAGTTTGGATAGTAATCAAGGACAGCAAATGCAACACGACTACGATGTGCACAGCATGGAACGAGGCGGTGGCACTACCTCTCACAAGACTCGAAATAGTCACGCGAAGCACTGGCAAAGCGACACAAATGAACTGCTATGGCAAACAGCAGCAGCATCAGAAAATCCACACAGCTTAGCTAGTGAACAGGATGAAATTTATTCAGTGCTAAGTTCTTCGAAGGATTCGGCTGTGACATTACCAGTGGGCGCACACGCAGCGGCCGCGGTAGCAGCAGCGGCGGCAAGCAGTTCGACAAAGTTACAAATTGGACGAAGATTTCTGCGTGGCGAAATTGGTATTAAGAGCTTCAATTACTATCTGTTGAAAGAGGGATTAAAGAGCTCAAAGAAGTTTGTCGAAAAACAGCGCAATACATTAACAGTTGGATTGGCTGGCAATAGTGGAAACAACATAAGTGGTAGCGGTGGCAGGAGTCGTCCAAAAAAGTTACATACACGCAGCGAAGAGAATATTTACGAAGAGATTTTTTTTAAGGACACAAAAGCAGCAAAAGGAATACTGGCATCAGCAGCAGCATCTGATGAAGAGAATCAAAATTCGACAAAACCACATCAACAACAACAGCAGCAAAAGCAACAACAAAAGCAACAACATTCTTCCACTGGTGGCATGGTAGAACTTTCCGGTCCACCATGTAATATCGGTGAAGTTAGTGCCGGAGGTGGTGTTGGTGGTATCTATGCAGATTGTGAGTTGTGTATGCAACAATGCACCAAGGAAAATTGCGAGTATTGTTTAGCAACTCAACAACAACAACAAGATATGCAAACCAGTGGCAGCCAACGTGGCGTAGGTGTGAAGCGTGCAGGCGGTGCCAATGGCAGCAATGGCTCAGTTGGAGCTCAGCAACAGTTTGGCATTAATCAGACCCAGCTAGCGAATGCAAGCAATGCAAATACCTTGCAACAACAACAGCACCAACAACCGCAATCAACTCAGCAGGACAACAATAACGAATTGCCGCTTGCTGGCAACAATCCGACTTTGCCTACCGCGCACATCCTTGAATTTCAGTCATACAATCCGAATAATCCGGGTGTGTACAAAATTGAGACAACGCCTGTCGCTATTACGGGTGAATACAATCCGATATTACAGTTTCAACAGTCAACAACATCGTCTACATCAACTGCCACTACAACACCTAGTGACCAACAACAACATACATTGCTCCAACAACAACAACAACAGCATCAGCAGCAGTATCAACAGCAACAGGGTCATCCTGGCATACACTATCACATGGCACCACAAAAGCCACAACAACAGCTAACGCAAACCACATTTCTGCCTCTGGGCAACATGACAAATCACCGCAGTACCGCAGGCATGTTGATATCGCAAGCGGCAACACCGCGGCAAACGCGTGCTGGGCAACAACGTAATGGCGGTGGAGGTGGTGGTGCTGCTGGTAGTGGACTTAACCAGCCACAACATTTTATTGTTAGCTATCAGCAAAATGGTGCAGGAGGCGTAGGAAGTGTTACCGGTGTAAGACCATCGCCAATGCAACGCATGAATACAAAATCCTCATCTTCTAGTGACTCGTTGCAATATTACCATCATCATCAACAACAACAACAAGCACATCATAATCATCAACAACAGCAACAACAACAACTACATAAATACAATACCATGGCACGTCTAGAGGCAAGTGTATTTGCCGCTAATCCAACACAAGCAGATCTTTACTACACAAACTTTGGTAATCCTGCTACTGGCCTCGGTGGAGGTGGCGTTGGTGGTGTGCATCCTCTTATGTATGCTGCCAGTCGGCCTATTGGTGGCTCTCAAATACTCGTCGATCCTTATGAGCCACCACAAATGTACAAAAGCGATTCAAAAGCATCCATTCTTAGTGAATATTCCTTGCGGAGTAGCGACAACTCTCAGCGTTATGCACGCTATCAACATCGATATGGTGGTCGTTATGGTGGTGGTCAGATTAGTGACTCTAGTTTGGGCGATTCACTCTTTTCGAGCTATCAAAACTCTGGTCAGCGACGTTACTTTGGTAGCACGGAAAGTTGTCGGTTTGGTTTTGATTGTCGACGCTGCAGTTTGGATGGTGGCGTCATGGGCCTCGCCGGCAGTGGTCCTAATATTGGTGGGAGCAATGGAATGGCAACCAGCATGGGTGGTGGTGCTGACAAGTGCAGCTTCTCAGACACATGCCGATATGAGTGTCGGAATTGTGATTGTTCTTCCAGTTATTTCTCATCCGATTTCGACGATATGTACGGCACGGTATCGGGAGCCGGTGGCAGTGGCATACCACGTAAGACGGCGGCGGGAACATTACCCTCCAGTACGCAACCCGGTGACTTTGGAAATCAACAGCAGCAGCAACTTGATCTAAAGCAAAATAAATATGCGCAGGATTTCTTCAAGCACGTGAACGATGTCAAGCGTAGCATTTATCAGTCTGAGATGCAACGCAATAACAGTTTGGAGTCTGGTCGGCGCACCCACGCTTCGAATAAAGTAGCAGGTAGAACCAGTAAAGAAAGCCCTAAGCATATGGCCACAGCGGGCATAACACAAGAGCCAGTTATAACTACATTACCATTGGCCAAAGGTCGTATAAATAATAAGCCAATAGTGATGGATGTTCCAGTCTCGGGAATGACAAAACCAACGCCAGCGCCACGCATGAGCTTGCAACAGTCATCAGGTGGGGCAGGTAACATGGCATTAGATACTCCAGCCAATAAAATTGTAGACCAACCCAAAGCAAGCCAACGTAAACCGCAGCCTAACGAACGACGTGAATATCCCTCCCTCGACCGCTTGCTAGCTTCAACCACTGGTGCAATACCAAAGAGTGTAAGTCATCGAAATACAGAGAAGCAACTAAGTGAAGAAACAAGAGAATCGTACAATAGCCCAAAAAGCAAACGTAATACAGGAGAAAGCAATGAAGTGAGTCAAACTGGTGCCACTTCACGACGTGAAAAGGAACGAATACGTTACCTAAATGTGAGTGCCAACAGTGCCACGGACGGCCAACATCAGCAAGGCAAACGACATCATTATCGTTCAAGTTCCTCAAAATCCGTTGCTACCGGTGGCTCTGGAAGTGGAAGTTCAACTAGTACTTGCGGGCCACTTATGCGTCGCAAGGATATTCCAGCTCCACCGCCACCATCGCCAGCCACTTATTCGGATCTGCAAGAGTTGAAAGCAAATATGGAAGGTCTGCAGGATGATACCAAGTCGCGTTCATTAGAAAGTGAAACAAGTGAAGCCACAACGACGCGTACAACAACGACGCCATCAGCTTCATCCTCTATGGCGCAGACCACAAAAATGGAAGTAGAAGTGAAAAAGGATGACACAAAGGTACCAGCAGAAACAATTGCAACTAATGAGTCAACGGTAACGGTTACTAACAACAACGACAACAACAACAAAAACACCATGAAAAGTTCGGCAACTTTATCAACGACCACAAGCAACTCAAATTTAGAGACAGCAGCAGCAGGAGTAGCAGCAGCATCAGGAAATGTCTCTAGCAGCAACAGCACCAATAACAATGGAACCAACTTTGAAACGGAAGATGATGATGAAGTCTTCTATGATGCACGCAGTGAAGATTCGGCGTGCACAGCTGCAAGTGTCGCATCTTCCGGTGTTGCATTAACCCAAAGCAGAGCAGTTGCAGGTGAAGCTGGTGGGTCCGGAAGTAGTACAAGCAATAACAGACGTCAACAACTAGAGAAACAGCAACAACAACGCAAGGTAAACCTGCAATTTTAATTGGTTTCTTTTCATTTTACGTTTATGTATATATATGTGTGTGTGTATATATATATATATATATGAGTTGAGTGGAGTTGAGTTGGCCTCTTGGATGTCTGAATGGGTTTTGTCTGTTGAAATGACAACATAGAGATAGATAAAGAGAGATGGTATGGTACTAAAAGAATTTTGAGTTCCCCACTGTGTTTGCACTTGGACAACTTTGAGTGTGTGCTCGAGTTATGCGCATTTCCCAGTTCGGCAACTTTGAGAGGGCAGCACACTTCAACTGTCTCGGGCAATGTCAATGGAACGAACACTTAAATCTATTTGAATGAAAAGATAAATTAAAACTCATTCCCTCTGTCTGTCAGTCAGTTTCTCCTTTCTAACTTATTTAAGTTGAAAATTGAATCAGACTAAATGTCGTCCACTCGTTTTGAAAATTTTTGTTTGTTAAAAGTTTACAATGAAATTTCTATACTTTTGCCATAAAGAAATTTCTTATGAATTCATTCACTTTGAGTCTTTTGCTTCCTTTCTTTCAAAATGCATGACATTCATGGCAAAGGAGCAGACAAAAGCATCAAAGATGCGCACTTCCTGGATAAGTTAATATATCAGTTTGCTAGCGTGCGTGTGTATCTGAGTCTGAACAAATAAAAGATGACAACGATGAAGAATGCTAACAAATGAACAAACAATAATAAAAGAGAAAGAGGGAGATACTGAAAGAAAGAATTTTATCTGCATTTACACGCTTGAGAAAATCGAAGCTTCAGGGCCATGAAGTAACTCGATTAATTGATTATGTAAAATGTAGAAAAAGAGAATCACACTCAAGGCATCAAACAATCAGAGAGGGGAGGTAGGAAATGAAAAGGATTAAAAAAGGGCTGGCTATCATTGGTTGTAAATATTGTAAATTCAAGGACCCACAATGAAGTCACTCACACTATGTGTAAGATAATAGTGAATGAGAGGATATACAAATAGAATCAATAGTAATAACTAAATGAATGATTTCAATTTTAAATTTATTTTCACAGGATGCACGTCAGTCGAGCATCAAACAAGATGAAGGTTATTCAATGCAAAAGCAATCAGCAGCATCAAAAGATGATAACGAGCGACGCGTCAAGGACAAAATGGCGTTAACTAGTGATGTCGAACAGCAACAACAGCAGCAAATGAATGAAAAACATCAACAAAATAAGAACGACAAAAAACTTAATCCAACAGCAACAACAACAATAATGACCCCCATCAATGGTAATGGTAATGGTGACGATGATGATGATGTTAATAATGGAGATGATGGTGCAAATGAAAAAAAGCTTTTGCCGCCACTCGAAGTCACAACGCAAGCAGTAGCAGTAGTAGCAGCAGCAGAAGCAACAACAACACAATCTACCACCGTGACAACATCAAAAGTTAAACAAGCTGAATATGCAAAGCAAAATAAAAATGAAATACAAATAACAAAACAAAAGAAACGCAAAGAAATTGACCATCAGCAACAAGAAAAACAACAGCAGCAAGAAATAAAATCAGATATAGCGAAACAAAGTTGTGAAACATGTTGCCCAGCTGAGCCAGTCAAAAATGAAAGAGAACAAGACAAGAGTAAAGCAAATGCAACACCAACAACAACATGTGCTAACAAAGCTAAACAAAATATGAAAATAATAAAAACAAATAATAAAAGCGAAAAAGCGATCAAAACAAAAAACGAAAATACAATACCAAAGACAACAACCACAACCACCGCCATTATAAACAACAAGGCATGCGCATTGCCGGCTTCAGATAAAGTTGCTAGCAATAATGTTGCTAAACAAGATGTAGTTGCTGCAACATTAAAGGAGAAACAACAATCACCAACAATGTTGGGCAACAATTCACCAACAATAGCAACAACAACGACAACATCAACGACAACAATCAACAATGTGAATACGACAACGACGAATAACACCAACGCGAAACAAAAAGTAACTGCTGCCGATGTCATCGACGCTGTTGCTGCCAGTGTGGCCAATTGTAAATCGGATATCGCGGAGGCATCATCGCCAGCGCACAGGTACGCGTAAATTTTATATATTCGTCTATCTACTACAATATTTTCATACCATTATTAAATCTTAGTTAGTAGTTTTTAAAACTTAAATAAAAATATCTCAATAACATGTTGAAGAATGTGAAATATCTTCAGAAGTGTGTACGATTTTTTGAGTGAGGAGTGCATGAGTGATAGATTTAATTATGAATTAAAAAGAGCGAGCGTGTATTAGTCTACCAATAAGACACTTGTTGTTTATGAGTAAAGAAAAGCCTAAGTCATGATTCTAGGTTTAAGTTACAATATATTCAAAATTTAATGTCTTGCTTTCGGCTTATAACCATTAAAACCCATGGTGTTGTGCACAAGTTAAAAAGTGGCTTAAGCTTAAATATGTAAAATGAAAAAAAAAATTAAAAAATTAAATAAAATTACTATAAAAATCAAGTTACGGTTAACGCGCGCACGTTCCTCAGATACTTCGAGTTTCGAGCGAGTAAAAGAAATACAATAAAAAAAAGTACAATATTCGCGTATGACAAATTTTTTCATTAAAAGCAATTAATCTTATTTACTCTTTTTTGTAATCGTGCATTTGTCTATGCATTTGTATCTCATTAAATTTGTGTGTCTATGTGTGTGTTTGTTATTTACATCGAAGTCGTTTTTAACTTGTGCTGTGCACCTTTTAGTGTGATTGTGTTTTTGAGTGATATATTTTTTTTTATTGTTTTGCGTTTATTTGATAAATATGTTTCTTCTTATATTAAAAGTGAAATTTAATGTCTGCTTCAGCCTGACATTGGAAATTATTACGATTACTTGATTGCAAAGTGCAACATATACATATGTATGTATATATAGATACAAACATAGATACAATCATAGTTTGTACTTTTGTATGATTGACAAAGCCAGTTTATGTGTTACCAGGTGGGTGTTTCAGATATTTTACTACTGTTTACTATATAAAGAGATACTATTCATACTAATCTAAGCTACACAATAAAAAGTTGCTAACGTGTTTTTATATTTTTTTTTTTTTTGTAATATTTTGTATCTTTATTTCTTTTTGCTCTTATAAGAAAAAATGCGGCGTTAATGTTCGATTGTAGTAGATATAAATGTGATTAATCAAGTAAGTTGTTAGGAGTTTTGTCGTGAAAACAAATATATTATATTTTTGCAAAAACTTAGTATTAAAGACCTGTTAATGTTGCCATTTACCTTTTCTTGCAATTGCTTTGCAATTTATTATCTTTTGACCTCAAGTTAGTAATCTTGTAACGGTAACGATATCGTGTTATAAACATTATTTACGAGTATCTGGACTCAATAGATCTAACAAAATGCTCACTTACCGGACATAACATAATTGTTAAAGTTTGATAGCTTTTTTTGAAATGAAAATGATATTTGAAATTGGTGTGAATAGTTTTAAGAAAAAATATCAATTTTAAGAAAATTATTATTAACAATTAGTCCTGTGGAATTAGAAGGGATCATTTTTCTATTAGCTGCTTTAAAACAAGGTAACAATTAATGATTCCATCGATTTTACAGTTATATGACGATCTGACCAATTGTAACGTAAGACTGTCATCACGATAATATAAGAAGTCACACAAATTTCATCACTCGGCAAATATCGTTGCCAAATCCTCCATATAGTCTAGACATTGCGACATGATACTTACTTCCATTTTTATTATGAAGTTGTCTGAGAGATGACATAGAATCATTGAACAATATTGTTAGTACATCATTGATTAATCTTCATTATAGACCTACTACTTATATTCAATAAGCGCAGTAAATTTTTTCAGCAACACCAATAAATTACAAAACAAATTTAGATCGACTTAAACATACATGTGTATTTTAACTAGATTTACTCGTTTTGCCATGATGGCCAAGATTAAAAGTTGTTTTTTTGGACATTCAAGGTTTTCTTTAGCATCTTACAAGCTTTTGCACAATCGAATCCAAATAATTAAAATCAAAGAAAAAAAAATGCAAATTGAAAGACATTCAATGTTCAGTAATAAAACTGATTATTTATCTTCTTTTAATGTTCCTTATTACTTACTAAGCTCCTAAAGTATACAGAGAGTGTGACCCATGTTAAGAATTGATTATAATCTTATTTAATTTTTATTAAATCTTCTGTTAAATGATTCAATATTCCTTAAAGGTTGACAATGCCATTAATATTTGTATCAACATGAAAACATTAGCAGAGCCCACCCGACCCAGTATTTAATCCTTTAT
This sequence comes from Amiota mariae, assembly GCA_035041805.1. Classification (NCBI taxonomy): domain Eukaryota; kingdom Metazoa; phylum Arthropoda; class Insecta; order Diptera; family Drosophilidae; genus Amiota; species Amiota mariae. The sequence goes on along the minus strand of JAWNKV010000332.1, from coordinate 415,357 downwards.
TAATAGTATTTTCCATTTCATATGACTTAATCATTGCTGTAGATGGTTATTGACGTTTTTAATTAAAAGAAGAACATCTATACTTTCTTATCTTTAACTAAACTGAACTATTTTCATGGACATTTTTTTATTTCTTCTTTGCATAAGGTTTCTGTTCATGTCAATCGGGAAGAGTAAGGAAAGATATGTTCGTATTTAACCTTATAATATTACAACCAACACAAAATACAATGGAATCAATACATAAGTAGGGAAAATGTGTTTCAAAGTATTTACTATTTTAAAATTAATCACAATGATGCTCATGGTTTCATCTGAATTTCGTCGCAATATTATGCGCAGAGTTATTATTGAGCAACAAAGTTATGAATGTTGGTGCAATTGGATAAAATTCTTAGAAAAATTTAGAAGGCCTAATCTCAGAATGGTGCTCATTTTTTCAACTCATTTACAATTTTATTTTGTATATTTAAGGTTCTTTTGGTGTTACTTTAATCTACGAATAATTATATTTTATAATCTTATTGAATGTGATTCCCTAAGCTCTGCTTTTTAGCTAGATTGTTGCATTCCACGCCTAAACTTAGGTTGATTACTCAAATATGTTATGAAATACTCAATCGAACCACTTAAATTCCAAACGACTTTCGCCATAAACCAAGAAAACAAAACACTAACAATGCCATCGAAAGCGCAAAAAAGCATAAAAAATGTACGCGAACATGAAAAATTTTATCTTTTTTTGGACAATTTTTTCCTACGTTTTTTTTTTATTTTTATGCAATAAAAAATAAAGCAAATAATAAAAGAAAGATAGGAAATGCGTGCGTTTGCCAATAACAAGCCAACAAGAAACGAAAAATAAATAGAGAAGGCGAAGCGTATAAATGCTCATAGCCTGCGGTCAGAAAATCTCACCGAAAACAATCGCAAAAACAAGCGCACATATGTACATTCACACATTCTCATGGATACACAATTTCGTGAACTCAGATACACACATTATACACATTCTGACTAAAAGCAGACAAAATCTTATTGAATTAAAAAGTTATGTGCACTGAGGATCAGCTCAACTGTGTAAATCCCAATAAAAAACATGCTAGAATGGAATAGAAAGGCGATAAACGAAAATTAGACCAAAAGAAGCGAGCAACAATTAACAAATAACCGAAGAGAACAAAAGACAAAACACCAACAATTACAAACATATAAACGAATATTAATTTCATTTTAATCAGAAAACTTTTTGTATCTAAATTTGTTGGCAACATTCAAGTTGTTTGCTGTTGTTGTTACTGTTGTTTGTGCCTGATTTGTTTATCGAGGAAAATAATTTATTAAAACAAATAACAAATAGCGGCATTTTGTGGTCAAAAGGACCACATATGCACGCGAGTCCTTCCATGATGAAGTATTGCAAGAGTGAAAAGTGCGAGATACATTGAAATTTTATGGAGGAAAAAGTGTGGAAAAAAATTGTGTTTTAGTCATAAATTAATGACAGCAAATGTGGTTTCAACTCGTATTTTTTTGATGCTTAGTCAGAAAATAATAGACGACAAATGACGGAGGAGTTTGTATATCTCTAATAGGGGAAGATTGAAAAGTTTTTCATTTGTATATAGTAATGACAACAATAAACAATATATCATCATCCTCAACCATCCAACCATTTCCATATTTAAACATAGGTCACATTTAAATTCTTCGAATTTCTCTATCCTGACCTGTTTTAATTCAATTGTTTGTCATTCCTTTTATACCATCGATTCTTATTATAGTTTGTCTCCCAACTTGTCACATTCTACTTGCTTTGGTTATAATAATGTCCTTGAACTGTGCTTGGAGCATTGCGCTAACTTAAAGAATTAAAATTGTACCAAATGTTTCAAATAATTCCAATTGATATTTGAGCTCCTCAGTTTCGAATTTGCGTCTTCAGATGTTGGGAGAATATATTGGTTGAGAGCATTATGATGCTTCATTTATTGTGCCCATGATTACACTCGAACCGAAAGAGATATATGTATAGAGACCTAAATAAAGGCATTTCTAAACTTGCATTTCTCATTTTCTGATGCATTTTTTTTTTTTTTTTTTTTTGTTATATTTTTTATCCACATAATGGTTCGTGACCATTTCGTTAGGTTCAACCATGACCTCAGACATACGTATAACCGAATAACTTTTCACTTGAACCTCGCATTGCTCTCCAACTTGATATCAATGTACAGACATACAATATGTGTAACCATTATTGCCTATTTACTCAGGCTGACAACTAAGGACCACATGATTCGTCCATAATTAATTGTCTGTGGGCACAAAAGGATGTGTTTAGCTAAATTTAATATGCAAATATTTATTTTTTTTTCCTTTATTTCTTATATAAACATAGCAAAATTAATATTCATTGAGAATCCATAAAAAAAAAAAAAAATTTAAATACCTATTGCGGTTCGACAAGTGCATTAACCAACATTCATTTATATTAACATATATTAACCTACATATGAGTATGAACTGTTGAAGACAAAAAAAATCACCCCAATAAAGTCAGTCACTCAGTCTGGCGTACGCCATCAAGTGTCGAATGTGCATATCATGCTTAGACAATGAAGAGGGAATTGTTTGTTGCCATTAAAAAAGCGTATGAAGAAGAAGCAGCAGATGAAGATGAATAATCGCTTGTGTACAATAACAAAACTGACAATGTTAACAAGAAGGAGAAAGGATACAGAGAGCAGACGTAGAGAATGAAAGAAGGACTTGACAGAGGTGGAGGACATCATTAATGATGTTGATCATGTTGACATAAGACACTTGTCATAAAAAGCTAAAAAGAGAGATAGAAAAATATCACGAAATCTTTAATGAATTGAAGTGATTGAAAACTAGCACATAATAAGTGCTTCACAGCACAGACACTCACACACATACACACACAAATACAGTGTTGGAAAACCCCTCAAATCGGTCCTCAACCTACCACAATAAAACCAAGTAAAGTGTCATTAATACCAACTAACAAATGCAAAAAAAAAAAAACAAAAAACAAATGGGAAAAATAAAAAGGAAAAAAATGGGGACTACGAAGAAATGAAAGCAATAAAATGATGTGAAAAGAAAAATCACAGCATGGAAGATCTCCACCACCACAGGACGAAGACCTTAGACTGAAGCGAAGACATTGTGCTGCCTGCCAACGCATGCGATTAATCACAAAATGTCCCACTTGAGCAGGGATTAATAGCATTGAGGAAAGCATCGGAAGAAAGCGTAGCATGAAAGCAGGAAGGAAGGATGCAGGATGATGGTGGCAAGTTAAGGGCGCCAGTGACAACAATTGAGGGCGCAAACTGTCAGCGACAAATGTAGATTCAAAGCTACTTGGTGATGGCAGGACTTGGATATTCATAATTTTTATTATAAGTTAAATTGTGTAACCAGCGCCAGGATATCAACTGTAACCAAACTCAAGCAGAGAATTGTTATACTAGTTTGAAAAGACTGAATAAGACAAAGATTGAGATGGAGTAGACAGCAGTCATCTTAAAAGACTTCAACAGAAGTAAATTAATAAAAGAAAACGAAAAGAAAGCAAAGAAAGTACACAATGGTGCGTGAAATCATTAGAAACACACCTCTGAATATGACAAGGTATACAAAAAACTAAGAAAAGTGAGTGTCACAAAGCAGAAGACACGCACTGCGCCTTTATAAATGCTGCACAAATTAAAGTAAAAATATTCAAAATATGTAAATCAATACGGCGACGCGTTATAAATGTCAAACAATCTGCCAGGTCAATGGAAATAAATAAATATAGAATGATAAAACAAGAAACTCGTCAATTTACTAAAACAACACCAAAAAAATGGATTAAGTAAAAAGGTTTAGATAAACATAGGTTTAATTACAGAAACGTTGAGACATGTGTATGACATTAAATCAGGAATGAATAGAAACCTTTTTGAGAACAGAAACAACAAATGAAACGAGATAAAATAGAACTAGAACTATGTAATACATAGACGAAACATAAATTATATAAAGAAAATTACAAATCAGGCAAAAATAAGCAGCAGTAACAGTTATAGTAGTAGCAGTGGTGCGAGGGTCATTCAATAGTCCAGAGAAGCAATAGATAGAGCAAGTCTGAGATAAGTTCTGATCAATTGATGGATAAATTTGTTTGGTTTGACCAATGTCCAAAAGACTAAGTCAGGAATAGAAGCACACCCGCTCTATAAAAAAGAAATTAAGAACAATCATGTTGATCGTGTTTTGGGATGACCGAGGTGTACGAGTATATTTGTAAATTCAAATATGCCGATCAATAAAACAAAACTAAGAATGAAGAAAAATGTTGCGATTATGGTGAAATTTGGTAAAAATATACACTGTGTTTTCTACACTAATTTCTCTCTTGAATTATTGAATGAATCTCGTATGCCACTCGCCCTTCTTAAACTGAAAACTATATCAAGTACCTGTTCCAGTCAACTCAATGTCGCTTGAAGTACGCCATGGAAAAAGTAAGCAAACAAAAGTAACGCAACATTTTTCGGTTGCATACTTAAAGCTATTTTCATTGTAGTTTCTATTGTTGTTACAGACACTCACTCATACAAACAAACAAATAGTAAACAGAGAGAGAAAATAAATTAAAGATAGAAATTTATACTCCCACTAGACAACAAAGTCGAGGATGCTTCAAAAAAGTATACAACACATTTTTATAAAGAAAGAAAGAAATTTCTGATTTCCATAAATGTCTCTAGATACTTGAAGCGAACAATTTATATGCTATTGTTGTTGTTGTTCTAATGTAACTGTGTGCATATGTGTGATTGTGTGAACTTTAGTAATTTAAAATGCTAATCAGCTTGCAAATTGTTACGCGCCCCAAAAAATAAAAGTGAAAACGAAGAAAGACTAGAGATATGGAGTCGTTTATATATCTTTTGGTAAATGTACTTTTAGAAAAGAAAAAGGAAGTGAAGTGCTTCAAGCATAACAACATCAGCAACAAATAAATATTTACGTATGCTAATTTCAAGGTTAAGGTCATTTTTCGTTATTGCTCTTGCTTAGTATAATGTATCTTAAACCTTAAAAAAAAAAAACGAAAACTGCAAAATTTGTTCACCCTTTTTTTTTCATAATTTCTGCTGTTACATATTTTTGGCACCGCCATTTTGTGCGCATTCAAAATTTATCCTTAAAACTTAAGTTGAAATGTGATTTACATAAATCCCTGAAATGTATAAACCACTTGCATATGTCCAGCAAACGTAGCTAATCTTGGTAATGGATTATATCAACACACCTACTCACTCTACTCTACTCTAACCTATCATACCTCAATTCCACACTACTTGTGTATAGTAAATATAATGAAATATGAAATTACTCGTGTATCTAAAGGCAAGGCAATGCAAAGGAATGCAATGGATGAGGAGTGGAATAGGTTACGGATGCACCAGCTGTGCTTAGACTAAGTGCTTTTAAGCGGTCGCTTTATCGATTTGCGGTAGGCAGACAAATAGACAGACAGATCAACAAACAGCAACAGACATACGAGACAGATAAACAAACAGGAAAACAAATAGTCGAATAAAGCAGAACACCAAAAGAGGTTAAAAGGGAGATTGAGAGAAAGGTAATAAGTAATCCAAATTGGCAGCCAGACGTTTGCCTGCAGAGTAATTGAAATGTTTTTCCTGTTGGCCTCTTATATCTCTTTTGTCTTGTAGTCTCCTAAGTTTCGCCTTCTCTATGCTTCATATAAAACAGAAATATTAAATTATTTAAATGATTATTCAAAGCCTGCGGCATTTTGTGGCAGCAACAAACAACATTCAAGAAAAAACAAAATTATAATAAATTGCAAGTAGACAAAAACAGTTTCATTCTCTCTGATACTATTTCCATCAAGCCAAAAAAATGAATTCTCTTTCCAGAACGCCTCCTCATTAGGAGTATTTAATGTGTTGATAATAAAAAAATTGTATTGCCTACTTAGAGGGGCCTTAGTAATAATTTTTTCTGCTTATTTTTCTCATTTGTTCTAATTTTCTTTTACTAAATATCCTATTTTCATTCTTCTACTTTATTTTTACTTACTTACTTACTTACTTGCTTGCCCACTTATGCAATCAATAATAATTTCAATATATTTTTGGTTGGTTTCTCAATGTTGACTTATAACAATAAATCAGTTTTGTGGCATAAACGTTTTTATTTGTTTAACGAGATTTTATTGAAATCATCAACTGCATCTGTATGTATGAGAATTAAATAAAGCTATGTATATATGTGTGTCTGTGTATGTGTGTATTTGAGTATGTACATTCACGAGTATATGTGAGTAGTATCTGTGTGTTTGCGGTATGTATATTGTGGCTTTTGTCTATTGTAACTTCAAAACAACAGCAGCAGCAACAAAAAAAAGAACGACAATAAACGTTGCTTTGGGAACAACGCAACAGAAAACGTCGAAGGATTTTTTTACAAATACAATAAGCTACTCCCTTATTTTACTCTTTAGCTCTCTCTCTCTTCATTTACTTTCTTTCACTCTGAACGAATGTGTATTTTGAAATATTCACATAAAATACACACAGGAAAATTTGTACAGATACTTTTGATTTTATTTTTGTTTTATAACTAACATTTGTGTATTGTTTCTGTTTTTTGTGTTTATTCATTTCTTTTTCGCTTATTTTACTATTATTTTACTTTACTCTCCCACTCGTTGCCGGTTTTGCCATTGCCATTGCTTTGTGGCATCGTTGTCCTTCCTGTAAAGTCAAATGTAAAAAGAAAAATACAAAAATCGAAAAAAAAAATTGTATATAATAATTTTTATATGTCGAAGTAAAATTCATGGGATGTAGTAATAAAATTCTATAGTTTATAGGAAAAAGATCTCTATGAATCTACATAACATTTCTCTGTTTGTATTTATTATTTATTTCTGTGAAATAAGAATAGTTCCATGACACCTTGAGATTGTTGCACAAATTGCTTACAACATAGAACTTCTTTGTTATTCAGTGATGCTTTCTTATTCAATTAGTGAGTTGCAAGAAATGATATTTTTATAAAAAAACAACAAAATAGAAGTTCGAATCAAGATATTAAACATTATACTATTGCAAATGGTCTCATTAATATACTTGAATAAGCTCTAATACTTGAACACAGTTCCATATTTGCAATAGAGACATATACGCGTATCACAAAGAATGTGAACTAAATGACCTGTAAGTGTATCCTCCGTTCAAGAAGAACCCATGTGCTTAAGGCAACATTTTGTTTGCCTTTGGCCTTCAATTTAATTAAAATACCGTATAGTTTGGAATTTCTTCAATGTCCCTTGCATATAGTTTCAGTGGAGTTTAATCAATTAAAATATTCAAAAATCGATTTCTAGGACAATTCAAAGAATCAAATATTCATTGTTTAAGGGAATCCTTTGCATATAAAATGATATGTGAATTAGTATTTTTAAGCAAATTCGAGGAAGTCAATTTTGAGTTTATTGGTTTTCAATGAAAAATTTAAACAAGAGATCAGATAATTTTGTTAGTTTCAAGAACTTATTACTCGGAAAAAGTTGAATTAGAAAATTGTTTACCTTGAACATTTTGTATGTTTTAAGGCAAAACCATGACTAAATTTTTCTCACATGAAATATTCATCTTTCTTACCACAAATAGGACACAACATCTTCTTGCAATTATGCAATTATCTTTTTTTGGGCAACTCGAATGCCATAGACTTGACCAGTAACATTTTCATCATTCCAACTCATATGGACACGTACAAGCCATTGGTCATTTTGGAAAATTTTCAACACGAATTACATTACATAGAAAAGCTTGCATAAACTGTATGTTGCTGTCACTGAACATAGTCAGGATGCACTTAAGTAGGATAAAATAAAATAGTTTTGCAACAAGAACGTGCAACATTTAAACGATTCTTCAGTTTCCAAGTTTCCCTTTAGCTCCCTTGATGTTCTTTATAATCAATAGTGGTACTAATGTTGGTGCATGGTATAGTAAATGTTGACATTTGTAAAAGTGGACCCCCCATTCATGGAATGTGTGAGTATTTGGTTTGGTTTAATTTCTGTGTGTGGATGTGTATATGCTGTGGTCAATCAAACATAAAAGTGTTGCAACACTCATCTATGTACTAGTATCCTTGCTTAGTATTCATAGAATCTCTCGTTACTGGTTTGTTTTTGGTCTTGTTGTGTTAGTTGTGGTTAATGTTGACTTTTTTATTTAAAAGAAAATTTCTTTGATGATCATCGATATAAAAAAAAATTAAGTAAAGGAAATATTTGTTGGTTTTGTTTGTTTACAAGTTTAATTTTATATAAATTAAAATTATTTGCCAAAGACTGAAAACTTTCCATTTAATGCGAAACGATTGTACATTTCCCACATAACTTTAATGAAATGAAAAATGTTATCCAAAATCAACAGATATAACAAGTCTGGATGTATACGCAATAATAATGTATCATTAATATGGGTACAAAAAATAGTGTATATTTGATCTCAGTAAAGATTAGATACACTTCACTTATTCAATATCTTATTTTAGTATAGATAGATATTTGAAAAATTTGGCCTAGTTCTCCATTGCATGAGAGAGATCATTATATGGTCAGTATACCTGCCAAAATACGGTACGAATCTATATTTTATGTGTCTGAAGAATCTTATAGATTATCACAACATGGATAACATACTAACATAAATTGCAGTCTTAATTTCTAAAAAAAAAAATCATTGAAATTCTGTTACCATTTCAGGACGCAGTGATCAGTTGACTATTTCATGCTTTTTCCTCATCTAATGTAATTTTTTCAATGTTGTAGTTGAATCACCAAGTCTGTGGCTAAAATTCTGTATAAAGAAACGAACACAAATAAAATTTCATTAAAATAAAATAAAAAACGTTCTTAAACGATTTATGTTACAAATATCATTCTAAAATGATAATACCTCACTCTTGCGTAGTGGAAAGTTTATCAAATATGTTCATATGATATGCAACTCTTCATCTTTTTTCTTCATCTGCTTGAAAGCCGGTTTTCTGTGGCACTCATTGCTACGATTATTGTGGTTGCTGCTGCTGCTTCAGATACTCTGTGGCATGCTGCAATGTGCTGTGTAAACTGAAATTGTATTAAGACAGCGATGACGAGCATCTAGTAATCGATTGCATCGAAAAAGACTTCGTCTTCTGCTCACTTTCTGCCACCTCTATTGCAGGTTTAGACCGAGTAAGTGAGTAAACGTGGTTTGCATTGCAGCATTACCAAGCATTTCCACTTGCACTTTCGCATATGCAACATAACTTTGAGTCAAGGCAAGCGTGCTTTTGTTTTTGTTTATTTGCTTGTTGTTATAACAACTTATATCGTTGTTATTGTTGTTGGAAGTATCTCAAGAAGTTCCACATACATTTATCTGTATATCTGAAGCCAATGACCAACTTCAAAATGCGCTCTTTATATTAGTTGTTGCTTTGGCAAATCATTTTGTATACTTGAAACTCGTTTCACCTTTAATGGTCAATTTGATTTGCTGCAACTTGTTGTGGCAACAATAACATATTTGTGTGTATGTTTGAGAGTCTGAGTGTGTGTATAGCAAATATGTTTCTGATTAGTGTCGTTTTCCTTATGTGCACTGCATGCATCAACATCATTATCATCGTCTTCTTTGATGTGCAATAATTTATTGACTGCATACAAATTTTGCGAAAGTAAAAATTTTATTTTTATGAAAAATTGAAAGAAATAAAAAGAAACAGGAAAAACATTAACTTTGATTTCATCAAAACTTATATACCTAGCATCATAAGTTATTTATTTTAATATATTTGATCATAGATACTTCAAAAGTTGTGAGATTAGCAAACATTTTGTAGTATTTATTGTATGGTATGGTAACCAGGTTTAGTGGTTAAATTACTGCAGATAGTTTAATAAATAAAAAAGACCACCATTTAAAAATTACATATTTATTTAATATTTTAAAAATCATTAGGTATATTTGCAAAGCAATACGTAGGTAACCTATGCCCATTTGATAGCCCTTGCAATACCACGGGTAAAAATAATAGTTGGAGAATTTCTAAGCTTGACCTACTCATAGATGATTCCAATAGATCCATACGTCAATAAAATAAGTAGTAATTTCTTTTCAAATCCTTAAAAACTATTTCTATTTCTTTCATCCTTATTATCCAAGCTATATTTTAATAACCTCAAACTTCCTGCTATTATATAATTAAAACTGTATTCAATAGATATTCACAAGTATTGTGGTATATCAGATCAATGCCGCCATTCACGTACAAATAATAAAAGCACCAGCAAACAAATTCTACTTTATTCTTATTAAATCAATATAATTGACCATGATTTCATTTTTAAAGTTTTTCTCATTTTAGTGTGTTCATTCCATCATTTATTCATTCATTCAATCATTTATTCGTTCGTTTGTTTGGGTATTTTAAACATTTTTCAATTTATGCTTTGTGGTCTGTTTAACCAAGGCAAATTATATTCAACTGAAATTCGTTGGCGTGCGCTTTTAATGAACTCAAAAAGTTGTTTCATCTTTTATTATTTTTCTTCTATTTTTCTTTTTGCTCTTGTATTGTACTAGTGTTATTTTGGCTTGAATGCATTTAAGTGCGCTTTATTTGGTTGGGTTCGATTGATGAAATTTTCTGTTATTGTTAAACTTAGTTCGTTTTTGTTGTTGTCATTCTTGGGCATAACTGCTGCTAATTAGCTGCTTATATGTACATGGTTAATGAGCTAAGCTTACTTTAATTAGTCTTGAATAGATTTGTATTATTATTTGGAATTTTTCTGTTTTTCTGTTGACAGAGCACAACAATCATCATCATCATCAACATCATTATCATCATAATTATTATTATGGAGAAGTTTTCTTTTTGAATAATAATTTCTCATTTAACATCCTTGTTTAGTTTCCGTTCCCCTTCTTATATTGGCTTAATGATCATTTGAGGCTAATTGAAAATCAATATAAATCAAAGCAAAGTCTTCAGTTACAGTATGGCAAATATATCCGTAATGAAATTCGCAAAAAAAAAAAGACTCAACATGGAGAAGTGTTCTTGTTGAAATGAAGGAAGAAACTTTCTCTTTTCATAGTTAATTCCTTTTTAAGACATGTGCTTAGTGCTTGTTTGTTAGTAAGTTTATTCCTTCTTTGCAATGTTTGTCATTTTGCCAAATTGAAACATAATAATAATCATATTACGCATGAGGGTTAGTTTAGTTTTCATGGAAATGTGTTGCTTGGGCTGCTTTTATGAAAATATTATACCAAGCATCTATAGACATAAGCAAAACAAAGGTCACATTTATCGTATTCGTTCGTATTGTCCAAAGTGAATCTGAATCTGAATTCAGTAAAGGAAATACTATTGGAATGGTATAAAGCGCGCTTAATTTTGTGCATTTATTATTATGAAAATATCATTTTTTGTTGTCGGCGGCAACATAACAAAAGAAACTTGGATAAAGTTTTCATTTAAACGGCAAACACACAAACACCGCTATACTAACAAAGACATACAAAATAACAATGAAAGGCACATCAACATAGACCAAAATGACGGTTACAACAAAAAAGAAAACAAGAAAAGGATACAAGTCAAGCGTAACACAAAGGCAAAGGCTCACTCTTAGTTAGTTTGCTATGGTCATAGTCATAGTTATGGTCCTTATCCTTATTCTTATATTTCTTGTTATGGTCTGCTGAATTTCATTTTCTTTCTTTAGCATTTAGCATATTCATAAAGCAAACTAAAGTGAATTGTTTTTGTTAGAGTAGAGTAGTTTTGTTATTGATGTTATTGTTGTTACTTATAAGAACCAAGTACCTTTAAAATTTATATAAAAGTGGCCGGTGGCTTTAATTCACTTAAACTTCTCCTCTTGACAATTTGATTTATGCAATAAGGAAGTCATCTCTAGTTTTTTGTTAATTAAAGATACAATTTGTATGAAGTGGAATATGCTCACAAAGAGTAAAATATTTATTTAAATTCATTTTTAATTAAGGCAGCCTTAGAGAAGATTAGGCCGCTGACTCAAAGGGAAGTTGGCTTCCAAATGGCAATACATTTGGGCATAAATAATGCGTTATAGCTATGCAGTCGAGTAGAGTAGGGTACTCTAAGTGAAATTGTGAATGAAAAACAACGAGGCTGAGAAATGGAACAGAAGAGTCTGAGTTTGGTGGTGATAGAGGTAAAATGTGACGCTAAAGGATTTCAGCAGCACTTTGCAGTTAACTGTTTTAATCACGCTAAAAGCTGCGACAACAACAACTAAAAATATCTACAACGGCAAAAATGAATTGAGAAAAAAAACTCGCTCATCTCAACTCGAATGCTAGTATAACAATCCGACAACAACTCAACAGAACTCGACTTAGGCCAGACACAAGTTGAGTAAAGAAATGGCGGCGAAATACAAATAAAAACCCAAGACTCAAGTGGCATATCCTTTGGCTTTGCCCAATGTAACAAAATACACTCAGATCCATACACATAGTGATACATATATGTACATATAACAAACGTTACAGGAAGACAGAAAGCAGCTTGCAGCAGAAATAATATAAAGCGCATATGTTTGGTTGTAAGTAGTATCGTTGTATCTATGACTTCGTATGAGCATTTTTTTTGGTGTTTGTTTATTTGTATTCTTTCCTTTGTTTCTGTTGTTTTACACAGTTTTCTAAGCTTGCATTACTTCTTGCTTTTATACCTTTGATTTTCGTGTTTTTTACATGCTTTTGCTTTTACTTTAAAAAGAACATTTTCCTTTTTCATCTTCTTCAAGAGATGACTTCAAGCTAAATAAAGTGTTAATGCACTTTTAAGTGTTGTAATTTTATAAGAAATGAGATCATGAGTATATAAGTATCTAAGAAGAAACTTGCAATAAGCAAAATGCGAAGAATTAAGAAGCGCAGTGCAACAAGCTGACGATAACTGGAGGCAGGAGAAATACTCATACTATAGAATCCCTTACCAAAGATTCCTAGATAAATGAAATTCTAAACTTCAAAGATTTTCCAATACACTGAAAAAGGGATATCCGTAGAAAGAAGCAAACTCTATAGAAAACTATTGTAACCAAAAGAATTCTATTGAAATTTTGTAATAAAATGGATATTCTTAGACTCAGATTTCTTTAAATGAAAACATACTCAATTGTTTGTTGATTAAAGTATTTTTCCAGAGAAAAATATTCTTTATATAAAATTTTAATAAACAACAAGAAATTAATAAAAATGACCACAAAGTAATGAATGAATAAATATTAAATTCAACAAATAAGTAAGTAATGAATATGTAAATTGAGTAAATGAATACATCAATGATGAAAACTTCAGCAAAGTCATAAATGAAAGGACAAATAATTCAAGTAAACAATAAATAAATTCATATAGTGCAAGACAAGTTTGCATTTATTATATTTGCAAATATCAATCAAGTTATGGTTAGTCATATGTGGTTTCAAATAAAAGACTAAAAAGACAATTTGATAAATAGAAATTAAAGTGTAAATGTTCACATGTGTTTCTTATTATTGTTATTCACTTAATGAACAGTAATATAAATAAATAGTTCAATGTTGTTAAATATTGAAAGAAAGAAAATGAATATTCAACAAGCGCACATTGACGCGCATTAAAACTCCTCAAATAATGTTTAATTGAAGTCATCATCACCGTCAACATCATCAACATGGAGCAGATACAATTAGAGAAATGCTTAAATTTCGGTTCATTGTTGCTTAATGTTGTGTTGTATGTAAAAATGAAATTGGTAAACATTTCCAATTTATATATTTAAATGTCAATTATCATTTTTCATCTGTCTTTTATGACAGATTTGCAATATTTACCTTTGACTTTGCTCAATTTAGGTTTATATGGAAAATGTCTACATATTTTTATATTTAAACAGCAAAACTTAATTCAATTCAATTGTTCAATTCAAATAAGATCCAAGGCAAACGTGGTTTCTTTAAAATAGAATGCTGCATATTTCTTGTTTCGACAACAGTCTTCCAGTCTTCTTTAGTAAAAATTCTAAATGTAGAATTAATATTTATTCATATTTATTTTTTCTCTGGATCTCTGTTATCTCTTTCAGTTTGTTACACATAAATATCAAAGTATATTCACACCAAAAAAAGAAGTATACGAAAATCAAAGTAGAAAGAAATTAACAAGCAAATGAACAACAAATAATTGTAAAAATGATGGATATAGAAGAAGCTTGAAGAGAAAAGTAGTAGATTGTGGACGCCGTGTAGGTTGTCTTACACGCTTTACAGTTCGTTTCGAGCGACATACTACTACGAGATATCATTATTTATCATCATCAACACCTGTAAGACAGGTTAACAGGCTAACATTAAATTAAAAGATACAAAATAATATGATATGGAGAGAAGAGGCCTTGGGGAGAAGAAGTGTAATTAGTATTAGTGTAAGAAAAGATAGTAAAAGAAAAGAAAGTGATAAAGCCATGGGCAAATCACCTTTAGTTGGACATTCACAGTAGTCGCAACAGAGCAGTTATAGTATGTAGTCACCGCCATCATTACCATTGAGTATCTTTGAGTCAGTGCAAATGCAATTACATACTATGGCAAATGTAAATATGCAAAAGGCGTAAGGTAATTTATTTGTATACATATAAACAAATAAATATACATATTTAAATGTAATTTTCTTTCATTCAAAAGATTCAAAAGCAGAAAAAATATGGTTGCAGGTCAAAAACTCAATATTTGACTTTCGCTACTTTTAACACTTTGTTAAGATAATTGCAAAGGCATCATCATATGTATAAAAGTATATGTACAATATATAGAAACTATTAGTTAATGCACCCCATGATATTTGCATAAAGTTGTATGAATAAAAAGTCAGTAAACAAACAAATGAATGAATAAATGATTGTATGAATGAATGCATGGAATGACTTTGCTGTTTTTTTTTTTTGAATGATTTGTATGAAGTCAGTCAATGATTAAATGACGAGCAAAATTTCTTGATTAAATGACTTGTCGATTGTTGAAATTTTTTCTTTTTTTTTTCTGAAAATTAGCAATTTTATTTTATTTTTCTTCCTATCATTTTTCCTTTTTCTATTGGAATTAGGCTCACGTACGCGTTGTTTAAAAATAAACATATAATTATTGTGAAAGGATTTTCGTTTTCATCAATTTTAAGGTTTTTTTGTTTTTTTTTTTTGGAAAACTGCGGAACACATGTCACTCAAATGAAAGTAGGAAGTGTAGAAAATTTTAATTTAGGCAAAAAATTCAACAGGCTTTTCATTTTACAGGTCCTTCTCCTCGTTCCCTTTCCTTCCTTTGCTTTGTCTTTTCTTTTCTGTCATAACTTGTCTTGATGTCGTCTACATTAAGTTAAGTTAATTGCTTTCAGTTATGCGCATTGAGGCCGCAATTTTTCAATGAATGCGTCAACACGTGTTATGCTGTGGCAATTTATAAAGACAACTAATGCTTTAAACACTCATACAATTTCACTTTAATGACATCACAACAGCATCACACAGATGTATCAACTAAGTACAAGAGCAAAATGAAAGCAATCACTTTTATTCATAATGTAATTAAAAAAGTTTGTTGTTCACTCTTATTTATTCATAAGAAGAAATTTATTCAAAAACATTTTACATCTACTTAAAGTACTTTTCTTTTTCAGAAGATTCTCTTTTTCTGTTTCTGTTTTTTTTGTTTTTGATCAGCATTTTCCCCTTTTTTAATAACTTGTTGATTAGATTGACAGCAATTGCGTGAAAATTATAGACTGAAAAGTATCTTTCTACTTAATTCTCAAACTTAACAAAAAAGTTAATGAAGTGATTGTGTAATTAGCAAAAGAAAGATTGAGACAAGATTCAAGGTTGATTGTTGACAATAGAAGTTGAAGGATGAGTGATGGATCCTTTAAATTGTAGATATGAGTACAACAAAATAATAATCATTTAATCTTCACTTAAAATGATTTCGTGATAATTTCTACTTAATTTCATCCTTTTGTTCGAAAAACAAATTGGAAATGCTATTTTGTTTATGCATGAATAAGAATCAAAAGTCCTGTTCCACTGAAGCTTTTATACACTGCTTACTGTAGCTGAAGATTTGAATAATTTCATCACACTGAAATTACAATTTGTGTGCCACCTTCATCAAACTATAGTACAAAAACTCAAGTATTGTTTAGTATGTTATGGGATCTTAACTTTCCAGAATCAAGGCACTCAGATTGATATTACCAGTATTTCAACTCGATATGTTAAAAATTGGGAAAATATATAAGTATATAAGTTTATATTCAGACAGACAGACTATGTCTGTATATATTTCTTGTGGTCACCAATGCGACATCCATTTACTATGTTACAAACTTTATGATAAACTGTAAGTGATATCTTTCACACTACGTGTGAGTGGTATAAAAAATACTTTACTGATAGACAGATAAACAGGTACAAAGTTAAGTCAACATTACTACAGAATTCAATATGTATTTAAATTATTTAAATTGAAATGTCAAAAACAAAAATGAATGTAGCAAAAAAAAAAAAAAAATAGTGACTACCAAGTAACAAATAAATACAAATACCATAAAAATAAATAAACATAGCGAATATTTGGTATTTTCTTTTTTTTTAATGATCTCAAAAATAAATAAATATTCAGATAACATAATTTGTTTAACGAATTCTATGAAATGAAATTGAAAATGTTTCAAATATAGTAAGTTTAGATTATATAGCAAAAGCAACAGCAATTCAAATTTGTTAGTTCAAACATATCATTTTTAGTACTTAAATTTCCTCACCTACGAAATGTCTGCATACTTACAAATAACTAATATTTCTTCAATGAACTCAGTTCATCCATAAGTTTTGAGCAAATAAAATTATCTAAGACAGAATTCGTAGACAGACTCTTAGTGAATTTACTTAGATACTTTGCAGTCCATTGTGATGCCAGGTTTAGTCTGTTCTCAGCATGAGAGTCCTTATCGATAGCCTTGAAGCCATGTTACCATGACATGGGATATAAGACTATATCAATTTAAGAAGCAAACATCAAAAATCAATTATTAGTCTTCAGTTTTTAAGAATCATAAGCTTAAATTCTAAACTATTTACATAATAACAAATTCGTCTACATCCTTCCAAACTTTCCTTCTATTCAATTTCACTACATTGTTTTGTTTTATTATTATCAGCACTTTTCATACTATAAAAATGTACCAATTCCTTGTTATTCAAACAGATTTAAACTGCAAGTGCATTTTCCTAATAATAAATTACCGCAACGAATTTACTAAAACTTTTTTTATGATTTCTTCAACAAATAGTCGTAGTAGTAGCAACAATAAATACTAGTCGAACCAAAGTATCAGACAGTTACGAGTAAGAAGCGAAAAGAATAGAACAGAACAGAAAAAGAAAACTTTTACTCACTGAAATATTTTACAAAAATTTTCTTCACAACAAAAAACAAGAGAAGCGAAGAAAGAAAGAATAAAGTAAATAGACCTACACAAGAATATAAAGAATACATAAAAGAGACAATAGAATATACAAAAATCATTTAAATAAATTCAAAAAGTTTTCTTAAACTAAAAAAACCAAAAAAGAAAACAACCAAAATCCACTAAAACTTTCATTTGTTTGCTGGCTGCCGCCGCCGTTTTCCATAGAAACTCGAGCATCGAGCGCCTTTTCTTCAGTTTGAGTAATAAGTTTGAGCATTGAGAGTTCAGTTTATTCGGATCAGTTGATTGAAGCAAGTTTTGTCTTGTTTTGTTTGGTTGTCTCGCCTTATTTGTATGTCTGATGAAACTAATTGTACTTCCATTTCTTCTTGGTCATCTTACTATACCATTTTTTGGTTCCTTATACGGGAAGCAATCTTTCGGCATTTTAAGCAAAACAATTTCAAGTGCGTTTATCACCGATTTGAATATGAAATCAGCAACAACAATGAGATACATCAACCCAGACGACAGATTAAGATTACCAAGGTGTGGCGGCTTTGAATTGCATGAAATTTGAATCAAATAATATATTGTGGAAGGGAGGAGAGAAACAGAGAAATTTGTCTCATCAAAAGATTTACCTCTTAATCGGAATTGGATGAAAGTATGAAAACGAAATAAGAAATTATGCCAAAATGAATAATAATAATAAAACAATTTGTAAGAAGAGAAGATTTCATGAAATGACAAAAATAACTTAGAAATTAGTTGGGATCAGTTTAGTTGAATTAAGTTGAGTTCAGTTGATGATGTTGGGAGAAGTGAAGGAAAGTAAGAAGGACACAACAAGAAATAAATGAATAAAGAAACATTAAACCCCAAGTGAATTACAAAAGAAAGTAAAGTAGGTCGTTACCACGCTTTTTTCTTTTTCTTATTTTGGTAGCATACCTTATCATACACACCCACTTAAATTGTACTTACTATACATAAAGTAGTAGTCGTAGTATTTCTTTTCTGATATCTGCCCCTAGTATTGGTACAGAACCATCATCAACAACCAGTGTCGATTTATGTGGGTGTCTGCTGACGCTGATTATGCTTTTGCTTGTAATTGAAATTTTTCGTGTTTGCGAAAATTGATTATTTGTAAAAATAAAATAAAAACAGACAAGAAAAAGAAATCTTTTTCTTTTTTTTTATTGATGGGTTATGCTCAAGTTGAATCCATGCATCAACATCAATATTATTCTGGCCGCTTTAGATCAATCTTTTTTGTTTGTTTCCCCCGTTTCCTTATATTTTGGAACAACTTATCTCAATGAGATTTACTGAAAATAAGAATAATTGAAGCTGATAAACGTAGTTAGAACAGAAAACAAAACAAAAACAGATTTGTTTTGAAATGGTGTTGGTGGTGGAGATACAGTGGTGAAGCTGTGAGTGTGGTTTGCTTTGGATCATTTATCTTGTTACGCCCAGTTCTTGTCATTTCTCACAAACATTCCAGTGACATGTTTTACATTTACATTATAGCCAGGAAGTGGATAGAATGGAGTAGAATTGTTGGTTGATTGTTAATTATCATACAACAAAGCAAATATAAAAGAGTAAAATGCTATAAAGACAATGTGGCAAATGACTGAAAATTAATGACCATTTGCAGGATCTGTTGCTTTTGTTCATTAGTAAGACTCTTAGTTTTAGTGTATCTAACCCACCACCCACACTCACTCCACATTCTCTTTCACGAATGCCCCTGTCTCAGCCCCAATACAGAGACCAACAGCAATCAGCGTTTGTTTGTTCGCCTATGAAATTAGATCAGAGCACTAAAAATCATTTTAATTTGTTCTTTAATTCGATGTGTTACCACCTTGTCTTTGTTTCGTATAATTTTGTTGTTAAATGTTGTTTGTAAACCATGTTTTCAAGACAATTGTTCCTGTTGTTGTTTTGTCTGTTTTTGATTGACAAGAAAATGTATGGTTTTGTATTGGATTTTAAGTTGTTCATTGTAAATGAAATGCAATTGAACTTAAAGGAAAACAAAACAAAACATAAACCATTAAATTTAGTTCTATTTAAACTCGGTTAGTGTTCACAAAGGAATGAATTATTTGATATGCATGTAAATCGTATAAGTTATGGTATGAATGTAGCCTTTAGGTACTTCTAAGTATTAAAAAACTTTATCTTGTATACCTTTCCATTAATATGAATTAGTATAGTTGATTTATATATTATAGTAATTCTATTTGGATTTTTTATTGCCTTAAATAAGTATAAGAGTTGTGTAACTTATACTCATCATATTGATAATAGATTTTTTTTTATTAGGATGATGATAATTACATGGATTACAATTAATTTTAATGCTTTAACTAACAGAAAATAGTCATACGAGCGAGCATACAGATAATTTAATCAGATCATTTCGCCTTGTAATCAAGAATACCCATCTTTGTAATGTCTTAATCTTTCCTGCTCTTTGACCCATACTCGTATATGATTGCAAGGTATAAAATTACAAAAGAAACAATTTCATTGATATGAAAAATTTATAAGTATGTATATATATATATATACATATTGTAATTAAAATTACAAAATAATGAATCTGATTTTGTTTGTTTTTTACAATTCAATTCTTTTTATTTGTAATATTCTTCATTAAAGAACTTTTAAAATGAGGTTTTTTTTAATTATATGATGACCTTCAGCTGTTGCTTTACTCTTATCTCATCAGCATCAACCATTAACAATAGCATGGTTCATATGATGGCGCCAACCAAATTTTTCTTTAAGCCAATTGACCAGAGACATACAAAGTATTATTATTATATATGTCAATTGAAGATTTTACGCTGCCTTCGCCATCTTTACCTAACCCCCTTTCCTATCCTATCCTATCCGAGCCATTCCAGCTGGTTCCATACTCGAGTTTACTAGTTCATCTTTATGTACACATATGAAATGCTGTCAAGTGTGCATATTTTAAATATTTAAATTAATTTCATATGACAACTTAATCGGCTTAAAGCGAAATGTGTGAATTTTATAAATGTGTGCGTCTGATTGCTTGTGTGTTCATATGAATATGTATTATGTATATGAAGAACGGAGTATATCCCTTAAGGTATGAGTGGGTGGGGTGTTGGTTGCGTTGGTTGGGTTAACATGGGCTTAAGTACAGATCTTGTTAAATATAATTGCGGTTTTTGTGTGTGTGGATGATAATAAAAAAAAAAAATTATACAATTAAATAAAACAGCAACATCAAAAAAAGTGTATTAAATTAAAATACACTTAATTTCCTCTTTTATTTTATACACTTCATCTCATTCGAGTGAAATTTATTTGCACTTTGGTCTGATATTTGTAACGTCTTGAACAGTCCTCATACTACAGTGTTTTGTTACCATAATAGTTCACCAATGTATCTGTCCACATGTTATATGTTCTTCTAGAGAATTAGTAGCCCATCAATTTGTTGAATTTTTAAGTTGAACAGATAATTCTTATGGAAGACATAGCCATAACCAAATTGTGAGGTGCAAGTTTAGCAACTGAATAACCTTCATTCTTAGGCTTACAGTGTCCGTCCGTCCGTCCGTCTCCTGCTCTATCTCATGAACCGTAATAAGTAGAGAGTTGAAATTTTCACAGAGTGTGTAATTCACTTGTGTGTAGAACTACTATAAATAGAAATACTAAAAATACACATTTTTTTTTTTTTAGTATACTTTTAAGCTGTAATTGTAGTATACTTTTAGGCTGATAAATATACACATAATTTAATATTTTAAGCAAAAAATCTTGTACGATGGTACGGAACCCTCCGTGTGCGAGTCCGACTCACACTTGGCTGATTTTTTATATAGCTTTTACCTAAAATCATGAAGTTCAGGCAAACAGAACCATCAAATTACATAATTTCAATCAAATCACCAAAAGGTCTACCATTATTTTTTTAAAGTTACAACCACCAAATCTCTGTTAAAGTTGATAGGCGTATCATCTAAAGTCGATCAAACTACGAAAAGTTTGGCCAGAAAGGGTTATATTATTACATGTAAGTATTATAAGAACACATGATTTTGCATAAATGTAGATAACTTTTTAAAACAATTGATTTTGATTATAGGAGGTTATGACAAAAAACAAAAACAATAATAATGTATACGAAGTGTAAGCTTTATTAAGATCCAACTTAACATTTTTCCTTGTTTGCATTTATTTTATTTTGTTTTATTTATTTACTTGCCTTACAACAAAAAATCACGTACGCTGTTAAGTGTACACATATCTTCAAAGGCTCTTCATTGAAGACCTTTTTGCGTGCGTGTAAATATATTTATTTATTTGTATTTATTGAGAGCTCCTGGGTATGTTAGGTTGGACTGGAATGGTGTGGTGTGATATAGGGGGGTTTATGTTCGCAACCAACGAAATAAATAAAGTATCTTGTCAAATTAAATGGTGTTTAAGTTGTAAATTGTGCTTTAAGTAGACTTCTTTTTCCAGTTTTATTTTTTCCTGTTGTTCATAAATTAATTAATTAATTAATTAATTAGATATTGGTTTTTATGTGTTTTTGGTTAAGATTCAGTAAGTTGAGCTTAAAGCTATTTTAGGTATGTAAATGATTAAGTGAAAAAAAAAATGAAAAATATTAGTCGAAGACACGCAACATTGTTAAAGTGTTGCGTTAATAAAGATTGAGACAATTTATTGGCCCATGATGGTTGAAGAAATATAAATTTATCGAAGATATGTTATTTTTATTGAATATATTTCAATTCATATATTAAGTTTGTTCTTTGTGTATCACAACATGACGAGATACATCGACCTAGTGCTGTCTCATCAATAGACACCAAATTTTCTTGATTTTGCTCTTTATCTAAAAATCAAGGGCAAAAATAACTTTACAATTTTACTCCAATTAAATTATACGATCTTGACATAGTTATTTATTTTTCTTTGACATCTTCTACATCAAAAATATTTACGTAGGTTCTTCCTGAACAATTTCAGACAAGTTAACCTCATCTATCGAACCGAACAAACTACACAATCAAAGTTTACAAAAAAAAAATGGTTTATGTAGTAATCTTGTAACGTAAAATTCATTTAATAAAAAACAAAAACAATTTCATATAACAAGTTTAAATTTTGTTAAAAGCATTCAAATAAAAGAAAAGAACAAGCAACAACAAAAAGATACTTAAAATACTCAAATACACTGCGACAAAATACTTACAATTGCAACCCACACAAAATTTCAGACTCTAAATCGCATCTAAAGAGAGTTGTACGTATACTACTCACTCACTCGTACAATAGTGTAGATGAAGGGAAACACGTACACATCTCTCATTATTAACACATTTGACAAGATTTTTTCTTTTGTTTTTGTTAAATAGGAAAATAACATTGACAGCTAAGAACAACTCTGTACAAAGCAAACTTGAGTGAACTGAAAACACAACAAAAAGAAAAACAAATAGACCATCAAACAAGTATCAAAGTTTAAATGGAAATTGAACATTTTCAGGCCAAAAACGAGTGTGACGTGAAAAAATAAACCCAAGATAAAGTGGTTAAAAAAAGTTCAATAAATCGGGTAATAAAAATCAAATTTAAATAACAATAACAACAACACTTACACTTACAAGAATCATACCAACAACTTATTATTAGAGAGAGAAGTGGCAAGTATCTAAATATGGTTAAATTGTTTAGTTGTTTATGGTCAACTTGTGTAACAGAATATCTAAAAGGTTAAAAGAAAAAAAAAATCTCATTATTTTCAACAATTTAAGAGACATATGAATTACTAAATACTAGAGTTGGAGTTTGTAGAGATTAGTGCAGGGATAAATGAAGTTAAATACCATGAAATCCATGGACAATTAGATAGGGCTCAACATTGAGACGGGACAAGAGAATAAATACTACAGATAAAATAGAGATAGGAAGTAGAGATGGGATTTAAAATGGACGTATAGAGATGGACTTAGAAATGGAACTAGATATAGATGTGAACATGCGATTAGAAATGGAGCTTGTTTATTTGTCAGAATGAAATTTATAATAAGAAAACAAACGGCTATTGATGTTAATACAAAATATATGAACTTTAAATTTTGCTCTCTTGTGGTTAGAAAATCACAATTCTTGTTGTCTGCATATGACGACGACCATCCATTCATCCATGCGAGATTCTTTTGTGTGTGTTATGTGTTATGCGCCGCATATGATTGAAATAACAGTCAGTCAGTGTAGGCGTTAAATGAATTTCGAATTTTAGCAAAAATTTTGTGTTGGCTGAAGATATGATATTTAAATATTTTATCACGTTTCCATGTATCCATGATGAATGAATGAAATCCAAATCAAATGTGTGGACAATGTGTTGGTCCAAAGTAATGAAAGTCAACTGAATGAAAACATTTGAAATGAAATAAAATTTTAACAAAAATATGGCAAAATAAAGCAACAATAAAATGAAAATACAATTTTCCAATTTAAGCCATTTGCAAAGGCAAAAAAAGAAAAATAGAAACCTTTTGTTAAATGTAACTGAAATTATTTTCAATTTTTTATTTTCTATTTTAGCTACAATTTTTGTTAACAAACATAGCCAAGTAGTGATGGCAGTCGAGTCGAGTCGAGTCAAGTTAAGTCAGGCAGGACGAATAGAAAACCAACTAACGAACAAACGTCAAATGAAACCAACTAGAAAAACTTGAAAAACAAAAACAAAAAAACAAAGAATAACGAAGAAAAAGAAAGCAAAAACAAAAACAAAAAAACATTGCATTAGGGTCTTGTTGTTATGACCCACTCTGCACCTCTCTTGGTTGGTCCCTATCATTAGTGGTCTTGCCCTCTTTTTGCTATTATTTGTTGTGTGTGTATGCTGCTGCTCAATCATAAATTGGAAAAATAGTACATAAGTGAGGTGGTATGGTCTGCCTGACTCACTTACTGACTGAGTGACTGAAGGACAGACTTGACAAACTGCAGGATAAGTTACATAAAAAGGGCGCAGCTTTTGAACAAAAGAGAGAAAATGAAAGAAACATTAAAAGTGCCTTTTGATAATGAACATGGAGATGGAGCTTCGCTTGGCTCAAATGGCATTGCATAAACCGCAGTCACTCTAGGATTCGTTGAGTCGATTTAAAGTGTACCAGTTTACAATGCAGACCATATTGAAATATTGACTGAAAATCATTTGACAAGAAGAACTACATATACAACTACAACACAGAGTAGTAGAGTATGTACAATAGTATGTGGGTAGACATACAAAAGTAACTACATAAGCGAATATTGTCCTACTGGAATTTTTTTCTGTCTCTTTTTTTTTTTTTTTTTTTGATTTGATTGCAATTTTGTATGAATACATGAGAGAAAGCAAAATAAGGCAAAAATATAACTGATTTGGTTCAATGAGGTGCTTGACTATGGAAAAAGAGAAACCAATTTGGCAACAGTACAAAAGTGATAGATACAACAATTATTGGGCGTCATCGCCACATAGACAGTTGGACAAATGAGACGACTACTGTCAAATTTTGACATATGAGACGCGCACGCTATTCTACCGCTAACGAGTATCAAACATTTGACAAGGTGACACAGTACACCCACAGATACTCACACACACGCACACACACACACACACACACACACAGATGTTCAAAGTTGTATGAAGCAAAGCCAAAAAACCTACTGTAGTTTTGCTTGTTGACAATCATATTCATTTAGTTCCTTTTAATGTCTTCGTTGGCATTTTTTTGTCATTGTAACTATTTAAATGATACGCCTGATTCGCCTCGCCTCCCTCCCTGATCTTAGAATGCTTTTCTATGCCACTTTTGTCGTAGTCCTTCATGCGATTTCATTCAATAAAGCCAGCAAAGAAAAAATCAGCAAAAATCAAGTAAAATATTTTCATAAATGAAATTTTCTTTCTGTATTTTTGTTGTATGAAGTGGAGACATATGGAATTTTTGTAATTTTTATTTCTCTTCAATCGGAAATTGCTATCCGAAATTTGTCTACCTTCCACACTAGGATGAAAAACTTTCGTTTTAGATTTGTAACCGAGCGTCGGAGACCCTATTAAGTGTATATAAATCTGATATGATCAGTGTGTCTAAGATAATGTATTTCCTGTCGGTACATTCACATTTTATTGTCTTACAGAGCTGGTTTTTCAAAATCAGAGCTCTCGGATTTCTGGAAGAGATAACCCATTACAAAATTTACTTTGTTTTCAGATTTTTGTTTCTTAAGCGAAGAAGGGAAGGGAACATTTTTAAAATTGGTGAAAGGTATGAAAGGTCGGTTGCACACATACACATACATAAGACTTGGAAAACTTTTGTATTCCGTTTAATTGGTCAGTGCTCTGCCAACTAAGAATTCCGCTGAATTGCTGAAAAGCTTCACTTTGGTATGAATTATGGATTAAGAAAATTCTCTACCAGTTCCATCTATTTTTTGTAATATTACCTTAGCAGCTAAAAATTGCTTGACCATATATTTGAAAGATTTATTTTTTGGTTTATTATTTATCTCTGAACAAGATTTCATTTTATGACAAAATCAACTTAAACCACTTTTTTACGCATAAATATTAATTTCTATTTTGCGGACACCCACTCAAATTGAAGTCGTTGCCACTGAAAATGTTATTTTGTATGTTGTCCAATTCGTGATGGAGAGGCAAATATTTGTTAAAAAAGAATACAAAATCTAGGTATATAAAAATGATCATAAATGCTTTTAAAATATTATTTCCGCTTGCCGTATTCGATTCAAATCTATGCGTATATAAAGTATTTTTCCTCATGACCAGCAACAGTAGAAAGAGGATGATAAAGAAAGATAGAGAAAGAGTGGAAAGAAGTGTGGTATTTTAAAGAATGTAGAATCATATTTGCTGTATTAGTTGGTATATAAGAAGATTTTGAGTTTAAGGTGAAAGTTTTTTTTTTGCTATATGATGTGAAATAGAGATTAGATTAAAAAAATTAAACAGTGTAAGAAATATCATGGGTCAATCATAACATTAAAAGATCAGTATAATTTGTCAATATCTTAAGACTGAGTTTTAGGACTCTACTTACTACGGAAGGATTATTATAATTACAACAACTACCAACTTCAAATGATGACTAAGATTAATAAAACTGACTAGTTAGAAATCTAAGCTGAGCATAGCATGTGTTTCATGTATTTATGAAAATTGTGGTTCCTCTCTAATTTTTATATTTGTCTTTCATTTTCCATACTACGAGTATATTTCCTTTTTAAAACTCATTTATTTACAATACATTTTTATTTTTTTTTTTTAATTTTAACGAAATAGGAAATTTCAATATTCTTTATTTATTGTATGATTTAACTTAAAGTTCTTTGCATATTTAGATATTTAGTAGATTAGTTTACCATCACAAAGCTTCAGATTCAACTCTTCTTTCTTTAATAGTCTTAATACTTTCTCAATCAATCAAAATTTTCCCTTTGTGTGTCTTCATTGATTTGTGTTTTGAAATTTCTCGAACTCATTTTACGCAATTTAAAAGGAAAGAAATCATAAAAGTTTACTTTAAGGTTTACCTAGTTCCTCATCCATTATGCCTAAATGTCATTCCACAATACCAACTAACTGTCATCTCGGGGCGGTTGTTATAAGTATATTATATTCACCTGCCAACAATTTTTACAAAGTTTCATTTAGTTGCTCGTAGCAATTTTTTCCAAACTTAATTTTTTTTTCTAGAATTACTAAAAATACTTAAGTTGTTTCATTAAAAGCATAGTTTAAGCTCTTAATGGCAGTTTGTTATTGTTTTTTATAATAAATATTAAAATATTTTGGTAAAAGTACACTGGTTTATTTGTTTTTTAAATCGATATTTCATCATCTGTTGTTTGATGATGATTAACATAAACCCATGAAAAAATTGTATATCAAAGAGTTTAAATTCTTTTTCCTACGTTTCCACGTTAAAGTTCAATAAAACCCTTAACATAATCATAAATGTCACAATGCCTGCTGCTCCTGTGCTAACGGAATGAAAAAGGAAAAAATAAAGTATAATAAAATAAATAAAATAAAATTATAAGAAAATAATAATAAAAATAAAATGGAACGTAAAATTCGTTCAACTATGGAGGATGACGACGATGATGATGATGACGAGCAAAGGCACATCAAAGAGTTTTTGGTATTATATTTTTTTTTTGTAATTTTTTATTTTGTATTCTTTATTTATTTTTTTTTTTTTTTTTTTATTTACTGTTGCCTTGAATAATAGTGACGAAGGGGAAAACCTCAATTTAAAGTAGTTAAGTTTATAAATAATAAAAGAAAATATGAGATAGTCGAAAACGAAGATGTGGAAGAAACTGTAAGGGAAAATAATAAATACTTTAAGAGAAAATAAACAGTTTGTGGTGTATGTAGTGAGTTCTGGTCGGGTTAATAGGGTAAGATAGGGTATGTTTCTGATATTGGAAAAAATAAACGAAAATTGTGAACACTGAGTTGAGTGAGTGCTTTGGAAGATGAAGTCTTGTGCCCAGCACTGTGGAAATAAATATTGTTGTGCGTATTATACATTAATACTCAAACATACTGACTATTGTATATGTATGTGTGTATTTCTATGCATATGTGTGCATCACACGCTGCGCCTGGCAGCATTGTCGCACCAACATTGTTGTCGCTGCTTGCCACATTAAAAAAAAATACTGTTTGCCTGCCATAAACTTTGTAAAAAAAAATAATAATGCACACAGATACACGCACACTGGGACAGATTCATAGACACATGAAAAGACGATTGTCATAACCTGTAGGGGAGGCAAAGTTTAGGAAAAAATTCTTGCAAAGCGGCGTTAATGCTGTCAACATTGTTGTCCTTGCTGTTGATGTTGCTGTTGCTGTTGCTGTTCCTGCCTTCTGCTCGTATTGTTGTTATTTGTTGTTTGTGCTATTATAGTCAACTCAGTCGTTTTACCTTTTTTTCAAAATGAACGAAGCAGAAATAAAAAATTTACGCTTTGCTTGATATGCCACACTGCTGCATGCATGTGTTATTCTTCATGCCTCCATGTCCCCTCATTCCTCATAATGTTGTCTGTCTGTCTGTCACTCATTTACTCAGTCTATGTAAGTGTATGGGTTTGTATGTATGTGATGTGAATATGAATGTGTAGGTTTTTTAACTTTTGAAATGTCATTGACATTATCAACTTTGGGCTTAGACTTCTTCATGTCAAAAGAAATAAAAAAACATAATCATCATAATTAAATTTCTCTTATTTCTGGAATTAATGAAATTTTATTAAATGAAAGTAAGAAAACAAGAGATAAATCAATCAAATTCTTATAAAAAAAAAACAACACAGAACAATGTTCTTTCAAAGAAGAAATAAAAGAAATAATATGTAAATTAATATAAAACTAGAAAGACTTTTACCTTCGATCATCCGATAATTTGGTACATTTCAGCCCATTTGAAATGTTGCCTTCCTTGGTGTCAAATCAATTCTATGAAGTACAAACTTAAAGCTAATATAAAAGATATAAAAATATATTTTACAATAATAAAAAAAACAAGAAATACTTAATTACACTTTATGAAATATGCCATTGACTTGTGTTCTCTTCAAATTAGCATCGCGGTTTTCTTGTTATCTTCCCCAGATCTCTTCTATATCTCTATCCAATCAACTAAATTACCTGATATGTAGTTTTAAGTCTTTATGTGGGCGAAAATTTAAGCGAACGGCCTAAGACAATAAACGAACGGTCAAAGTCTCTATAAAAATATTTTCCCAAAGAAGTTAGTTACAATAGATGTGCGCCCACATATTTACTCACTCACTCACTCACTAACTCAGTCAGTCTCTCTAACTAATATCAACATCTATTGATTTGTTGGAAAAAAAACTGGTTTCTGCATATTTTTATGCGAGTATTTTTAAAAAAAAAAAATATTTTTCTATTATACTTGGCTTTGCTACATTGATGACTAAGGTCAAGGTCGATTTCGGTCTCTTTGGTTCAATAGTTTTCTTTTCTCTTTTTAAATTTGAGATTTTCTATTTTTCATTTACCAATATTTTAAGTGATTTATTTCATTATAATTTTTTCATTTCTGTATACAAAGAAAATGCATTCATTCATATTTATTATTTGTTTATTGTATGAAAACAAAATTGTATTTCATATTATATTTTATAAAAATATTTCTTATACACTTTTCTTTAATCTTTCAACTAAAATTTAAAAACAAAAATGAAAAAAAAACTTTCTCAATTAACAATTTAGAAACTTTTATGCTGTGTATGTTGTGTTGTTACTTTATATGTCTGAAAATGTGTTTTAAATACAATTTAAAAATAAAATTCTTCTTCAGTAAAAGTCAATGATTTTTGCTAAAATTGAAAAAAGACTAAACATTATTTTTACGTCAAATGTCTGATTGAGTTTATTTGGGTGTAAATCTGTATGTGTCTGTATATCTACAAAAGTGAGTGCAGAATCATGTTTGCCGACAGACAAAAAAAAAGAACTCAATGATATGGTGACAAAGAGATACTTGAACCACATTGAACTCTTGAAAAATGGAATGTATATATGTAAATACATTGAAAAAAATATTAAATTTATTAAAAATATTCTGCTTGAAACTTCCAAATAAAAATCAAATTGAGATTTTCTACAGTGTAACACAAAACTAAATGGGTTACATGAGATACTTGTTTGCTTTACTTCTTCATTTAAACATGTTCACAGACACCGCTAGCAATTGTTCGGAAAAATTAAACTATTAAGGATTATTGACTGTATTCTGTTATCGTTTAAATGATTCTAAGCATTTTGTAAAAACGATTTTGTGGTTCAAAGTAAGGTTTTTGAAAATTTTTGCAACATTTCTAAATTTTTCTTTTTTTAACAATAAATATGAAGTTTTGATTGTAAATTCATTTATATTATTTCGGTGTACGCAACACCTTTGCCTTGATGTAACCTCAGGGAAAATAGTCTGGAGATATTTTTATCACACGTTCTTTGTGGCTACTTGATTCATTCATTTCAAGATATACTTTGTTACCAAACGCTTCAATTTTCTTTTAGTTGAAATCATATTTCTATAACCAATGAATTTTAAACAATTTTAAATCAGGTGACATTTATGAATTGAATAATTTCTCTGTAAACAACATTAAAAAAAAAAGTGGAAAATTGAAGATATTTCAAAAATATAAACACTGTATGTTTGACAGCTGTCGATACCGTAAAATTTAAATTATTCTCTCCATCTTTATCTATCTTTTTCTCCTAGTCTTGAATAAGCTTCTCAAAAAAAAAAATTCAATAAAAAAATAAATAAAAATAATAACAAGTTAAACAATCAGTGAAATGCAAATGAAGCTTTAAACTATGGTAAAAGGGACCGTGTTGAAGCATATTTACTTATCAAAATCATTTTTTTAAATATTTGTTTTATTTTATTTATTATTTTTTCTTTTTTTATTGATTTGTATTATTATACATATTTTGTACTACATCGATTTATATACAAAGCAAGCGTAGTTAGTTATTCAGTCACAGCCACAGACACTGTAGACTACCACGAACAATGAAGCTTGATAACAATAATAATAACAACAATACAATAATAATAAAAACAATCAAAGAAACGAATGAACGCAACGAACAAACAAAAAAAAAAAGTATCAACAATAGTAGAAAAATATTCTGAATGGAAATAAATTATAATATTACGTACACGTCACGTCTACCCAGGGTGGTGTCTACCAAACCACGTTAGTAAAAAAAAAAAAATTGAACCACAAAACACGGGAGCAACGCACGATTGAATCCAATGTTCCACCGCCAGCAATAACAAGAAATAATACAAACTATGCATTGCAATTGATAAAATCGGAATTTATAAAATTTGCATGAAATAGTGAGAGAAAACGAATCACAAAACAAAAAGTATACAAAAAAAATGTGCTGAAAAATGAAATCCAAAATAAACTAAAAATATATGTAAATAACAATATTTAAGCATAAAAAGTAAAAGAATGAACAAATAAATAAATGAATGAATGAATGAATGAATGAGGGAATGATAGCAAATTTAGCATTTACCAACATAAGAAAGAAGGGCAGTAAGGAAGATAATATGAGAGTTTGTTAAAAAGAAAGAGTGCATTTAAGAATGAAGAAAACGGATTACAAAGTAAATTAAGATTTTTTAATTTTTGGAATTTAATATTCGAATATTTATTTAATATCATGAAATGAAAGTAAGAAGGATATATAACAATTTACTTTTCGTTTTTCATAATGGAAAATATTTAATAATTTATTTTCCTTTTTCATTATAGTACTTTACCAACAACAGTTATAACAACAACTATAATAACAACAGCTGCCACCAATAATAATAACAATATTGGTAGTGGGAGTGGCAACCATAATAAACGTCCATCATTGCAACGCCAGGACTACTCCTGTCTCGACTCAAGTGAGGCACAATCGGACGATAGTCATTTAACGCGTGACTCCATTACACGTGAATCCCAAAACGACGAACTATCCTCATCGACACTTGATAAGATCGATGTAAGTACTTTACCATTGCCAGCATTGCCACCGAAGAAGCGTCGGACCCGTTCTCGTGCGAGTCCTTCGAAACATTATCATCAACAACAACAACACCAGCATCATCAGCAACAGCAGCAGCAACAGCATCTTCATCGTCAGCAACGCGATGAAAGTGCCGAAAAATATTCTCATCATCACCATTATCCAAATAAAGATAAGCAACAAAAACTTCAGCAACAACAACAGATTATACAACAACAACAACAGCAGAAGTCTATTAAGGATTCGGGCGGAAAATTAAGTCCACAAAAATCTGATACTCAAAGCGGAGAACTCTCGGCCTTTCAGTTATACGTGGCCAAACGGCGCGAGAGCCTTGAGGCCTCAACACGCAGTTTCAACGAGAAACTGGAGGCTCGTAGAATGCATTATCATATGGGTGGCAGCGGCGGAGGTTCGTCATCTCATACCGGTGCAGGAGGCGGTGGTAGTGGTGGTGGTCACATGCCTACATATCTTTTTGGAGATCATTATGGCATTCGTCATGGTGGCGGTGGTGGTGGAAGAAAATCAGCGTTGCCATCTTCTACATCACCATCAAATAAAGAAGAAATCTATTTAAATAAATCCGGTTGGGTACAGGTGAATACAAAACGTCATGGTAACAATAACGATGAGAATCGGGGTTATCGACATGGCTATGTGCAACAACAGCAACCAAGTCAACAACAGAATGGACCCACGCATATGGACAATGGACAGCGGAATACAATACGTGTCATACAGATCGATAATACCCGGCGTCCCGAGATGATGACAACGCGTCAAGCGCTCTTACAGCATCAACACACAATACCAACAGATAATGTCTATGCCACACCCAAATTTGTGGGCAGCAAAGTTGAAGAACTCATTCAACGAAATGAGGCACGCTTAATGGGTGGCGGCGGCGCATCACGTGATCCCACACTGCGTCCAGGCTATAGAATTCTCGATCCACAATTGGCAAGCATCTTGAATGAGCGTCCGGGATTTCTACCTGTAAAGAGTTTGAATGACTTAGAATCACCACCACCCATTACACCGATATTGTCGCCACCGCCCGCTTTTCAAGATAACAGTGCTAAGGCATCGCGCAGCTTTGAACGTCAACGCAAACCAATGCCTGGACGACAACAGACTCTTCAACAAGAGCATCTACAGCACACACAACCAAGCATAAGTCTGAGCATGCATACGAATGGTGCCCCTGGTAGCAACAAAGGCATGGTCTTCTCACGTAGCTTCGAGTATGATACGCGCCGTCCGACGCCAACAGATTCTTATGTAGAAACGTTTTCGCGTAGTTTCGATGGCAATCTCTCAGAGCGTCCACCACTGCCACCGCTACATGCCAATGTTCATCATGGTGGTTCTAGTAGTGTTGGTCGAATTATGGCACCACGTGATCGTTCACCAAACTTTAGTTCGCTTACAGGCAACTCACCGAATTATCTATCAAAACGCGATGGCGTTAACACGGGCATTGCTGGTGGCAGCAGTGGTTCTCTGCGGAGCCGCGACAATTCACCAAAATATCTACAACCACAAACGACAGCCTATTTGAATACATCCATTAAGGAAGCACCACCTGCTTACAGTAATGCAATACAGGCAGCAAATACTAAATATTCACCACGAGCCCGTCATGAGCGTTCCTTTGAACGCTCTAAAAGTCATAATGTTTTGGGGCGTTCACGCAAGTCACAATTCAATCGTTCAGGCAGCAGTGCTGGACCACCACCATCAACGGCGATGTCACGTTTCCGCAGTTTTGATACGACAATAAGTCAGCGTCTAAATTCATGTGATAGTGGTGCGAGATCGGGTAAGTGAAAGGAAAATTGACTGACTTTGGTCCCTTCGTTATGTTGTGTAATTAATTCTAAAAAATTTTTGCCAGATGCTTCCTCTCTTCCTCAATTTCTTGAGTTTCTCCTTCTTCTAGAACTACTTGTGCTAGCTTTCATGCAGCTAACGAGTTCCAATATATCAATTTACAACGAAATATATCCTTTTCCATGTGCCTCACATTCTCATCAAAATGGTGGAGCTGAAATGAAGCAACAAACCAACGAACGAGCAAAGGAAGTTGAAGTTTGTCACAGTTCATTGAGGGCATTCTAGAGAAACGACAGACAACAATGGGATGCGCATAACCTTCCCTCATGTGTATGTCCCAAGCTTTGTGTTTCTCGCATCGAAGAATGTTGTTTGGAGTTTCATATGTATAAAAAATACATATATATTTGTATGAGCGACTTCTAGCGGCCACCTATACATAAAATACTTCTACTTATACTTCTACATATGTGAGTCTGTCTGCCATTCTGACAATGACAAGCACAAATTGTGCGCACGGATTATAAGCAGATTTTCATAAATTGGCCATTCATGCCAATAAATACATAGACAAAGCCGTTAGCTGCGTCCTTCGTCTGTTATGTCCCAACGACAATCTCTTTAAATAAATTTCTTCAGTTGTTTTTCTCAAATCATTTGAGACTGTCATGTTCAAAAAGGAAAAGAGGAGACTGTTAAGTAGACATGACCAATTGAGATTTGAGACAAAACTATTTGAGCACATAATTTGAGTTGGGATTTGCTTGGTTCAGTTGATTTTGATTTACACATAAGGTTTTTTCAATGTCTTCTTGAAATCCTTAAGAAATACAATCACACATTTGTCCTTAAAATAGCAGTCATCCTGATGAATATTGAAATATATAAGTCTAATTAATTTGTCTCGTCTCTTTATACACAGATCTCTCTAATGATGAACTTGACAATGATGATGATGATGACTGCGGCTCAACGGAATTTCTTAATACCACCAACTATCATCATACATTGACTGCTGCTGCGGTAACGCCTACGACTGCAGTGTCTCCATTTAAAACGCAAAAACAACGTTCATTAACACCGGATCGTAATGAATCGCACAGTTCATCGAGTAGTTTACGTAAGCAACGTTCACTGACGCCGGAATCACGTTCGTTGACACCGGAAGAACGTCGCAAGAAAGGCTCGCAGGCATCATTGATGGGTTCACGTCAGAATTCTAGTTCACGCAGCAATACACTTGAGCGCAAGCATCGCCTTGATGATAAAGCACCATCGAATATCTCACGCAGTTCATCCAGTTCCAGTTATAGTGGTGGTGAGGCAACGCATGATGGAAGTGGCGGTGGTGGAACCCAACATCGTCGATCCTTGGGTCGAAGTGCCAAGCAAGCAGAGGAGCATCGTATAAGAAGATCCAGGTCAGTTGGTTTCACTCCATCGAAAGCAAATAAAAAGATATTAATCTATCAAACATATTTATATTATGTGTGTTTATTTCTTATTCCATACAAAAAGGTCACTTCAGCTTACTGAACGTTCACCAAATCGTGGTCATAAATCTATAGTATGTGTTGGACAAACGCAAGCATCGCATAATGCTGCCACACCCATTTATCAACAGTCGAACATGCGTAGCAATAATGGTGTATCTAATTTTCCACCCACCATACGTACTACAGGCAAACAACAATCGGTTGTTGTACAACCGACCACCAACGGTGGTAGTAGCGGTGGCAACAGGTCAACAGTACGCAACAGTGACATTGATAAAAGTCGCTCTTTTGATTTTGATTACAATAGTTTTAATCGAAATGCTAATATATCCAATCCTGCTGCCAATGCTGGACAATCACGTTCACATAGCGGCAGTGGTGCTGACAGTGGCAGCAATCAGAATGTAAGCATTCTACCTTTGCGATTGGATTTCGATAAAAGTCGTTCGTTTGATGATGATTATCGTACGGAAGTTCTTTCGAATACCAATAACAATACCCTCTCAAGTGGAAGCATGCGTTATCTGCAAGCAACGACTGGTGGAAATAATGCCATCACTACTGGCGATGGGAACCATATGGGTGGGTCAACACGACTGCGTAAATCATCACCAGTTGCCGCGGAACGTAATACACGCTCACCGCAATCATCCGGTTCATCTTCGAATAATTTACATCTACCGCCACGTCAATCGACAAGTCCCCAGAATTATGGCACACGACTATGCGATCATGAATTGACCTATGACATGCTGCGAAAATCGCTAGATCGTTCGCCAATTATGGATTTCCGGCGAGGCGATAGCAGTGACTATGAGCTGCCACCGAGTATGTTACGGAACCGTGAAACAATCAATTCCGGCGGCAACAGCGAACTGAATTTCATGAGCAACGAGACACGTATCTATGAGCATCCGACAACTGTGTTAAAGCCGCAACGTTCGTTGCGTCATACCCAAAGTCCAAGTGAACAGTATGCTGATCGTTTGGAACGTTTACAGAGCGCTGCATCAAGGGATGACATTGCTCTTGAAGTGGGTGTTGGCGGTGATTATATTTATAGGCCGCCCCCACGTGAATCACGTAATGGGGGCGGTAGCAATCGCAGCAGGTATTAGAATGAATTCATGCATGATGGTGTCGGCGGAACTAAATTAATCACAAAATCTGGAAGATGACAGGGCATGGCTTAATCTTAATAGTTTTAATAGCCCTCAGTAGCACACTATCAAAACCAATGACACTTTTCCCTCTCTGTCTTGGCGATTGTTTTCCAAAAACTTAACAATTTAACCAACCAAATCTTAAACTAAATAATAATCCTTCAAATCTAAACAAAAAACGCACCAATTATGTTTACGAAATGTACGCGAGATGCAACAACAATAACAACAACAGCAACAAAGTGAATGCATTGTGTTTGTTGTTTAGTTCGTTTGTATGAAAAAAAGACTGCTTGAAATCCAACTTCACTACACTAACCTTTACTTTTTTCTCCAAATGTGTACTTAACTTAACTAAGTGTAATGATAAACAAAAACAAAGAAAATTAATAAGTAAAACCTAAATACAAGTAGTGCAACTAAGTGTAATTAACTTTTAAAGTCAATAAATATTAACCTTAAAAACAGAATACATAATTAAAAAGTTTATCAATAACAAAGTGTTTAAGTAGTTTGCAAACAAACAAAAAAAAAAAAGAAAGAAAATATTAAAAAAACTAAATAATTAAAAATGAAATATCAACTCAACATGCACACAAAATCTCATCACCATAATCAACATCACCACCACCCCCACAACGACAACACAACAATTAAATTCACCATGAAATGCAACTTGGCCTAATGCAATAATATCATCAACAACAACTATGAAAACACACTGTCATTTCTTTACTGACAATGTGTCAATCAACTGACAATGTAATCGTAAAACGACGAGATCGTGCAAGGAAGCTGAGCACTTAGTGCTTGCGCCAGTATATGAATAAGGGAAGATACTTCCGAAAAAATGCCACAGGCACAAAGCACAAAGAGAAGAGAGCGTGGATGATAGAGAGAGAGAGAGAGAGAGTAAATACTTTAAGTTTATGTGAATTTTGAAACGCTTATTAGAAAATTATGATCTTCAAAAGAGAATGGGATATCAAAACTACTTACTACTTATCAACTAACTAACAAATAACAAAAGGATGATATTGCTTTTTTGGTCCTATTTGATATTTATTTTTATATTTTTCGTTCATTCATTCATTCCTTACTTTACAGTCGAAAAAATGTCATTTTGAATGATAAGTTCATAGATGAAAATTGCAGTTTTTGGCCACGTTGTGGTGCTTGCAGTGCCTCTGAGGATAACAAAAATGGACATAACAATACAATCGATACGAAAAGTACTAACTCGACACCAAATCAAAATCAAATAAGACGTCAAAACTCATTAAAAGATGACCTAAATGACGTAAACTCTCTGCGTGCTTTACGTAGTAGCAGTAGTTCCTTAAGACGTAAACGAAAACCGACAACAACGATGACGACGACTTTGCCAACTACTACAATGGAAAGAAAACAAAAAAATAGTGGTGGCGTCATAGAAAAATGTGAAAATGACATCCTAAAGGCGACAACAAAGCCAACTAATGATCATCATCATCAGAAAAACAAGGAAGATATCTCAAAAGAAGAAGATTGTATTAATGTGAATATCATTAATATGGACATGAGTAAACAAAAAACTAAAAAAATTGATGATAATGTCGCAGCGCCGAAGTCAACAACACAATGGACTTTATTGGCCAGTGGTGGTATATCGACAACACCAACTGGGATAGTAAAGCCTACCACACCATTGAAGTCACGGCCACCTTTAAAACCAAATGCTAAACAATTACTGACAAGGTCATCATCAATGAAGCGCAATGTTGCTGCTGCTACGGCTGCCTCTGCTGCCAAAACAATAAAGCTACCACCATCTCCTTTGTCAACTTCATTAACGAAAATGAGAAGGCATGGCAAGCATGATGATGTTGATGATGATGCGTGCTTGACAGCTGCTGTCAAACCGCGTGTCATACCATTGACAGCCACATCTTTGGTCTTTCTGGGTGATATTGGACATGAGATGCCCATAACGAGGACAAGAGACCCAATAACGACAGCGACAGCAACATGCCAACTTGATACAAATTATCGTAACAACTCGATAAGAGTAGCCAATGATGAATATGATGAAGATAAAGAAGAACGCAAAAGCAGGTAAGATTCAATGAAAATCTATTAGTGTACATTAAGACAAGAGTTGATAATGACATCATCAAGTAAGTGACAGGATGGTGAAGAATAATGACACCTTAAAACAAAACAAACAACTAGTATCTATAACATTCGACATTTGAACAAAAAGAATATCTACTTGTGTACATACGTATATGAAGCTTCCTTCATACAGATAGCATATCTCTATATACTATGTCTTCTCAACTTCCTTTTAAAACCCACAATTTAGTGGAAGAACGATCACCACCAGCAACAACCAGAAGTTCAATGGAAACAAATGGCATCCCCAACGACAACAACAGCAACGACGACAAAACAATGTTGACACCACAACAACAAGAATCACATCAGCATCGGCAGCAACAACTAACAACAACAGCAACATGGTCGACACCAACGGAAAACGGAAACACTGCAACCACCAACAACAGCAAGAGCACCAACAACCACAAAAATATGATTTAGAACATCAAGAAGTAGAACAACGACGCAGCATTTCAATGCCAAATATACCCATCAACAATGGAAAATGGTAAGCCTTCTTTAAAAATATACTACTGGTGAGGGGGAACTTAAAAATTTTCTAGGTGGGCATTTTGGAAAAATTCCCAATTTCTGAAATTTAAAATTTTTAAATTTTACTTTAATCGTCTTAGTCAACAGTCAACAGTCAACAACATTGCCAAGACATATTTGCCCTTTAAGTCATAAAAGAAACAATGATACACATAATTCAACATGCGAAGGCGTGAATCCTTTTTAAGTCATAGAAATGTTGACACAAGTAAAAAGCGAAATACCTAAATAACAACAACACAAGCAGCAGAAGCAACAATA
Organism: Amiota mariae; assembly: GCA_035041805.1. Taxonomy (NCBI): domain Eukaryota; kingdom Metazoa; phylum Arthropoda; class Insecta; order Diptera; family Drosophilidae; genus Amiota; species Amiota mariae. The sequence continues at coordinate 375,582 of JAWNKV010000332.1, read as the reverse complement.
ATAATAAAATACAAATATTGTAGGTTCTAAAAAGGTTCGCTCTGATGTTCGCTCGTTCTCAACTCAAATCTGCAAATGAATATTATTCGAAAATTGTATTAAGTTGTATTTTCCGTTTCGTTTGTTTTCCTTGTTATTTGTCCGCTCTACTCTCCAGCCACCATCCCTTTGTCATCATCATCATCAAATACCAACAATTGCCGCAAGCGCGAATTCTTATTAGACGCATCAAAAAGCGATTTTCCACTTGAGCATGGTACACAAATTGCTTCATGATGGAATGTGAAAGAAAGGGCTGTTGCTGCCTAAGTGAAAGTAAGTAGTGGTATAGGATTAGATAGAGAGAGGTGGTGGTGGTGGTGGTGTTAAAAGTTAAGCAGCATTGAAACCAAGCATAGCTTCTGCTACTATTTAAAACTGTAACAGTCACGCCAACAACTAGAAAGAAAAAGACGAAGGCTGACACAATTTCAACGTCAGCGGCATCCTGTCTACCGTCTGCCTCTTGGGCCGACCGACCTAATGTTACATTAGCACAAAGTCATACTATGCCATGCCATACCAAGTCGCACCATGCCACACCATAGAGCCTTTTCAATGCGAATTAAGTGATTGCCACGTTTACTCTTGCATTATTCTAGTACGGTTGGTTGGTTGGTTGGTTGATGGCGGATGAATTGAGTAGAGATGAATAGGAAGGGATGAGATAAGATGAAGGGACGCTAGATAGCCATTTAAACATTTCTTTGCTAATTTTTATTAGCATTTTGAATTCAATGTTACAGTGAATACTGCATAGCTTTTACCTTGGAATGTTGAACCTTTATTGATCTTGTTTACAATTCAGGCCTCCTATGGTTCGTGCTTGGGGTCTCAAGACCCATACGAATAACAACATAAAATTTCCATAAAGTTACACTTGGATATTTGAGATTATATTTTATAATAATGCCCCCAAACCAAATCTCTTCATCTTAGTAAAAAAGTTTCTTGTGCTCAGCTAAAAATCCAAGTCAAGAGTTCCTTGAAATTTCTTGTGTTTACGTTTGTTATCCCTTGTTAACCCTATAAAAACCAAAGTGTTGACAAGTCAACCAAAGCGTATACCCACTGTTGTTGTTGCCAAAGCAACAGCAAACTTTCCTTCTACCGAGTAGGTACTTTACTTTCTCTTGTCTTTTCGTTTTTTGTAATGCTTTCATTGCAAAAATATTTACTTACTGCTGGCAATGCAATGATAAGCAGACCATTTTTATTATACTCGTACTATGACCGACTCGACTCGACTCGCTTCGAATCGAGTTGAGTTGAGTCGACTCCTGACTTCTCAACTTAGTTTGTCTTTCATTGGTACTTAAAAGTAAAGAAGAAACATTACAGCAGGGTATGAACGGTGATGATGAAGATGGTAATGGTTGATGGTGTGGTTGGTAGATGTGGGTGCTGGTAAAGCGCATCGTCGTCTGGTTCCGTTTTTTATACTTTTGCTTTGCTTTGGTTTGGTTTGGTAAACGCCAAAATAAATATTCGCGTGCTTTTGTAGTCGTCGCTGTGTAAATTGCAAACTGATTACAATGCAGAAAATAGTGTACGAACGAATGAATGAATGTGAGTGCGATTTCCGCCGGAAGTCAGCATCAGTGTTTGCATGCTTTTACATAAATTAACGCAATGATGGTGTCATCCTCATTCTCAGCAATGGTGATGTAAATGGTAACAAAAACTTTGGTGGCAACCTGCTACTGGTATTCATTCATTGTATTTTATAAATAAAAAAAAAAACAAAAAAAACAAATACTTTCCTTAAGCCTTCGTTTGTGTTGTTTTTGTTAAGATTGTTAAGTATGAACGAATATAAGGGTGAGTGTGTGTGTCTTCACACACATATATATACAAATATATGTATTTATAATTATATATACAAATATATGTATTTATATGTATGCAGGTTCATAATGTTGCCTTTTTCACTGTTGACTCCTTCATTTAATGTTTGTTTATTTATTTATTTTGTATACATATTCTTCTTTTTTTTACTTTGATTAAATTTTATCATATTTTACGTTCCTTTTTATATGTATTTGTACACACAACTTGGCAACTCTGCTTGCAAATGATGTCGTGAAAATAGTTTTATTGTATTATACTTTTGGGGACGCAATTTCCTCTTTTGCATTCATTCATCCTTGTGTTTACTAAGTATTTTCCAATGCAAAATGTTGACAATTTATAGTCGTTTAAATAAACAAATAAATAAATGGTAAAAAAAAAAATGAAGAAAATGTAAGAAAACTAACATGACAATAACACATAGAGAACTGTACGTATGAGTAATTTTTTATTAGAGAATAATTTAACTTTATGTGTGTGTGACAAACAAAGCTAAACTAAAATAGAAACTAACAATAGAAACTTCATGGATTCTGCAATATTTAACGATACAAAAGGAGGAGATCGAAGGAAGTGTGAGCATTCATTACCCTACTTTCTCTCCTTGCATATTGTAGTCAGTTATGCTAGACAATGAAGTGACTGCAACGTGAAACTTTTCACACAGCAAATGTGTTTAAAAATTTATGAAACAATTCAATGCAGCAAAAGCAAAAACAGAAGAAAAAAAAAACGAAGGAACATAGGAAAATAGAGAAAAACAAATTTAAAACGAACTTCAAGTTTCAAAAACTGTCAACTCGAGTTAGACAATAGTTTCATGTAGCGCGTAGCTGTGCGTTGGTAAAATACAATGGCCTCACTGTACTATTGTGCTGTTGCTCAACTTAACTGGTTGAAGGCAAAGTAGACTATGAGAGGAGAAAAACGAAAGTTTCACTATACGCAAAAATAGAGTAAATGAAAACTGCATTACATGTACACGTATGTTGTGAGGGTAATGTGAACTTTTTCCACAGGAAGTTCATAAAGCCGCGGATTCATTGGCTGGCGTCATGCATCCTTAACCCACCTCTGATGATGATGATTATCGATGAAAATCTATTGAAGCGCGACATTGAATGCATTGACATTTATGATTACTATATTGATGGTGATGATGCCACAACTGACGATGCTGATGATGATGAGTGATGCTAATAATACTAATAATAATAGTGATGATGATGGTAATGATGAGAATGGGAATGTTGAGTTGTTTAGCTTAGTAGTTTGTTTATCAAAATCATTAAATTCGAGACAAAATTCTTCATTACATAAAAAACTGAAAAATCAGCTTACTCTTTCCTTGAATCAACAACAACAAAAACAGCAGCATGAATATGATAATTATGATGATGATGATATGCTGCTTCTTCATTCATTAAGTTACAAGGATGACTGAGCGCTCTGTTGCACACTTCAAGGATTTCAAATGAAACTTTGATGAGCATTGAGCGTTGCCTGGTAGATGTTTTTGAGTATGTGTCTTTTTTAATAAGTTTCCTCTTCATGTGACAGGTTAGCAACCTTTCACTGAGTTTTATGTTCATTTTTCTAAGATTTTTCTCATTTTTTTTTTTCATTCCATTCTTTTCTTGTCTTCTTATGTTTTTTTTTTTATTTCTTCTTTTGTTGCAAAAAAGTGAAGCTCATAAATCTGATGCCACTTTGTGTGTATGTGTTATGCGCGACACAAAAGGACACTTTAACACATATACACATTCCCGCATACCTAAACGATCTCGCTTACGTCAAGTATACATATATATATATATATATATATATATACATAGTATAGATTCATACCATAGAAAACAAATGTTAGTTCACTGACCCACTGAACGACTGCACTTCAGACGCCATTTTGTTGGAATTTCTTGTTTTGCTTTCATTACCTTCTCTGAAAAAGCCTTTCCATTCATACATTCATTCAGTCAGTCAGTCGGTTATAATTTCTATTCATTGCCATACTCACAAATTCACATAGAAGCACACATTCTTGTGATTTACTGTTTTGTTCCATTGAAAAGAAAGATAGTAAAGGAAAGGAAAGTAAAGTAAAGAAGATACAACAGCTGCTGCTTGTAGATACTTTTAGCTTTTTATCTTTTGTCACTGCTAATGCTACTACTGCTGTTCCTACTTTAGATGTTTAAATGTCTTTGTTAACTATCTCTTCATATGGTAAGGTTAGAGTTGTTGGAATTTGACTCATCTTGACTTTAGATAAACAAGGAAGTAGTTTTGTTTGCATTGCATCTCTCATTTCTTTTCTCTTTCTTTTCTTAACAAATTTTATTACGCGTCTTAATGCTTATGCTTTACTTAAATTCTCATTTCAATCTTTAAGGGCATTATTTTTAAACGTGACATCCATCTTCTGTCCTCAATTTGCTCATCATATGCAAAATTTCACCAATCGTATCGATATTTGATGGAACTGACACATAAACCTTTGAATATTATTGATATTGTAAATGAAAGACTTTTGCGTTTCTTGAGATATTCAAACGAAACTTCACAACTCATTTTGAAATGACATTAAACACAATAAATGTATGAATTAGGGGTGAAAGGTTATGTCAAATTTGGTGAACAGAAATTAAAGTTCCCTTTTACATATTTAAATATATTCCCTCTTTCAAATTTTGCATATTTTAGCAGTTAATGGTCGCATATATGTTATAATATTTTTTTAGGCAAGTGTTCTATTTATTTATTTGCACCCAACTCGCTTTTGATTTATGACTTTGAGTTGTTTTTATTAATATTTAAAAAAAAAAGAAATAAAATATTTGGTGACCGTTGGTATATTTGAAGAAGAAAAAAGACTCACAGAACTCAAACTCATAACCATGCATATGAATGATGTTTTGAACCTTTTTTCAGTCTTTTTCCGCGTCTAGGTTAGAAAAATGAAAATAGGGACATAAATACTTTGTAGATACTTAGATAGAGGCCACCACCTTTTTCAGACACACACACACAGACACAGATACACTCGCACGAACAACTAAATATATAGGTAAAGATGAAAATTTTTTTTTTTTTTTATTGGCAACTCTGTTTCTTCTACCTTACTGACTGAGATACACATACGAAGGACTAAGCATTTGTATTTTTTTTTTTTTTTTGAACATCCAACAAAAATACAACAAAATATCATAAGCAACGAAAGACAAAGTACAGGAAGGAAGGAAGGACATCATGACAGTCAGTGGCAGTGACGGTAGAGGTGAAAGAGAAAATGGCCAAGTGTGTTGCAAGCAAAAGAAATGGCATACAAAACGTTTTTAAATTGTCATCTTGCTGGAGGCGAGAATACAAAAGAGAAGATTGCTTTTTGCTGCTCAACATATACACACACACTAATGCAAATACAAATAAATACACACACTTTGAGATACCAACACACAGATAGAGAAAGTAACATATAAAAGCATTTAGCTGCAGGAAAACAACTTTTAAATTTCACAAAATATATTTGAATAATACAATTTTTTGAATAGAACGAAATCTAAATAGTTTAAAATTAAGAATGAAAGTTTTATTGATTTACTAAAATTATTAATCATAATTAGCAGAGAAAATGTCTACTGAAACCAACGCATTAAATTAGAGAAAGAAGTCAAAGAGAAAAGTCCCCAGAAGTAAGATATCGCAACACATTCAAAAAACGAAATTATTTTTATGAGAATCCAATAATTAAACTTATTTCACATGAAATTCTACTCGTTTTTATCTAAAAGGAAAAAATTATCATATGTAAATACGAAATAAAACATCAGCACATAAAAGTATGCAACATTTATTTACAAGTTCAATGCGCTTAGCCTGGTAGCTTAAGATGAATAACTGAAGGAAAATAGACACAAAAGTAATGTACTTATTTATTAAATGTGCAACAGCGTAAAGCACAATTACTGAAGTGTAGACTTACTTATTTACTGACTGACTACTATATATAAAAGATAACGATGGTAGTAAATAGTAGGAGGAAAAAAGAAATGAAGCTGGGTTACTGTCAAGTTGATACCTCGGTTGCATGATTGAAAGCATTTCGAAGAAAAAGGAATGTAAAAATCTCAACGCGTAATTACTTTCAACAGCTTCATGCACACACATATTTTTCTGAGATGAATAAAAGAAAAATGAAGAAAAAAATGAAAGAAGAAGTGGAAAAATAGGAAGAAGATATTCACGATATCAAAAGGAAAAGCTATGAAGTCTAGTGAAGGAAAATAAAGTGGGCATTGAAAGAAAAGTAGAAAAGGAATCTAAGAATATTAGTTTGGAAAGCAAAGTCACGATTTAAATGAAGAATAAATAAGTAAGAACATTAGTGGGTAGCTTAAGTAGAATCATCATGACACAAGTTAAAAAGTTAAATGTACTCAATAAACACGTTAGGGATTTATGTATTTATTTTTATACTCTTCGGACTTGCCTTCTTTTCTTTGAGATACTTTTAAACATATATATGTCTGATGTACTATAAAATGTATACAATATGTATGTATATAATAACTTGGAAAGATTTTTCTATTTCTACAGATTTACGTTTGTTTTTTGATAGAAATTTCCCAAAAGAAACAATTTTACATAAGAAATGTTCAAGGAAATTGTAAAGCAAAACACAAAATATTTTACTTACAATCAATATCTATTTTGGAGTTTTTTTAATCTTCTATTTTATGAAACACAATTCATACCTTCAACCATCAAATCATCCATATACCAATGTAATATTATTATTATTTATGATGCGTTTCATGTATGTAGGATCAGAATAACCGCGTTCCAACAAGTTTAAAGAGACTTGTTACTATACAATTTTTGAAGAATGTTCAGGTGTTATGGAAACGAGTTGTTAGAGATGTTAAGAATCCTGTTTGAGGAAAAATATTCATAAGCTTGTACTTTAGAGCATGTTCTTGTATGTTGTATACCAATTGTAGACTAATTTTTTTTGAAAAGACAGAATCACCAACCTTTCCAATTGATTCTGCACTCAAGATTCTCTTCGTAACACAAAATGTTTGTGATTATATAAATAAATTATGACAAAGAACTCAGTGCCTTTTTTTGGATTAAATTGTACAATAATTAATTGTAAATTGTAACTTATACCGACATTGAGATCTTCTTATCTTCATATCTATCATACTCTTCTATTATTATGGTATATAGAGGAGGCTTTTATAGCTTATGTTGTTATTTTACTATGTGACATATCATTCAATGAAATTTAGAATAAACACAATTTCAATCTCCCTTTTTGGAATACATAACTTAATAATCGTTAGAAGTTTAAATCTAAACCAATTTCAGAACAAATCAATACATAAAAGTCATAAATCATTTAAACCAAATAAAATGATTTAATATTAATTCACAAATCATTGAGGGTGCCTCCGTCTATAGAAATTGTGGTTATATTTGATTATACAAGGAACAGTAAAATCAAAAAGTGAATGACAAATAATAAAAGAACGTAGAAATTTGAATGAAAAAGCACACAAATAATAACCGCCAGGCACGTATAGATGCGTGTGAAAAACTGCCTTGAGGCAGATGTTGTCACATTTTGCAATCGTGGGAAAAAAGAAATTCAAATTGAATGGATTTTTACGTGCCAAAAGCATACAGTTTTTTCTATATGAAAATTGCATTTTTTTTTCTGTAGAAAATAAGAAATGAAATTAAAACCAAATTTTTTTTTTTTTTATTTGATTTAATTAAAATGTTTGTATACAATTTCCGTTCATTAAAATTGAACAAATTTAAGTTGTCTATTTTCAAACATTCTATCTACATATGTATTTTGATTCAAAAACTAATTAGTTATGTTATTACATAACCACTATGTGGTTAATTTTGAAACCACATTAGTGAAGTTGCTACACATAAAAAAATGAAACCAAACCAAATGAACCACCAAGAGAAGAAGTTCAAGTAACCGTAAGATATATATATACTTACACACACAGCATTCTAAGCAGATACAAATACACACGCACACACACCTGTCAAGTGTCAGACAATGAAGAATGTGACAAATATGAAAAATTCATGAATGCAGAAATTGTTGTTTTGTTTTCATGTTCGTTGACAAATATTCAAAATTTTGAGGCACATTAACTATAAGTAGAAAGAGAGTAATGATAAAGGAAAGTAGCACATACTCGTACTAGTAAATAATTTACCTAAATATGTATGCATTTTAGAGAAAGATATACAAAGGTCAATAAATAAGCGTACAGAATTTCAAGTTGATGATTAATGTCAGTAGACCATAGACTGTTGTTTAAAGATTCCAAAGTAATGTTTTTAGATGGTTCAACATAGTCCACATAAAAGTCTGCATCAATGACGAAACATGGATTCATAACTATTTATATACCAAAAACTACCCGCATGATATAATTCCGTCGATGCTACTGATCAATGTCGATTACTATTACTTATTACTAGTCTTGTTTTACTTTAATGAAGGATTCTGCAATGCGGGGATTGCTACCTCATACAGCATTTTGTATTCCGTGCTCCAACTTGTACTTCTAAACCTGATAAAAATTAGAAGAAATGAGATTCACCATTGTTTTCAAGTGGATCCCAGTTGCTGTCGTTGCTTTTGAGTTCTGATGAGCAACTTATCAAACTATGTAAATCTATTATATTAACATAAAACTGAGTGCATCAAGATTGCAAAAGAAAACTTAATTTTTACATCGATGCTTAGTGCCTCTAAGTGTACGTGTGTGTGCCCGTATCTGAGCATTTGCAAGGTCACACACAGTTTAACTAAAGCGTAGCATACTTTTCGGGCACAATCTATAAATGCTTTCATATATTTTTTCCACATTTATTTTTTCTCTGCATTATATTTTAATAAACATTTTCTATATTGTTTTTTTTTTTTTGTTCTTTTGTTTAGTTGAAATTATCTTTTTTTTTTCGTATTTCCATGTGTGTGTGTGCTAAGCCATGAACTTTCTTTCTTTTCTGTAATGATTTTTTTATGGTTTATTTATTGTTTGCACTTGGTTAACTGCCAATTTTTTACACATATTTTTTCACAATATTTTTTTTATTCACATTTTACCCCACCCCCGCCTTTTTCATATTGTTTAAGTGCTTCTATAACTAAACAAAACATTTTACACACATTTCCCAAAACAACAACAACAATAATAGCAACAAAATCTATGTTGTGTTAAATGCTTTGCAGTGCTCATAGAGAATTTTCATCCTCATTCTCATTATCAATATCATCACCATCATCATCATGGTTTGTTTCCTCATTTTATATTGTTTTTACTAATATAAAAATACGCCTACTACTTATCATGCAAACAAAATGAAAATCCAACCCCCCCCCCCACACACACACACACACGCATAATAACACGACAGAAAAGCAATAATTAAGCAGGGAATGTGAAACATAAAAACTGTACACTTTTTTTTATTTTATTGTTCAAAAGTCCTCAATTAATTTGGAATTAAATATTTCTTTTTTCTAAATCTATGAATAAATTAGTGGGAACTATAAAAATGAATCTAATGTTTCATGTTTGTCAAATAAGTATATCTTTCATAAATATAAATTAGTGAAAATTAAAAGAATTTATTTATTTACACATTAGATAAAATAAATTCTCATATCAACTAAAAATATTATAAATGTATCATATATCAAATTCATCTCAAATTTACATATTCATTCATATTCATAAAAAAATATTGCCTACTTTTAAGTGCTTTTCATGACTGGTTGCGCCATCTGCCGTTTGGTACGCCATCTACAAACACGCAACCGAATTTAATATTAGCAACTATCTCGCTTGCACTAGGTGACAGCATAAACAGCAAAGATTATAAAATAAAATATAATAAATAAAATATATAATTTGCAAAGTCTATAAAATGAATAAAATGACAATTTCATAGTCTTTGGTTCTAGTCTTCATTCTCTCTCACTCCCTCTCTCTCTCTCGCTCTCGCTCTCTCTATCTCTCTCAATCATTTAGGTTACTTCGTGTGTAATGAGCTGCCAACTTTGATGCCATAAAAAAGTTTCTATCATAATATCATGTAATTAAAAGAGGAAAACAAATTAACCTACTTATAATTTCATATGCATTAATTATTCTTCTGCCGGATTTGTTCTAATTTTGTGGAAATTTCCCAAAAAATTATTTTGGTTAATAATAAAGCCGAGGCTTCCGATTGCAAAGTAAGTTGACAGTACCAGCCGGTTTTGTTGTTTTCGTTCGAAGCATACAGTTTGATGTTAATGTTGTTTTTCTGGATTTTTCACAAAGAAAACAAAACTGTAATGATCATTAAATTTAATCAAATATCAGTTAATTTTTAAATAGGAAAATAGGAAAGATTGAAAAGTAATTACGATTATGATGTTATGATGGACAAATTTGTACATATGATGCGAAGAATTATTATCTTGGAGGGATGAGCTATTCTATGAAAAAGAAGCGTAACAAAAACACACACTTTTCTTTGCAAATGAATACAAATACAATGCAAATGCATGCAAAGACACACAGATACTTTGGAAAATGAATGAAAATGTGTTATATGTTTGCGTGTGTGTGGGGGAAAATTGCTGTCTTTTGACTAGGTAGACCAGTGCTGTGCAAAAGCTTCCGCTATATCTAACGGATCAGTAATTGTATTATGTATTTGAATGGTAGTCTTTAACACAGTGAATTGAATTAGGATTGTGTAGGCCGCAAAATTTCCTAATAAGTATTTGTCCAGATTACGTCTGTTTTTGAACATATTTTTTAAATTAGAATAATTCAGATTCACAATGTTGAAGAAAAGTTGATTCATACAATATCAAAAGCGAACCTTGTTGTACAACACACAAGCTGGTTTTTGCATGTTGTTGTTGGAGCGATTTTATTGCCTGGGAGAGAGTAGTGATTGTTTACGCTCACGTGAAATTTTCGATGGTACACAGTTAGATGTTGACTGAAAACAAAACTGTAAGATTGTGGAGTATCTCGCAGATAATTTTCGTCTTTTCTCTTCTTTTCGTTGTTCCGCTAAACGCATGTGTTTATGTATTTTGTTGCGATACTTCTCGTATTGTTCGGTTGTTGTTCGTTGGTTCGGTTCGATGCAAAGATACAAAAGTGAGCGGCAAATTCAACAATTTCCAAAATACCAAAACACTCTTTTCTCGTAGTTTGAGTGTGGTTCGGGTTATTCGGGATGTCGTGCGGCGGAGCGATAGAATGAAATTCAGAATAATAATCTTAGCGGATTCGAACAATTTGAGTGTTATTCGTTTGTTCGTTGTGTGTGCTCTCTGCGCGGGTTTTTTTCTTCAATACATATGCATACATACATAAGTGCAAAGCAACAAGGAACAAGAAAGAATACCAAAAATAATAACAACAACACATTGAATCGAATCAAAATCTAATAAGAAAAGTGATTATTTTATATAGAAAAGGAAAACAAATTGAAATGATGCAATTACTTTAAAACATATTAAAAAAAATAAATCTGTTCAATTCGTGAATGTCAATTATTTTTATGGATACAAACAAAAATAAATACATAAATTAAAAAACAAAAAGAAACGAAGAAGTGATACAAGTGATACAATTTTTGTTATTCAGTCATTCTCTTTTGTGTTGTGTTCTTCTTCATCACCCTAAAAATTTGTTAAAATTGCGGCAAATGTCAATGTTTTCTTCTTTGATTATGTGTTTGTTGCATTTTTCGCACCGGTCAACGACGGACGATGGTGACGACAAGTGAGCGATAAAAGTGTAAAAAAAGAACGAGGGAAATGGGGAAAACACAAATAAAAAGAAATTTTTTAAATTAAATTAAATAAATTAAATTTAAAAATCAATTAAAACGAAATTTTCTATTAAAAAAGAAAAAGAAATACGAAGAAACAAATAAATTACAAAAAAAATAGAGAAGAAAAAGAATTTTAAAATTTTATTTACAAATTACGAAATTCATGCCGAAAAGACCAAAGAAAAATGTCTACAACAATAAGTGTGCCAGCAGCTGCAGCAACAATACCGAGTGACACAACAACAGCAACAGTGCCAATAACAACAACAACAACAATGGCAACAAAGTTAACGAGGACAAACCAGGACGAAGCACAACTAGAACAACAGCAACAACACGAAAAGCAAAAGCAAATGATGATTACACAAGCTGCAAAGGATTTACTCGTTGTTTGCATTGTAAGCGGTCAACAGAAGGGAGAAGGAGGAGAAGTAGCATCAACAGCAGAACAACAGCAACAACAACAAGGACATTTGGAAACAATAACAACATCAATAGCTATGGGTGACAATAGTAACTGTAATAATAATGCTGCTAGTTCTGATAGTGGGCGAGCTTCTGTCAATGAATTTGATGATAGCTTAGCCTTAGATGAGACTCCAAACCACATGTGTGGAGAAAACAATAGCACCAACACTCCTAGTCCCATCACCATGGGCGGACAATTAAGTAAAAAACAATGTACCGAGGCAAATAATTGCAACAATAAGAAAGAATTCTATGCGAGCAGTGGTTCACAAACCAAATGGTATCTCAAGCCAAATGAAATGATGGATATAAGTGTCACTAGTGGCAGCAGCAGTGAAGAGGAAGCTACAATAACAACAACAACAGCAGCAAATACCACTATCATTGCTACAACCAACAACACAACTAATACTACTGCTCAGACTACTACAATAGATACAGCAGCTAATCCGGTTCAAGTGCGTAATAATGATGGTAATGCTCAAGATGATAATCGTGCTGCTGCTGCTGTGGATAGTAATAGTGTCGTTGTTATTGTTGGTACAGAGGAAACTATGGAAAGAGGAGCAACAGCAGCAAGTATGAATGAAGTGGCCTTGTGCTCTAATAATAATGCTTTGAGATTCACAACGACAACGACAGAAGTAAAAGCAGCAGCTGGTGCTGGTACTAGTACCACTAGTGGCATGACAACAAGTTTAGTGGTCAATGGCAGCAGTGTCAGTGGTATTGGCATAATGGAATGTGTGAGCGGTGAAGGCATTTACGAGGATAATAGCCAAGCACTAAGTAAAAGTTCAATGTAAGCTTTATGGTTTAATACTTATTTCGTTTTTCTTAAGTCTGTGGAGTAAAACCACATCCAAATCACCTTATATTGTACATATCAATTGAGTCAAAACAACAAACAAACGAACAAAACAAAATATTTTGTTCCGAGTGTTCCGAACACTAACAGGAAGATGGGAGAAGCTAATACTTAGCTGTTTGAATAAACTAACTTGGCATAATTCAAAGATTATCATACATTTTAAAATAAGTTGTAGGTAAAATTACTAAGATCTTATAAGATTTAGTTGTTTTGAAGAAGAACGAAGATTTGTTCATAAGCTGAGTACACATTTTTAAACTCGCTAGAGTCCACTTAACTCGTTATCCTATTTCTCACCTTTACTCGTTACAATCGATCGACTTCTTCACCTTTTCTACTTCCATCACTATGTATTCATAATTTAACTCTCTGGTTGCCTTTGTTTTTTCACCTCTACCTTTATTACTCGTTATTTGAAATTCAACTACGCTCGGCTTCACATTGATTTCCATTGATCTCACGCTCTCTCTCTCTATTACATACAAAAGAAATCTTTATCATGATCAACCACCATTCAGTAGTCCTTTTCCCTTTTCACTCGCTTCCTTTAAATGATTGTCCATATGTTACTAATTATGAAAAAAATATCAACCCCAACAAAACTTGAAAACTATTTCCATTTCCATTCCATCGTAGGAAATGAAATGCATACTGTGTACATACATACATACCTTTCCTTTTCAAGATTTCTGTTCCAATATTATTTAATTTTTGCTGTAGATTGTTGTTATTGTTGCTTCTTCTTCCTCTTCGATTATTTCCTTTTTCGAAAAGTTTTGCACGTTTCAAGTTAATTTTGTGACTTCTGCACATCTGCAACTGTTTTCCTCTCTTTCCTCTCTCCTATACTATTTATATTTAATGTACTATTTCTTCGGTTCCCTACCCACCCTTATTTTCCTTTATAAATTTTAATTTATTTATGTGCATTTGTAACAATAATGACAATAGGAATAACATCGTCAACTGAGAAACAACTGTTTGCCAAACAACCCCCACCACTACCACCATCATCACTTCCGTCATCCTCATCGTGATATCTTCCCTTTCTCATCACTTATAACTTTGACCACAAATGTTCATGTCGATTGTCGGTTATCGCTTGTTTTCTGTCCGTCCGTCGCCTGTTGTCTATAGTTGTTTGTTCCCAATTTTATGGCTGATTTCGTTGATAAATTCACTTCATTCTATTTATTTATTTTTTATAAAATCCACTGAATCCAATTTGACTTTTAACGCTCTCATTGACTTCGCCTCACTTTGGTATTGGTCACTGGTCATTTCCTTTTTCACAACACCACCAACTATCATCATCGTCGCCGTCATCACCATCATAATCATCATTGTCATTTTGTTGTTCGTGTTCTTACATTTTCTTCTTCCTTTCTCATTTGTGTTGTTGTTAGTCTTCTCTTTTAACTTTTGTTTGTTAATTTCACCATGTTGTTGTTGGTTGTCTTGTTTATATCTTTTCTGTTTAATTTGTGTGTGTTTGTTTTTATGTTTCTGTGTTTCTGTTTATTGATGATTAAATCGTCTGTGAATAATTTCTTATGTTGTGTCCTTCCTCCTCTTTTCCTTCTTTGCTTAAACTCAACAGGTTCTTTCTTCTTCTCTCAATGTTGTTGTCTTTTTTGTCCTTGTTTTATGAATTATAAGTTCGTACATACATATTGTATATTGTGTTTTTGTTAAAGCTAATGATGATTATTTGTTTTGTTCCTTAGCCTGCCTCTTCCTTGCGGTATCTTCCTATGTGTTGTTTACATGTTTGTCGTTTGCCTTGGCCTTATGCACTATAAAGTAGACCCATCATTCAGTCATTCTCTTTTATGCTCACAACTCTTTTCATGCTTATGACCCTTCCTTGTCATTTTCTACTTTGTCATTAGCGCTGCCCACTTTCGCACGCATCTGATTAAAATTCACCATATCCATATCCCAACCACTTCACCACACGTACTTATTCTTCATATTTTCCATGATCAACAGAATTGAAGAACTCACAGTAGCAGCCAGCAGCATCAATATTGAAATTTTGTATGTATTTTGCTTCAATTACTTCAACTATTTGTAATTCACGCCAGTCGCCGGCAGCTGTTTGATTTTTGTCGCGTCCTCATCAACCGCACCTTCCCTCGTTTCAAAATGTTGATTCAATTTTAATCTCATAAATCGTCGTCGTTCTCTTTGTTATGATTAGATTCACTTGCCATTTATATAAATTTTTGAATTGTAAATCATTGAAATGATTTTTATTAAATAAAATTTTGACATTTGTTGGATAGATTTCGTATGCTATTTTGATTTGATTCTATTTTTGGCATATGTGAAAAAAAAAAAAAAAAATTAGAGGCAAAATCTTAAAATTGATTCAATTTTTTATTTACATATTTGACAAACTGACATTTTGTTATAGACAAAAAGTTTTTGGTTTTATAGCATTTCAGTTGATTGAAGGTTCTCAAATCAAAGAAATTTAACTTGCGAAATTTAATTTATTATTTTTTTTTTTTTTAAATAGAACATTATAATGACATATGACTGACGGGGGGTTACTGTTCTATAACTAAAAATCATACACGATTGATGGTTATTTTCAGTTTTATTCAAGCAATATGTTAAAAATATCCAGAATCTAAGACAAGGCCAACATAAGTTTATTTTGCTCCATTGTATGTGAGTAAAGCCATCAAGGAAGCAATTTACAAAAACGTGAATTCGCCATGCGGCTTATAAAGAGACTTGGCTCCTTCCGATTACCATTTATTACGGTCAATTCATTTTATTTACTTTACGAGTTACATTTCAATTTCTTTGAAATCGGCGAAATTTAATATTTGAGATTTTTCACCTTCCAAAGACAACTTTACTACTTTTATTGGTGATAAGAATAAAAACGTTTATTTGACGATAATATTTAATATTGTAGAAAAACATTAGAATTGTTCAATTACTTGACACTTCTATTTTTCTACTTTTTAATATCTGGGAATTCATTAATTTTTCTTAGCTTTATTACTAATACATGTATACATATAATACTTAAGATGGAAATTATATTACATAGAAATATCGTTGTACAACATTCTAATCGTTCCTAAACTTTGAAGACTTTATAATTTTGTAAGGACCAAGTTATTATTTTATATTGATACCTAATCTCTTGAATACTTGATATCATACATTTTTAATATTCCAAATATAAGGTAAAAATTTTATTTGTTTTTGAATCTCAAGGTGTCTAAACTTTCAAAATCTTAATTAAAATGCACACATTTTTGCTATTACAAACAAAATCAAACATTCTTCAACTTTATATATTTCTTCATTTGTCAACATACTCCCTTCTCCCACCCACTGTTGTCAATAATAATAATAATAATTTCCCAAAGGTTATTTAAGACTAGAGATGTACTTGTACCTAGAGGTAAAACAAGAACATTTAAACACAAAACCAAAAAAAAATCTACTATGTACGTATATTTGTAATAAGAAATTTTTATGAGTGTCATGGCACGAAATTAGACTAAAAACTCAATGAGGCACGTTTCAAATTAATGACTTTAGAGACAAGAACGATAAGAATGAACAAGAGGATTGTAGGGCACGGATGGAAATGGAAATTGTTTGGTATAAGTAGTAAAATAAATAGAACCTTAGGAAGGAAGGAAGTATGGTGGGGTGGCACTGTTGTAACGCATATGCATTGCATATAATTTCTGATCTACTACACCTAGTTTGCAAACTTCTTTCTGTAAGCAACTTATAACTTTTTGCATTACAAGCATTCAACTTGTGCTTTGCTCCATCTACTACTGATTACGATGAGGACTCTACCGGTAATTGGCGCCATAGTCATGATGAGTAGCAGCATCATCTTTGACGCCATGTGCGTTGCTGCATTTATCATGCTTTCAAGTCCAGACGCCAATGCTAGTGGCAATGTTGCTGTGCCTGCTCCTCTCTACTGCTGCTGATTCTTTCTGTCTTCTACTGTTTCTGCTCCACTCTACTTGCTATTTGCTCCTGTCTCGTCTCTGATTGTAAGTGATTCATTCGTCCATTTATGGTGATGTTGGTTATTGGTAAGTTGGTTGCTTGCTTATGTGTGGCACCCAATGAGATTTCTGTTTTTGACTTTTCCTCCATCATTATAGTTCCTTTTCATTTAGTAAAATAAATTAAAAACTTTTTCTGTGTGCAGCAAATGAGATTTTTCACTCTTACACTCTCTTCCACAGTCTTCTTCTTTCCCTGTAATTAGTTTCCAAAACAAAAACAACAAAAAAATGTAACTTTTACTTTCGTTATTTTTGTTATATAACATTTTTTTTCTGGTAATTTTCTTTGGCCAAATATGGCAAGGAATGTCACATCTTGTTGGCCAAGTTTGATTTCCAAAAAAAAATTATTGTAACCTAGATATGTATTTCTATCTTTATACCTCTCTATCTATAACTCTCTCTCTCTCTCTCTCTCTCTCTTTCATTATTTGCCTCTGAGGTAACAAAATGACGGTGATAGCTCGGAAAAGGCAACGGAAATCTTCAATTTTGTTGCATTATGTAATATCCTTTGTATGTCGCTGAGTATTTTTTGTAGTTTTTAGTGTAGTTGGTGGCAGGATTCTTGTTGGATTTTTTGCAGAAAAAAAAAATTAATAAATAAATCAAAAAATCCACAAAAGCAATGAAATTTTTAGCTGCATGCTGTTGGCTTTGTACTTTGGCTTTGTTTGTGGCATGAACACGTGCACTCTATTACTTAGTTACATAGTTACACATTCACACAGAACAGTATTGTATCTAAAATATCCTTTATACACAGGATGCGGGCTCTGTTTGTCGTATGCGCCTGACTGCGTTTCGAAAACAAGTTGACAATGCAATTTTTTTGTTCTTGTGGTTTTATAGATTTTAAAGCCACCATCAACTAAACCAGAGGCTCTAAAACTGTGGTACGTGAACTTCCATATTTTCAACAATCATTTGTTTATAAACATTAAAAAAAAAACTAACTTTGGCTATGGCGAGGTTGTAATACTCTTCACGCCCCTGATAGTAGTCCGAGGGTCTTGAAATTGAATAAGGTTGGTGGATATAGATCAGGCACTTATATTGTCCACATTTCAGTTCCATAGTACAAAAAACAACAAAAATGTCTAATAAGAACTTTCATTTGGATTCCGGGTTGTATAGGAGGGTACCCGATTCGGCTGATTCCTGCGAATGGTAAAAGGAAAGCTCCGTGTAAAATTTCATCACTCTAACTCAAAAACTGAGGGAATAGTTTGCATACATACATACGGACAGACGGGCATGGCTAGATCAACTCGTCTCGTCGCGCTGATCAAAAATATATATACTTTATAAGTTTAAGAAACACTGAACGAGACTAAAAAACAAACAGTAAAATAACAAGTAGAATGAGAAACATGTGAGGGATGTGACGTGATGCAACACTATAATATTTTAGTACTTACACCTGTAATCTACGTTTTAGTTACAGTTCGTTAGTGAATTTTACACGCTCAAAAACATGAATACAACAACGGCAACGGGTAAGCCAATTTAAAACAAGTCTCATGTCTCTTTTCTTCCTACTATGAACTTACAACAAGATACGCAAAATACACTCTCATTGCTGAGATATTTGATAAAAGTTAAGTAGTAGAAGAAACTAAAATGGAAACGAAAAGAGAGACGCAGCAACAGAAGCGTGTGTACTACAGCGGACGCATGAAAAAGATGTAAGTTCATTTTTTAATGGCAAAGCATGGGATACCATGAGATACATCTACATCTTAAAATTACAACCTACTACAAAGACACAAGCACACTGATATTAAGATACAAAGATACATTTACTCATTTCATATAGAAAAAAGTAAACTGAAGTTTCATTCTTTTCCCCAGATGTGTTTGTGTCTATAAAATAATTTATGACTTTAATTAAGTTACCTTTTCTCCTTTTATACATATACTCGTATATATAACATACATACTTTATTTACCTTTATTCTTGGGTGCTTTCTGCTGGCGACAAAAAAATAAATACCTTTTATCCCTCTGAATAGCTGAGAGGTGCCAGCAAACAATTGACCAACAAATATAAAAAAAACCATCGCCCTACTCAGTTAAATTCACTTATATCTTTGATACATTTGGATTATTTTAGTCATATTTCCTGTGCTTTAGATAAGCTTAAAAATGGTTTAAAAAATTACTCCTTTAATTCAATATCCTTTAATATTTATCTCGCAAACACATTTATATCACATAAACACAGTTCCTTTTATTTTTGAATCCTTTATTCATTTGGGCTACCATCTCGTTATCATCATCATCATCAACAACGCCATCCATTACTATCGCGAGGATTCGTTTTTATTGTTCTCAGTTTCTTTGTGGGTTTGTTTGTGTGTGTCTATTTGTGGTGGAGAAGCCCCTGAAGCAATGTCAACGTCCTAATGGTGGCACCATCTGGTTTTTTTTCCTTTGCCTACCACATTCCGTTCTTCATTTATTTTCTTATTTTCAATGGTATTTTGTTGTTGTTGCTTGCGCCTAACGCCTTTAGGTTTTTGTCTTAGCCTGGCTTAGATTTTATGCTATAACGCCTCCTTTGTTCGTTTTGTTCGTTCATTCATTCGTCTCTTTTTCATTTCTTTTGTTTCCATTTACAATATTTATTTGCGCTTTAAGGCTTTTATTGTTGGGATTGTATTTGTTGTTATCTGTTCAGATGTAAAATACTTTAAGCTGCCAAGCACTACCAGTTGTCACCTTCTTGTACTCCTTCTCATTTCATCTGCAGCAACAAGTTTTTTGTGTTTTGAACTTTTCTTTTATGTATGCTAATAGAAAAAAAGATCTTAAGTTAGAGTTGAAGGACATTGGATTTGGCTTGACTTATCGAAAGAGTAAACTAATTTTTATTTTATTTGAATAAAAACAAAAAAATAAAAAAGATAAGATTATAAGCCAAGAATAAAGTGAAAAGGTTAAGAAAAAAAGGTTTTCGGAAAATTGTTTTCAATTTTAATGTAGTCAAAATTTAAGTTTGCAGATTAACTTAAGCTGAACTTTTAATCGGAAAATACATAAAGTTTTTAAACAATGCACAATATATTTAAATTATTTAAACTCAGTTTTTGCACACCTCAGGTCTTTGGGAAAAGTTTTCATTTATTTTTTTTCCTCCCAAGAAATTTTTAGGTAATTTCAAAACTACACACTCACTTGATGGCTAAACAAGTTTATCTCTGATTTTCAATGTTAAACATAAAATTTTATAGAAAATTTATACAAACATACTTATATGTATGTGTTAACAATTGACAAACTCTCAGTTGAATTGAATGGTTTCTCATGTCGTTCATTTGATGAAACGACGACAAACAGTCAGGAAGCTGCTGTGCAAAGACATACAGTCATCATCATCATAATCATTGTCATCTGGTCACAAAAGTAAATTATCAACAAGAGCTCAACGAGAAGAAGAGAAGAGATGAAGCTTGTAGACATATAGATACATAATTGCATTTGGCATGTGTTAAGCCGCGAAGACTTTGCACTAACAAGCAAATTATATGACGACATATATAATGATGACAGCCAACCAACCAACTACACAACATACACGCAATTTAGTTAGTTGTTTGTTTTTTTTTTTTTTTTTTGTATCTATGGCTTATATTATTTGCAAGCATTAAGCAATCGTTGATTAGTTTTGCTTTGATTCAAACAAGTTTTTTTTGTCATTTGTTGTAATTTTGAGATACAGGAAACCATTAAATACATTTGTATCTTGTGTGTGTCCAGAAGAAGGAGTCATGTTAATAACTGAAATTTACTAATAAAATCAACGCTTACAGACTTCAATTTTCTCATGATTATATTTATCTATATATCTGAGTATTTCTATAGTAGTGTAGTAGTGTTTCATGATCACAAAAAATATGACAGAAAAGGAAGTTTATGTGCCACTTTAAAAATGTTAATAAGTTAATCATTTGTGATTGCCATAAATGACAATTTATTCGTTTAGTCATTTGCTGACTTTCTCAATTGTCGCCAACCTAATAATTTATGATTTGCAATAATCGAAAGTTTTTCTTGCCACACTTAATGAGTTACAAAAACTATACTAAGTATAAACTGCTGCAAAGGAAACAAATTTCATAACTTTTACTTTGCCGACTAATTATGCGGATGCACTTGAAATGCAAAAAGAAATAAAATGAATGAAATGAAACTATTTGCACGTGTGCAATCAATCAAAGTCTAATTATCATCATCAACGCCCACATTTTTCTTAGATATTTTTTCTTTCTTTTTCTGCACACTTGACTGAAACACGTGCTGTGTGTGTGCTGCTGTGTTGCTTTTTTTTATAATATGAAAAATTCTCTCTCTTTTAATGAAAAATAATTTTAAAATTCTTTTACAGATATAAAATAAGGAATTTGTTATTCTTTTTGATATTTCGTAACTTAATGCTTGTCTGTTTGTTGTTGTCATTATCTTTCAGATACACATAAAAAGAAAAGAAACCAGAAAAAAGTATCTCTTAAATTAGAGAATTTAAGTCACGTCGCTATGACAAACAAAAAAAACCAAATGATTTTCTTTAAAGTTTATTTCGTTTTTAAACTTTCAAATGTAAACTGATAATAAGAATTAAGTTTCACTTATTTCTTTGTTTATGCATCTTAAATATTGTTGTATCTGCAAAAAAAAGAAAATACGATGATGATAATTAATAGATACTTACTTTCTTGTTTATTTACTGTCATATGATGGAGAGATAAAAAGGAGGTCAAAAATTATACACTTATTTAATATAATCGACAACATCATCATTGATTGAATGATAGAAAGAATAATATTTTGCTATTGTCATTTGGTGAAATTTTTCAATTTCAATTTATGTATTTGACTTTGCCAATGAAGGGAGGAAATATCAATTGATGATTGCAATTATTTATTGACATCATTGAAGGAAAACTAGGTTAGCTGAGAAAGAGTTTAAAGTAGATTCAGATGCAGTAATTTAAAAACAAATATAATGAATTTTTGAAATTGTAAATCAATTGAGATATGAATTATGTTTCCTACTTATAAACAGATTATTTTTGTTATCAACTAGGTAAAATCAGAGTGACAGCATAAAAATCTTGAATTTCTCTTATGATTTTATGATAAATAAAAAGAAAATCTTAAAAATTCTTCGCCTACTAATATTGATTTTCCCAAAAATTATTTTAAATATTTACACGCTCTCATTTCTCTATACATACAAAAGAACAACAACAAAAACCCCATTCTTGTATAATTAATAAAAAAATTATGTTAACTAAAAAAAAAAAAAAAAAGAGTGACAATCTGGAAACAACTTAAAACACGCTTGCAGACAAAATCCCTAATCAACACGACACTACCGCACGACAACAAACTCAAATCATCATCAACTATGCATTCACACACACACATAATACTTGGAGAAAGAACAACGAAAAATAGATGGAGATACTTAGTAGTAGAGAGAGACTACAGTTTCCCACATCAGTTGTGCCCCCATAACTTTAACTCACGTCGATGTTCTTTCATTTCCCCAAAAAGACAACAATCACCAATGCCTTTTCACCTAAAAAATCTGTCAAACTTCTGCGTTGTTGGTTGCATTCTCAGTCACTTTTCAGTCAGATAATTTAATTTCAATTTTTTTTAAAGTTATGTCAAAATGAAAAATTAGTGACAATATTTTCAAGAGGAAGAAGAACAATAAAACCAAAGAAGAATGCAATCTCTGCATTTCAAATAAAACTAAAAAAAAAAACTAGAAAGAAAAACCAAATTTAAAAAAAATGTTGAATAGAAGTATTTCTGTTTAGTCTGCATAAAAATTGAAAACAAAATATGATACAATTCAGTGAAATGAAAACACCTTTCATATAAGAAGAAATATTAAGAAAGAGTTACTGTTTGAATACATTTTCATATTTCTATCTAAAGAACTGGAAAAGTTACTAATACAAAAAATAATTAAAAAGTACATAATTAATTTAGGATATGGGGATCTCCTCTATCAGCTACAATCATATTTGAAAGGTCTCTTATAAATTATGAAAACTATTCGTTTCTGATAATCATAACTATCGCTAGCCACAATTAAAAACAAGCTATTTGTCATTGTATAAGTTGGAATTAGAATGAAACCTTTCATAATACTGTTCTCTTCTAAGTCCTATGTTACTGTGGTGGCTTTATATTCTAGAAATCGAGGAATAATTAGTTTGAAGAGGAACTAACAGATGAATTCTCCCTCAGTGTTTTACAAATATCATGACAAAGTGTGATATTACCTATTCAAACTAGAAATGAATTGTATAAAAAATAGCTTCTGTTGACCGAAATCTAGAAACTTAAATACGAAACACGAGAATTTCAAAGTTGCAGACGTTGCACTTGATTTGATGTGGGAGTTTCTATTTCTGAACGAAATGAATATAATAAAGGGGGAAGTCAAAAACTTAATGGGATTTTCTTTTGAATTTTGTGTCTAATCTTTCTCCCCAATACTTGTACATTTGGGTGCCAGATGTTTGTCAAAATATTTCACATTTAATCTTTTTTTCTCTCTTGAGAAAATTTTCTTTGATAAACCCAATTTTTTTAGAGTAAATAAATGCCATAAAGTCATATGTAGTAATCCTAATGAATGAGAATAGAGAGAGAGAGAGAGAAAGAGAGAAAATGAAAACTTAAAAATCAATGAACTTTGTTTTTGCATAATAAAAAGTTGTTAAACGAAAAACCAATTGACTAAAATGAAGAAAAAAATTGTTTTTATTTGAGAAATGGAAAAACATATTTTCTTTACACAAATCAACAACATAAAGAAATGTGAAATGCGTTAAAAATTCATCAAAAAAAAAAAAAAAAAATTCAAAGAAAATACAAAATTAAGTGATGAATGTTATACATAAAATGAAGAGAAAAAGAGTTTTTCTTCTCCTTCCATTTTCTTCTTTTTCAAGAGCTGCCTAAGTTGTCACCTCTCGACGTCTTTGGAATTTGTTGCAGTTAATGATTTGTTTTTCATCTCACAACTTCTTACCATATGTATATATATTTTTTCTATAGCAAACAAATGGACGAATGAATGAACGCTTGTCAAGTTGATTGCGGCGCGCTTCCGTTTTCTTTTGGCATCTGAGATAGAAAAAATTAACCATAAAAGAGAAAAATTCCATAGAAAAGCGAAAGTCTTTTGTTTTTGTTTGTTGTCTTACAATCGACCACAGATGCCTTTTGCCGTTGGTAGACAGACCCTTGTCTTTGGTGATAACTCACTCTTTCTTTTCTTAACTTCTTCATGAAAATAAGACAACAAAAACGTAGTCTTTAGAGTGTCACTCTGAGTAGGTGGCCGGTTTAAAGAAACAACAACCAAGCAAACAACCAACCAATCTAAGTTTGAATAAATTTGTTTTTAAGAAAAAAATGTCTGTAAGACTCTTAAGCAAACGCACTTTTCTTTTCATTTAAATGTCTTTTTCTTTCTTATCTCTCTAATTAATTAAAATGATAAATCTTTGCATTTCTTTTAGCCTCCCTCACATTTTGCTGCTCTTAACCGGAGGCGGTGGCGGCGCCTCCTTTGACTAATTAATTTTATTTGTTTGTCATCATTCAAGATCTCTTCTCTTTCAATACAATTGTATAGTAGTATATCATATTATAAGACTTTGGTTGTTTGCTATCGATTCAATAAGTACTACTACATAAGTAGGTGTTTTGTTGAGCGTTGAGAGTTTATCGTTTAGTTATGCTAATTTTTATATTTACTCTTAACTAACCAACTTCTCTTTTGGTCACAACTTTAAACTTGTTAGAAGTCATCATCTTTCTTTATTTACTTTCTTGAGTAGGTTTTCTAGTTTCTAATTGATTAATAATTACTAGTTTGGGTCAAGTCATTGTGATTGTGAGTTGTATTGTGTGAAGTGAGGTTGTAGATCGAATCCATTGAATTTAAATGAATTTTTCTTGTTTTCAGGAAAAATGATAGAAAGAAATATTGTACAACAATAAAATTGATTAATTTTTTTTTTTTATTATTTTTTCTAGGCTTTCTATTGAAAATTTCTTTTTCTTTCTTTCTCTTTAGAAATGATGAAATATTTTTATGGTTTCTGCATTTCTGTATTTCTTTTGTTTAAAATCATTTTCTTCTTTACATTATCTTTGATATTTATTAATGGATTTATTTTGTTATTTTAATTTGATTGAATGTTTTTTTTTTTGTTTGTTTGTTTGTATTTTTTGAATTTTCAAACTTAATGGGAATTTGGCAAAGTTTATTTTGATTTATTTATTTGACAGTTTAATTGGTGGTCTATCAATCGATTGTTGGCTTCTTCAAAAATACAGTATATGCATTTCTATGAAATTTATGTCAAAATAATTGGGTGAAAATGATATTGGGTTCATTGAAGATTTTTGAATGATTTTGACCTACTTTAATAGGTCATGCTTTTCGTTTATATATTTTTTTATTTTTTATTTTATGGTTAATGATGTATGCCATACTATATATACTATGTATAACCGAAAAGTTTAAAATGAAAATGAATAATATTCGAAGGTGAAGGTTGTGCTTGTGCAGGGCGTCGTTTTGTCTTTAAAGGTCTTATTAGATCTTTTAAGTAATGTGGGCTTTAATGCCCTTAAAAGATTTAAATATGAAAAAACTATAAATTGATTAATTGATTTAATGATTGATTGATTACTTATTAATTGGTATCCCAATATGGGTGGCATATTTTCATAACAGAGAAACTATTGACTTTTCATTGAGATAAAAATTCTTTATGGAAATTTCAAATTATTTCCTAATAATCTGTTTTGTTTCAGAAATCAATCATTTTGTTATAAAAAATAGATTACATTCTGTCTCATTTCAAAATTATCTAGAACACATAATCAAACTACATTTAAAATTGTTTAAATTTCTCCAGATCTCATCATTATTATTGAGTCACTTGTAAGAAGTGTTTATCTATTTACAAAATGAACTAGAAAAAATACTTTTATATCTTCTCGAACATGATTAATCCAATAAACTTAAGTTTTTATCTCATTTATTTTACTACGTATGAGGAGGCAATCCCCAAGTAAAATCACATATTTCCACATTTCCTTGCCACTTGCCACAATCTATTTGCTATTAGTCCATTAGAAGCATATAATTTTCTATGAACTAATTTCTCTTGTTATACAAACAACAATACTAATATTGTAGAATTTTCTCTTCTATAAAAATATACGATCGAACCAACCCACTACCAATTAATTTTTATAATTTCATTAATATTCTGAATGTGAATAAAGAAAAGCATGGAAAAATCACAGAAAATGTACTTATTTACAACTTTATTGTTGGTTGGATGATTTTTACTTCTCTCTTTTGCTGTCAGTTTTATTGTTGATTGCATAGCAAAATGGTAAACCAAGCATATCCACCCAACATCCATGCATAAACCATATAGATAGACACCACCAACTTCTTCTAATGTTATCACTTAAAAAATAAACTGCAAATAAAGATCTAAAAAATAAAAGTATGCGCTTACTATAAAATGGTAAAAATATATAAAAATCTTTCATGTACTTGTGAAGTACATAATTGATAGAATAGAAGTGGAAATATGTGTGTGATAGTGGAATAGAAGAAGATGAGTACCACAAATAAATAAATGTAAGTCGTTTAGAAAATTGGATCAAAGCCAATCGAGCCAATACCGCAGCGTGCAGACAAGAAGTGCCAATCAGCCAAGCATACAAGAATTTCTATTGGGAAGTTGCCTTTGCCATAGAAAGAAGGAAGGGGGCTTTAAATCATCATTTAAAAATCATGCTGATTTGGAGCAATGAAATATTGTTGCTATCTGTCTATGGCTTTGTCTGTATATTCGTCTGAGTATCTGCACTTGTCACTTTTTCTTCTCTTCAAACTGTTGTTTTTGTTATTTTCATTCATTTGCCACAATTTAGCTTAATACAAATACATACGAGGGTAATTCCCAAAGTAAAATAAAAAAACCAAGTTACAATAAATGTTAAAAGTGGCTACTTTGTTTGTTTGAATATTTGTGACGCAATTCATTAATTTTAAAGTTTTTATTCTAATCAATTAAACTAGATTCTGCTAGATCCTTTATAAGAACAAACTATTGGGTGCTAGACTAGAAACGAAACTCTACAAACTTCTCAGATGAACATTGTGATAGTCCAATAAATAGATAGATGAACTAGAACAGAAGTAACCACAGTTTAAGCACAAATTATATCCTCAGTCATTTCATTTATCTCTTACACTTTTTATCTATTCTTGTTGTTTGCTTTCATTGTTAAGTTGGCTACTTCTGTAACAATCCTCGTCAATACAATACTTTATACATCACGTTGTCTTTGACCATGGACTTGCAAGTTGATAATGACGATGATGTCGTCAGTAGCAACAGCAACAACAGACAAAGTATAGACTATGTGGACGATGATGATGTTATTATTATTGAGCAAACGTTCATAATTATGTTTTGAGGCAGTGAAAATCGCATGCGAGAAAATTATAATTTGTCGATATGATTGGCTAAAAATAACGTAAATAGTTACAAAAATTGTTGTAGTTAGTATTTTAGTTGTTGCTGATTTAGCAATTAACGTTGTTATAGTTTATTTGTTTATGTTGTTAAATTATCTCCGTCTTCTTTCATTTCTTTTTAATGATGTTGTGGCATTGCAAAAAAGTATTTGCTATAAGATTTGTATTAAATTCAATTGAGACACAGAGCGAGATTTATTATAACATGTTTGATGATGTCGATGATTGTTGCAACAAACTCAGTTTTGCGGTTTTAAAATAAGTTTCTTATTATTTTTTCTATTGGCTAAGACTGAAAACACTTAACACACAACTAACTAACTAACTAACTAATTTGACCATGATGATTGAGTTAATGTTGCTTTAATATTTAATTTTTTGGTTTTTATTTTAAATTTTTTAACTATTTTTAAGTGCGTGTGCATGCTTTATAAAGTCAATTTGTAAAGTTATGAGTCGTTGCTTTATTTTTTTTTTTTTTTTTTTTGTTATTAAAAATAAAAAATCCACTAAATGTATAATGATTGCAACAAAGAAAATATGTAAAATGTTTTTTAAAATTTCTTATGTTTTGAACATAATCAGAATGTGGAACAAAAATCAAATTAGTTTGTGTAAATTTCAGTTTGTTTTAGACAAGCATGACACTCTATGAAGACTCGATATTTTCTTCGTGGAACTTGTAAAATTATGTGTGGGGTCACGTAAACTTCTTAACAGTCTTTACCAATATCTGCACAGCATCTGGTCTCCAATCTGAAGTGTCTATAGTTCTGTGATGTCGAACCAATAATCACCTTGTATCGAATTATTTTTAGAATAATATAAGTATAAAGTATTTTCCTAGAATTATTCTTTTTGAAAAAATTAAAATTGATTAACTGAATTATTATCAAAAAAACCAATTAATTAACTGAATTTTATTTTATTTTGAATATAAAATTTAAAAGCTTCAATCTTCTAAAGAATTAAGGTAAATTTTTTGTAGCAAAACTTAAAACAAATGACTTCATTTATTTCATGTCAAAATAACAACAATAAACAAGAGAAAAGAGAAACAACATAAAAAATAAACAACATAAAAGCAACAAAAATATAAAATATAAAATAAAATAAAAGTCTTTATTAAATTACGTAGCAAATTAACCTCTGACACAAAAGTCCGGTTCGGTTGTTCGGTCGGACGGTTCAGTCAGGTGCGAATCAAATAAAACTCTGACAAAACTTATTTAAGCTTATTTTCAGTTTCAGTTGCTTGCTTTTTTTTTAACATAATCATCATTATTGTCATTATCATTAAACAATATTATCATCTTCAACAAAATAATCTTTAGTTTTTGCAACAAAATTTGTTTGGTTTTTTATTTGTTGCTTTTTTGCTTTTTCATTTTTGGCTTTTAATTTCCGTCCCCAAATAATGAACAACGACGATTAACAATGAGAAGAACCAGTTTTTAACAACATTTTGTGCCAAAACGCAGAACTAATTATATCAAAATAGAAAAGTAACTAACTACGCTTAAACCAACAACAACAACAACAGAGAAGACAATAACAAAATAAAAACAATAGTAATAGAACCCAACTTCCTACGATTATACTACATACTAGTACACAGAGTGATAGAGATAGAGATGATGTCCATAGAAAACTGAAAAAAAAAACACAGCCAAAGAAAACGATAAAAAAAATTAAATAAAAATGTTGTCATCATTATTCTTCTACTTTTTTTTTTTTTAATTTTTTTTTTCCCATTTTCATTTTCATTCTCTTTCTTTTACTAAAATAGGAATTCAATTAAAATGTCATTTTAATTGTGCGCTTGATTGTCATGCGCTGCACTTCTTTTCATTTTGGATCTTCTTTTATTCATTTCTTTCGCACAGAATAGTGTAAATTGGTATTATCACTTTGTCGTGATGTTTGTAAAGTTTGATAGAGATAATATGATGACTATATATGTACTCATTTTGATGACTGATACTTGATTTGCTGAATCTGCAAGAATTCACAAGGAAAAAAAAATTAACTGTGTTTGACTTAACATGGAAAAATTAATTATGCTTAGAAATGAAAACTTTCCAAACAGGATGAATGAAAAAGTTTATAGTAGATGGATATATACTTATATATATTTTTTTGAAGCCACAGAGTAAAGAGTTGAATGAATTTATTTGTTTATTTACTATAAGAAGACGAAAGATGAACTTCTCACATATGATTTTTTATCAACTTTGTCAAAATTTGTATTATTTTATGAAATTATCTTAAATTTTTCAATTTTCAACTGTAATTCTATCTATGAATTGGAGGTTTTCCAACTTTTTTAATAGAATTACTTTCCAATGGCGGTCCGGAGGCCCTGAAATGCGTGCAAGAAAAACATAAATTTGCTGAACGAGCCAAAAAGTATCTGAATATTTTTATTTATTTTAATATGCAAATATTTGGCTTAATGTGAACTTAACTTGGCTAAAAGTTAAGACTTTTTGGCAAATATTTCTCTTTAAGCCATTAAAACAAGAATAAAAAACTTGTTTCGGTCTACTGAAAATGGGGACTTAAATTTGTTTCTTTCGGCTTGGGTTCATATATGAATTTTTGTTGTTAAAATCTTATATTTATTTTTAAATTTTATATAAAATATCTTTAAAAAGATACCAAAAGAACACCAACATAACACCTTAACTAACCAACATTCTATCTTTGTTTTTTTTTTTTCTTTCTTTATAGGTAAGTGTCATGCATAAATCATCGTTATAAAATGTTTTACACTTTCAACTGTGTGAGTGAGTATAAATAATATAAATAAGTTATGTATGAGAGTGTGTGTGGATGTTTTTCTTGATTTTAACTGCTTTTGACTCCCTGAGTGAGTAACAAGCTGCCGTAAGTAACTAAGTAAGAACAACCAGAACAAAACCAACAAACACATATTTCAAACAAAACTATCTAACTTATATGACTTGATATGTAGTATATCTGACTTTACTTGTTCATGTCTCCAGGATTCGTAGCTTAAGACACGTAAATACAAAATACTTTATATTGTACTTATATAAACAAGCAACAGATACAATTTTTGAGATACAAATATGCTGCATGCATGCATGAATGTTTGCATTGCATTGTGTATTGTAGATACATGTGTATGCACTTTGTTTAACTGTCAGAAATGTTGCCTGTCGCCTACAAAAGTTGGTTGGCTAGATGCCGTTGTACAAATACAAACAGCAACAGATACAAACAACAACAAGTTAAACTAAAAGATACAAGATACAGTAATGCAACAACGCCTTTGCAACAATTAGAACCTTATTTTCAAAGCATGCATACAAAGCCCCCAGACATTTGGCGGCGGCGCGTTGAACCGAAAACCAAATAATGTAAAATAACCGAAAATATCTGAAATTTGACTATGAATAATGTGTATCTGTGTGTATTCTTGTTGGTAGAGATAAACAAGTCTGTCGACGCCAGAAAACAAAATTTTAGTAATAACCAAGTTTTCATTGTACTATGTATTCTTCTCTTTTATCAACAATAATATTCTAATTCTTGATAGGATTCCCTTTAAAATTCTCTCAAATGTGAATGAGAAAAGATAGAAAGAAAAACAAGTTTCTTATAATTTACGCATGTAATTCGAAACAATAAAGAGGCGTGTATCTCTCCTAATTCTATCTTCCTGCATAACAATGATGTACATTCTACTTTATAACCAACTGACATAATTTCATTCTCATCATAATGCTAACATAAGAAAGATTATGTAAGTGTATCTAGGTACAGAACAAAACACATGTATGCGTATCATTAAACATGAATTTCAAGACCAAGACAACATTCATCATGACTTGTTTTCTTCGACTTTACTCATAAAAAAAAAAAAAAAAACTATTATATTTTCTAACATTTTTTCTTGTTAGTTTTTGGACGCTTTGAAGTTTTTTCGACCATTAAGAAAACGTTATCAGAGGTGAATGTACTTTGCAATTGAATTTTTTCCGCTTTCTTCTTTAGCTTGTTTTGACTATTATTTTTTGAACATTTTTTTCCAGTCATAACACCAGATACTAAGCTACTTAATGTCAGAATACTTAAGGTTCTAATTATGTCATTCAGTCAGTCTTAGTATGTTTGGGTTTTCCTCTCTCAACAAGTCACGTTCACTTCCAAATCTTTTGACATTCATCAAAAATGAGTTACTATAAAGAATTTTCAATTATCACAAAATGACGTCGTATTCACTCAAATGAGTACTTGACCTTAACAATCTTAGATTGGTTTAAAGACGAATTGAAACCTTGCAGTTGATGATAATATTATTTTCAATTACTTGAGTTGGAATAGTTTCTTATCAGTTGAAAAAAATATTTCAAAAAATGTAATCTTGAATTGATTTGATTGTTTTGTGAAATATGAAACTTATTTAAATGTATGTACTATATTAAGAGGAACTACTGAGGAAGTTGATGATATACAATACATACAATAATAATATACTATTGAAGTTATGTAATTCCTATATTGCTAAATATTCTTTGAACCAATCGTAGAATTAAGGAGAATTTTCGTTAGCCATATTTGGAAAACATCTGAAATGCTAATGAGTGGAGCAACTCCAACTCCATTGAATTTTCTTCTATAGAGAGTATGGCATCTAAACCAATTTTATTGTTGTTGTCAACATCGTATAAATTTATCAGACACTATTATTATATATTATAATCCTCTTTTGTTATTAAATGAGATAGATATTTCGAATTCTTGACATATTCAGCACTTGCTTTCTGTGGCCATTGAAACAATTTTTTACTTGATTTCATTTTATCAGTTAAATATGGAAAACTTTCAAATGATATCAATTTATACATAGTCAAGATGATCAAGATCATGAAACAACTGAATAATTAAGGTTGCAAACCGCATCATCTCATCATTGCCAACTAACAATCATTTGCCTACCTGCCTTTGCTTTTGTTCCCTTTTACAAAAGCAACTCATTATTTTGAACTTTAATATCTTAATTATTTTGGGTTGTTTGTTTGAACAAATCTCAAAAACATATACAGGTGGTATGTATGCAAGTGTATGTCTTTATGAGTGTGCCTCATTATAACAATACTATGTATTTCAATATGTATTTTGATAGTTGATGGTGGGCTGCCTGTGTCTGCCTATCTAGTTGCTGTGCGTGATTTTGTGCAATAATTAAATTGAAAGAAAGAAAAGTACATAAAGTTCAATCACTCATTCATTTTGGGGCGGTAGGCGATACTACAAATACCATAAACACATGTGAGTTGTAGTGAGGCCATACAAAAGTTGCAATGGTTTTTAATAATTATAACCTAAGTAAGTTCGTTGTTTATTGTTGTTATAATAATATTGCATAATTTCTTTCTTTGTATATATTTTTCTTAGATGGAAAAAAAGAAAATTATGATGAAAATGTTTTTCTTCTTTCGACATAACATCAAAAAATACAATGCAATACAATACAATTTAATTTCAATCGATGTGCGAGAAATGAAAGTCAAATCTACAATAATGATTATGATGAAGAAGAGGGTGGAAGGTGGTAGTAGTAAATTATGATAAAAAGTCAATACGAGTATAGAAAATGTGTTAATTATTATGCAACATATTTTCATATGCTTCATTCGTCGAGTGCAATTTAATATGTTTTACATGAATTTTTTTTTTATAAGTTGGTAAGAAATAAATTATTTAGTTACGCATGCAACAACTTCCGCATGTTGGTTGTTTTTTTGGTTTGGTTGGGTTTATGGGAAGAGCAAATGAAGAAAATTGGAAAGGTAAAAGGTTGTTTGTTTAACCAAACTAGTAAATTATAGAAATTATATAGTTTAAATTTGAATGGAGGAAAATTGTTGATTACAAGAAAATAGAAGAATGTCTATGTGTAATAACAACCACAATAATAAGATTAGTAAACTTTGACGTTGTGTAAAGGTAATTGCCGCCTTCATTAGATATTTCCCCATCTGGATCCTTCGATGATATATAAATTTTTATTTGATGAATTTCTAGGGCATTAAGATGGAGTCTCTTATGAAAATAATTAATATTAAGTTTGCACGGTTGACTACTTAAAATTTTTAAAAGAAAGAAATTCGAATTTTCATTTATGAGGCGCAAGTTAATGTTGTGGCATTGGTATACCCTTATTATGATGAAAATACAAAGCAATTATCTTCAGGCATTCAAGGAATTTCCAAGTTTCTCAGCTCCATTTGATCTCTACAATAGTAAAATATAATAGTAGTTTATGTTTCAATTTAATGGAATCTACACTTTGTAAGCTCAGTGGCCCAAAAAGTTTCATTCATTAAAACCCCATTTAACAATACTGTATATCTCTTAATAGGTTTTCTGAAAAATTATTATACATTTTTTAGTTTAATTTGGCCTTCATTTTATAGCCTTTCGAGCATTGCCCTTCACTACTTGATGGTGTCGGCAACATTTGCTGGAATTTCATTTTCAAGACTCTTTTACTCTCAGCTTTTTAATTGCCGACTGACAGACAGATACTTAAAAAATATGAAAATATTTTTGTGTTTAGGCTTAACTAGAAAAACCACTTGAATGAAACTAAGTCAAGAGTCTAGACTTTGATCGAATTGCATTCACTATTCACTATTTGTGCTTGATTTTATGAACTCATTTATTTCATTATTAAGCGATTGATTGATTGATTGAATTGAATAACAGCATCAATAATTTCAGAGTTTTAACATTGCAACTACATTTGTTCCATTTTATATATTTTTATTTTTATTGTTTATCTGGAACAAACTGTTTATCAACTTCTGTTTGTTTCAATAATGAAAATTCAAACAATATACGTACATACTTGAAATTTCAATAGACATGATTATATCAGTAATTTACAAAAGTTTGCATGAATCAGAAAGAGATTTGAATGAATTGAATGATGATTCATTGCCTTTATCACAAAAGTATAAATTCTTTTTCAAATATTTACAAGATTTATTTCAAAATTCTTTTAAATAGCGAAATTTAGCCATAAGCAATATGATGACCATCATCCTTTTTCAAAAAACACAGTACTTAGACTTTTGCTAGTAGTTCTTTACTAGACGCCTGAGCTTGGAATAGTCTTAACTGTTGCTGCTGTCAACTGCATGTTGCCTCCTTTTGAATGTTTCTACTTTATAATTTTGTACATATTATATTTTAGTCAAACATTTCAGTGATGATGATAGCAAAGAAGGGGGAAACGTGTAACTTAGCTTGCTCTTTACATGTCAAGTAGACAACTTGAAAATTAATGTCAAGTAGGCTTACTTTTGCAACAAATCTTCAAAACCAAAGTTATTTAGTCAACATAGTACAAACAAAGCGCTACACATAAAGAAAAGAAGGTACTTTTCTTTAGTGAAAAACACCCAATTGTTGTGTTGGTGTAGAAAAAATTTTAAACCTTACAAAGTAAATTTTAATTGAAAAGTGCGGTTAACCTCGGAATTTGTCGCTGAGTTTTATTAAATGATTTTTAGTATCTTTTCAGTGATTCAGACATCAAAGTGTTGCGTTTGTGCTACTGTGTTGTGTTGTGTTTAAAGGTTTTTCAGGCAATTTCCAAGACATATGCAACTCTTTTTCTTATTTTAAAATTTTTCAACACTCTCTCAGTATGAAGATTAAAAAAAAAACACTTGATTTGAGTCATTAACAACTATTTATCAATGTTGAGAAGTTGGAAGCTGCCATATTGTTGTGAACTTCATTTAGTCAGCAGACTCTATTGTGTCTACCACGCCCTATATTTCTATATCATGTTTTTACTTGTAAGTCAACTGCTGACTTAAGTTGTTTGCTTAGCTCTCTGCCAACTCTTTACTTTGTCTAATTGTGCTAATTTTTTAAACTTCATCAAGCTAAGAGGAGGCTAACAAAACAAAAAATGCCTTTAACGATGCGCTAATGTCAACATGCAATTTAACTTCATTGTTCAGGCATTGGTTGATATACTTGCATGCTTGCGCCTGGCTGTCTGCCTTAGGGGCAAATGTTCTGGACAAGGCTCGAGTCTCCGGAACATTGTCAACTCCAACAGCCCAAGAACAACACATCTTCATCTGCTGTTATGTCTTTTTTTGTTGGCTTGCAATAGTCGTCGACCTGAGTCAGCAAAACCAGCTGTGTTAGAAGACAAAGACAAAGACATCATCATCATAATTCTTGGTGTTGACTTCGTCGACATAGTCATCGTCACTATACTTGTTGCAACCTAAAGAAATGATTCTGGGCTTCATGTCGTCGTCATCATCCTCATCATTGTCGGTCGGCACTCTTCATAGTACAAAAGTAATGCAGTTTTATTTGCATGTTTCTATTGTACTATAATAGTATCTTTGCAGTTCGGTATTTTAGTTCTTCTTTACATGAACCATCGCCACCTTAAGTTTGCAACTATATCTTTTGCCTTATTTTTTTAGCTCATCAACTCCTTTTGTTGTGTTTCGCTTGAAGTCTTTATAGCTTTGGCCTATGTCTATTCATTTAATGTTGATGCTGTTGTTACTTTGACTTGACTCATTTCTCAGGCTTTCTTAAAGATTTCTCCCACAACAAAACACCATGAGCAATGAAGAATTGTAATAGTCATCATTAGCATGGATGTGTCATATTTAGAAGTCTGCATACTATATCCCTCTTGTGTACACTATCTTAAGTTCTGCATAAAGAAATTTATATGTTGATGCAAATTTTCTTAACTTCTTGTGATAGTCGAACAACAATTTACAGATTATAAATATTATTACATTATTAATTTAGCCATGATTGTTCTAGGCGCTCAGTTAGGTTCATTATTCTAAATCAAGGATGGAAGTACAACCTGCCAAATACAGGATATACACAAAGAATGTGTACTGATATTTTATATGATAGATAAAGATCTTTTTATAAATCCCAAGCTAAAGGTATCTGAAGAATAAAAGATTGTTAAAATGATTATTATGTACTCATATCTTTTGAATTCCGAAATCTTTAAGGTAGGGTTGGTTGGATAGTTGAGTCTCTTTATTACTACTTTTAAAGGTCTATTTATTGTTAATTTCTGTGTATTATTCTATATCTGGAATGGATGTATCGCAATTGCCTCTAAATTGACTATTTTCTTGTCCGCTTCAAAAGCCATATTCTTTATGCTAGGTCATCATTTAGTGACTTTGATATCGTAAGAATATTTTAATGAACTAAAAGGAACTGAACAGTTCGGGATATGCAATCTTCTATTTAATTTATGGTAGGACATCACTTAGACAACTTATAAGAATAATCAAAAGTACATACTGAGTAAACTGAACAGTTCAAGTTATGATTTCTTGTGTTTACGACACGTCGCCGTGAGATGTCGTACCATTCCATGACATTAAAGTGAAGCATCGCGAACATGTTCTTGCTGTTGTTGTTGTTTTCCTTATTTTTGTTTTTGTTCTTGATGATGTTATTCATGTCGCCTTTGTTGACTTTTATGTGTTACATTTTACTTGACAGCAGCAGCAACAGCAATAACAACAACACTAACACAAACTAAAGCGGCTTTGCCATTTGTTAAGAAAAGATACAAATGTATCGCAAAAGATGTGAATTCATGGTTTATGCTGCTTGATTCATCAACACCGGCACAGTCACGTGTGGCACTTGGCTGGCAACATCATCGCATTCGTCTTGGACTAGAATTCAATGTGTGTGACTGATTGTGTTGCATGATGCGTAGGTGTTCTCTCAATGATACTGTGCCAGATACAAGTAGCATATTTCGTGGGTTGTTTTTGCCGCAAGGTTTATTCTTATTATTTTATAGAATGTGGCAAGAAGTTAACATCATGAGAAACAAGGAGGTAGATCATCATCATAATCATCACAAAGATGTTTTCATGTCATTAATTAGTTACAATATGTTGGAAGTTCAACAAACTCATTTGTTGCCACCATATGTGTATGTTGATGAAGGAGGAGAGAGAGATGTAAAAAATGTACTTTAAGTAAGAAATATGTATGTTACTATGTGTAATTTCCCCGGAATTGTTTAAATTAAAATATGACGCACTATTGCTTAATGTTGTTGTTTGTCTATGTTTGTTGCCCTTCGTTGCCATTAAACATATTCCAACAATAACAACAACACCAAGAATAAAGGAATGAAAGATAATAATAACAACAGCGAAATGCACAGCAAATGCGGCTTTTCCGTTGCAGAGACTTTGTTTTTATGTACTTTCTTGCGTGCTGCATCGTTTGTTGTTGTTGACGGGCTGCGCGCATGCTTGCATCCAATTAATTTCGAATTTCAAATAGAGTATAATGAACACACATAGATACACATTCGCATACACTTAAACCTTCCTTCTTCGTAATCATACGTGTATGCATGCCACTTGAGGCATCATGCATGCCGCCAACTGCCTCCTTTCCTTCAACACTTTGGAGCAAAAGCATATTGCTGCTTGCACTTCTTTGGTTGTTCTTATATTACACATTATGTATTCAAAAAACGTAACAAAAACCCACTTCATCATGATATGAAGAAGCACTTCTTCTTCATCATGTGGATCATAATGATGTTTGCTTAGATTGTTGCACGCATTAACCAGACAACCAAGCAGCGATCCAACCTTCTTACAATACTAGATACAAATAGTTACACGTTGTTGTTGTTGTAGTTCCAAGACCCAAAAATAAAACTTTACTAAACTGCACGTGCCCTCGATGATTGTTGTTAGATATGCAAAGCTGTAGTTGCTACTTCGTCTGACGCCTGGTGATGACGATGAAAGACACTCCTTAAACTTCGATAAGATCGCATTGCCGTATTGATTTCACCGCCCGGTAGTCTTTAGATTATGGGTGTGTAACTATCTTACAATATATGTATATGAACTACATTTATGTGGTTATATTTTTGCACTTGATTACTGCCAAAAGACTGATAAATGAACTGATGAATCTTCAAATAGGATTCTATCCATCATACATACATGCAATGTATGCATTCCGCCTACGCTTCTAAAGAATGATTACTTGATGTTCGCGCTTCTCTCAACAAAGCTTCTTTCTTTTTCAATTCTTTCATTCAGTCATTCATTAATCTTGCATTATTTCAACATTCATTTCATTTATGTTAATGTCTATGTGGCTTTCCCTTCATTTTGTTGTTGCATGCAACTTTACTTCACTTCAAACTGAAATTGTCATTATGCACTTTGCATCTAAACTCAACATTGCTTGTACTTTACTTCTTCCACTTCCATTTACTCATTCGTGTATCTACATATTCTTTTATATGGCACACGCACTTACTCCTCTTTTGTGTCTTGTTGTGAGTGCATTTCCTGTTTGCATATGCATGCAATTCATTTTTGCATAATCAAAAGCTTATGTACTCATTCTCAGCACATTACCTTCCTTCATTTTATTTCTGAGGCCCCTTCATCTACTCATACACCCCCGCTTTAGGGATTTTTAATCGAAAACAGGGTGGCTTGCGTTGCATTTCAGTCATATGCATTCATCGTTGACAGACTGATTTTTCAGAGTAGACATTTCAAGGAGAGGCATATCGCACACATGTTGCAACGCAAGGAATATACTCGTAACAACTTGTGCATGATTTGCAAAATTTTAAAGATTCCATTGAGCATAAAGTTCGCTTTTTCTTTTAATTGTTCATGTGTTGTTCCTGTTGCTGTTATTGGTTTTGTTTGCCGTCACTTCAATTCTTGTTTTTGTCGTCATTTTTCATTTGTAATGCATTCCTTACTTCATTTGCTTACTACTCCTGACTTATTCTTGCAACGTTGCATCGTCGATGGAAAATGCATCAACTTTCAATTATTCAATGTCATTTGCAATGCATTTGTATAATTTTTCAAACGAAAAAATGTCGATTAAATTTTATGACAGTAAGAAATTCACCATCTCCGTTTATATGTCTATCTGACTGTCAATCATTCGTATTCCTTTTATGACATTTAATTGCAAAAAGGGAAATAAATGAATGCATTTTTTTATTTGTTTGCTGTACTGTACTGTAATCTGAGATCCTCTATTCCTGTTTCTGAAAGCTCTTAAGCGAGCTAAATATAAATGAATGATTTGCATGCATTTCTAGGAAGCCTTTCTTTTGGGGGAAAATTGGATATATCCATGGCTTCACCACTCACAATGTCAAATTTGATATTGCTTTTGGATAAATTTACAATTTTCTTTTGACAACGAAGTCAAAATGATGTAAAATAAAAATATGCACATGAAAGGGTAAAAATTAAGCCATAAGAAGTAACCCTCACAAATGCAGAATTGCGTATTCTTTGAATGATAAAACAAAATTGGAAATATTTTGTCATTTCACAAACAATATACAATAGACCGACTCAATATAGAATTTTATTTTTTTTTTTTAATTATCAGCATATAGTATGTTATGGAGAAAGAAACTCATGTCTTTTTTGTTCTTATCAACAATTTTGTTGCCTCCACTGAAACAGTGTCACAACATATCAGTGAAGAGTTTCTAGAAGACATCAATTTATTGATATTGGGTGTAGTAAAGTAGATTAAGCCTAAGATTATATCATATTATTTGCTCATAAAGAAAATGTTCATTAAATTTCCTTTCCTATTGTTATATTTGTAAATAAACTTATTGAAAACATGTTCGATTTGTAAGGATACTTACTAACTATTGTATCTTTCACATTTGTTAACATTCACTAAAAGTCTGCGCTTCTCTATTTATAATTTTATCAACTTTAAGCTTTTCTGCTATTTTCATTATTTTCTGCTGCACACCTGACACAACACATAAATCAATTAAATATTTAGCAGAGCTTTAAAATGAAAATCGATTCCTTAAACGTATTTATTACCCATTTTATATCATTTTATATGAAGTGTGGCATTAATTATTTTCATTTTCGTAATCCCCCTCAATGTTGTCATTAATTATGCCATTTTCTTCTAGTTCAATAAAAAAGAAAAAGCTCCGGCACACACAATTATTCACATTAATTGCCACGTTCAATATCTTCAAACAAACAAAAAGAACCAACAAGAAAACTCTACCAGCATATATTCTAAGAAATTCATTAAAAAACATCAACCAAACCAAGTTGTGTAAAGTAACAAACAATGAAAAACAGAAAAACATTTTCATGCTTAAAGTTTGTTAATCATTGACGGAATGAAAGAATGAAAGAATAAAGGAAAGAACAACGAAAAACCTCCTCTACCCATTAAATCATCTTGAAGTCTCAAATAAAGACAAACCCGAGGGGGTAATATTTTTCTATTATATGCCGCTATTAAATATATTGTTGGAAAATATCGATTTAAGAAATTTTATTTTTTATTAAACTGTTTGAATGTTCAAAAGTATTATCTCAGGCTAACCATCACCATTTATATACTATTGCATACTTACTATGTTTATTGTAGATAAAGAATTTTCTTTTCATTGTATTTTGCTTCTTTATCATCATCACCATCATCATCGCCATCATTATCATTTGTTGTAGAACTTCTCATAGTAAATTTTGCTGTCGTCCCCTTTCAAACACTTAAATTTCAATTTAATGTTATTTTATTTTACCAACATAATTATGTATATGGATGGTGTCATATGTGTGCCTCAAAACCATGGTGGGTGATCCTTAAGACATATAAAAGTGAAGATGAATAGTTTCAATCGTAGGGTCTTCAAAGTTTTTAAGCCGCGCTTTACTGCCATTTCCTGCTTGCTTGCTGCACAACTTGTTGTATGTATTGTGTGTATAGATCAACAATAACTTGATTTATAGACCACTGACTGGGGTTTCTTTTTACATTATTTCATTATAACATGAAATATTCTTCTTTTTTTGTTTACGCCATCACCACCGCCTTCCATTAAAAGATTTCCATCCCGCTGAGCTGGTGACGACGACATTGAGCTGAGTTGAGTACAGTTCAATGAACAATTTCACTCGTATTACCCCGAAAAATTGTTGTTGTCTAACATTGACAATTGTTTGACAATACTTTGTCGGCATGTTCGCACTGTCCAAAATCCATTGGGTGATGATTGCGTTTGTCCTATTTTCCTCCTAACCAAGAATAAAAGAAGAAAAAATTCCACGTGTGCGGCAGCATGTTCTCGAATATAGATAGAAAGATCAATACCTAGAATTCATTCCTGGAAATGACTTAATTGTAATTTAAGTCGCAATTCATTTGATGTGGTGTTGATGGAAGTGTGAATGTTGTATGGTTTGTGTGGGTTCACTTTGAACTGACTGACATGGAAGTGTTTTTTTTTTTTTTTTTTTCTATAAACATTGAGTGGCCTGAACTATGTTTTTAAGTTATTTTTTGTGCTGGACAGGGAGTTTCTAAATGTCAGTCAAGTGTCAATTAAGTCAGCTTAAACGCTTTAAAATACGTGACGCCTAGGTCAGCTCAATACAGTAAGCTTATTCTCACTCCTCCTTTTTCTCCACCTTTTCCAAACTCAATAAGAACATTGAAACCTAAAAGTAGAAGAGGTGGAGAAGAAACCAAAATTGGGTCTGAGAAGAAGGTCATTACTAGCAACCACATTTAAAATTAAATGCCACATAAGTGACATACTACAAACGCTTCAGAAATGCAGCTTTCTTTTATTCTACTGCTTCTTTTAAAATACATAGCGGGAAAAGAAAAGAATTTTTTCAACCATTTCTATTGCATTCTTCTTTAAAACTGCATGCATTTTCATTTCCACAAAACCTTCTCGATTTACTCTACTACTATATGATATGAATCATTCACACGACTTCTGTCGGTGGTTCTACGACCATCACACAGTGTCGCATTCCAAATTTATTACACTCACTCAGTCACTCATTTGGCTCATTTCGGACTCATACACGAGCATATGATGGTGGATGACTCCTCTGTGTGTCATAAGTGGAAATATGTAAATATTAAAAATACTTTTCACATTGCATTGTGTTGCATTGCTTCTTTCTTTCTTTCATTTTTTTTTTCCAAATGACAATACAATTTTTTTCCACTTTCTTTGTTTATGATTTTTAATTAAATTTATTTATACTCACTCACATTACTTGTTGATCGGGCAGTATTAGTACTATGAGCGACCATTCACCAAATATTTAACGCGCTTGCATTCCATTCATTTTAAAAAGTTAAACTCAAATTCACAAATGAAGTGAACTAAATTTTTGTAAAATACTGTGATATT
Source organism: Amiota mariae (assembly GCA_035041805.1). NCBI lineage: Eukaryota > Metazoa > Arthropoda > Insecta > Diptera > Drosophilidae > Amiota > Amiota mariae. Next base: position 332,512 of record JAWNKV010000332.1, on the reverse strand, counting down.
AAATAATTTATATATTTATTTGTTTCTGACAAATGAAATTGCATTTTTTCATTCAATTATTTCTTTATGAATAGTGAATGAATGTAAACCCGTACTACTATGTGCAATAGACGTACCTTTCTCAGTCAGTCAATCAGTCACTGACAACATCGTTGTCGAAGTTCATGAAGCTTCTGTTTTCAATTGAAAAATACTTCACGAAATGCATTCGAGTGCAAAAGATATAAGATTTTTTCAACAAGATTGACATATTTCGTTTATTGAAATTTTTAAAAATGAGAACAGTGAGAGTGGTTGGTAATGGTAGTAGAAACAATATTTGGTTAAATGAATAAAAATATCTCCATATGAAAGACAGGCAAAGGCATAGTGTGTCATTGAAAAATGAGATAAAAATATGAAACTCTTTTTTTTTCTGTTAACTTCGAAATATTTGATAAGGGAATAATGCACATTTTAATATTAAGGTAATCAATTTTATTTATGAGTTGAGAGGGTTTTTCAATGAAGAAGATTGATTGCGTTTGATCCGTTGAAATAAAAATATTATATTGAAATAGATTCTTGGGCCAGAATGTAGCCAAATATTGGGCTTTCAAATAACTCCTCATATATTGTACAACACTATAATATGTAGATGTTTTTTATGTTTGATATTTGGAACACTGACACTAAAAAATGTTTTGAAAATTATCTCGAAGGAAAATGAAGATTTTTTAGTAGCTTTATTCATAAGGTATCTATTTTAGTATATATTTTTTTAACCTATTATTTTCGTAGGATAAAAATGGAATTTCCTAAGTAGAATCTTTAATTTAGTAATTCACTTTTAATTTGTTCACATATTTTGATTATAAAAATTAATTATGACCACATTTTAAAAGAAATAAAACAATAACCACACTGAAACACCGAAAAATGTATCTGTCATGAAATAATAATCTTTAATTTTCAATGTTGTATAATAAATGTTGTATTATCAGAATTTTCTTAATAATAAATTAACAGCTGTTTTTCTCTCCTCTAAAAATAAAGCACTGTAAAAAGATAAAGTTATTCGCACAAGCGTCAAATTTCTGATATTGAAACTGAGTTACAGACTAACTAAATATAGATTTATTTATCCTTTTCTCCTTTTATATATTCTTTTGATTCATAAATTCACTTTATTGAAGTACATATAAATGTCAAATTTGAGAGCAAAAGCAAAAAAAAAAATCAATTTTATGGTTCTAAAGTCAATTCCACACATAAGGCAGCAGCTCGTAGATACATTCCAATTTTCTTATGCTTTTGAAAAACGATTGCAACAGACACACACACACACACACACACACACACACACACACACACACACACACACAGGATATAAGCAATAAAAAAAGTGTTGTAAATTGAACATAGACAATTTCACATTTCACAGTAAAAATGATGAAAAAAAATTGCAAAAAAAAATCATGATCTGATCTCTTATAATATACTAAACCAGTGAGAAAGAAATACGTTTTCCTTATCTACAAGTAGAAAATATTTGCTTTACTACTGATGCTGCTGGCTGATGATGCTGTTGCTGTCATTATATTTTATTTATAGACAAACACTTTGAGTTGCTTTATATATTTATCTCTTGGTAAATACTATTACTATAACACTACCATATTGAGTATAATTGAGATACATAGATATATTATTAACTGAAGGATATGGTATGTAGTATAAGATAGATAGATATATTGTTAGATAAATGAGCTATAGATGAATGACTATGTACACATGTTGACAAACTTGTTGTGTTATGTCGTTGTCGACAGAAAAAGAAATATGCAGATTTTTGGCGCATAATAAATCGTGTACAAAGTATCTATAATAAAATAACGTTTGCATCTATGTACATATTTCGTTGTATCTACTACAAGTTTGTGACATACAAAACTGTCAATAGAATTCTTTGTGTTACATAAAAGCTAAAATATTTTGCCAGGCGCATGTCTAAACAAATTTTGTTTGTGGTTTTATTATTTTCGATCCTTTTACTTTTCCAGACAAATTGTCGTTGTTGTTAGTATTTCTATTGTTGTTAACTGATTTATAAATTCAAGTGTCAATTTAATGTAGGCGTCGACACAATTCTATAGTATCTAAAATACTCGTAGTATCTGAGTCGAGTGAGTGGTGTATTATGTTGTTGACGACGTGTGTTGAAATTAACCATTGACATTTTAATAGCAAATTGACATTTAGTTCATGTTTCATGTAAAAGTACTTTTGTTAATTGAATTGATATGATTATGCACAGCATACAGATTGGAATGGTAGTGAGTGATGAGCTATGATGTTATATATTTGTATATTTGTATATATTAGTATGATAAAATCCTAAGTGTATGTGGGTGATCTTTATGTCAAAATACGCATAAATCATCATACAAAGCAAAATATTATTTAAGTTTAAATTCATTAAAGATACATTACCACCTATCAACTGCAGATGAAAAGAACATAATTCTTAAAGGGTTCACGTACACACAGAACATCATAAATCAGAATTTAAGTAAGACTATTTGCCTTTGAGTCATCAACTTTGTTATTATTAATTTTTCTACAATTTTATCTTCTTAGTATTTGGTACGTGGTATTATTAAATCCAAGGCTATTCTACACTTTCGTTAATTAAAACCATTTTGGTGGTACGAATAGTAAATCTTTTGTTCTAATTACAATAACATCAATGTTGATGATGTTTTTACTGAATGTTCAGTTTCCAACATCAACTCGTGAATTCTGAATGCCATGCAACTAACCAACAAACAAACAACAATTATGTATTTATGTATAACATGACGATGCTGCTTCTCTGTAGTAGATTTTGTGTGTATGTGTTCAACAAGAAATCCCTACTGATGTCTATCTCCTCTTTATCAGTTTAGGAACAAGCGCACTTCATTACCAAACATTCGCCATCAAGTTATTACTTGCGATATTCCCATCATGAGTGAATATCTGAACATAACAAAGCCGAACCGCATACGAATATTTGCATCTGCCCCATTCACTACCCACTGCACCTTACTTAACTTGTTACAAAATGCCTCCGATCCAGTACTCAATGCTTTATGCTGATGATGTATGAATGTACATATGTATGTTGCTACAAATTCTGTTGTTGGTGCTGATGATATTTGCTTGACTGACTTTCAGCTGGCGTTTTACGCTACTGCATTTAAAGCCTGATTTATGCTGTTATCGTTGATTTTGTCATTGTCTGTCTGAGTGCCAGTCTACATATCTAATTCTGAGTTTTCTTTTTCTTGGCCATAATATTGTATTACATGCGATATGATGAAACTCTGTGCGCACTACTGATGGCGGCATACAAACTTCACTTGATGAAGATTCACTCACCCATTCACTCATTCTTTCAATTTGTTCTGTTCTGTTTTGGTTCTGTTCTGATCTGTTAGTTGTCTGCCTGGTCTTTGAAATGAGGGCATTCTAAATGATTGCGCACTAATTCGCGTGCGAAAACCTCTGATATGCGTTACTACTTGGCGCCATCTGCTGTTAACAACATGTTATCATCATCATCAACGATGATGAAGTCCTTCTTTCAAAAACCAAAACATCAATGCCTTCGTTGTCGTTGCGGCTTGATTAGTTATGAATGAATGACTGACTGGCTGAATGTATGAATGACTTAATGCATGAATGAATGAATGCTGTATAAAGAGCCCATTAGAAGTTATCGCTTTTTGTGTGGTCCAGTAAAACTTACAAGCAAAATACATTAAGATCTACAAAATATTTTCGTCCGTATTTTGTCATTGAAGGAATTAGATTGTTGAAGAGGAGGAAAGTACATAATACGAGTATATACGAAATTGTTTTAATATATTTATAAGATAAATAGATTATATCAATCACAAAGAAAAAAGTTAGATTTAGTTGTATTTATTGCATTTCAATCAAAGTGAAAGTAAGAAACATTTAATTTAGTCGAGGTATTAAACTTTTAATGAGCAAAATTTTAAAATTTAATAAATAATTTAATATTAAATTTCCTTCATTTCAAGAAAAATACTAAAATTTTACAACAAAAAAAAAAAAAAAAAAAAAAATAGTAAAAAAGAATACAACGTAGTTTCGATATTCTTACTACGTTCTTTGTCAGTGACTGCTCATTCATGAAAACTTTTCAGCTACTTGTGTATTTTATGACACACTTGAGATTTATAGAGACCACGTTCTACACTACTTTCTGATGTATGTTTGAAGTCTATAACACAAAAAGTTTTAATACCCAAGAATTCGACTATAAAAAGCAACAAAAAATGCCAATACAAGAAAACTTTTCTTTGTTTCTTCAATCATCCACTTTATATCTGTATAGTTTCTACTTCATTGCTTTATTTTGTTGTGGGTTATGCAGAATAGAAGCCTAAGGAAAGAAAAACCATTAAATTCAACCATGTCCTAGCATAACATGTCCTGCGTTTCCACAGTAAAAACCATAAAAAGGATGCTATTTAAAGAGAGCAAAACTATGGGAACAAAGTTTTAAAGGTTTACAATGACAACAATCTTCACTCAAAATCAAATGAATCAGAATCAGAATTGAGTTGAATGTTGAAAGCAACAAAGAACTTTTTTACAACTTGTTGATGATGATGAAACTAATTAAGAAAGACGCTTCAATGATTTTATTTTAAATACTTTTAAATATAAAAGATACAAAAGGAACAGAAATAAAGCAAAGCAAAAAATAATAATAATAATAATCACATTATAAAAGAAATGATTTAGTTTTTAGTTAATTTTTAGCACATTTTCCTACAGGGTTTTCCCCTCTTACGCCGCACGAGACAAGTGTTATTCATTTCGTTTTATACTATTTTTTGGCACAACTTTCTTTGTTGTTTAAACTGCTGCAGCGAGGTCGTGGCACAGTTGGTGCAACATAAATTTCACACTAGATACTTTTCTACGCTAAAAATTAGGCTCATTTGGTTCTATCTTCACCTCTCTGGGTAATGCAGCCTACCACAGACATAAGATACTATGTATTTGTTGTTTTTTTTTTTTTTTTTTTTTGTTCGTAACCAAGCAAATCCCAAGGATTAAGCAATTTTAGCCGCTGTATGTTGTTATCTTGTTGGCTTAAATGCAATGCAGTTTTCTCTCTAAGGAAAAAAGATATAATATTCAGCTATATATGAATTTGAGTAGAAAAGCAAAGCAAGGCACTACCACACCACAGGCGACTTCAATCCAAGACATCTGTCTGTCCGTCTTTGCGTTCCACCAAAACCTACATATTTCTCGTATTTGGCGCGTATTTTTTGCAATCAACTTTTAGTAGTAGATATATGAGATGCATGGATACAATAGTAAAGAAGAACCAATAACTACCTGTGCGTTCTCACATCGTGTTAAATGACGACAACGACGATGACTACGAGACCATGCACGAGTCCTTTTAGCCCCGATCTCTATAGCCATCTACCAGATATTGGTCTGCCTTGGCCCTGCCTTTGTTGACTACCTGTTTCAAAATTAATTTATTTCATTGGTGTCCATTCCTGGTTGTCGGCCTGTCTTTCCGTTTATCTGTCCCACTGTCAGTCTGTTTTACTGTCTCTCTGTTCATCTGGTGTTTTGTCTGTAATGCGATCGAATTGACTGCAATTTTTGCAAAATGTGGAAGTGAGTGAGCAAAGAAACCAGTTTCGACGCCCTTTTTACTAACTGAAGTCAACCACTATAGTAAGTAGACAGACGAAGACTTGAACTTCTTTGAACGCCCTTTGGGCTACTATTACGAGTAACTTATTGTGTTGTTATTGTCTGCTATTGCAAGTTGTATCTACATGCCTGTGTATATGAGAGTATCTGTGTCCATTTCTTGAAGCATTGTTGTTGTTGCTGAAGTTATTTTCTTTATCCAGCAAGTGAATACCGCCAATTTTCTTATAAACATTCCTCTTATCAATTTATTTCTTTCTTATTTACAATACTCAAGAAATATTGGCTTGGAAACGTTGGTTAAATGCCGCGCATTACTTGGAATCAACTTGAATTTAAGTGAGTGAGGGTGCATAACATTCAAGGTATTGTTGTGCAGCCAACATAGTAGAAGATTTGTAATGACAAGCGCAGGAGGAGGAAAGATCATTTATATAAGGATAATATTGTATGAATTGTGAGTTGAGTTATGTATGGAATGGAATGAGTTTGATTTAGCTTGTGGTATTACTTTGTTGTTTGTAGTAGTTTGTGTTTATAATTGAGGGCTAAACTCATGTTTTTATATTGAAAATTAGAAAAGAAAATCTACTATTCAAGACAAAAGAAGAAAAATAATAAACCTCTTCAACAAAATGATAGAGAAATCTTATAGTGAAGTGGTGTCTTTTCTTAAGTGCTTCTTATGTTCTCTATGATTAGAGACACTTCCACAATTATTTTTATTTTAGTAATTTTTTTTTTTTTTTGTTACAAATTACACCTGCTTGACAATATTCAATATTTGTTTGCTTCTCCGATAATATTTCCGGTCTTTTCCTATTTGCTAATGTAATGCAGTCATCGGTCTAACAATATCCTGTATCTTAATACACTTCCTCAGAAACATTAAGATCAAATTTCATAGAAAATTGTATCATAAATACAAAAGAGAAAATCATAATGGAAATGGAACCATTCATGAAAATTTTCTTTTTACTTTATTAAAATTTCTTTTCTGTTTTATTAGCAATTGAAAATTGTATTTAAACTTATATGCATTATGGCCTTAAGCTCACCCACTTTTCTATTTAATATTTTGTTGAAATAAGTATTTTTATAAGATCGTAGTTTTGTTGATTTAAAAAAAAAAATAAGATATGCCCGCTGCAAGTAGGAATTTGGAACCCCAATCCTTAATAGATCTTGGCTTTTCCCCGATTTGCAAATTTTAAATGTTTGTTTATGGAAAAAAAAAACAATGCATTGCTGATTTACGATGTTCCGGCTGTCTTTAGTGAGAATCCGATCCTTTATTGATCTTAAGCTATTTTTCTTTTTTAAGTATTTGGCATTTGTTTTATGCGTCCTAGCACTGGCTTTAATTTCCCATCGGAAAATGTTCCTATGTATATTGGGAAAAGGTTCAACGATGAGTATCTGTATATTTTGGGTTTGCAAATATCGGATATTTCAAAAGAAAGGATGATCCTGTGATATTTGTAAAGTATATAGTAAGTATTTGAGAATGTCTACTCGGAACTGATTTCTCTTATCTGGCCTAATGTATTATTGTAAGAATGTTTTAAGTTTATAAAAGGTTTTGTTATGATTTGAATTTTTCACCAAAGTGTTACTTTTATTGTCTTACTTCGTTTCATTGATTGAAGGATAAAAGTGTAATTAATTATTGGTTTGGCTTGTAATGAGCCAAGTTCTTTGTAGGTATATTTTTTCAGATTAATATTCAGATTTCTCTACAAAGTATTTCGTGCACCAAGCCTTTTTTTCTCTCTAAGAATACGAAAAAACGAAAAAAAACACAGTTTGAAGTTGCCATAATAATTAGCATATTTGACAAATCAACTAACCAAACCATGACCAAACGAACAAATACAATGCACATGCAAGCATTCTTAAGTACCATATTCTTTGTAAATCTATCTATTTATCAATGTCAAGAAATAAAGAACCAGCTGCACTACAGAAAATCATTTCATATGGCAAGAATGAATATCACATTTCTTTCAAACATCTTTTGCAACTCTTTAAACTTGACATTTACATATCAGTTTTAAAGTATCTACAAGTGTATTTCATTTTCATTTACTACTAATAAACACGTATCCTTTTGCTACTTTCATGAAGCAACATAAGAGTTCTACTATGTTCCACTTATTGTGTAAACCATAAAATAATGCTTCAATTTATTTACTCGTATGAGTCTTAAGTGCTCTCATTGCGCAAAACGCAGAAACAGATAAAACACGTACTTCCAAATACAAATGAATCTTGTGTACTTAATATAGAAGCATAAAATTTATTCTTTATTGTTTCTCTTAAAGCGAGCACACGCCAAATGTATTTTAATAGACAGAACGATAGATACTATAAGGAGAAAGACAGATGATGGAGGAGACTAAAAGAACAAAGGCATTGTATTTGTTAATAAAAAAAGGTACAGAATTTCGAAGTACACACACCACACACAACATATAGGCCTAAACCAGAATTCTTCGAAAAGGTCCTTTCCATTAATTGTACACCAAACGCACACAGATACATCATACACACCTATAACTATATACATACACACACAATAGAATCCTACAGCAAATAGTAGCATTTTACTACAAAAAAAAAATACTTACTACACCGGCTTTGTTCAGAGTGCTGAGCAGATGTTTTTCTTTAATTTTTGTCGTTTTCCTTGTTTCGCTATTTTCGCTTCGTGTGTTTTCTGTATAAATATGTTTTTTTCTTTTTTAGTCGAGTCGATCTGAGTTCTTCTTTTCCTCTTTCGCTTGAGTCAACCTTTTGAGTGTTTTTATCTTTGACGCCCAACTACTTGAAACAGCTGATCTTCTTCTGCTGAGTTGAGTAGATTGCCAATTTCCTTCCTAGCTTTTTAAAGTAATCAGATAAGGTTATGCTGTTCCAGACAGCTGGCTCAGCACTATTTCTAAGGTTAACAAGTCTTTAAGCAACAGACAACAAACACAAATGTGTATCTACAATAACATAATAAGATACATAAAATGAAAGGAGCCCAAGGTAATCCGATAATACAAAATTATTATTTATGAATGGATATGAAAGATGAATTAATGGGTTGATGAGATGAGTCTGGTTTTATATCTGTGCTACTCCGGTGCTTTGTTACTCTATATTCTGCAAGTGAAGTTATCCTTGATATATTGTTGTGATGTTGTTCCTGATGATGTTGATGATGGCAGCAATTCATTAAGGCAGGCATAGTATAGTATAAAGCAGCTGCTTTGTTGCTGTCATGTTAAACTATAATCAAAGATGAGGGTTCTCTTCATTCATTCACTCACTCACTCACTCACTCACTCACTTACTCACTTACTCACTCAACTCACTCAGTCAGTATAACTTCACTCCCTGTTTTGAACCAAAACTCAATTGTGGCTTTGGTTTTGCTTACTGGCTGTCAAATGAACGAATGGAAGAACCCTCATTGCCATGATGAGTCGCTTCCTGGCCTTCATTCCTCCTTGTCTGTCGTGTTATTTGTTAATACGCAAAAAGAGCTCAGACAAAGGTTGGCTTTGCCTGAAGTAAAGTTCAGTACGAGTTTTTATTAACTGCTGTGAGTATTTTAAAGGATATAAATAATACAGATCTCAGACTCACTCTTCTACCTACCCTAATATCAAATCCAAATTTAACTCAATTAGAAAGAAATAGTGTGAGAAGGAGAACATAAGATAAAAGTAAAAGTTGAAACAGAATGCAAAAGAATCCCAGCGATTGATCGATCTTTCTTTAAGACAACGACAAAGAGAAAGATACTTTTCAGTTGTATTTTAGAACCCGTGGGCACGGGACACGTTGCCAATTCAAAGAAAAACCATAGAAAGTGCGAATCTTGTTTTGTTTAAAAATAAAATAAGTACATATATTGTATAAAGGAGAAATGTTATTACGTGTTAATATTAAAAAAAAAAATGAAATAAACAAAAATATTTAATTACACAAGTTTATTCTTTTGAATAAAAAAAAAAAAAAAAAATTACGATTATGGTTACCTTTCGGGAGCCTATAATTTTACGTCAATTTCATTTGTCTACCGCTATTACCACGAACTCCCCATCAACATCACCATCAGCACCCTCATCACTACCTAGTGTCGTGGTTAGAAACAAATCTAAAAATAATAGTCCTAATACGCGAATATTTGCCACGCTTAAGTGTTGTAAAAACTTGAATTTAATTAAAACATTTAACATGAAAAACACAAAGGATATTAAAGCATCAAGGATTGCAAACACAAATTCCAGCAACGATGCCAATCCTGTGGATATTTCAATCCGGAATATTGTCACGCGCACTAAATCTGCTCCGGGTGGAAAGAGAAGGTGAGAATGAGTGAATAAAAATTGTAAACAATATCATATACTATTATTCGGATGGATAACCAATTAAAAAGTTTACTAGGAGGAAAAGGTTATGGTGAATGTTAAATTGAAGCTTTTGCTTTTATGAAAACAGATTTTGCAGCCAATTCAGACACCAATTAGAATAGATATATAGAATTTAGCAAAGGATTTAAAATTGAGAGGAGATAAATTTAAAAAATCAGCCAAGTGTGAGTCGGACTCGCACACGGAGGGTTCTGTACCATCGTACAAGATTTTTTGCTTAAAATATTAAATTATGTGTGTGTATGATAAATATTATCAGCCTAAAAGTATACTACAATTACAGCTTAAAAGTATATTACAAAAAAAAAAAAAAAAAATGTTAAACAAAAGGTTAAATTAAAGAACAATGCTTCTAAAAATGTGTATTTTTAGTATTTGTCGTTCTACACCCAATTGAATTACACACTCTGTGAAAATTTCAACTCTCTACCTTTTACGGTTCATGAGATAGAGCAGGAGACGGACGGACGGCTTAGTAATAGGGTCCCGTTAGCTCCCTATGGGTACGGAACCCTAAAAAGTACAGAATACGAGGTTTGTTCAAAAAGTATCGCAACTTTTGAATTTCCGCGGGTTACGTATATTCGATTTTCTTGTATCGGTATGTTGGTACTCATGTCCCTCACTTATGCTGACAAGGTTGGTCGTTTTGAATGTTTAGTTAAATTTTGACAGCTGTTTTGCTTGCACGAGTCTTGGCTCGTCGTCGATTTTTTCCTATTTCTAAAAATGGATCAACGAGTCTGTATCAAATTTTGTGTAAAAAAACAAAATTAGGTGGGCGGCTATCACACTTCTATGAAAAATGTATCAATTACTAGGAGACAAAGACTTCATCCAATATTCACTTTAAAATCATGATTGTTGCTTCTTTTTTCATAGCCTCTTGTGTGTATAGTACAATTAACACCGGTTATTTTTTTTTTATTTCTTAAGATATTCAAATTAAACTTCTTAAATCAATATAAAATGATAAACTAATTTGAAAAAATCGGAGTGTGAATACCATCCACACCTATGGTGTACCGATAATAGTATCTACTTCTTCTTTTGGAAACTAGTTTTCTTCATTACTTAAAATTTGTTTGCTTTATATCATTTTCAACTATTGAGGACCGTACACGAAATATTTTCTTTTTAAAAGAACATAAAAAATATGATCTATGGAAACTATCTCATCCGTTCTAGTCTTACATAATTATGCATCAACTTAGATTTTCCTAATCGAGAATCGAAACACGATACAAAATCATAAAGTATCCTTATCTTGCTACTCCTGTCACTCACCTGTGTTACATCAAACAGATGTCTCTCAAAATAAGTATAAATGAACATCTTTAACATCGTTTTTCTTTTCTAGTTAGATATCTATCTATGTAAGTATCTAGAAGATATGTGCTCTAATTTTATCATGGTCACTCAGCTGTCCCTTCTCTCTTTTGGTAAGGAATTGAGTTTTTCCTGTTTACTATTGTATAAAGCATTGCATACCTTCACGGTTCACTGATTTAATCCGTTTTTTGTTCGTCATGTCCTTCTTTTATTCTTCTAACTATGAAAATCTATGAAGAAAAGAAAAAGAAGATGAAGTAGAATAGCAACAGAACTCAGTGCTTCGCCATCATCATCGTCTCACGTTCTTTACTATTTAGCTTAATGTTTGTTTGTTCATTATTCTTAACATCGTAAGCATGTTCATGTCCTGTTGATTTTAGATTTCTGCTGCTATCGGTATTTTTATTTTGAATTTTCCTGGAATTTCTTAGAGAAACACAACTGTTGTTTTTTTTTTTTTTTTTTTTTGTTTTATTGTATTGTGTTCTTACAGTTGTAGTTTTCCTAACTACAAAAGTAATGAAAAAAAGAGAAATTGTTAGAGTTTGGGAAAATACTCGTAGACCCAGGGAGATAATCTTGATCTCTGTTTCTTTAGTTTTAAGATATCCATATTATTGTTGTACTTTTATTAAATTAGTTTAGTATCTTCTTTGAAACTTTTAAACCTCTCTAACCTCGTAATAGGCGCTGTCCTTTGTTTAAATTTTAAGGTAAACCAAAAATTTGTTGGTCTTCAAATCTAACTAAAATGTCTATGGAAAATAATCATAGTTAATTTAAAGATATTCAAATTAAATATTTCTTTAATTTTATTATATTAGTAGATTTGTTTCCCCTTTGATATTTCTTTAACCTTGTATCTAGTCATTTGTTTGACATCGTATGTAGTATATGTATATTCCCTACTAATTTCTTTCTTTCTTTGTTTGTATGTTGTATCGTTCTCAGAGAAACTTACTTACTACCTATTCCTCTAAAATCGTTCTTAACACTTTTTCTTGCCACATTTTCACACGCAACACGTCGTCGCTGAATTTTCTTCCTCTTCTTTGATTCTTTACTACTTCCTTTCCTTGTTTCCTTTAATTTTTTCCTTTTATCTCTGTTTGTTTCATTCATCGTCTCATGCGCTACTTTTATGTCACTTGCCTGCATTTTACTTACTTGTTGTGTTCCTCGCGCGTTCTTTAATTGTTTCGGATTTTATTGCTTGTAATTTTCTTTTTTCCATTTCTTTTTGTTTCTTTTTCTCTTTTAGCCATAAAACTAATATTTGTTTTCCTTTCCCACCCACGTTACTCAAACACTTTATTCTTTCATTCTTCCATTATGTATGCTTACCTCTTTTTTAATGCTTCGCTACCTAGAAAGTATTTCTATCGCTCGCTACTTTATGAGGGGCCTCATAAAAATTTATATGTCGTCAGCCATTGTTCTAACTCATCCCGGTTTCCTCCATCCCTTGATCTTCATTCTTACCTAACCTAGTTCTTCGAGGAGTAGTAGTACCAGTAGTAGAGCGAGGTACCTGTGAGTAGATTCGCGTAATTTTGCACTGTTGAAGCTGCGTAATTTTTCGCAATTTTCATTGTTTATGTCATTTGCGATGCGATGCGGTGCTTCATACTCGCTTAATGACTTCCCAATGGTCACTTCTCCTCATTTCTTGCGAAATGTCTGGACTGGACTGTTTTGCTTTCTTCATCCATGGATTGTATGTTGTATTGTTGCAAATGGCGCTAACATTTTGCACAATTCTTTTATTGCTAGCGACTTCTGTTTATGCGTATACCTTTGATATATTATACTTGCTCCTACATAAAATATTTTCCTAGAAATTTAACTCATTAAATCGCATTGTCGCAAACACTTAAAAAAAAAAAAAATCATTTTCTTTTAATTTTACTTTGCAGTTTTCCACGCTCAACGCTTTCGGGGAGAGGATCTACAGCAGGCGTAACAACAACAACCACTACAAATGATGGCGTTAGTGTTATTGGCATAAGAAATTGTTATCCAATGCATTTGGTAAGTTTTCTTAAAGAAGTTTCCCATTTCTTATTAAAGAAACCTTATAAAATATTTACGTTAAAAGCCACCTAATTACGCCAATTTAGTCTTAGGATATATAAGAAAACATGGCTAATGCGAAGAAAGCATAAAACTAGAAAGTTCAGGGTTCCTATAAAAGTCCACAATATAGATCCTATCACAATTTACACAGTTTTGGAGATATCGATATAGTAAATGTAAAATATCAATTTCATACCCAATTTATAATTCCAATAGAATAAAGTCATGGTAAATGATAAATTTATGGATTATTTCATCGTTAATTTTTGCATCCTATATACTTTTTTGTAGGTTCCAAATGATCAGGAGACAGTGTATCCGATAGTTAAGACCACCACCACCAGTCTATAGCGCCTTATTTTCAAACGTAATTTCTCTTTAAGATTGTTGATGGCGCAGTAACATCAAAGATACTATTATTCTACAACATTAATTGGTATTGATGGCAAAAAAAAAGTTTACCTGCTTATGTGAAGTTTAACTTCTTTCTATAGCGAATTAGTGCATCTAAACACAGAATAGTTGGAATGAGTTTAATAGGAGAAATTAGCATAATTGTATGGTCTATCACAATCTACTATAAGTCTTGGTTCCCACAGGGGGGTTACCTCATCACATAACCTACTTTTTATGTACCCATGTATAAATGCTCTTTAGTAATTTTATCTTATTGTTATTGATTGACCCCCCCTGTATACAAGTACACATGATTGTTACCAATCCTCTTAATGAATACAAAAATTACATACATACGTATATTCATTCGAGATACATTTCAAACGTGTATTTTGTATTTGTGCAATAGAATTGCATTGTTTAAATATTTTTCTTTACAAAATCGAAAAACAATTGTTCATTAAAAATAACGCAAGAATTATAAGTATGTACATACTACACTACATCACTTTTCTATTGCTACAAATATGAACTTGTTTTCTATATATTTTTGGATATATTAGATGGAGAACAAACAAATAATTCCAGCAATTAGTGGAAATTACAAATATTTTCTTCTTTTTCTATAATAAAAATAGAAAATGTAAAATGTAAAATTCGAGCTCTTTTTTCTTTTCAAATGCAAATATTTTATATGCAAATAGTTTTGTAATTTAAACATGAAAACATTTTTATTTTTTATATTTTTTCTTTAACAATAACAACTGAGTAAACTGAAACATGAAATATTGTAAAATTACAAAAGAGCAAAAAAAAAATTAAATACACAGTAATAAAGTTGTACACCTTGTAATCATCGACAAATAAACTTCTCTCGAAAGCAATAACAACTTAAACATCAACATAAAAAACAAAAATAATAATAACAAGAATAAAACTCTAAATTACATGAGATAATTCAATTTATAAAACCGGTTGAATGAGTTAATCAAGGCAAATATTTTAACATGTCTTTAGTCTTTGATGTTGGGTGGCTAATTAGTCAAAGTTGGCAGTTGCCAGGGGCATGTTTTGAATAGTGGAGGTCTTCGGCAAAGTATAATGTTGGGGCCCCTTAAAACTAAATAATATTCACATAAAAACATCTACAAACTGGCTGACTAAGCTCGTAGGAGGCCCGTGACAACCTACATTAAATTAAGCTCTTGGTCTGTTGATAGAATCTGAGGATGAAACCCGAAGACTGGTGGGGTCTCTAACCCTATTACCGTACTCAGGACTTAAGCAGCAATGACAGAACATGGTTGAACTAACACTCCAAGTCCTTATGGTGTACAATTTTAAAATTTTGTTTAATTTTACTTATAATTTTGTGTATTTACCCAAGTTGCCTTTCATATCAACCTATATGACTAAAATGAGTTATTTTGAATTGAATGACGCTTGTAATTGATTGTACTTTTGGAAATGACTTGGTATTTTATCTATTAGACATGAGCTGATAAAGTCAAAACATATTGTTACATAAAGATACAAACACAAATACTTGTTCTATAGACACATCATGATTATTATGATGATTATTTACTTTTGGCGCCGTTCATAGATATTTTTATTTGTATTTAAGAACGACAAACAGGGTGTGGTATTTGTGATATAAACATAGATAAAATCTGAGAATTTTTAGAATATTCCTTCCTTTTCCAAAAAATTCATTTAAATTCGAATAAAACCTTTAAATGTATTTAATCCAACTTTCTTGTTGTTCCGATCAACTAAACGGATGACATATGTCAATGACTTTGGTATTGATTTGATGGGAACTAAAACAGCTTGGAATTGTAAGTTACGACAACGAATAAAACTAAGTTGTCAGATTGCTCAAAGTTCAAAGTCAAATTCTATTTTTAATATGCATGTCTCCTAGTTTTTTTTTTTTTTTTGATAGAATATTCACCATGAAAAAAAAACAGTTGCCTCTAGTGCTTCTTTTGCTAGTATGATTGCCAATGTCACTTCTAAATTCCGGACATATTCATGTCCACACACTCTTCTTGTGGTGATTGTTCTATATCAATATCCTCATGCATGGTATTTGTATTATGCTTCATTGATTTACCTATCTATCACACTTGAACAGTGTGTTTTGTATCTCTGGGTACTACTTAATTTTTGTTCCGTTTGCTCTTCAAAATTGTAAACAGAAGAGAGGAAAACCGAAAATATCGAATTTCACATGATTGTGCTAGGATTTATTTCTTCATTTTGATTTATTTTAAGTGTTTGTTTGCGACAGCTGTGAGTGAGACTTTAGTAGTTGTCTAAAAATGATTGTCACAGAGACAACAACCGACCCAACGACCGACATTGTTTTGTTTTGGAGCAACAAAACATCTCAATAAGTAAAAGGAAAATCTTGCATTTGTGTTTTTATTTTTATTATTTTGTTGATATTTTTGTTATTGTGTGGATAAGTAACATGGAACAACGGAAATAAGTTGTAGAAACAATAATAATAAGCAAAAGGATATTCGGTTGAACGAGATTGTAAATATGTGAAAATTGTTTTCTTTTTCTTATGAATTCTTTGTTGGAGTTCTCAGTCTATAAAAAAGAATAACAAAACCACCAATGAAAATGAAAAAACGATGTAGATAATTTATTTACAATTTGAAGTAACTTGAATGTTTAAATAAATAAATTAAAAAGATTTAGGGTTGTAAAAAAATAAACCATTGATAAGATCTGGAAACAATTTTTTCTCAAATTAAAACATCTACATATTCTTCTTAAGGTTTACAAAATTGTTCATTGTATTGTGACTAAAGAACTTGAAATGAAATGATTAATCAATTTGTAATTCAAATATTATACATGAACAGGCTGCTATGTGGCCTCGACGCGTCATCAACCTTGCTGCCTCAAATCTAAACGTGCCAATCTGTGGGATATTAAAAGACATTGCTCATGGTTTTCCCTATCGAACTACTTCTTCTATTATAGAATCACTTGAAAGTTAGTAATAACTTTGAATTTGGATTTAAGATTTATCATTCTAAAGTAAAAATATTCATTATACAAACAAATCCAATGCTAAAGGTTAGTTTTGGAAATCATCTCATAGACCAACTAACCATTTGATTGCTGTTTATAGTCTGAAAATATCATTATTAAAGCTCCAAATGACTCTAAAATTGTAGTAAATTTTTCGATTCATGTTATCACTTTTAAGGGATAATAATTCAATGCTTATCACCTAAGACCTTACGATATATTATACAATACATACAGACTTAAATGTTTCTGGTAAATTTTGGAAATTTTACTTTTCTCCTTTGATTTATTTATAATGCTAAAAACGTAAGTTAAACATTCACTCTCTCAATTTTCCATTTTCAATGTTCAATGAGATTCCTAAACTAACCTTAAACCATTCATTTTCATTTGTTTGTGTTGTTACCTCAACATTTTTTTACTTATTTATAAACGTGGAGAAACATTAACATGAAACACATTGAGTTAGTGCCACGAATCCATTGCACTCTTAACATACTCATATCATACTGGTATGTGTATGATGAGAAGTTCTTAACACTCAGTCCCGTATGCTATACGAGTATAATTGAATTCTTCTAATGCTTTTAACATGGACTTACCATGAAACTCCTGTTGTTAGTCTACCTATAATTTATGATGCGCGTCTGCACTTGGATTTCTTCAACTCGAACATAAACAAATAAAAACGAGGACCGAGGTACAAGAGAGAAAAAATGCGTGTATAGTGAAAAGCGGAAATTGTGTGTTATCACATTGTTTGTTTTTTTTTTTTTTTTTTTTTTTTTTAGTTTTTCTCTTGACTATTTTTAAAATGCATTAGAAGCCAAAGCTGTTGATGATGACAAAGGTGAAGATAGAGATAAAAAGGCAGCTTGTCGTGTTTTCTAAACATTTGCATATTTAAAGCATTAAGGATTCAGTTGTTAGGATTTATTAGCCATTTTCAAGTGCTAAAAAGAAATTACCAAAAAGTACTGCGAGAGTATAAAAAGTAATAAGAAGATACGTATACATAGTTAATAAAAAACAGCAACACATGTTTACATACTTTAAGGCGCAAAGTATCATTTTAGCACATATTTTTTATGTAAATTCTCTTCACCTCTACCTCTCATCTTATGTATCTGTGGCTACAAACTTGGCCAAGGAGACACAGAAAAATTCAACCAAATGAAGCAGTTAATTGCAAATGGCTTAAAGTTTTTCCTTTTTTTTTTATCATCTTTATTTTTTGTTAATGTTTACGCATGCCAAGATTTGACTTTGTTGGTTTGATGGCCTCCTTTTACATTTTTTTTTTTTTTTTTTTTTTGTAGTCGAGTAAATTACCCCAAACAGCTGTCGGTTATATTTGGATTCTTTATGCAGATGGTTACTTCTGTGAGCAAACAAAGTCATGCTGACTCCGACACTGCTGCAGAACAAAAAACTGAAAACATTTTAAAATTTTGGTCAAAAACAAGTTAAGCTTCAAGTCACTTAGAGGTTTTTGGGCTTAAGACACCACATACAAATGAATTTGGCCACATTATATGACAGCGAGTCATATTTCAGGTTCATTCACGTCTGATAATGTTGTTGATAATAATGATTATGGCTTGGTAAAGGAAGAAGCCCCTTCTTGTAATGGTAGCCACAAGTCATGCATGCATGGCCAAAGTTGATATGTACAACAAATGTGGTTAAAATAATACCCAGTAACTACATAACATCTCTTCTTTTCCAAAGTCATTCACTCAACAACAAACAAACGTACGAACGAACGATCAATCAACCATTCAATTCATTCATTCAGATATTTACAATATTTGTAGACGAAAGCCAGACCAAAGTAATATATATAATTAACTTATGTAGTATGTATTATTGATTTACATATATGTAGTAAATAAATCTGTGAATATGGCAATTTAATCTGAATGAATGATGAAGTCTTTAAAGCAGCAGTAACGTTGTGTTACTTATAAGTAGTAGGAAGCAGGCATGCGTTTTGTGGTCTAGAGCTTTGTTGCAAATTTGTAATGAGATATCTACTTACCCGCCCTATAGTTTTCCATACAATCCGTAATAATATTGTAATTATATAAAATTTTATAGACAAAGCAACCACAACAAAAGTCTTTGACATGATGAAGAAAAAGTTGCCATACCATAGACGAAGGAACTCTGTCTCCGAGGCTAATGAACTTAGTTAACTTTACACTCATCTTCATCAACATCATCAATTTCTGTATTGTTGGAAATTTAGTTGAATTTTTCCAAGTATTTAAATTTAATTAAATTATCAATGGATCATCAAGTGATTTTAAATGCAGCTGCCTCAAAGCTTTTAGTATTGAAGTTCATTAGATTTTACATTGATTATGAACCTCCCAAAGATGATGTCTACTTAAGAAGCAAAGTAAAAGCAGATTAAATTCTTCAAAATGTTTAATGTTCTCTATTAAGTTCTCTATTTTAATAGCATCTTCCGAAGAGGTTTGTTCTTCTCAACATGTTTCTACTTTTTATTGGAAAATGAAAAATGCATTTTATGACTTTTAAAAGTTTACTTTGGAGTTCAAGTTTGAATGTTGTCACTGTCGTTGTCGCTGTTGCTATTGGTGATGTTCTTATGGTGCAATGTCAAGCTGTTAAGATCATTTCCAAAAATACTCATGCTTCTTCTTGAAAACTTGTTTATTCCATAGGAAATGGGAATGATCCATCAACTACCATTTATACATACATACTTATATGTATGTATTATGTAAGTGTACGTACTATCAAATACTAAAGGGTTAATGTGACCATGCATGTCTTCCTTAAAATGTATAGTGTGAAAGCATTTGATAGATGTGTGTTGTTGTTGTTATCTAACATGCATTACTTGATATCTTTTACATATGATGAAATCATTCGTCACGTTTGCATTCGACTTCTTCTCTCCACCATCTCTCTCACTCTCTCTCACTGCCGTTCGTTATCTTATATTTAGTCTTCATTTATTTGATCGTAAAATGAAATCGTTTACAACTTACTTTTTGGGTTGTTGTTATTGTTCTCGGGTTTATAGCCAATAAAAATAGTTTTATAGACCAATTATGACCAAGTTTACTTGTCGCTTCTTTGAAGTTATGTTGCTGCATGTCTGATAAATTGTTGTAATGAAAGTGCAAGTAAAAATTTTATTTATTTTGTTATTACACATTTCCGAAGAAAATTTGTGAAATTTTTATTTGTATTTTGATATTATTTCCTAGTCTTCTGTTTCTTCCCATATGTTTGAGTCTACAATGATTAATTATAAAAAGATTCTTGGGTTTTATAGGATTTTAACATTAATCAATGAGAAGGAGAAGAAAAATAAATGCGCATTTCCTTTACCTTGAGCTTCTTCTCGATTAGAAATTGATTTAAATTAATTAATTTTTGTTATCTTTTGTTTTCTAAACATTGCGTTGGTGCTGCTCATCGTATTGTTTATTTGTTTGTTTTGTTTAGTCATAGAAGTTGATCAATTTCTAGTTAACTTTAGCCATGAAGCAATGCACGCCGGTCGATGTTGTAATCCTTTTTGAAGTGTTACGGAAATTGAAAATTGTTTGCTAAGCGAGTAGACATCATTGAGTGAATCTTCTAGTGTTGTCATTCATTCATTCATTCATATCAACGACGTCAAACGATGAGAGACTGAAGGACGGACACAAAGACTTCCTGCTTTTGGAAAACTAATCAAGCACAACAATAAATGTTCATCATCATCCCATCTAGTTTTCAATTATCATCATCTATCTAACTAACTAAACAGTGAGTCTAAGAACAATGTCATGACATTGAGTAAACACGGTCTTTATTTAAAGCTTCAATGACATTGGGACCAGTAGTTCTTTCATGACGCTTTGTTGTGTTGTTATCTTTCTCTCAGAATGTTTTGTTGTGTACCTTCTTCATTGTTTTGTATTGCCTAACAAAAGGCGCCACCGATTAGTAGTTGTTATTGTTGTTGTTATAATTGAAAGTGAAGTTTTATTTGACCCCCAGCAGTGGACAACACAATTGCAGATTTGCCAATCAGTCGAGAACAATAAAAAGCAAGCGAACATTGGATAACTGCCAGTCGCCCACGCACGCATGCATTACAATATATCTACATATGTATGTACATACATACATATGATGAACTAGTAATCTAATCAAACCAACGCCAAGATACTGCATTATTTGTGTGTGTATGCGCGTGTGTGAATGGTATTGAATGATTGAAAGCATTGGGAGCAAATTTAAAGAGTAGGAGAAGCATTTCTGCATCAGCTTTGATTGCTTTGTGGTCATGATTAGTTGTGCATAAAGAAACAACATGAACATGAGGTGGGTGAGCTTAGTAAGAAGCTTGTGTTCTCTTGTGTTCCTTTCATTTGCTCGACACTCACATATTTTTTTGTTATGTATTAATATACAACACAATGCAATTGAAATACACATACAAACGCCCTTACACTAGAAATACTATACAGAGAGACAAAAGTGCGAGAGAACGAGAGTAAAAGGAAGAGACTCTTGCCAATCAACGCCATTAATATTATTGTATTGTGTATTATTATCAATACAAAACATCGTCGTCGTCCGTTGTCGTTAACATTGGCATCGGTCGGCATCAGATTAGCTTCGTTTCGTTTTCAATATAGAATAAACTTTGCCATTTGCCGACGGCTAGTACAAATTTTGAAAAAGCAAAACAAAAAGTAAGCGAAATAAAAAAAAATATTCTCATTTACCACAAGCGAGAACAAGTGAGTGAGCAGCATTTAAAGTCAGCCAGTCGGCAGTCTCAAGCAATCAGTAAATATTTATCGCTTCACTTGTTGACACCTGTTATAGTACATCCGAGCAAAATATTATCATTGTCGGGGTATCGACAATCTGAATTTGTGTAATCCCCAGATCGTGATTATTTCTTGACCATCAGCAACATGAAGAAATTAATAATACCCACACTTATGGATACTTATGGTTTGATAAAATTTTGGAATTTCGATGAGGGTGCACCAGATAATGGACGACGAAATGCTAAAAAACAAGAATCCAAGGGTTTAGCCGGTGTAAAAACACGTAATATAGCTTTTCCTGATTTAGAAGCAGCACGAAATTCTTGGTTACGTCTTAAACATATGCGTCTATTACAGGTGACTATTAGAAAATCCCCATTCAATTTTGTTGAGAAAAAAAAATAAACAAAACCTAAGTGCTGCTTTCTAAATATGATGAAATCTTCGACTTTTATCAGGTGTTAAATTTCAAAATATGTGCATATTTTCATTGAGAAAAAGAGTTAATTCTTATCAAAAAAATATAATAATTTGTGTTAAATAGTGTGTAATTGAAATTTCCAATATACAATGGTATCTGAAGTGTGTGAAGGAAACTACGTATATAGATAATCTTTTCAATCGGGGATCCATTATTATTTTATTAGAAGATTGTTGGAACGATATTAAATGAAATCTTATCTTACCATTGCGCATAAGATGATTTTGAAAACACTATGTGGTATAAATTGTTCATTTTAAAAGCAGTCAACTAAACTGCCGGTAACTAACGGATCGAGTGGAAATCCAGCATAATTGTCGGAAATCTTAATAGTAGACCTAAGGTTCTGACTCCTTATCATTCAACAAAAGAACCAACTAGAATATATCGGGCTTATAGCAAGATCATTGGGATGGGGCTCAAATGATACTGTTCGGAATGTATACTGTAGCTCAAGTTTAGAGTAAAACTGTTGGGCTTGGCTGTATACCAAGTGTCCTTATAGGTTTTAGTTTTGTCCTATAAAACCAAAGGTAGTGTTGTAATACATTAGATATCACATGTCTATTTAAAAATTATCTATTATTAATGTGACGAAATACTATAGTTTCTTTTGTAGGATTACCACAAATTAACTGCTGATTGTCACACATAATTAATTTATCTATCTATCGATATAAATACGTATGAACAAGTACAAATGTTCGTTCAAGACCCTCTTATCTTTTTGTTTATATTATGAATTCCAATTTCATTTAATAATACCGGCAGGTTGCTAGGTTTTTATCAAAAATTCCTACATTTTTCTTTAACTTTTTTTTTTGTCTTTGTTTAAAATGTTCACTAATATTGCCAATGAAATGTTTTTTTTTTATTATTTCCTTTCACTCTTTCAATATTAGTTTATTTTTATTTTTAAAATTTTTTTTTCTTTTCTTTTTTCTATTTTAATTATGTTTTTACAAAATTTTTTGTGGTAAAATTTTACTTAATGTTTCCTTTGTTATTCTATCGTTTTATGAATCCAATAAAAATGAGAAAATTGTGGTTTGACATTAGATTTTCAACGATGAGATGCAATATTGTAAGTTTAGCAATGGAATCTCACTCAATTTCTATCTCTTTTTATTGTAATAAGATACCAAAAATATATTAGTATAATAATTCTATTGCAATTGATAAAAATATTTTCACGAATCCCTCTTATCTTCTTTACAGTCACAACAGATGCGTGCAGTATCGAGTCCATCGCTATCAGATATTGTTTCACAGCAACCTCAGCAACAGCAGCAGGAACAAAAGGAATATAACAATGATAAGAAGGCACCTTTGGCAACAACAGATGATGCAACATCATTGACAGCCACAACAAAAACATCAGCAACAACTCGAACAATAATAACTCCAATTAGCAACACCAGCAACCAGAGTAACAATAAAAACCAAAGTGTTGGAGTATTGCAAAAATTTAAACGCACCTTAACCAACTTCAATAAAAATCCAAATCAATTACAAATCAATGGTGGTGGCGGTGGCGGTGGTGGTGTTCAACAGAGACAGGCCCTCTTGCAACAGCAACAGCAACAAACAACAAGCCATGTAACTAATGATCCAAAACAATCGCCCACAGCACCGCCAACGGTGACTTTAATTGGTGCTGCATCAGTAACTGATTCATCGAATGGTGGTGGTGGTGGAGGTGCCGGAAGCGGTGGAGAAGATGGCGGTAGTGGTAGCAGTGCTGGTGGCGGTGGTGGTGCCATTAGCACTGGTGCTGGTGATGGAAATTCAGGAAAATATCGTTTTGGTCCACTTATTTGGCGTTCATCGAAGGAACGCCGCAAAACGAAATTCAATCGACGAGACAAATGCAATTCTGGTGATTCTGGCATACAAATTGAATTGGAAAACGATGAGCAATATAATCGTGCACTTGGTAATGCATCTAAACGTAATAGTGGCATAACTTCCTCTGCAGGATCTAATATTGGCTCTTCCAATGCAATTCGACGTACAAATTCCGCAAAAGCAAGTAGCATCATGGAGCAATCGTCATTATCTGTTGGTGGTGGTGGTAGTGGAAGCAGTGGTGGCCATGAGGGTGGTAAAAGCGCAAATAGTGGCACAGCAGTCAGTGCTAAAACAAAAGTGTTACGTAAAATGGATTTAGTTGAACGCAAGGCACCAGAATCATTGCCTACACGTTCATTGAGTCAACCCAATGGTCTAGAGACATTCGGCATGAGGAGCAGTGATTTACTGGAGGACAGTGATAGTGATAGTGTGGCATCACATGATGATGGTGAGTGAGTGAGTGATAGTGATAGTGAGAGCGAAAGTAGAAAAATGAAACCAGTCAGTGACTAGTGCAGATCAGATCTGTTGAGTTCAACGCATTCAATGCAATTAACTTCAATTGACTGAGCAGACAACGACGACAGATTTATTTTTATTTTTATTTTTTTTTTTTTTTTTTTTTTAAATATTTATGCTAATTCAACTCTTCCTCTGTTGCAGCAGCCTCCTCCTCAAGTTATTATCCAATCTATGCGGAAGTGCTTTACAACTTTACAGCCGCTGGGCCACAGGAGCTTGGACTCGAACGTGGCACTCTCATTGAGATATTACGCAAAGAAATTGGTCCCTGGTGGTTTGGACGTATCAAAAAAGAGGAAGCCACTTTAGTTGAAGAGATCTTGGATCCTGAGCTGGGTTGGTTTCCCAAAGACTTCGTTCGTATCATACAATGCCCTGAAGTCGATCCATTTTATGTTGCACAAATGTTGCCACGCAAACAAATTTCATCAGAGTTGCCACCAACTGTTGATGATTCTATGGCATCTGTACCAGTGCCAGTGGCAGATTTCAATAACAAATCAGAGGCAGCAGATTCATCAATGACTGTTGATCAAAGTAATATAACAACAATTGTTATTGAATCTCCAGCAGCAACAGCAGTAGTGGCGTCTCAAAACTTTGTAGTCGAAGGTGCAATGCCAATGACGCAGTTGAACTCCCGAATGAATGTCATGCTGGACACAGCGGATGTGCTACGTCGCAGTGCAATACGTGAACTACTCGAAACAGAAGTTAACTATGTGAAGCTCTTGTCAGCCATATGTGAAGGGTAAGCAAAATATATCTTTTGACTAAAACGATGATGATTAACTAATGATCTTTTCTTTGATTTCTACAGCTACTTACCTGCAATGAGCAAACGCATTGATATCTTTTCACCAAATAGTATACGTTTGATTTTCTCTAATATTGCTGCCATATTTAAGTTCCAGAAAAAGTTCTTGGAGGCTTTACGCAAGGGTATCGAACAAAATCAAATATCCAAAGTGTTTCTTAAAATGGTATGATAACTAAATCTACAAATAGATCGATTTACACGTATAGTAAACTAATCGTTCATTTACTCATCCACAGCATAAAGGTTTTCTTTGTTATTCGACCTACTGTAATGCTTATCCACGCGCTCTTATTGAATTGGAGTCCTATGATCGTATTAAAGATGCTCGTATTATACTCGAGAAGTAAGTTTGTATCCTCATTCATAAAGTATTCTAATAATTACGGATTGTTTTTCTTATCTACAGTTGCCGTGAATCTGAGAATCTTGCTGAACTACCACTTTCTGCACATTTGTTGGCTCCCGTTCAACGCATTTGTCGCTATCCTCTGCATCTGGCTGAGATAATGAAGACTGCAAAGAATGCTTACAATAGCGACAAGACAATAACCAATAGTGATGAATGCGGGGAAGTTATGCCACCAACTACGACAAAACCAAACGAACCCATCGATTACGAACAACTCGATGTGAGTCAACTCGATATACCCGATACCCCTGAGACAGTCACCCTAGCACTGGAGGCCATGAAAAGCATCACTGAAGCTGTTAATGAGGGCAAACGTCATAGCGAGACCATTGCACGCCATCAGGCGAGTTTCCAGAACTTTAAGGGGCCACCATTGCATCTCCATAGTACAAGGTTCTTCTTACAAATCGACGCCACACGCCAGAAGCAAAATCTATGGAATAGCAGCTACACTTTGTTTCTATTCGATAACCAATTGGTTTATTGTAAGCGTGATATTATCAAGAGGAATCATTTCGTCTATAAGGGACGCATCTTTTTGGATCGTTGCCGTGTGGTAAATGTACGCGATGGCAAAATGTTTGGACACACGATAAAGAACTCGCTGCGTATCTATTGCGAATCTCGTGACAAATGGTATGACTTTAGTTTCCGCTCGGCTAACCGCAAGCATCGATTCCTCAGCACGCTTGCTTTGGAACGTCAATTCGGTGGCAAAGCTTTGTATGTATCCGAAATGACGGGCTTCGAGTATAACTATGAAGAACGTGATTGTTCTGATCAATCGGATTATGAAATGCCGGACAGTGAACATGGTTTGGGTCATACGTTGCGTTTGCGTGATTATGATGGTGCCACAACATCAGCAAGTGGTGAAAGTTCAGTGCCTGAATCACCAGCTAAATCAGGCTATCGTTATTCAGATACTTTGCCAAAGAAATCACAGTCACGTGATGGAATTGCTAGTGTAGATGCTGCAACAGCTCAGCAATTTCAATTACATCAGCAGCAGCAACAACAACAGACAGGATCACTGGGACGCCGCCGTTTAGGAAATTGGTTCCGTAAACCAAAAAGTACAAATTGTACACCTAGTCAATCCCCAACACATAAATCGGGAGGTGGTGGTGGTGATGATTTAGCTGATGTCACTTTGACTGAAATTGCTGTGGCCGCAGAAGCATTAGAAGCGGCAGCAACAACAACAGTCAACACGTTTACAACTATGGAATGAATGATAGTCAATGCAACAACATAAAGTAATTTTTATTTTATTTTTCCTAATTTTTTTTTTTTATCCAATATATATAAATCTATATCTATATGAGATATATAATTGTCATGTAAAATCATGGAAAGAATCTCTTATCTCTTGAAATAGAAAGTAACTATGTTAAAATGTTAAAAGAATGAAATTAAATTGAAATTGTTTGCTAATTAATTGTTATCAAAAGTGCCAAGAAATATTAAAGAAAAAAAAAAAGAAGGAAGTGAAGGAAAAGTAATGTTAAACAAAAAACCTAAGTAGTCGTCGTCCCCTTGTCAAAATCTCTTTAAGAACTCACGCTCTCTTTTTTATATGTGTCAATTAATCATAAAAAAGAAACAACAACATTGAACAAAATAAAATATAAAGCGAGGAAGAAAAGAATGAAGGATGCATGATTTTATTTCAAAATTTATGGCTGAAAGAAACTAATTTAAAAATTATAAACAAACAACAAACCGGGTTAAGGGTTAAGCGCCTCCTTATTATTAACCTTTAAGAATATTCTATTTATTATTATTTTTATTGAATAATTGTATTTATTAATATTTTTTTTAATTTGTTCTTAAACCAAATCAAACTTTTATTGAAAAAACAAAAAACAAAAGAAAATACATATACATATTTGTTATTATTTTATTTTGTTTATTATAAATTAATCCAGCGCCATCGAAAGCCTGAAGAAAAGAAGAGAAAGTCAGTCTGCCTGTAAATACTTAAAGAAAAACTGAAAATGATTAATTTAATTTTATTATTATTTAATTAAGTCATTAATTTATGAACTTCATTAAGTTTATTTTTTATAAAAATAAAGTACATAAAAAATATTTTTTGTTTAAATTTTCATTTGGATGTGTTTGTGTTTTTGTTTCAAATTTTCCCCCATTTTTGATGCATCTAAAAAATACTTAAAAAAGGAAATAGAAAACAACCCACTGATTACAAATTATCTTATAATAAAATCTTAAAAATATTTATATGACTACAATATGGAAATATATATGATATAAAGCATCTTAAAAAATCATTAACATAAATTGATTGCCTGATTGTGTTATAGATACTTTTTGGAAGAATTTTATTCAAGAAAATGACAAAAAAACTATCAAAGTCATATATGAAATCAAATCCTTTCCTCAACTCTACTGATGTTGCATGTTCATATGATTGTGTTTATAGTAGAAATTTATGAAACAAAAAAGTGAAAATTCACGCCAAGTTGATTGATGTTCATATCTACATAGTATATCTTTATAGTTATTAAAGTGTTATTCACGTTCATGTGTAGGCGAAAAAAAATCTACAAATTTAAAGACAAAATTACATATATAATGTGAAGTGTTTGTTTGAGTTGAAAGATTAGTTGAATGTCATTGTCACTTTTCGTGTAGAAAATCTAAGACATTAACAAAAAATATAGAAAATTGATATATCAAACAAATCTTCGGTTAATCCGAAGCTTACATACCTTTTATACGAATAGAATTATCCACAAATTTGAAAATATCTAAAAATCAAAATCCGATAGCCAATATATTTTATAAGATTATACGTTTTAATATTGCATAAAATATATATGGGTCCCATCGAACCTATGTGTAAAAGGTATAAAATCATTATGGTGCAGTATTTATAAGATGCGTTGTTTTGCTAAATTATTCGAAATTATTATCAAAAATAATCAAAGAAAACTTGTCTATTTGAACTGCAATAACATTTTGTGGAAGATCGATTATCAACATTGATTTATCTAATGGACATATACACACACAATTATACAAACCACATACTTTGACACGACACCACACATCACCACCATCATCCAAAATATACCAAAAGAATTTTCTACACTAGACCTTGTACATCCTTTGAATAAAAAAAAATAAAACATATTAACGGACATATTTTAAAAAAATGAAATTATGAAAAATAAATACACGATGACATAACAAACTGAAGAAAATTCAAAGTAGTGAAAAGCACAAAAAAAGTAAACAAAATATGAGAGTTTTTCTCTACTAAAAGTCACACAAAACAAAAAAAAACAAAAAAAAACACTTTGTTCAAAATAAAAGGCCAACTTATGAGCAAAATGTATATTGAAGATCCTCATAACAAAACAAAAAAATTTATGTTAAAAAATAGAAAAATGTGAAAAAAAAGATCAAATTCCTTTGAGATCTTAAAATTTGAAGATTTAAAACAAAACATTAAAATGTAATTTCAAAATTAGCTGAAAATTATTTTTCAGAAAATTAGTTCCTTTGTCAATTTAGTAGCAGAAAAAAACGAACAAAAATTTGTATTAAAAATTAATTGAATTTAATATAAACAAATTAAAGTATTAACCAAACAAACAAAAAAAAAAAAAAAAAAAATGAGAAACCAATTGCAACAACAACAAAACAAAACTTGAGCGAATTTAATTTTTTCTAAAAATTCCCCTTTTAGTGTTAAAAAAAAAGTTACTTGAACAAAAAGAAAACAAAATTTATTTATAAATTACAATTAAAAAAGAAGAAAAGAATTAATTATTTAATTATAATATTTAAACAATGAATGAAGAAACAGTAGATGAAGATGATGAGGAAGGAAAAGAATTATAAAATATATTTTAAAGTCCTTTAAGAAAAGTATTGTATAATTAGTTGATGATGAATGAGAATTTATTTAAGCAATTTTCTATTTAATAGACTTTTTTGGATTAATAAAAATGATGATGTTAATGGCAAACAGAAAACAAAGGACACAGTCAAAGAAATTATCTGAAAAGATAAGTGAAGTGAAGTGAAAAGAAGAGAAGTCATGCCAAAAGTTGAGTTTATTTATCTTTTTGTACAATATAAAATTTTGTACAACAAATTTAAAAGAATTTCTCTATTTAAAAGAAAAAAATTATAAACACAAATACACATACACACAAACACTCCCACACATAAGAAGAAGGAAGTGGAAACTATAAAATAGTTTAAGGTCATAAAAACAGGAATAAATACAAAGAAAATGGCACAAGAAGATAAGGCATTAAAAATTGATAATAAATAAATAAATATTAATAATAATAATGATGGTGATGATTTGCTATATAAAGATTTATATTCATAATACTATATACATATACAATTAAAGCCAAAGAAGATTGAGTAGAAGATGATGTTGGAATGAAAGAAGAATACCAACAATTTAAGTGCGTGCAAATGACGACTGATGATTAAAGCGCAAAGAAAAAATTAAGTTATAAAAAATCGAACAAGGAATTTTTGGCTTAGCTAAAAAATAGGTAAAAATTGTATTATGTACATTTTGAAGAAAAAAGCCACACACATAAGTAGATACAATACCTAAGTACATACACATAAACAAACATACACACATATGGAATATATGCCAAATAAATATATTTATCCAAGTTGCTCATATGTGTTTTCTTTTAATTTATGTGCATATTTAAAAATCAATTACATGAATTGATGTTGTTTTTCAAAATGCAAAATTCCAGGTTTTTCAAAAGGATTATTCATTCTGATCGAAAAATGGCCAAAGCATTAGAAAATATTGATCTAATTCCAACAACTTTCACTGTAAAGCAAAATAACTGTCCCATACTAACATTAAATGGCTCCACTACTATACCACACAGCAATTCAGTCAAATACCTCGGGGTGCATTTGGATCGGAGACTAACTTGTAAGACCTAAATTATAGGGAAACAGCTGAAAGCGAAAACTAAATAAATGTACAGACGGTAATTATCTTCAATATTGTTATACAGTACAGATACAAGTCTGTTGGGGCTCGTACTAATGCTGCTTGGGGAGCATAAAGACCTGAAAATGTCATTAGTGAGGGATGCAATAAATGGAATGTCAAATAGATATACGTAGTATGTATCAATAAGTTTCATAATCATACTAATGAACTAGCAATGAGGCAACAGAAAAGATGTCATTTATTCGTTTCTTCGTGTCTTTTGTTCGTTTTGTCAGTTCATTTATTTCTTTTTGAAAAATTGCTTCCGGTTTGTCGGAATAGTGCTGTAAGCTACCAGCACAGACGCCACATTACGTAGTGTTGTAAAAGTAGCATTAAATCAGTCAGCAGGGTAACCATTTTGCCAATCTTTTGATAAATGAAATTAACAATTTTATATATGAAACACTTTATATTAAATACATATACTTACATATATTAATAATTAAAATTCAATTTATTCCATGCAAATCCTTTTTTTTTGACATTTTATATAATTTGCAATCAGATTAGAATATTTAGTACATTTTGGCGTTTATGGTCACCCTGAATAATTTTTAGTTCTATAGAAGCAAACGCAAAAGCATAATAGAAAGAGGAAGAAGCACAATAAAAAACAATTTAGATTTTTGCGGGAATTACGGGAATTATAAAATTATATGCAAGTTATCAAATATTTAATGTGAAGTTAGAGAATCGTGAAGGAATCTAACGATAAAAGATAAAAAAAGTTGTGTGTGTGCGTGTGATAGAGTGAAAGAGTGGAAAAATGCACAGCGGTGGTGGCCAGAAGGTAGTGGCCACACTGCGGGCGCGGGCCGATGGCAAAGTTGTCGTTTATCCTAGGGAGTCTTCAGGCAGCCAGGTGGCAAATCAATTACTTAATTACAAAATTGTGCGTAGTGTTAATTTACCATTAATAATGACTAATGATAAACGATAAACAATAATCAGTGTTGCTAATTCCTTGTATTTATTGTTTGTATGTTTAGAAAACTGAAGTTGATTTGCAAAACAAAGCGACAAATTCACCAACACAATCGACACCCACGATAGTTGATTTGGGTAAAAAGTTATTACAATATGCTCGTGATAGTGATGTGGATGGCGTTAAAGCGACATTGGCACGTGGCGCACCATTTGCAGCCGATTGGGTAAGTTTAGTGGTGCAAAATAAGATCAGAATATTAGCAACAGGTTAAATAATAGCGT
Source organism: Amiota mariae (assembly GCA_035041805.1). Taxonomy (NCBI): domain Eukaryota; kingdom Metazoa; phylum Arthropoda; class Insecta; order Diptera; family Drosophilidae; genus Amiota; species Amiota mariae. The sequence continues at coordinate 300,359 of JAWNKV010000332.1, read as the reverse complement.
GCGCGCGTGTGCACACCTACAACTTAATGCAATTGACCTTTGTTGCGTTGTCTGAGCAAAAATAACTTTATGCAAAGCGACCCACTTCTGTCCGACTAAATTTAATTTCCATCATAATTAGGATAAACTGGGAATATCAGTTAAGGCCAAAGCACGTTGGTGATTATCATGTTTAGTATACGGATGGGTCGAAAACAGAGACTGATGTTGGAGGGAGTATGAGCCTATGGGTGCTCCATACAACTGAATTGTATGGTCCAAAATCCGTGTAAAAAAGCTACTATGCCAAAGAGAAGGAATTGAATGTGGTACTACTAACAATCAGTTACATCTACATTCACTATGATAGAAAATCGAAGCTAGTCTAGAACTGCTTAATACTACTGTGAAGACTAGCTGCAAATGCGAACTACTACTATCTTTTCTCTTTCCAACCAACAGCTGGGCATGTCGGCAATGCATTTTGCTGCAATGAATGATCAGTTGGAAATATGTGAAATTCTTTTGCATGGCGGCATCAACAAAGATGCTAAAACAAAAGTGGATCGTACTCCATTGCACTTGGCTGCTTTCTATGGAAACCTACGCATTGCTGAGTTATTGTTATCAAAGAAATGTGCTGTAAATCCACTTGATATGGTAAATAAATCCCTCCTCTCCAGCATTCTTGGACTTAATCTTACTAACAAATGTTTCTTTTTGTTGCAGCTTCGTATGACACCACTTCATTGGGCCGTGGAGAAACAACATAAAGCCATTGTGCGTTTATTATTGAAACATAATGCTGATGTTACAGTTGTCTCTAAATTTGGCAAGACACCAATTGCTATTGCTGTACTCACCGAGCAAGCAGATCTAATGAAAGAACTTGAAAATACACGGGAAACACAAATTAAGCATAAACAAAAGGAAGTTACAGAAGTGAGTATAGTCTTCTCATTTTGGTTCTTAATGATAATTGTAAATTAAGTTTAGAATACAAAATTACTTAGTTTTAATATTTAGTAATTAATTTAATTATAATTATGATTAATTTCCATTCTAATGTTAAATCAATCAAAAACGCGACTGCTCTGCATAAACACAAAAAATATCTCATAAACTATCTACAAACAAAACAAGGATGATGCACCAACATGCAAAGTATGTACCAAAAATCAAAAAACAAAAAACAAAAGAGAAATAAAATCAAAATTTAGATTTAAGCCCTCTAAATTTAATTATAAAACAACATATCTGATCAAGGAAGTTCCTTTTATCTCTATCTGATATGATTAATTCATCTTGGTCAGATATGTGAAATAAGAAAGAAATTCTATTTTGGTGGATAAGAATATTTTTTTGTAAACCTTTCACACAAATTGTAAACCATAAAAGGGGATCACATAACTTGTGTTTGTGTATGTGGAAATGTCAAAGTAATGAAGGAGAATCATTCTGTGATTGTCTGTTTCTTTGTCATTTTCTCAGTTGAGCTTAAATTTATAAAGGAATGGTATAGTCTTGTATTGATAATAAGATGAAGTTCTTTGATGTTTTGAAAAGATAAATAACAAATTAAAATAAAAATAAATACATTCCAAAATTGATTTGTAGCAATATGCTAAATTGATACCGTAGTGACGAGGCGACTAGCTTCCGCCCTTCCTAGTGTAAGCTAATTTCAAATTTGAACAAATTCAATGTAAGTAATATAATCACCATATAAACCTTTGGTTTGTATTCGGGTTTTCTTTCATTAAAATACTCTTGCATTACTAACGATTAAATATACAAATAGCATTATTGTAATATACTTATATATGCATCTAAAAGTTTAGTCAATCAGACCAATATTTCACATAGCCTTAATATAGTATAAGACTAATAGTAAAAATAGTGATACAGTGTATAGGAAATTGTTGCATTTCTTAAGTAATTTATATGAAACTCTTTAAATAACCAAATCATATTAGGTTGTGGGTGTATGTTTTATAATATATCCAGCAATCGAACCGATTGAAATTGGAAACCAGTCAGTTATGCTATGATATCTCGTCACAGTCTTGATTTAGCTATCCATATATGCAAAATATATCATGAACAAGTTCTTCATATCCCCAACTCTAAGATGTGAAAGGTATGTAATCTTCGGTGGTTGTGAACCGATGCTTCATTTTTGGTTTACAAAAGAAAAGTAAAATAAAAATTTGGCAATATTCAAAATTATGAAATGAAATTATTTTGGTAAATTGTAATATGATTGAATTTTTTTAAATTTCATACAAATTCTTAATTCACAGAAGGAAATCAGTGAGGCGGTTAATTCCATTGTTGACGATGATGATGATAATAATGAACAGCAGCAGCAGCAGCAGCAACATGACGTCAAACAAAATATTGCTAGTGAAGCAGAAATTATGCAAAGCATTGATGAGCATAAAGAAAATGATACTTTTAATAATAATCGTGATGATGAAGAAAATATCGACATTTTGAAAATGGCAGTACTAAAAGATCTGAAAGAAGGCATGTATTGTTTTGTTCTATTCTATTCTATTCTATTATTCCATTTATATTAAATGAATGAATTTTCTTTTTGTTTCTACAGAAATGTACAATCATAATTCTACAATGAATATGCTAAAGAGTCATGGTATCTCGATGATGCCAGAAGACGATGATAATTCAAAGGATATGCTTAACACAGCATTACAAAATGGGCGACAATTGGTTCTATCCGAAGGTGGTCGGATGCTTTTACATGAGACACAACAACAACAACAACAGCAGCAGCAGCAGCAACATCAAAATATTAAATTTAATAATGGAAATCAAAGCGCTGGTAGCATAAGTCAAAAACTGGTCAGCAGCAACAAGAATGTTATAAATTCAAAGGATATTACAACAACACTCAATGTCCGTGGCGGTGGCAGCATATCGAAGCATAAAGTAAGTTCTCATAATCATAAATTTATTTTTTTGTTGTTTGCTTTACTCATTCAATTTTATTTCTATTTTTATTAGAATATAAGAATTATATCATTTAATGATTTTAAGAAACTGTGTATCGATAAGAAACCAAATGCCATACAAAAGATACCAGCATCTTTAGCAAGGTAAGCATGGAATAGAAATGTTAGGAAAGGAAAAGACAGAAATCATGGACATGGATTGATTGATTAATTTTATATCATAAATGTATCTATATTTTAATAATAATTTTCTTAATATTTATTCTCTTAATAGTTCTGGCGTTGTGCGTCAACTTGCGGATGGCACAAAATTGGTTAATATGCGGCAGATGCAGTCTCGAAAGGTTTGTTAATGAGCACGCGGTTTTTGGTTATTTAATTAAAATGTTTTTATTGTATTGTAAATCTATGATGATGATCAATAAAACCAGAATCCCCCATTTATTTTCGATTAAGTTTTAGTTTTGTTTTTAAGAAAATATTGTTTTAATTTATAATTTTGTAATATTTTCATTAAAATATCAAACATGATTTCTCATTTGGTGCATGTTCTTTCTTCTCTTTGCAGTTACGATCTAATCTGAGGACAAATGAAAGTACTGCAAGTAACACCGATGAATCTATGATAATCGAAGATAATGAAACGACGGAATCAACACCAAGTAACAATGAATCACCACAAAAACGTAGTTCAATGGTTTATTATCCCAACAATAAACAAATGGTGGGTGCAGTACAAACGTTACAAATTCGTCCATTGCCAACAAAAATGAATAGTGGCTTAGCAGCTGGAGTATCAGGTGGAGCCATAAAGAAACAACAGCTACGCAGTAGCAGCAATGCTACAGCAACCACCTCCAGTGGAGGAGTTAGTAATAGTGAAGCGAAAACAACAGCTCAGAATATTTTGCCATTATTAACGATGCCTGAAGTTTGTCGTCAATTGTTGGAGATGCGACGTCAAAATGAAGATTTACGAAGGAAATTAGAAAGTGTGCAAATGGAAAAGGAAGAATTGCGTCATCGTATTGAACGGCTAGAGGAACTTATTCTAACAGAACAAATTGAACCGATCCTAGCAGACAATGATCCTTAGTTTTTTTTTTGTGTTTATTTTTTTCATATATTTTATCACTTCATTATTATTATTATTATTATTATCCAATTTATCAGATTATCAGATTAAGACACACACACATATAAATACTTACAAGCAATTAATTCATATACATACATATAAATACATGAACACACATACAGACACAATACTATAATGTAAATAGTGCTAAGTAGAAGTAAAAGATGAGAAACCCCTGAATAGAATCATTTTAGAGTAGATATGATAATGATTCGAATTATTATTGTTATCTCTCATAATTTCCTTTTTTTTTTTGGAATTTAACTATTATTAATTACTAAAAACAAACACAAAATATTGGAACTTATAACTTTTTTTTAAGATTTTTTTCCTAATGATAAAATTATCTCTTAATCATTTAATGACTTCCTCATTATCCTCCTTTTGTGCGCGTGTTGGCCTAGTTTTGCTTGTATAGCAATTTAATATCTATAAAAGTAAAAGATTCTCTTATATAAAAAAATTGTTGACAAATACTGAGAACAATCAGATCATACATGGTACATGTATATACACATATTAAAAACAAAAAGAAAACATAACTTTATTGAGCATTTGTTAAATGTAGTTAATATTATTAAAAAAAAAAAATATATAAAAAAGAGAAACAAATTTAAGTATATTTATAAGTATAAACATAACAATTTTATATACATATATAAAAAATATTTTCAATGCAAAGAGCAATAACAAATAAATTCGGATTATTTTTTATAAAACAACAAGATGAAATCTATACATATAATGAAACCGTTGATTTTGACTGTCTGCTTGTTTGTGTGCGCATAAAGTAAAAACTATTCATGTGATTTAAAATTGAATTATTGAAAGATTGAAAGCTATATTGTGAGTTACATATAGCGTTTAATTCATCAAAACTGACCTACTGAATCGGTCGAAATTGTTGGATCAAATTTTGCTTAGAGACATATCTTACAATCAATCGAGTTGTCATCATCGTTCTTTCATTCTTTTGCGCAAGATAGATAGTTCAAAATAAGTAAAATGAATTTGTTTAATTAATAAAATATGTAATTCAAATAAATTCAATTTCAATTGAGTTAGGTGGCAGCTATGGTAACATGCGTCCAATATGGCAACGTTGCAGCGTAATTTTCAAAAGCGCCATCTATGGGTTAATACTTATAAAGCAAATAATATGTACATCTAACTCATAATACATGGCATATTATATGACATAGGAGTATTTAATATTGAATGTAAGCATTTTGACGGCGTCAAATTTAATCATCGGCTTCAAACAAAAACATTCACTCATATAAGAAGAAGCACACACGTGTAAATTGCGCTCAAGTTCTGTGTATTTTAAATTTAATTGATTTTATTGAATATATAATTTAAAATGGTAAGTAATTTATTGTTTGATATCAAAACTGAATTGAATACTATTAGACGGTTATGGTTTTCAGCGTAAAAAGCAACATCAGGAAGAAATTCCTGGCTTTCCTTCATTGAGCGCAACCGGTAGCAGCAGTGGTGGCCGTGATAATGATGACAATGAATTCGCTGGCAAATCTGGCAAAAGCAATGCTAAGGCAAAGAAAAGCGGTGGTTTTCAATCAATGGGATTGAATTTTGAGATCCTCAAGGGTATAACGAAGCGTGGCTACAAAGTTCCAACACCCATTCAGCGTAAGGTGAGTTCACAGTAAGAAAGTGCAAAGGAATGAATATTTTCAAATTGAATAATAACTTTGTATATTTCAGACCATACCATTGATCTTGGAAGGTCGCGATGTTGTTGCCATGGCCAAGACTGGTTCTGGTAAGACCGCTTGCTTTTTGATTCCCCTTTTTGAGAAATTGAAACGTCGTGAGCCCACAAAAGGTGCACGAGCCTTGATTCTATCGCCAACACGTGAGTTGGCCGTGCAAACGTATAAGTTTATCAAAGAACTCGGTCGTTTCATGGAACTTAAGACAATTCTTGTTCTTGGTGGTGACTCCATGGATTCACAGTTCTCAGCCATACACACATGTCCGGATGTCATAGTAGCTACACCTGGTCGTTTTCTACATTTATGCGTTGAAATGGATCTAAAATTGAACTCAATTGGTTTGTTGTCTCCTTATTAAATGTTAAACGAATGTTAAATGAGTGGCTCTTTTTGCAGAATATGTTGTCTTTGATGAAGCTGATCGTCTTTTTGAAATGGGTTTCGGCGAGCAATTGAATGAGACTTTGCATCGTTTGCCAGCATCACGTCAAATGGTGATGTTCTCGGCTACTTTACCCAAACTTTTGGTAGAGTTTGCTCGAGCTGGTCTTAGTGATCCTGTTCTAATACGTTTAGATGTTGAATCAAAGCTACCAGAAGCTTTGGTACTCAAATTTCTTTATTGTCGACCAGATGATCGTTATACTGCTTTAGTTGTTCTACTGAAATATGTCATTCCTCATGATGCACAAACGGTTGTCTTTGCAGGCACGCAACATCATGTCGAATTGATATCATTTGTAAGATGTTTTCATTTAATATACATAAATAAATTTGTATAATTCTCATTTGTATCCACAGATTCTAACGCAAGCAAATATTTCCAATGCATCAGTTTACTCAAGTTTGGATCCTTCGGCACGTAAAATCAACACTGCGAAATTTGTAAACAAGAAAGTCTCTGTACTCATTGTTACGGATGTGGCAGCACGTGGTATTGATATACCAAGTTTGGATTATGTTGTAAATCTGCATTTTCCTGGTAAACCCAAACTTTTTGTGCATCGTGTTGGTCGTTGTGCTCGCGCTGGTCGTTCCGGTACAGCCTTTTCCATATTCTCCACTGATGATGCATCACATTTGCTCGATTTACATTTGTTCTTGAATCGTCCATTAAATATTAATGACAACAATGCCATAGGAACAATACCACAAGATCTACTGGAAGAAGAACATCTTACGGTTACGGAAATCAAGAAAAGTCATCATATTGTAAGATTTCAAAGTAGTAAATTGTATATGGAATATTATGAATGAACTTCTTTTTCTTATATTAGGCTGGCGTTTTACGTACAAGTGAGAATGCATATAAAAAGTATCTTAGTTCCAGGCCAGTGGCTTCAACAGATTCAAATGCACGCGTAAAGAAAATAAAATTCTTTGCCCTGAAACCTTTAGAGGATTTTCTAAGTTCTGCAAATGCTTTAGCTCAATCGGCTCTTGTTAATGCCACTGGAGATGGAAGTAGTACACAAAATCCAGAGGAAATTGCTGCCAAGGAACGTCAACTGCAAGAGAATAAACATGATATACTCGTTCAAATGCGTAGTTATAGACCTGGAGGAGTAAGTATAAACAGAAATAGGTTTCTATTTCCATATTAAATCTAATTATTTGTTCCTTTTTAGACAATATTCGAGTTGAATTGCACACAGAAATCTGTGCCCTTTCAAGTTATGAAAACAAAGCGTTCAAATCATGCTGAAGTCATTGAAAAGTTTCGTCAACAACGTGAGGAATTCGATCAAGAGGAGGCTACAAAAGCTGCTGATGAAGCGAAAAAACTACTAACCGAGAATGTCGATGATGAAGTCATTGCCAGTGCCTTTAATAAAATTGTGGCACCAAAGAAACGACAAAATATGGATGCTTTGTACAATGATAAACTAAAGAAATCCAAAAAGAAACATAAAATTAATACTAAGGATGATGAAAATTATATACCTTATCAATCGGCCGATAAACATACTGAAGATGGTCTCGCCATTAATTCCTTTGAGCGTCAAGCAATGAATGCTGAATTCTCTGTGGTTGATCGTACAACAAATGAAGTACAACATAAACCCGGGCTAAAGAAATGGGATCGCATAAAGAAGAAAATGGTCTCTGTGCAAGATCCTCGATCGGGTAAAATTCGTACAGAATCTGGTGCATGGATTCCGGCATCATTTAAGACTGGACGTTACACTGAATGGAAGGAAAAATCAAAGATCGAAGAACAGCTGCAACGTGAGGCGGGTAGCGATGATGAGAGCTCAAGACCTTTGTCACATGAAAAACGTTACCCAGTTAGTCGTCATGCAAGGCACAATGCCAAGGTTGAATTAAAGAAACGTTTCAGTGGCAATGATAAGGAATTGCGTCGTCCCGAACAAATTGTTAAGTCACGCATGCGTCTTGAATTCATCAAGAAACGTAATGAAGATAATGCGACACGTAAAGCTGAGAATCGTAAACGTAGCATGAGAAAAAATCAACGTCCTAAAGCTGGTGGCGGAGGCAAAAGAAGAAAGTGATCTGATCTTAGTTAGTTGATTATTCAAATTTTTATTATATAATCGTTTCACATACACAAAAAATGGAAAAAATATACTTAAAAACCAAAAGAAAACAACAAATCTTAACTTCATTTGGAATATGCAAAGGTGCATTCCTCAGATGCCATTCACATGTCTCAAACCCATTATTATCATCATCAACATTAGATGGAGAATTAATAGCAGCAACGAAATCAGCATCAAGAATGCCCAACCTACTAACATCAGCAACAACAATTCACACAGCTGCACATTTCACATGTTAAAAATTCAACTAACAAAATTGTTTATTTAATTAGATCTCAAATGGCTTTTCATTTTATTTATTGTAAGAGTCGTCGGTCTCATTTAGCAATAACACAAACAATTGGCACGTCACTGACATTGTGATTGCTGCACTTGCATTCTTTCGATCGTTTAATTTGGTCGTCTATCGTCAAGAGTCTTTAGTTTTTTTTTATATACTGACAGCAGTGACAAACACTTTAAATGGCAATCAAGTGAACTATGAGGTATAGATTCGGAGTTAGGAGATCGGCGAAAGGGAAGCGGATTGGGGATTCGAATTAAACTTACAATTAATAAACACATATTTTTCTAGTGTCTCGTGTTTGACCAATAGTTCATTCAGTCAATGGTTGGTGCGGTCTAAATCGTTGGCCTGGTCTTATATATAGTACAATAGAAAACAAACAAAACAAGCAAAACACTATAATAATAAACAATTGAATTATAAGTATATTTCGCTTACATTTTCGTTTTCGATATTTTTTAAAATTATTTTTGTTTTGTTTTTTTTTCACGCGAACGCGTCGCGCTCTATGAATGAAATTGTGTTTTGCCATATGATTGTCTGTCCGCTGTCGATCTATGTACGCAATGGGCGCACATTCTTGAAATTCCAATCTTTTTGCTTTTTGTTTTTGTTTTTATAATTGAGCAATAATAATGTATGCAAGTCGTGTGTGTTTTTATTTTGGTTTATTTATTTTTTTTTAAGTGTGTTAATTTTTTATTTAATACAATTTTAATAATTTAAAGTGTATAAGAAAAATTTCAACGAATATTGATCATCGATTGATCTCTTGAAGAGATTTTTATTTTACTTTGAAGTTTAATGAAGATATTTTTATTTAATTTTGAAATGCAAATGAAGAAATCATTCAATAATCATCATTTTCATCATATTAGAACTTTTTGATCAACAACAATTAAAATAACAACAAATCATAAAGTTTATTTAAAGCAACTTGGGTGAGTATGAATTTTATAGTATTTGGTGGTGGTACAAAGCATATTTCAATTTAGAGATATTTTACATAAATATATTTACAGATAAGCGAATCGAAAGAGTATTAGAATGCACTGAGAAAGATAGAAAGATTTGTATGAAATTCAGTTTAGTTTTAATTTATGTGTTGCACTTCGCAAAATTTGTGTGAAATTCATTATGGCTAGTCTAATTTCAACGCATAGAAAGAATCATATGCCAGAGACCCCATAAATAACATTAAATAAATCTGGTTCTATCCTATGCGACTATATGAAATTTAAATATAAGCAGATAAAAATTTAAAAAAAAACTGTACATAGATAAAAGGCATGTCAATAGAATGAATCAATTTAAACCTTTTTTGAGTAAGTTAAGCAGTTTAAAGTTAATAAGGAAAGTAGTCAAGGTGACATTGGTTATGTTTTCTAAACCCTGGTTATTTTCTCATTTTATTGTTATTATAAAACAAGAGCAGGAGTCGATATGTATACTCTTACCGTGTTTTTATGAAAGTTTCTGAATTTACACTAATTTTACAAATTTATCGTACTCTTCTTAACTTTAATAAGTTCTGTAAGTGATGCAGGAAACCTTGAAAAAAATATAGTTTAGTGTCAGGTAATTGGAAACTCCAATATTAGTTGCTTTTTTTAACAGATTTCAAGCACATAAAATCTTTTACTAGAGACTAAATAGAGGTATGTATTTATTTGGATTGGATTGAAATTTTAATGGAGTGGAAACTTTTAAGTTGTCTCCCATTTTAAGCTATTAAATCCTTCACAATATGATTTTCTTTGAACAACGGTATTATAACGGAAAAGAAATGTATAGTTGGAGCAAAAGATTCTATAAATTTATTTAATTTGACAATTACAAAATCGCTGCCTTCTGATTATTGTGACTTTGTTGCATCCAAAAATTATTTCTAAATCCTTTTACATTATCCTAACAAATTATTCGAGTACACAAAAAAATATCCACCACTCCAATACTGTACACATTAATGACAACAATTGACTCATCAAAGTATTAGCAACAACATTAAATTTCTGATTTACCTTACCTCATAGTAGTACCACTGCATCGACCACAAATAACCATTTTACCATATCATAAGATAGACCATTTTAACGTCTCTCCTTCTTGAGTTAATGACTAAATACACTTCTTCCTATTCCTTTCTTTCTGGTTTTCATTACACATTATGATTCATAAAATGTATGATGCATATCCGGTTTCTCCTAGAAGCATTCATTTTAAAAGTATGTGGCTGACGTACACAGCAGTCATTCACAAACCTCAAGGACAACCAACCAACACATATTCTATTAAGGTGTTAAGGTTTATTCCAATTTTATATACATCATTTCCCAGGGTTTGCTGAGCCACACGTTTTAAGCATAAATTCAGATGAATTTAATGACATACAAGGAAAATTAAGACACAAATGCACAAAAGCATGCAAAATGTTGGGGAAGGAAAATTGTAAGTAAAAGCGAGGAAGGGTTAACTATAAAAGCATATAATGTGGTGAGCCCCCCTTGCTCTCCCCCCTCAGTTAAGAATTTCGTAAGTCACAATTTAAAGGTAACAAAGTTTAAATGACTTTTGGTTAAGCTTTAATGGTTTCCATGTAATTTTGAACTTAATGAATTTAAGGATAAAATAAACAAGTGTATTTAGAATTCTAAGATTCACTAGTAGGATACACTACATCGTAACTTTTGTAGTTCTATGCATTTCATTAGCTTGGTCCTTAAATTGTGTCTCTACTGAGTAAAGTTACAAATTTGAAGCATAGAAATTGAGTAATTAATGTACAAGGCACGTTTCCCTGGGCATTCAAACTGTTTTTCATTATGTCCTTTTTTATTACCTTCTTTCTTTCTTCTACAGCAACTGACAAATTCTCACGTCCTTTTTAATTTTCCTTCATTGTTTCATTGTGCTTTGTGTTTCGCGTATTTGCCAAATTTCCACAAAATGCAAAACGTGTTCATAAAATACAAAATACGAATGAAAGGAAAAACCTTCTTAGACAAATCTACATCTATTTAATTAACTTTGCAATGGACACAGTCTAGTCCTTCTTCTACTACGTATATCTATTTCTACTGTCCGACATTGTTCATCCTTTGTTGGCTGGATGGGTTCGCTGGCTTGGCTGGCTAAGCTGGTTGTTTGGTTCGTGTGACAAGTGTAGTCCTGTTTGTCTGTTGGTGGGAAAAATCTCTGCTATGCATGTACGGGTATTTACCTGTACCAAGGGACTACACTGACTGACAGACAGTTAGTGGATGGTAGTTAGTTAGCTAGTTGGCCTCATGTTCTTTGCTATGCAATCTTCATCATCAACATTTCCCATTATCCATTTCAGTTTAATTTAGGAAAACATTTAGTTTGTGTTTTTTTACTGAAGTTTTGCTCTCTGGGATTCATTTCTCGTTCCCTTCAAATTCTATTGTCATTTTTTATTAGCTATTCGCACTCGGCACGCATTCATCTTCATTATTTTTTAACAAAAAAAAAAAAAACTAAAAAAGAGAGAGGTAAAATTGTTTGATATGATTATTCTATGCTATGGCATGTGAGTGGGTGTCATCCTTGTTGGGTATGGATAAGGACAACAACCAGTAGCGTTTATATGGCATAAAAGGATATACATTCTATGTACGAAAGGACGCACCTATTTAGCATTGCATGTCTAGACGATGTTTTCATTTTCGTCTTTCATATTTGTTTCTTTTACTTTGGCTTTGTGGGTGTAATTTATTTATATAAAAATATAATATATAAAAAATAATGTTGAAAGAACTACATGTTTTAGTAGTAAGTGTTTAGTTTTTTTCAAGAGTATTTTTCTATTGGACTTACTAATTTTTCTTATCGTAAAGTAAATTAATCAGCTTTAAAGGACTCGACATAAATTTGTTACAAATTGGCATTTTGATCATTTATAAATTTAATATCAAAAAATCTTGAAATTATGTCAAAGGGATTTGGTAATGTGCAGACAAACACTTTTTTTCGCGAGTATATTGACCTAATTTACCAATCCCAAGAGCTTTTTGGGCTATTAAAGCTTTCATTTAAAATTTATAAAGATAGCGAAATTACGTGTACTATATGAGCTTAGAATTGGTTTACTCGTAAATCGTTGTAGATTTGAGTCAAGGAATATTCCTAAATAAATCTTATAATGCAGTAAGTATAAATTGGGACTTTATGGAAGAAGAAAATTATATATTTTGATCAATTGAAACTTAGAAATACCGTTTTGACTAAAACTTACGAAATGTTAAATATTGTTGACCTTAAATACGTTACATATTCTAGATCCAAAACTTTCTTGTTGCTTCTCTGTTGTTTGTTTTTGTATATGCTACAACTTTTCTATTTCAATTTACTAAGTCACTTATTTCCTGTCATTTGAAGTGAGAATATCAACTTGAACTATTACAACCACAAGAATATCTCACGATCCTTTATCTGTCAGTTAAAACAATTAATGATATAACCCTCGTACGTATAGTATATCATTTCAAAGTACATACATGCTCATCTAGTGCATGCACGCAATGCATAAAAATAATGAGAAATTAAATTAAAAGATCCCAAAAAAACAAAGAAATATACATACATACTTATGTATGTGGTTTTTGAAAAGCGTGGCGCATGCGCATTTGAAGCAAGCGATAGAGGCGCGGCATCTGTTTCATTGTCTTTCTGACATTCATTAATGGGAACCAAACGAAAAAATAGTATAATGTAGTATTACTGACACTGACACATTGACTTGCATGATTTGATAAGCGTCTTGAGGGTGTTTACTATAATTTAAGATATACAATCAGATATACATATACATACTTACTTATGTATATGATGTATATGAAAGTTAAAGTCTTGCTTAAGTTGCACGTGTGTTAAAGTATTTACGAGCTCAGCATATGGAGTGATGAGGGTATAAAATTTAATTGAAAGCGAAGAGACTGATAGAGTTCACAAACCTCAAATGTACAGAAATGAATTTCGATTGTTAATAAAAATTCCTTATTAAATTATTATTACCAAATCATATTTGATTACAAATTCCATCTAATAATAACTACAACTTTAAAGTCCAAATGAAAGACTCAACAGAGACCATCAACCGTTATTCAAATTGGCCCATATTTTGTTCTTCCTTGTTACTACCTTTTCCATTGGGTTGGATTATTGTTGTGCACTCCTTTTTATCTCTCTCTATGGTATTTTTTTTCCTGTGGTATTTTTGTGTGTGGAAACAAAATCTAAACAAGGAAACGCGCGTACATGACCTAAATACGCGACAGGATAATGCGCACAACGTATGTACAACGTGTTATTCTTCTTCTATGGATATGTGTGTTTCCTTCTAACCGCTAGTGGGTGAGTGCGTGCGTGTGGAATCAGGAATGCGTCCTGGTATGTAGTGTGATTATGTGGTATGGCATATGTGGGTGTAGCAAACAAGCAACCAATTTAAGTTAACCATATGGGTTTCTGTTCTGTTCAGTTTGCCTTGAAGCAATCCCACTCTGTCTCTATGTATCCGTCATCATGTATGCAAGACAACACGCACAGTCCTTGCTTCAACACACCCAAAAATTGGAATAGGAAGGAATTGGGAAAAAAGAATATAATTTAATTTGTATTTCGTTATTTGGAAGAGAATGCATGCATGCATATGTTTGTAATGCACTTCAAGCAGCGTAAGATGATCCATCAACAATGTTGCCATCATGTCATTCTTCACAGTAAAAAGTGTCCAATTTGTGTTTGGTTGTCTATGTCAAGGGAAGAACAAAGTCCTGCTGTGTCAATCTACAATATCTATCACCCACTCAGTCACTTCGTGACTTATTCAGTGACTCATTTAGATCATTCGAAATGTTAATAATGTCCTGCAGCTGCATTTGTTTTGGTCTTCATTTTATTGTAGTTGATATTGTTGTTGGTGCCAAAGTCATCATCATTTTGCTTTGGTTTTAAGGGTGAAGTCACCACGATTCTTTTGAGTTCAAAAGAATAATAATTATAATTTAAAAATCCATAATATCAATCAATTTTATGTTGCAGCTATAGCAACCCTTCGAGGGTTAATGTTCAACATGCAGTTGAATAAGGGTTCTAGACTTCTAAGCTGCACCCTTTCCAGACATTGAGTGACTTATGAAAAGTGGTTTTCATATGCATCCTTATCCCATTAGAGAAGCCACTGATGGAGTGGAATGGAATAAGATGAATGTGCAGAAAAAGAGTGCCACGCGTCCATTAAATGCCCTAACATAGTAGAGACCAAGACCGAGAGTTTCGACGGATTCAACCCTAAAGCAACAGACGGTAACACCCTATTAAACATCACTCATTCACACAGTCACCCGCTCTCTTGCAACTGAGCATTGCCTCCAGCATTTCTTTTACACTGTCTCTATGTATTTCCTTATGTACTGTTTCCATTATCCTGCCCTTACGCAACAACGTCATTACCATCACCATTATCTTCATCGTCATCATAAAGCAATCATCTGTCCCATTGCAGTTTTCTATCTTCTTGGCAATATGCTTTGGTTTGGTCTTAATGATTTGGTTGAATTTGGCATGGTCAGGGATTCTTATTCTCTCTCATTGTCTCTCATTTCTCTTTAATATGAGGGTCGTTGCCGTAGCCGTCTTTTTTATCCTTTTGAAGTAGATTTTTATATATTTATGTATGTAATACATATTTGCTTCAAGTAGGATTTGTTTGTTCTACTTAAGACCACAAAATGGATTTCGGAACATGATTTCCTATTGCTCGTATTATTTGATTGGGGTTGTTGCAATAGAATAATTTTTTTAAGTTTTTTTTTTATTTTGCATAAAAATTAATTTAGTCGCATTCTCGGTTTATGAAATAAAACAAAACTGTTATATTCTGCAGATCATATGAGAATTAAAATTTTATAAAATTCACATTTTAATAAATTTTAAAGAACAGAAAATCTACTTGAAAAAAAATCCCCAGGGAAATAGTTTGTAAGTGTGATTTTTCACAATTTAAAACCAAATCAGAAGGAGGAGGAACTCTTAAGACAATAACATTCACCAAGTATTTTTATAAAAAATCTCAAGTGAATTTTTGACAGTTTGTGGACCAATAACAAAAACAACATCAACAGATCCAAGAAAAACAAAAACAAAAACAAAAACAACAATAACATACCAGATCAACAAATTGAAATTACATACAATAATAAGAACAATTGGAGCAAAACACAAACACCACAAGTATCAAAAGATACCAAAGCAAATAATAAAATTCATTCCCAAGAATTCTCCCCTTAAATTTTATCTCATTCTCAACGCGAACATTACTCATTCCGTCTCAATGCAACTCAATGCACTGAGATCGAGAGGCATCTAACGTCCCCCTTAATTTATATGGAATTTCATTTCCATATGAAGAAGGAGTTCTATAAATAGTAAATACAATCACGCATGGTACATAAGAACAGCTGGAAAGCATTTTCGATTTCCATAGAGGATCGATCCACGACATGCTTTTGGAGAAACTCTCCAGCAAGCAGAGACTCACAAGTGCTCTTTGATGTTGTTATTAAGCAAAAATGGAAAGTAAAAATCTGGGACATCACATTGTTGTGGAATCGCATCACAAAAGAATGTGAACGTATTGGGGGTCGTTGTTCGAGACAAATCAGATCACATGTGAGTGAGTATCATAAGAAATGCAGTTTATGGCTCCCTAAATGATGCTGAATGGCTTTTTTTATGGCCTTGCATATTTGTTAAAATTGGTTTGTTGGTGTTCTCGAAATGGGATTTCCAAGAAAAACTTGTCAATCTTTTGTTTGTTTTTTGACTGAAGAACGTTTCTCGAACTAAAAGCCCCATATTGATACATACTATTTATAAAGCTTTTCGTTTCGTTAATATTTCATGTTAATGGCTTTGAAAGACTTCTCCCACTTTTAGTAAACATCTAGGAAGTTCAGTTCTCTGTTTTTATTTTGACCTGTAGATTTGTCAAAAGTCTTTTATATTTATGGCATTTTTGTGAGATTTCATAAACATGTGGCTTAGCAAAGTTACAATAAATGGAATAGGGAATAAAATGCTATTTTTGGATATGAGATATGCGAAGATGAGAGTCCTCAAAGAATGTGACACTTATATTGGGTGGTTGCTATTTGAAGTGAAGTGTGTTACTAATTAAAATTGAAGTTTCGGTTAATTAAAGTCAACACATGAAATATACCGAAAAATTAATACTGAGATTTGTTTTTCTCTGAACAAGGGATAGGGAAAAAATTACTATGTAATAGATACAAAATTCCATCAAGAAAGATGTTTATTACTTAAAACTGAGTTGAAATTAAAAAGATAGATTTTATTCTTAGTTATATTATTAAAAAAAAAAACGACCAACCTATCTTAACTCAATCTACAGTTAAAGAAATAATGATCTTTCCATCTCAAACGATTTAGTTTGTTAAGGAAAAAAAAAATATATTTTAAGAAGTAAGTAAGTAATTATAAGAACCCTCGCGCTTTTAATTGATCCCATTTTGTATTACCGATAGAAAGTTAACTAAACAATTGGTATAAGAAGATTAGATGAACCCAAAAATAAATTAGCAAGAAAGGAAATTTGACTTGCGTGTGATCTAGTCGGAATTTCAAGTAACTCGTGATCAGTTATTTACTTCATATCACTTCATCATTAATTTCTTATATACGTTGGAAGCCGCTATCGCAACTGTATTACAGAAGATGAGAAATATTACATTGAATGTAACAGGATCCCAAAAATATAATAAGTATTACGGCATTGAGTTAAACTAATCTAATTTTAATTCCAACTCTTGAAGCCTAAACAGAATTAATAGTATCAACCATTCTGACTAACATAACTGAATTATTAAGATTTAAACCATAAATAAATAATTAGTAAATTAACAAAAAAAAATTGCACATTCCAATCATATGAGTAATTTAATTTATAATCAATTGAGCAATATGAAACCAAAGATTCCATTGAATAAAAACATTTGGTTGAGTTTAAATTTATTAACGTTTAATTCACTTAAAGAAGAACATTCATTCTACTCTACAATATTTCAAGAATAACAGGCACAAACAAATTAAATCATAATAATGATACAGAGAATTATTATTATTAAAAAAAATAAAAAAAAATAAAAAAATGAATAAAATTGACATCAAATTAGACATGAAATGAACTTTGTACATACGAGTACTATGCGCGATGTTGATGATTATCATTATGATGTCTGAGAAAAGTCAGATATTTTTAACTACTGTTTGCATATTGAGATACTCATTCGTACTTTGATTCAATGCAACATTGAGGCCAGACAGAGTTGATTCAAGGCAGATAGACAGTAAACAATGGGATGGGAAGGGATGGGATGGGTAGGGTTGAAATTGGAATTAGAGCTCTAATTAATAAAGCAATATACCATCATAGTCGTATTATATATGCTATATGAGAGATGAAACGGAAAGTGAGTGAAAGCACTTTAAAATTTTTGCGCAAACAATAAAAATGATTGTTATTGAAGTCATTTTGAAATTTTTCACGTCGAAATTGAATTTTCTACATTGTAGAAAAATGTATGATTACTTGTTGTCTTATTTTTTGGGCAATACTGTAAACAGAATTTAATTTTCACTCAGCGTGAAGCGAATCTGGAATGTTGAAAAATTTTATATAGAATAACAAACATTAGCTGAACTGCTGAACGTACAATTTGATTTATTTAAAAGGCAATTTGATGTCAGTCAGTTTACAAATTGAATTTCCACTTGAAGCGCCAGCTAGAGATACTTCAAATACTTACTAGATATTATCATATGTTTGAGAGTTTGAGTACGACGAGTATTAACCAGACAGTTTTAGTTTGGCGGAACACAGCAGCACATCATCATCATCATCATCACAGTCATCTCAACTGAACTGAACTGAGAACTCATCTCATCATCATGATGGTTTTTATGCATATGTGGAAATATATTTCAAAACTGTCAGTTACTGATATTTTCCTACATAAATGTAATTTTTTTGCGTTCATTCATGGCTACATTTCTAGGCTCTTTTTGTCTGGAGACGTCGCTCTCAGCCTTGTCTACCGCCACATGTTTGCCATCAAAGCCACTCCACTCCACACCACTTCACTTCACTCCATTCTACTTTATGTCGGTTGGTGTCAGTTTGTATGAGTTTTTGTATCTGTGTGAAATATTTTCAGATACTTTTTTGTTTTTTGTTTTTTTAATTTTTACTTTTTTTTTTTTTTTTTGAAAGAATCGTGAAACATATTAGAAATTATTTTTCATCACTTCGTGATATATGAGAGCGCTATGCTTTCGCATCCGGTGCAGTCTCATCATCATCAGTAACAACACTACTTCGTGTGCAATAGATACAAAGATACATTTTGTGGTTGCATTGGCATCGTGTCAGTGGAAAAAGTAACTCGGTTATCATTTGTATTATATAGTAAACATTTTTTCCTATTTTTTTTTGGTATGAACTAATTAGCCTATAAAAGATGATGATGAATAATGAAAGTTCCAGAAAAATATAATACTAACATTTAAAAATTTATTTTTGAAACTCATAGTGAATTACAACAATATTTTTATTCTATTAAGTTTTGAAGCTTTCTTAAAGTTCAATGACTCATTTACTCTTTACAAAGTGACACTTCAAAAAAGCAAAAAAGTTACGAGTAGCAATTAACCATAACAACAAAGTATTCTCATAATTAGGTATCTATTAAATTGAACCCACATCTGTTAATGTACTCACTCACACACACACACACACACACACAACACATTTGTTGTATCTGTGACAAATTTTCTTTACTACAAAAAAATCTACAGAAATTCCATTAAGAGACACATTTATCTAAAGTATAAATGTATTTTTATTATAAGGGCTACCACTGGCATACATGATGCTTTGTCACTTAAGTTTTGAACTTAAATTTATAGAAATTTCTTTTTGATAAAAATCATCCAACTTTGAAAAATTGATTTTTAATCATACATATAAAAATTTTATAGATATCAAAACTATATTGATTCTTTGACTGTTTAAGTTGCTCTCTCTCTCTCTCTCTCGACCATCTGCTGTTCCAGAACTTGACAAAAGTTACCCCAACCTTCCAATCCTGTAAACAAATTCTTCTTTATTTTATGCTTCATGGTTGGTTATCCCCTCCTTTTTTTTCTTTCAATAAAACACAAATCAAAAGTTTATTGAAATCAATAAAAAAAAAGAGAACAAAAATATATATAACATGACATCGTCGCCTTGGCCTTCATCTGCAGAATTTTTGATATTAGGATGCCGTTGAAGTTGTGTATCTGTCACTTCATTCATTGACGCTCTTGGCCCATAGACGAAGACCAAGACCAATGTCAGGCAATCTATAAAAAGTTGTTAGAGTACAATAAAAAATTAATTTCTTTTCTCTTGTTGTATGAGTCTTCATCGTCTCCATCAACATCATCATTATCTTCTTCTTCTCTCTTTCGTTTTCTATTACTCATTTTCATGGGTTCATTGGCTTCTTGAAATATTTCAAACTCAAACTCAATTTTCATTTGATTTGCTGTCATTTGTTGAAGTTCGTGTTTATTATTACTACTCCTTCCTCTCCCACTGACTATCAATCTAAATATTAATTTGAATGGAATTCTTTCTATTATTTCTCTTCCTTATCGATGATGTTTGAGTAGAAGAGACCTTAGGTCAGTCAGCTGTTTGCGTGCTGGTCATCGAATGATGTTATATAATTTTACTTGTTTCATTCCCTTGCCCTTTTTATTATTTGATTAAATTTTTGGGATGAATGAATGCAAGTCTTGATTGCCGCAGACACATCTTGTAAGAGTAACAAATGTCCCCTATAATACAAATATATTATGTTTGTTGCAATTGGCAAAAGAGTATAACTGAGAGACTCTGATGGCGGAAGAAAAACGCGTTGGGCATACAAATTATTTTATGCTTTTATTTTATTTGATTTTTTATTTATGGCACCTTTTGCCGACGCGTACTCCTTATATATATTATAGTAACCCATCTCATTTGTGAGTTCATGTTCACATTCATGAACATGGACATTCATTTATTGTAGGTTCGTTGGTTGGTTGGTTACGTTACTCAAGACATACTTTTCTTCCAATTTGATTTATAGTTGTCTAACTGTTTTTTTATCACAGCCGGAAAGAGATGAACAGCAAAGGAAACGAACGGAAAATGGAAAAGCAAGAAAGTACTAAATGCTCAGACAAAAGAATTCAAAGTAGGTCTAAGACGTCGCGATGGCATTGAGGCATAATTTATGCCCTTAAGCTGGCGTTAAGTTCTTGACGCGAAGTGTGGGATGTATGGGTTTTTGATGAGTGGAACGAGCTCCGGCAGAAAGCCGATTAACTTAAGGTAATAAAATGTGAGATGAAAAAAAAGTATATTTATTTCCTTAATGATTACATCATTAGATTTTATTTCTTAATTAGTGTAGAGACAGTGTCTAGTACCAATTTGGGGTAAGGAGACAAACACAATGTCTACTCTTCTTGCTTCTCATATTTAATAAATTATTGTATCAAAAACCATCAACCTTAAATTGATAATTCTTCCCCTATCAAACTTAACCTCCAATAATTGATCTGGTAAATCCCATTACAACAATTTTCTTCCAAAACATTTCCTTCTCTATTACAAATCAGGAGTTAATCTTTACTAATCCAAACGAAAATGCCAAAATATATCAATGTAAAGTAACTAAAGTCGGAAATAATTTGCTGACAAATCTTTTTTTAACCCAATTTAACTCTCGGTCCCCAGTCAGCATTGTCACTACCATTCCCACATCTTCACCCTACCTGATTCATGGCAAGAGAAATCAGCAATCAAATCAACTATAAGTGTTCCCCAAATATACCTTCCCCACAATGTTTTTTTTTTATCTACTACCTTCATAGTAGAATGATTCCTTCCTCTCCATACTAAGTATACTAAGAGTATCTTTCTTTGTACTGAGTTACTTACTTACTTGCTTAGGTATCATGCTCTTTTTTTGGGGACCTTCTTCAAAACTGAAGCTGCTCACTGGCATAGACAAAATTCAAGTTTCTTTATTCAAATGTTGTTACAAATTTTCATTCAACATCATCATCATATTGCTTTTTTGTTGCACAAACAAAATTTTCCCATCGTCCCTTATTTTTTCTTTAGTGTTATCCTCGCTCCCATTGATATTGTGTTGTGTTGTTGCTCCCGAAGCTTACTCACTCATTGGATACGTGCTCTTAATCCAGTTTAGCGCATTTGCCGCTCGTTGAAACCAAGAAATGGATTTTCCTTTCCTCTTTTTCTTTTCTACTTTCCCTTATTTTTTCTTTCAATTTGTTGATGTTACTCATAATCCAGAGTGCGATGTGTTAACAAAAATATTATGCACGAATCGCGATGAACCCACATACTCCATACTTCTTGAATCCTCTGGCCACCGTCATTGTCGCTCTTCTACTTATAACACAAAATTGTATAGAAAGCATTTTAAGTTGCGTTACAAATCAATAGGAGAGGAAAGAATACTCGTTGTACCCACAAAAAATAAATGTTATTATTGAAAATCCATAAACCACCTTACTTTCTATATCCGACATCCTTGTGTATTTGTTTCGCTTTCTTTCCTTGTATGGATATGGATGAATTCAGTTATCGAGGGGTTGTTCCTGTTCTTAATGCTGTTGGAGTCATGTTTTTGTGGCATGTTGTTTGGGTAACTAAGAGTTTGGGTAACTGATGTTTATGTGTATGAATGCCAAAAATTGTTTTGAAGTGCGCGGAAATGTGCATTAAAATACAAGCAATAACACAACGGTTCGGATCGGTTCAATTTGGGTCCAAGTAGGCATTGGCATGGGTAAGTTGAATGACAGACAAACTGGCAAGCAGACTGGCAGACAGTAGTCGGCTTCATTCGATATGCCCTTTTTGACATGAGTTTTATGTTTTTGTACCTTCACTTACATATTCGTTTATGAATGTGTTGACAGACATTTTAGACGTGAAAAGTATAAATCGATTTGGTTAATGGATTAAAGATAAATTAGCAACCAGAGACCTGCGTTCTAGGAGGAAACCAATATGTTCAGTTACATATATGCAATGTTGTTGTTATTCATCAGGAAAATTATAAAAAACCTTACATTTTTCAACAGATTCAGAAAAAGGTATCATCATTCTTTGTACAAATAAGAAATTGTATAGGTTCAGTACCTTCATTTAGGAATTGTATTTCATATTTGATTTGTCAAATTAAATTGTCTCTATGGATGTCTGGCAGTATCATAATCATTATCTTATTATAGAAATCCGTGGAAATTCTCATTTAGCTCTATTAAATAATTTAAATAATTCTAAAATTAAATTCCTCACAGAAAACATAAAAATAAATATAAAAAATGCATTCATTCATGTTCTCATCCTCTTACATGTCATCACATCATCATCAATAAGAACAGCAGTATCAATTGTGACAATTTTCATTTATCAACATAAAAAGCGCATAATTTACACCAACTTACAGAATCATATAAAAATAACGTCAACAACATCAACACTAATATAAGATGCTTCTCCAATTGTCAACATCGTCAGCTTCATTTTCCTCTGTATAGTAGTCATTGCCGTCAGAGTATTGAACTCCATAACAAAATGTACTTGAAGTGCATCCGAGTCTTTTTAGATTAAGTCACTTGTCTATGTTTGTCTATACATATGAACTAATCTAAGCTTCAAGATCTTTCTTTCATGCATTCGAAATGCAGCTCCTGAAACACTTCAGTTTTCTAATTTTATAAGTTGAGTGTCAGTTTAGATCTGTCAGTTCCCGCATATGCACTACTATACTTGGATGTTTGGCCAGTTGAGCGTGAGCCTCTATTATGATCATGTTGCTGCTGATGATGATAATCACAATGACAACGATAACGAATATGATGATGCTGCTGATGATGAAAATAAAAATGAGAATAAAAATAAAAATGTATATGAAAGAAGACAAAAGGGGAAATTACTTTATTTAGATAAGTACAATTCGTATTCGTATGTGTACAAACATAGATACATATATAGATAGATTGATATTGCAACAATTGAACAATTTACTGAAGAATGCGTCTAAGCATCACTTAAAAACACATTATTCAATTTAGGTTCTCTTTATAGATAAAGATCCGGAGCATGATCACAAAGAAAAAGAAATACAAGTAGAGAAGGAGAAACATCTCTTGAGATTGGCGCAAACATTATCATGATATGAAGAAAGAAAACGTTGTGATGGAATAAGAACACATTTCGAAATATCTTTTTTAGAAAGATTTGTTATCGCTTAAAGCACTTGTAGCACTTTCTCTATTGATTTGTTATTTTGAACGGATATTTCTTGTCAAATTCTTTGATGTTTTTGTATTTTTGATGGGTGGGCAAAGCTACTGTGCTTTCATTTGCATGATTTCTTCATTTATCATTTATCTTAATATCTTTTCTATTAAATCAAAGAAACAAATTTCTTCCAAAAATTCAAACATTAATAATTGTTATTAACTTTTACTTACATAGAACTCATTTTCAAATTCAAAGATTCCCACCATTTATCATTTAATCACCATTGATCTAATTCGAAGTCATCATTAACTGACTCTGTGACTAAGGTCTTTGGCCTTAAGGAAAAAAAAGAGATAAATTAATTATGTTGCAACAGAAAATGCATATAAAAAACGGACATAGTAAACTATTAAAGTCAACTAAGTAAGTAGTACAGACACGCTGATAGATGACAGATCCAGCCACTCCTGAAATATTAATCGAATTTTCCTTTTTGACATTTTACAACTTCCTGCTAATAACAAGGAAAATGACTAAGGGATTGAGGGATAGCATTGGATAGGATAGTAGCATGCGCTGACTATTTATTTGATTGCTGCCGTCGTGGCTATGAAGGACAGACTAAGCCAATTGGCAAAAGCCGGCCGACCGGTCCCATCCATAAGTGAAGATGATGGTGAGGATGACTCATTTTGTTGTCGTCTTGCATTTACTGACAACGCCGCCTGTCGACCCAAACAAATTTTTTACATTTTTTCGCGCATTTCTTTCGTTTGTTGGCGGACTCAAAGTGCTTCCGGCTTCATTTTTGGCATTTATTTTTATCACTGAAAAGACGCTTGCCAAACTACTTACTAAAGCAAAAATGGGGGTCTGTAGTTAGTGTTCATTCAATGATGTGGTGGCGTCGAATATGTCGATGACTGTTTATTGAACTCTCGTCGCAATCATTGTGTATGTCTATTACATATTACTAGCAGCGACTCATAGCCTACATGAAAGGGGCGAGAGTCGCCCGTCGCCAGACTATTAAGGGTTACAGTCTTTGACTCCCCCTTTACTTAACAGACAGAAAAAATGTGGAAAGAGTATTGCCAACCAAAGTATTCACTCCGATTCTTGCAAAACCAATGGGCATAACTGAACTGTCTGCCAAGTAAAGGCGTTCTAAAATGGATGGATAAAATTAAGAGATGAGAGATAATTTGTGGCAACTCGACGATGCAAATCCCATCTCATCTCGTTGACACAGTCAGCGCAATTTGTGTCAACGCAATGCATTGACAGAATTTGGAGTCGACAGTAAATTGGGAACATACGAAATAGTACTTAGGGGGAGGTTTGTTTATGCACTGATTTTTTCCCATTGAGGGATAGATACTCCATGAAATGGGAAATTTTTGGCAATGCATGTCAGCATACATAGATAGAACTTTGTTATTAGGAAGAATTGATAGCCAGTTGTTGTTGTTGCTGTTGCTATGATGACCGACATTTCAAGTCAATCACTTGATGGGTGGATTTTATCGCTTTTGTTGTTTGTATGACGGGGGTGGGTTATGGATCTGGGTGTACGTGGCACGCGTCAAAAGTAGCGTAAGCTAAACCCAAATGTCCATTATTAAGAAATCTGATATTGTTTTCAGTTTGTACTCACTTGAATGGTTGGTTTTTATTTTCGTTTTGGTTTGGGATTCTCATCAGACATCGTTGGCCCCTATTGGTATTGAAATATACATATGTATGTATTTGTTTTGTTTTTGTTTTTAATTTCCGCAATTGCCAGAGTATAAAGAAAACTAGGACAATGTTTGGGAATGTGTATGGGAGCGAACAAGAGAATAAATAAATACAATTAATGATTTTTCATCGTCGTTTTGCAGCTCGTAAACGGCGGAAGCAGCTTTAATTGTATTTCCGGAAGTAAGCTTGTCTGATACGTAACGGGTGGCAATGGGTTTGGGGTTTCAGTCTTAGTAGTGGCTGGAGGTGATGGTGATATTAATTTTATTTGAGTATGAATGCTTAAAGGAAGCATATACATTTGCCTCATATTTAAGACTTTTCATTTAGCATATAAAACAATATAATATTGAATGGTATAAATGAAATCAAATCAAATAAAATCAGTGAGAAAGGAGAAGAAAAGTCGATTTTTGTTAAAGTAATGTAGTCAGCGGATTCCATTCTTAACAAAATGTTTATAGCCTCCCCCGAAATGTTTTGGATGTTAGGATGTCATTTCTAAATTTATATATTATTTTTTTACATCTTCATGCAAAATATTGGTAAAAAAACAATAAATAAGGATAAAAATGGTATAATGTCCACATGTTTTGGTTGACCTCCGATATAGAAATAACCAGTAAATTAAACGTACGTGAAGGAAACTGTCCAAACAATGATTAACCCACCTATTCTCAAAGCGATAACAAAAAAAAAAAATATTTTTAAATGTTAACGCCTCACATAAAAACAACTGGCTGTTAATGGTTTTTTGTAGTCACAAGAAAAGCTCTTATGAAAACAATTTGTCATCTTTTGCTGAGGAGGTGTTAATTTTTTTGTGAAAAAAAATGTTAATTTGTGTGCACTGTTATCGCTCTGTAAAATGGATATTTTGTGAAAATTTGGAAGATGAAAAAAATTATGGCAAAAGAAATATTTTAAAATCATTGTGTGATCATAGTGATCCATTTTCAATGCAGGAGAATATTTTTGTGAAAAATTATCGTTTTTCAAAAATATTGTGCCATCAATTGATAGATGAATTGATACATTTGCAAATACATATAAGATAAAATCAGACTTGTCAACTTAGGGGAAAAATCAAATTCAGAAAAAAAAAATTTAAATAGTCAGAATTACTCGGAGAACCCCTAAAAAATTTTTTTTGTCATTTTGCATTACATTTCTTTTTTTAAAATCTGTGTCAACAAATCAGAGTAGCTTATGTCGAAAATCGTTGTTTTGCCCATTTTGTGTAAAGTAATTTCTGTTTGGTTTCATTTCATAAGATGCTACACAAAAAAATTTTTAAAAAATAAAATACATGCTAAATAAATTTTGTAAAATATTTTTATAAAAGTAGATTTCATAACCTTTCTAACAAGCATAAATTTTATTTAGTTTATATATTCCAATAATTGTTTAAAAGAGTTTGAAAATTGGATTTGTGAAAAAATCGTAGGTGTACGAATTTCTAGTGGTCAGGGTAAACTATATATAACTATGTTTCTATACCATATTTTTAGAAAATTGTTTAGCCAAAATACTCAATTCACTCAATTTTCGACATAAGCTACTCTGACTTGTTGACACAGAAATATATAATACTTCCAACATATTTTCATTTTCTTCTAAGTTGGCAAACCTGCATAAACTAAAGTTTACAGACTGGTAACATACACTTTACAGATTATTACAAAAATAGCTTTTTTAACAGCGAAGCTTCAACGAGCTTTTTTGTGATATTTTGTGATATTTTAAAGAATAGGTGGGTAGAATAATTGTGATTCACAATTTAAAAAAAAAAATTGATTAATATCAAACAAGGGAATTGAGTACTGGCTAAATTTGTTGTTGTACAACATACAAGCTGTTTTTTGCATATTGTTGTTGCGAGCGATTTTATTGCTTGGAAGAGAGAGAGTGGTGATTGTTTACGCTCACTTGAAATTTTCGAGGGTACACAGTTTGATGTTGACTGAAAACAAAACTGTAAGATTGTGGAGTATCTCTCAGATAATTTTCGACTTTTCTCTTCTTTTCGTTGTTCCGTTAAACGCATGTGTTTTGTTGCGATACTTCTCGTAGTCGTATTGTCGTAATTGTTCGGTTCGATGCAAAGATACAAATACAAAAGTGAGCGGCAAATTCAACAATTTTTCAGCCCGGCCTGAACGTTTGTAACGGAAGAACAAATGTGTGTGTAATTTTTTTTACATTTGTGAATGTTTGCCTATACATGCATGTGTGTGGATGTGTTTGCTTGCCTGCGTATATGTGTTTATGAGAAGAAGAATTTGTGTGCAGCAAAAAGAAAACCAAAACACAATGTAAATGCAAATTTATTTATGTTAAATAAATGGAAATGATTTATTAAAAGGAAAAGATAAAAATTCACAAAATGCAAAATGTTTAAATAAAATACACAAGAATAAGAAGAGAGAAGAAGTAGAAGAAGTGAATCAAAACCGCCTACAAAAGAAGCAACAAAAAAGACAAGTAAAGAAAAACAAGATTTTTGCGCCAGTTGTTTTGTAGTAGTTTTCTTGTGTGTCCAAGTGTAAGTAAATGTCTGTGTATGTTTGCAAAACAAAAAGCAACAAAAATGCAATGAAATAATAACAACAAGAAATATTTATTCAAAAAAAAAAAAAAGAAGGCACAAATAACAAAATAAAACATAACCAAACACTCAACACAAATAACAAAATTAGTAAAAGAAACCATAAAAAAACAAAGCAATATTTATGAAATTTTTTCATAATAAAAACTAAATAATAAAATAAAGAAAAGTATTTTTGTGTTTATTTGGTGTTTGTCGTTATTATTAAGTATAATAAATAAATTTCACCTGTGCAGAAATCAAAAGTTTAAATTATTAAAAAAGTGGAAAAATATAAAAAGAAATTATTATTAAATTGCAATTAAAAATAAAATTGCAATAGAAAGTTGTTTTTAATAAATGATAAATAAAATAAAATAAAATGGAAATTAAAATAATTTAATTGTCTACCAAAGCAGAAGAAAATAAAGAAAGAAAGAAAACAAGTGTGGAATAGTATTAAATAAATATAATATTATGTATTTGAAACATTCACTGATTTTTGTATGTTAAAGAAAAAAAATTCTTTATACTAATATTAAATTTAAAATAAGGTAAGTCTAAAAAAATCTTCTTCCCATCATCATCTTCATCAAATACAAAACACTTGAGATTTCGGTTGGTTTGTTGCAATTTTCATAGAAATTCCTTTGAATATTTGACCTGTTCTATATCAAAATTAATGAAAATACATAATGCAAAACAATACAAAAATAAACTATGCGCGCCAACAAGGAAAGTAACAACAAGAACATGAAGAACCACTACCAAAATCAAAAAGGGCGCTCCTTATTTTTATTTTTTTCTTTGGGTTGCGCGTCTTTGGTTATGTTTTCATTTATAATGTTGCTTTATCCTGTTTTACTCTCAAATGTTTTGCTTTAACTTCTGGTTTTTGTTGTTGTTGTGTGTTCATCATATTCTTCTTCTTTGAACATGGTTTTTAATGCTTTTGGCTGCTGTTTTTTTATGTTATGTTATACCTTTTGCTATTCTGCCTGTTTTGTTTGTGCCCCTTCTGTTTTTGTTTTTGTTGTTGGCTGTACTCTCTCTCACTCTCTATGTCTGCCTGCCCATATGTCTGTCTCTCTATATAGTTATTGCTCTATCTCTCTCTCTCTTCGTGTGTCTGTCTTCTCTTGATATTGCGCTCGCTCTCTAGAATTTTTATAAGGTCGCTTGCACCAATTTGTATTTGATTTTGTTTTCTTATAAAATTAAAATTGTTTCTTTATTTTTATTATTATTCATTTATTTAATAATAATTTCTATTGATTAAATTATATTAGATTTTTTGTCACATTGAAAAGTCAAATTATGTTTTGATTTGCCTTGAATGATGAATTTTAGATTGATTAAAATTGATTGATCGGAAGTCTGAAGGGTTTGAATAGAAATTTCAGTTCAATTGATAAAAAAAAACGATTTCATACAATTTTCTGTTAAATTGTTAAATGATTTCTGTATGATTTTTATTATTATTGGAAAAGTTTATTATTTCTTAAAAATTCTATATCGACATATTTTGTATAAGGAACATAGATCAATCAATGGATATACGCCCAATTTTGTCATAGAGTATTGGGACCAAAAAGACTTTTTTTTTATGCTGGGAGTACAAGATTCAAAATAGTCTCTTCGATTCCTAAACTAGGATTATCAAATATCTAATAGTTCTTGATGTGTTCCCAATAGTTCTTGATTCCTCTTCAATTCAATTCAATTTCAATGTCTTCTAACAATAATAAGGTTTCATTAATAAATTAGATATAATCTGTTAAATTTGCTTTTATAACCAAACAATCAATGCCCCAATACTCCATACTTCTGTCTCATTTGACAAGCCTGGTTATCATGTTTCGAGAGTTTTACTATTTAATATTATAACTTAAATACACTAAGTGTCGCAATGATTTGACCTTTAAATGTTATATGCATATTACTTATAAAATAAATGTAAAATAAATAATCATGGAATAACTCCATTGCTCTTTTCTAGTATAATCTCTATGAAAATGTATTGTGTATAATAAAATGTTTGTAAAACCACAAAATCTTCATTTAAGGCCTTTGAACTTGCATTCCAACTACATATTCCATTCCATTCTAGAAACTTGAAATTTGAATTCAAATAAACATTTAAATAAAAAAAAAGCAAAAAAAAAAAAACCCATCATCATTAAAATCATCACATAGTTTTTTGTTTGTTTTGTTTATATTACAATTGTTGTTATTGTTGTTGTTTCTATTATTCTCCAGATAATTGATTTTCCAGTTAATAAAATTAAAAGAAAAATAACAAATGAAAATAGAGAAAACAAATTACTGCCCATTTCTAGTAATCAAAGAAAGCTAATAAATCTTTCAATTTCTTTTTCATGCATGCATCTCTATCTCCCTATGTATCTAGTAGTATCTTTGTATCTGCTTAGGTTTAGTAAGTAAAAAAAAAGAAAAGAAAATCACTGAAAAAAAGAAAAAATATCTAATAGGATTAAGCACAAAAAGCCAAGGCAAAAGTAGAGCTAGTACTAACGCCAGAATTGTCGGTTGGTGTTTTATCTTTTTTCCCTAGATATTTTGTTTTCTATTTTGTTCCTTTCTTTTTCTTACTTTATTTATGTTCATTTTTCTTGGTTTTGATGCATCAACATCCAGAACAAAAACAATACAAATGACTGCATTACAATTCCAAATCGAATTTAGTACACATCGACCTAAATTCACAGAACTAAAAATTTGCCAAAAAATAAGAGATTTTTCTTTCTTACCATCCAGAGTCCCTTCCTTCTACTCCACTTTGTCTATCTCATTATCTCTGTGTATCTATTGAACATTCTCTATTTTGCTTTAGGCTTGCATCTGGTGCATTTAAAACTACAAAATTTTTTAAGTTCATGTTTAAAATTTGATTATTATTTTGACCCTGCGGCTTTTACTTTGACTAACGTCCAACTTGTTTTGTCGTGACTACATATAAAAAAGAAAAAATGTCAAAACAAAAAAGTTTCTATATAGGTATCAAGTGTCCACAATTAAAAGGAAAAGTATTTACATATCTTGAGTCTTATTTATAAAGAATGCACCTCAAATTTCAACTAATTTGTAAGACGACGACGGTTTCAAATTGATTATTTTCATTATTTATAGCCTATGTAGTTCTAGATTTTATACTTGTTTGTTTGTTGTTTACATTTTATTTTGTAATGTGGTATTTTGTGTTGCAGCTGCACATACACTTTAAATTTTGAGCTGTTGAAAGATACAAGTGAGTTAAGTCAAAGCAAAGAACCTTCTAAGATACTTTTCCCTTAAGACTTTTATTTGTTTGGGTTTTTTTTAGTTTTAATGTTCTTATTGTTGTTACTTGTCCGGAAATTAAACTAAATTTAGTCCTTTGTAGATTTCTATCGCAGCTTAAACATAAATAATGAAGAAAACCCAATTAAGAAACATGCATTTTTAAGACTCAAGTGTTAAGTTCAATTTGTTTAGTTTTTATAGCATGCGATTGTGTTTTAGAATGTTCCGAGTGAGTAAAAGAAGAAGGAAGGAAGGGTAGTTAATAAATTAATCACAGTCTGTAAAAAGAGAGTAAGAATCCATATGATAGTAGCTTTGAACGTCGCTTCTTATCAATTTGTTGCTGCTAACAAAGTTCAATTTCAATCAATACTATCAACTGAAACGTGCACCACATTTTGTTTAGAACAAAAAATAAGTCCAAAAATAAAATATCGCATGCTAGAAAAATGTGTGAAGTAAAGGCAAATTTGTGAACAAAGAACAACAAACATGAAAACAAAAAAAATCTCTTGCATGCTTGCTACATCAAGAAGCAACAAAAAGTGTAATGCAAGCGGAAGTTTGACATTTGAAATATTCGCTGCTCTAATTCATCATTGATGCTCACTTTGTTCTTTTTATTGTATTTTTCTTTCTGGGTTAAATGCAAACGTTGACCGCGACATTTGATTATCTGAGTTATTTTTACTTTTTTTTTTTTTTAATTTAATTAATTTCAAATTTAAATGTCTTACGCAATAAGCGATCCATTCATAGTGGGATGATCCATCACACTAGTGACTCTGGAACTATTTTCTTATTTTAAAAATTACAAACAATCATAGAGGAAAGTGAATTTTACAAAAATTTGATGGCGACGGGATTCCAATACAGGAGAACTTCTGAAAAATCAGGAAATTTAATTTGAATGAACTTAAAGGAGACTCCTATTGAGGTCGGGTAAGGTTTAAGTTGTATTGAATGATTTCAGCTCAATCTTTCGATTTTGTGATTTATCATTAGAATTATATTTCGATGAATGGAAGTGTTCTTGACATAACGCAGAGCATCGCCTTTGATTCGATATTCAGCAATATCTCAATGATAGGAGTAATAAATTCAGTATTGTCTTGTGAAGAAGTTTGTAATACAGAGAAACCTTCAAACTATGCCCAAAAATCCAGCATATTCTTATTATCTTGACGATCTTTATAACAAATCAGTTTTCGATCCATGATGAGCCCCAAATTTTTAAAAATATTTTTTGTGGCTAAAAATATCTTTCACGAGATTTTCATTTTGACTGTAGTTTTTTAATATTTTTTTTTTGTTGCATTTTCTTAATTTTTGATTAAATGCAACTTAATCAATTAATCAATTATTTTACCTTATCT
Organism: Amiota mariae; assembly: GCA_035041805.1. Lineage (NCBI taxonomy): Eukaryota > Metazoa > Arthropoda > Insecta > Diptera > Drosophilidae > Amiota > Amiota mariae. The sequence continues at coordinate 267,248 of JAWNKV010000332.1, read as the reverse complement.
AACATGTTTTTCTTATTTTTCATGGACATAAAATGAACCTTCTGTTTTGTTTTTTTTTCGAAGTTATGTCAAATGTTATTTGTTTAGTTTTGATGGTTGCACATCATTCACGCTGTTTTTTGAGAAATTTTTCATTAAGATAAGAAAGCCTATTGACTTATGTCTTTAGTTTTATTGAGTTTCTTGGGTTGTTGCGGTTCGACTGTTGCTTCATTTGAACATTCCACAAACCAACAAATAAATACATATGTATAATTATCTGTGTTTTCTTTCTTTAGTATACATACTCGTATTTTGTATTTTCTGTTTTTTTCTTATGTTGATTTATTGCATGCGAGTTATAATTTTTCCCCTGTGTGTGATTGACTAAACTAAAAAGAAGTTAGTTTTCTGTTTCTGCTTTTAGTTTTTGTTTTGCATTTATTTTCATTTATTTACTTATTTCGAAAGTGAAAACACTTTAACTGTGAATGAATGAATGAATGAATGAATGAATAAAGTCCAAGAGGCATAAACAGCAGATGCTTACAACATATTTCTCTACAAGTGAGTATCTCTGCTTACTATATTTATTCAACCACACGAGAGCATTCATTCATTCACTCATTTAGCATGAAAATGAAATAGCAAATGATAGTTGTACTTTTATTATTTAGTTTTTTCTTTCATTGTTTGTTTTTTTTTTTCTTTCTATTTTTGCACAAAAAAATAGTCTTAACTTTTTGAGTAACTAAACGAACTATTGTAATTAATGTTTATAGTTTTGGTGTTGTGATTTATGTTAGATTTACGCTTTCACCTACTCAACAGCATGTTATAACTATACAAAAAAAAAAAAATACTACATGTATAGATTCAAGACGAAACGAATATGTGATGGGAGTACTTAGCTTGGTGGTCAATGGTCTTAGGTTTAGATGGTGTAGGCTTGACTTCAAACCAACAAAAAAAGTGCCATAAAAGTACTAGAAAGTTTCAAAATTATCAGAAAAACATTTTCATAAAAATAAAAGTTCGGCAAAAATTCATTAAAATAAAATTGCAATAAAATACAAAAATAAAAAGTAATCAAATGCTGCTTGTCGAGTTATGGTGAGAGCGCGTATTTTATTATTATTTTGAAAATGTCGTTGAACTTTGTCAAGTACAGTACAAAAGCCATCAGACAGATTATTACAATATACACATTTATACATATATGTATTTGTATATGTGTTTATACATATATATATACATTCATGTACATATTTGAAATAACAAGCCGTGTTTGTTTACAGAACCTCAACTTTAAAAAAATCTGTTCTCGGTTTTATCTCATTTGTTTGTATCTTTTTTTTTACAAATTATTTATTCGTTTGAATCTCGTTTGTTTGTAATTTACCAACATAATATATTTTATTTTTTGCATTGTTTTTTCAATGTTTTTTTTTTTGTTTTGTTTTATGTATAAATTTTGTATTTGTTTTCTTATTTTTCTCACACAATTTAAATTTATTTAAATTAAAATGATCAACAAAAGGAAAGTTATCAAAGTAACAACATAATTAATTTGTCGTTATTTTTGTTTGTTTGGCGATTTTCTTTTTTTTTTTTAAGTTCCTTTCCAAAATTTCCTTTTTCCATATGATTTTTCTTATTTTTACTATTTGCTATGTGTGTGTTTCCCCATTTTTTATTTTCTTGTCAATATCTCCTAATTATTATTTTATTTTCTTGATTTCTGGTGCAGATTTGCTTGCTGCTGCTTTCGAAAATCCACAAAAGCAACAATAAACCTAAGTAAACCTGTCGGTGCTCAGTTAATTTCCCATTTGTAAATGTATCTGCATAAACATGTGCTTGTGTAGATACTCTCAGTGGTTTTGCAATATATTTTTTATATTAAACATTTTTTTTTTTTCTATATTTTTAATATCCCTTTTGGCTTTGATTCAGTTGATTTGAGTATCATTGAAACAGTTGAAATATGCATTTTTTTAAAATTTGTACGAATTTTATTCTTTTTGTAATTACGCTTGTTATTGTCACCTGTCTATCTATATGTTTGTCTGTCTGTCTATCTATGTGTCCTATTTGTATCTGTTGCATAGCAACCAGACTCAATCAGTGCTTCAATGTTTTTAATATTTAAATACCCAACAGCAGCAACAAAAAATGAGGGAATTTTACATAGACGGCGCATTAATCAACCCCTTTCTTTCATTAAATGTGAACTCAACAAACATATTTTGCATTAATTTTAAGGCAACAAGTGTATAAATTCCCTGATATTTTATCGTTGTACTTTTTGTATTAATTTTGCATTCTCCCACCTACACATTGGACTGACTCCCCTCCTTAAAGTCTTTCCAACTTTATAGCAGTAGGGGGTCTTTCTCTATGCCCTCGTTAAGATAGATACATTTGCACTTGTCTTTGTTATTGTTTGTTATTTTCTTTTTTCTTGTTTTTGTTTTCATGCCTCAAAAAACGCTTCGAATGAATTTACCACCATTAAAAACTTCCCTCTCTCTCAGCTAAAGACAAAACTAAGCCAGCCAGCCAGCCAGACACAGAGATACCTCGAATTCACTCCTCTTACAGTACTTTCACTTTTATACAACTTTTTTGTATCATCTACGATGCTCGCTTTAAGTAATTGAAGCCATTTCCGGCGTATCTCTTCAATGCTTTGCATGCAGCACTTTGTCGGGCTCCATTTTGTCTTCTGTTTGTTTTTAACTTAAAATTGTCGTCATGATCAACGTCATCATTATCATCATCATTGAAAGGTTTCTTCTGTCGTCTGACCTTTTCTTAAAATTTCATTTTATTTAAATGGGAAAATGGCTAAATATCTTTTAAACAAATATGCTGAGCTGCGATGTTTTGTCTTGTCTACGCATAAAATTAGCAAATAATTTTGCTATTTTTTGTTACGTCACCCAAAACAAGTATCTTTTTATTTAAGAAAAAAAATATTCCATTGCACACACACACTTATATACCAAAGTAATCACAGAGGGGGAGGAAGGCGGAGAGTTATAAAGATACCAATCAACGCCTGACAAGTATTTCTCAAAAGATACAGAACAAACTCGTTTTCAAGTAAAAAAAAAAAAATAAAAAAAATAAAAAAAAAACAACAGCAAAAGCACACAATAAAATAAAACAAAAACATTAAGAAAATTAAACAGTGAAATCAAAATAAAATATGCAAGTCAAGGTTAAAGTGGTGGAGGGTGGATGGTTTGAAGTCTTTTTTTTTTTGTTTTGTTGCTTTAATTGGCGAAAAAGTATCTCAACAATTTTGGCTTTTGCATCAACATTAAGCAGCGGCAGCAGCAGCTTACCTTGAGTTAAACTTTGATTAGTTTGTGTTTTGTTGCGCTAACTTCACATGATTGTTAAACGCACAATATCAACAGCAATAGCAACACAGCAGTACAGCATGAGAAGAATTTGTTATTGAACAACAAATAAACATTTTAAGACAAGTTAATGCCAACGCGTTGCCATTGAGGAGAGAAAAATAACATAATTGGTATCTTTTAAGTAGCAAAAGTAGCCAAGAAAGTTGCTCTGTTGCTGCTTACTGTTAGTAACCAACCAAATCAAACTTTGACACCTACACGTGTAGATACTAGATAATTTTGTAGATGCTTAGAGACTTTTCTCTTGTCTGTTTTATTGCTATTGATGTTGTTCTGGTTGTTCAAAAAGAGCTTCAAACAATTAAAACCTTTCATTTTTGGATTTGTTTTGGGATTTTATGGCAAGTTTTTCTGTTTGTATCTCACACTTATATCTTTCTTCATCGTCGTTGTTGTTGGCTGCTTTTGGTTAGAAATGTTTACACATAAATTTAGCATTGCCATGAATCATTTCATTTGTGTGATTTAACAAAACACAAACAACTTCATGCACTTCGTCATCATCGTCATCCCCTGTCTAGTAGATACGCTCAGATAATGGAAAAATATTTCAAGAATGTGTACAAAAACTAATCTACATAATTTTATCGCTTTTGGCGTGCATATCTTGAAATACTTATTTTATATTTTTCATATTTTACTTTTTTTGAGGTCTTAAAAAGATACAAATGAAAGTTTTTTGTGATCTTTGCACATGTTACCAAAGCTAATCTAGAGGCTCTTTAAAACCAAAGTATCTATAATACTCGTAGTATCTTTTTCAATGTTTGTAAGAGTTAAGAGTTAACAAGAATAAAGATCTTGACTTTTGCTTGTAAATTTTCTATATTCTGATTAAAATGCAAAGGAAAATGAAAATTTCCTTTACTTCTCTTTGTACAAAAGAAAATTGTGTCAACTTTGTCTGTTGGTGGCCTCATTTCTGTAACTTGCAAAAGTCATCGTTTGCCATAATCAGCGGCAGCATCATCATTATCATTTACACAAAATGATACTTTTTTGTTTCTAAGAAGAAGTGAAAGAAGTGAGTGAGGCGTGTCGCATTGAATTGGCTTTTGGATGGCAAAGGGCTCTTGTGGATCGGTCCACAACTTATACCAAGTTGTAAACTTTAACATTGTAAACAGATGCCTCAGTATCTTTTATTTAGAAATGCTAATGAAGTTGTTTTGTGTTTAGTATCTTTTTGCTTCTTCTCCTCATTCTCAATAAGTATCTTTTGTGTTGTTTATTTGCAAAACATGACAAGTTTTTCTCTCTTATCTACTATCTTAGGCTTCTTTTGTAATTAAGTTGTTTGAATTATGTATAAACAAAAAATTGTATCTAAGCAAAGAAAAACACAATTTTTTTTTTATTATTTGCAAATAGAAATGAAAAATTTAATAAGAAAATATGCATGACAAATACTTATTAATCAAATTTATTGAGATATAAAAAGCCACATATTTCAATAGCGAACATCAGATACAACAGATTGTCCTTGTTGTGTTATTGTAAATGATTTTCCAGTCATAAAATGATGAAAACAGACAATAGAAAGAAAAGAAATGATGATGATGATGACAGACAGTTAGTTATCAGTTAACTCTGTTGAGACTTCAAGCTTTAATGTTATTGATATTTTTAAAATTTCTTGGACTTGTCTGACTGACATTCTTTCGTTAGCTTCATTGAAATCTCTCGTCTTACTCTCGACATTTGGAATCTTCTTTGCTCTCTTCTATTGATAATAAAGCTTATCAATTTTAATTTCCGCTTGCTTTACTTATTGTTGTTATTGTTATTGCTTTACTTGATCTTTTAAAGAAATTGTTATTGCCTTAAAGTGAATGGTAATTTTATTTTTATTTAAAATACTTTTTCTTTATTAAACATCAGACAAGTTTTAAAAATAGCAAACAAGTTTGTTTTTCTGCTATTTTTTATTTCCATTTTTGCCATCATCATCATCATTAACATCGTTGTCATTAAACAACAACTTTTAAAGTGTTGTGTCGTTTGTTGTTGTTCAGTTGTTGAGTTCGTTTCATTAAAAAATATAAAGAAATAAAAAACTTAGTTATAGGAAATTAATTATAAAAAATGTATGAAGAAAAAAGATCTATAAACTGGTTCGAAATGTTGACGCTAATTTTGAAAAAAAAAAAAAAAAAAAAAGATACACAAAACTAAAAACGAAACTGAATTTTTAGCCAAAATGATAAAGAAAAAATGAAAGGGAAACATGTGATTTCGGATTCACCTCTTCTATTTTACATACATACTCAGTCGTATATCTTTTATGAAAGACAGTAAATAATTTTTATAAATACATATTTATAATTAACATTTGTTTATAGAATTTGTCTAACCTATTCAATTTTTGTATATACTTACTTGAATACACATGTATATAAAATCTTAGAATTCTTCTTTGTGTTCACCAGTTCACTAAATGTAGCAATTACTTTTTTAAAAACTGTAATTTGAACTTAAATGGCATCTACATATATCGATTATTATCAAATGGGTTAATTTTTTGTATGTTTTGAAAGATAGAGAAAGTTGAATTGAATAAGAACTAGTATAAGTTTACTCGTCCAATCGTAACAGTTTGTATGTGGAAAACTTAAGTTTTGTTATATGTGAGCGTAAATTCCAAAAATGTCCGATTATTCCTGTTTTTATTTAATGAAATAATTAAGTTTCATCACTCAATACTATCAATATTAAAGTCGAAATGATAGCAGTTATTTATCACTTTATAATTAATTATAGGTTTTCTGTAATTTGTAACAAACTTTTGTACAAAATTAATATACTCTTACCATTCACTTCATAAAAGGTGCTCGTATAGACAGTTTCCTATCTTTTGTTATTGTTGGTGTTGTGACCATTTATTGAATGATGAGTGGAGTGAGTTGTTAAGCAACAACATGGAAACAACATGCAAAAATTCGTTCACTTTTTTGTGCAATTTAAATGCTTTAAGTGTCCAAGATATAATAGTAATTTTTATTTTTTGCCTAATTTTGCGTACGTGTTTTTGCCATTTTTGTTATTTTATTCATGATTTTTGTTAACACTGTTTAGTTTTTTGCACAAGAAAAACATGAACGGCATACAAACATTTAGTTTAGATATTAAGCAAGACAGGTATAGTAGATAGAAATACAGACAAATACACAGACAGATCTTGCTTGTATCAGGAAGAAATGTCAACTAAAAACCTGATTCACTTACTCGTTTGTCACATTCATTTCACATTTCTTTACGTTTCATAATCATAGTGTGAAATATAGTATAAACGTTTTCTAATGGTGTTTGTAACGCATAAAAGATTCAGATCATGAGTATTGACAGATCGATATTATGAATATTACGTACTGGGTTACTAGGTGAATCCAAGTAACCCAGTACGTTCGTTTGTCCTGAAAGACAACTGGGGAACTCAGGTGTTAGAAATTTTCAACCTAACCAGTCTAGAAAGGATTGTATTTGTGCAGAAGATCACAGGCGGACAGATTTCCTTTTCCCAAGTTTTCGTTATGTTTTTAGAGCAAATTACATTCCGTTGGGTGGTCACTCCATTGTCCTGGCATCATCACTACATTTATTTACTTTGCATACAAGGCATCTCACGCAGGTGGACAAATTTTTTCGAAACACACATGCGACAAGATTTGTCAATTGGTGACTTCTTTCCCACAATAAATTAAACCATTCCCATATATTAGGGGACTTTAAGAAGACGACAAATCGACAATTTTTTTCCATCTGAAATAGATTGATTTTCTTTAACTTTAAGATACTACATTTAAATTGTTTTATCATAAAAGTATAGAACATACTATGTAGTACATTACAAAAAAGCTTAATTTACTTTGAAAATTTGACTTCAAATTGAATTAAATTACATACTTAGGTACACTTATGTAAGTTGAATTAATCTCAGAAAAAATATACATATGTATATAAAAGTCTGGAATTAAAATACATGTTGAGACTATTAATTTTGGTTCGGATGTGATTAGCAGTACACACAGATATGTACATACATATGTCTTCACACACCCACACATGTTACATTTCTTCGACATCTCACCCAAGCGGACATCCCTTGTGGTCGGAGAATTGACAGGAATCGTGGGTGTCCCAGCCACAGGAGATTTTTCTGTACATGTTTCTTTCAAAGGAAGTCAACTTTGACAATTTATTTACCAATAACAACAATGAGAATCAATTCAAGGAAATAAAGTTTTTTTTTTTGTACATTTTTGAATCAATTTTTCTTCTTATTTTCCACCTTGTTTTTTGAGTGTTTCTTTCTTTATTATTTCGCTATTTTTATATATATATATTTTATTTTTGTTTACTGTTTTTCTGCTATTTTGTGTTTAATTGTTTACAATTAAGTTGATAAATGTAATTAAAAAAAGCAGAAATAAAAACAGCAAAGCGCGTTTAACATGAACAAAAAACAAAAATATGTCATAATAAAATAAAACAAAAAAAAAAAAAATCTTTAACAAAAACTTGAGAGAGCGCAAACTGAACCCCAATTTCATTGTAAGTCGCTGTGTTTGTGTATTTATGAGTATCAGTGTGTGATTGTTGGTTGCATTTAATGTGTGGCAACTGACATAATTATGACATAAAGCGTAGCGTTTAACGTCCGCAGTCCATTTTTTTTTTTTTTTTTATTTGTAATATTTTATTCCCTTTGCCCTTCCTATGGTTTTTTGTTAAACATTTATTTTGCATTCATTTTTAGTGTAGCGATGAGAGTAGTGTTGGAGAGTAAAAGCTCAACAACCAACACCTTAACAAAACATATTATAGTAAAATAGGACAAACTATACTTTTAATGTCAAACACACTAATAACGCCACTTAGAAAAAGACTTCTCGAGAACTTGAGGTAAACGTTAAACTATGTTAATTTTAAAAAATTATGTTATTCAAAGAAGGACTTCAATTATATTCGCACTTGGGTAAGTTTAGTTAAATGTATTACATTTACCCACTTAAAGTCGCCATAATATTATAACTATAAATTAGATTAAATGCTGCATTTACTCAAGGTTCCGTGTGTTCTAATAAAATCTATTACAAAGTATTATTAAAACAAATAAGTAGTTTATAAAAATGAAAGAAACATTAATCAATTGTTCTTTAATGTATATTTATAAGTGTGAACATGTAATTCTTATGCACAAATTTCTTTATTTTATTATCTTGTCATACAGTGAAATGTTTAACTAATAGTAGTATGATTGATGTTATCACTATGAGTGATTCCATAAAATAAGTGAAATTATCAATACCTTCAGAATTGTACATTTTTACATTTCCTAGGTAAAAGAAACAAAACTCCATAAATCGACTTTGAATTAATCCAAAGATTGGTTCAAACCGAAATAAAATATTATACATTGTAGTAGTAGAGTCGTAAGAACTTTTCTAAAAATACCAATTTCTTTTCAGTTTATTTAGTTTTAGAATCTTTCAATTATAGAGTCGAATTTATATTTTTTTTTATTTTTGTCTTTGATTGACAAATCACTTATGACTTACGACTAGTATAAGATTTGTATCACTTAATAAAATAGATATTGTTTTGGGTAATTGATTGAGAAGCACCCAATTGGTTTCTTACCTACATAGATAGATCCGAAATCAACTGATTAATTGAAACAGTTTTGTTTTCTGTTTGAAATAGACATACGTGTAGATGATACAAATAATGTTCCTACCAAATCCATTTTGTACACGTTGCATATCTTCTTATACAATTTACTGTCAAATTGACAAGAGAATATTGAATAAACGCAATTTCATAATGTCAAATGACTTACGGTGTATGTCATGTGGCTTTTTGGCCGTAACCAATGTAAATGATTTTCGCTTGCTTCTGGTCTAGTTTAGTGTGTCTTAGCCATGCTAATTACTTTTAATGCCAGTTACTAGGTCAGTCAGCAGTTTCTTCTCATTGACTTCCGTCACTGTTTTAACCACTTTGCCTCTTCCTCATTCTGTAGTCTTTATCATATTCTTTGAAAAATGGACTAGTGCCATAGTGGAAAACAAGTGAAGCTTTTGGAATCAGCAAAGTGCAAAGTAAAGTTCATTGTTCGAGCGTCGCGACTTCAAGCAAGAAAACGAATTAGAAGAAGGAAAGGTGATGAAAGAAGTAAGAAAAACAGAAACTTGTTGAAAATTATGTTTACATTTTTGCTTTGCTGCTTTTATGTTGTTCTTCTTCATGATGTTGTTTATACTTAGTAGTGTGTAGTGAGTGAGAGGGTAATACCAAGAATTGATGAAAAGCTGTGGTTGGGCACGTTCCACCACACAAAGAATTACCAACAAAACGAACAAATCGAAACAAAATAAAACAAAACTTGAAATAAAACCAAAGTTCATTTGTACTGGACTTGTTCAATATGGTCAATTATTAAATTTAAAGCCGTATATTGTGATTAGAAACAACAAAAATAATGAAGGCACAAAAGAATAAAATAGCAACAAAGAAAAAAAAAAAATACTAAAATATTGAAATTTACGTTGACAGTTTTTTACGGAAAATATTTCTTAACTGTTGACTTGGCTCAAATAACGTTGATTTGATTGACTGACTAGCTGACTAATTGACAGTAGTGCGCAAAATTACGTGCGTAGACTGAAAAATTGTGAAAAACAAAACCCCGACAAATTTTGCACTGATAAACATTTGATTTCTATGGTAAATGTTGTAAATGAAAATGTTGCGAAACATGAAGTGACAAATATACATACATATTTATTTATTATTTCCAATTTGAAATATTTTTTGCATTAAAACTGAGCAGTATTGAACAACAATTACCAATAACATACATGTATCTGTGATATAAATTACTTCCATATATTAATGGTCATCTTCACTTGAAACTACTTTATAATTTTACCGATATTGCATGCTGTGTAGATTACTAATTACATCTTTTAAGTTATACCAATTATTACATCCAAATATCTGTGATAATTTTTTACTTGGAACTACTTTTACTGCCATTTAATGGTCTGCATTGTACCAATTACTTCTATTTATCGATGGTGTTTATCATTGCTTTGAATAACGCTTCTTTTTGGCACATTTCTTATTCTTAATCTTGTTCCTGAGATCCTCTTGGCGTTTTACCTCGCGGCGAAGATGCTGTATACGTTTCTGATTGGCTTTGTGCCATTTGGATCTCATGCAATAGTTTCTGGCAATCATTCGTGCTCTATAGCCAGCCATTGATATAGGACCGGGACCTATGCGCATGGCGAATTTTGGAGGACAATTACAGGCAGCTTTGCCATGAAATCGACGCAAGTATCGTAATAGAGGCTATTTAGAGATTTAAGCAATTACCATACTTGATTCTTAAAGCAATATGAAAGTATAATCCACCAACTTACCTCACGTTCAAACCGTTTTCGCTCTCTTGTTGTGAGCTTTTCCCAAGCTACTAATCCCTTTTGCATTAGACGTCGAAAACCGTATGTAGGATGCGTTCTCTTCATATAACGTAAAAAATTGATGTATGGATGATTATTTACCATTTCAGGTTCATCATATATTGGCTTCGGCAACATGGTTTCTTTTAATTTATTTTTACAGTTATTCCGAATTTTTAAGGAGAAAAACGAGAATTTATTACTAAACGTAGAAAATCATTTTATATTTATAAAAGTTTTTTCAATGGCTACTTGATTCAGTTTTAATTTATAATAATGATGACAATTTAAATATAAATAAATGAATGAATAAGCATCTTAAAGTACAAAATATATATGTACATTTGCATATCTATATATAATATATATTGTGTATATTTCTTATTGCATTGTTTAAAATATTCAATCATCACCATCTCCTCTCGCCGCTTCCACGTTTCTCATTTTCATTATATACTATATGTATTTTATGTGGGTGCAACATCTTTCCTTTTTTATTTATTTTAATTCGTTTTATCGGTGATTTAGTAGTGTTCAAATGGTTGACAGTTGTTATATAGACATGTAAAATGTCACTCACCGCAAATGTAATTGCGGCACGTTGTTGTGGCATGCGTCAATTCATTTATTTCAACTACTCATTGTGGTACTCAAATCTATATATGTACATACATATTTTACTTTGGTTACAGTGTCTACAGTACAATATCGTACAATAGTTTCAACAGGGTTTTGCTGTCATCATGATAGATTAAACAATAAAAAATGAATTCATCAAAATAACGTTGATGTATTTTTTTGCACCTTTTTTGGTCTATCAAAACCTTTATTTATATAAAATCAAATATTCATGAATATTTTTCATATCAAAACTAGACGTGGTAAGTTCAAACTATGAAGGAATTTGCCGATTTTGGAAATATAACCCACTTACAATCTTTTGATAAAAAACTCAGTTATGTCAGTGGAACAGAAAAAACAAGCGAACTAAGAGAATTTTAAAAATAATGAATGTCTTTTTAGGCTTTTGTTTAAAGCCATTGAGTTCTATAACTAAGAAACATACATATAAAATTTGATAAAAAATAACAAAATTTCCACTACGTACTTATTATATGTACTACGATAGTAATTATCTATTGAATAATATATAGACAAATTGTATCATGTGAACAAATATTAATACAATAATATGGCTCATTATATCTTAAACCAAGGGAAACTTCTGAATTTAATATACAAATTTACTAGAAATTCGTAATGAAATAAATCTATATGAATTTGGGTTTTCTCTTGTCATGACTCTGAACTCAATTACAGATTTTTTTTTCTCTATATTTTTGTGTTAAATTGTGTTATTTGTTCTGTGAGCTTTTGTTCTTATTTCGCAACTCAATTTAAAAAGTTATAGAGCGCGGTCTTTTGTAGAGCAAACAAATCGAAACGCTCTGAATAGAATGTTGATGATAACAAGATGCAATCATGTTTATGTATAGTATTTATTTATATTCCGCATTTTTTTTTTCAGTTTTTATTGTTGAAAAACCATTTATAGACAGAAAACTGTCTGAGACGCAATATACTTTTAATAATAGATAGATAGATTAGACGAAAAGAAACATTGGTAAACCGAGAAACAAACAGACAAGCATACAGTCAGTGATACAGACAGTAGACAAGTAAGTAGTATGTACTATAACTGACTACGTTTGGGGCATCAATAAATGAATAAATTCTATTGAATAGCTTACGTATCTTGTCGATGTATCTATAATTGTATGCAACAACAAGTTGTTTGTAATTGAAATATAACTTCAAGTGAATTACTTTTCATATACTTACATACATTGTACATTCTTTTTTATTTTTTGGATTGTCGTTGTCGTCTGATATTACAAATTAACATATTTTCTAATGCACAACGATGATACTATAATGATAATAATGTTGTGGATCGTGATGATGGTGATGATGATGATGACTTTGACAAAGTGACATTGTAAATAATTCATGATCCGTTTGTTCTTTGGTTTCGTTTCAATTTGGTTTGGTGATGTAGAAAATGTTTGTATTTATCACTTCCTCTTGACTGGCGGTTGGCAATGTCCAATGACTTCCCTCATATTACAGATAAACTTTTGTTATGCTAAACAACTTTGTATATATATGTATTATGTATAAGTACTTATATAAAAAAAAATCTTTTGTTATAATATTAAAAAGAAAGAAAATATAGTGGGAAGACCGACCCCATTAAAAATACATTAAATGCATTTTTATTTTTGTTATTATGTTTTTGTTGATGCAAATAGCGAGTGACATGTTGCGGTAGTAGAAAACTTAAAACTTCCGTACTTTGAGTAAGATGAGAAATGTATTTAAAGCCATCAGTAGATGCACAATATTATTGCATAAAAATATTAAGGCAATTTTTCACGTACGTTATCGTTAATAGATGTGATTTCCATGGAGGGGGTACAGGTAACCTGTACTCATCCACTGTCATCAAAATCTCGAATCTTTCCAGCGTCGAAATAGCAACTTACAAATGATCCAATTTTATTGCACAATCATAAATATTGGGCGATAATATTATGTGATCATCTATGGGTCGCTTAACATGATGAAGAGAGGAAGGAAGGAGCATATAGTACTTATAAGTCTGCTGCCTCTCTGAATCGACATTACGCCATGAAAATGCAATTTCCGTCCGGGTTTTTTTTTTATTTTTTTGTATTCCTCTTATGAAACTCATTTTTATTTGCTTGTGTTTTTTAAATAAAATACTCGTCTAAGAAGTAAAGTATCTTTCAAGTTGTATTTGTATAGTTTATTATATCAGAGGGATGAGTCGAAAGTGTTCCGTGCGTGTCTTTGATAGAATTTCATTGCTTAAGTGGATTTTAATTGTGTTAAATTGAGTTGCACACATTTGACTTGACACTGACTACTGTGTGTGACGACGATGACTTTTGACTAAGTCAAAAAGACTTTAAATGAATGGAAAAGTTCTTGTTTTGTTGTTTGTTATGAATATTTTTTAAACATATTTTGTTAAAAGTCTTCAAAGAAAAAACTATAGTAAAATGAAAGAATCTTTTCTTTCAAAGAATTTACAGAATTTTGTTTGGATTTTTTCATATTGTTTTTTTTTTTGTATAACAACAAAAGTATCTTATTTGTTGTTCATGAATTTACTCAATTCTCTTGTCAATTTTGTTTTCTTCTTCTGATACTTTTTTGTATTGTAGATTTTTTGGTTTTTTGTTGGTGGACACAGTGAAAAATAGAAAAAAAAAAAAAGATATGGTAAATCAATATTTGTGCTTTCATGTTGACCACAACAACATGTGTTTCTCGACTGTAATCCCTTCTCCCATCTATATAACCACCACCATGAAGCACCGCAATCAATTCTGTGAAGTGTCCGTGTTTCCATTGTTACTGCACCAAGCAAAGAATTGCAACAAAACTAACAATGATGGCGAGATGGTGACTTGTGCAAACAACTTTTGTAATTGATATACACAAGTTTTGCTTTTCGTTCACTCGTTCGTTTTGCTTTAAACACTCCGAGAGACATAGATGCAACATTCGCACACACACATTCACTCAGTCACTTAGCAGTACAGCAAAAACAAAAAAAGAGAGTTTAAACAACAAGAAAACAACAAAACAGATTTGCTTGCAAAAAAAAAAAATGTCACTCATTCAATGTTTCACAAGATACAGTTTGTATCTATAAGATACATATACTCACACATACTTACAGTCTATCTGTATATACATACATATTTGTATTTATTTTGTTGTTTAGTTGAAAGAGCAAGCGACTGTTTCTAAAGTATCGTAAAAGTTGCACAAGAGCACAAACACAATTTTTTGACCAAATCAAGTTTATTAGCCACTTTGAGTGCCTGCTTCAACAACTTGAGCCACATATGGCTGACTTACGTGCTATGCATCTCAGTATCTATCTATCATTTTCATGTAGCATGTGGCTTTGCAATTGATATGTCAATGAGATTTGTGTGAGTTGTTGCACATGCATGGAACAACATTCAAAAATTGAAATAATGTTGTATTAAAAATAATTTTTTATTTAATTTCAATTATTGAAACACATTTTCATTCAGGTGTGTAAAAACTCTCCATCACCACAAAACATAAAAACGTACATAGTATATTCTATGTAAACATACTATTCTATGTAGACATACTAAAACAATCTATCTGTCCATCTAACTAATGGTTCATATAAAATGCTAATAAAATATCTATATCTATTTATCTCTTTTCGTTCGGTTTTTCATTTTTATTTAAGCATTTTAAATATGCAAATTTTCAATCAACAAAAAATTGTGCATAGTAAAAATAGAAAAAAGTTGAGATATAAAATTTCATTTGCATATTTTCAATATACCAAAAATTGTATGGTAAATTTTTTAACTGATTTTCCATTACTAATATCACAATTTAAGCTTTAAAAAGAATTAAAAAATAATATATTTTCCTATACTTTTAATGGTTTTCAAGCCAAATTAAACATAAAAATTAAAATTGCACGCAAAGTTTGCATTCCAAAATTTATTAAAAAAAAAAAAAACAAACTAAATTTCCAAAGCTTTTCTTTAATTAAATTAAATAATTATGCAACTAATTGAATATATGTAAGAGAGAAGATGAAGCTTATGCTGAACCAACTGATGATGACGATTACATAACAAACAAAAAAAACTTTCGCCTAAGAAAAATGAAAAATTTTAAAAAATATTTTTATTGATAAAAGACTGAAGAAAAAAAAAAAAAGAAGAAAATTGAAATTTATGGTTTTTTTTTTATGTCTACACAAATCGCAAATAGATACATACTTACTTTCTATGCAATAGTAAAATTTCCTTGTATTAGATACTTAATTTGATAGTCATAGTTTATGACTTCGAAGAAAGCTTATACTGCTTTGGTGCATGAAAAGTCAGTAAACAAACTGCTGCTGTTGCTGATGATGATGATGACTAATTATGTATAAAATAAAGTTGTAGATAAGATGTAGTTGGGAGTGGGAGAGTGGGAGATCTGGTAATGGAAAGTACTTTTGAAAATTATCAGAAAAAGAGAGAAACGTTATTCACACAAAATGGATTACAATACAAAAATAATTCATTCAACACTTTGGCTTTAAAGGAAATTGACCATGTTGATGTTTTTGATGAAAATGATGTTGATGAAGCCACCACACCCAAACTTGAAGGCAAGCAATCAATTGTGTGTTGTTGATAAAAACAAAATAAACCATTAACTGTGTATCAAAGTCCAAGATACAAATGATCTCAACAGTGAGTTTAGGGAGCAATTCCAGCAGACAAACAATTTCACTTAATCAACGCTAAACTCAACAAAAGGCGGCACTAAAGCTTCGAGAGAATGAGTGAAGTGAATGAATAAATGAATGAATGATGTCTGCTATAACAACAATCAAAAAAAGAAACAACAATATGAAAATAATTTGTTAAATCATATACTCTCCTTTTATAAGTATATTGTATTTTTATCCTTTCCTTAGCCAAGTATCTACTAGTTTGTCTGTTGTCAGACCATCCGCCGATGACTTTATGCCATTTCATTTTTAATTTTAACTAATAAAAGCAACACAAACAGACCAACAACGATAACGATAACAACAAAGGATCTAACCAAATACATATTTGTCAGTTTCGACAATGAACCATTACTTTCCCTCTACTCTTACTTCTCTTCCCCTGTTCTCATTTCCATCTTTGTTTGTATCTAGATAGTAAGTACATATAACATAAACACAACTTTGACGGCAGCAGATATTGCTCTGTTGTTGCCTGCCTTTTCAAGACCCTCAATCGTAGAGTGGGGTCCTCTTTTACAGTTAGTACATTGGTACTAGCTATGAACTAAATGACCATTGTTAGCAGCCGCAGTAGCAGCAGCAGTAGGAGAAGAAGAAACAAAGTCATCACCACCATCATGAACAATGTCTGTCTGCCAATGTCGTCGTCTTCGTGGATGTCGAAAACTGAAGTTGTTGCGACGTTCGACACAAAAGATGAATGGCATTTGCTGTCGTTTATTTGGTGCTCCCCACAACCGCTTCTGCTCTTTTATGACCCTTTTTTGATTTAAATTTAGTGTACGTCTACTTATGTACAATACAATACATATTGCTTGCTTGCTGATGTCAGTTTGCCTGTATCTACTATTATTGTATCTTTTAGTTTGTACTTGAATTTTGAAATGTACTAAGATAAGTTCATTCGATCGTTGATCCGCATACAAGTGAAATTACGTTACAATAATCTTTGTTGTTGTTGTTATTTTTTTGGTTATATGCTTTGATTTAACATTTATGTGTAGTTGTATGTATCTGTGTGTTGCCTCATGTACCTTTAAGTAAGTTCAACAATTTTCCACAAAAATGAAGACAAAAATAAACACTGATTGGTTGCAAGCTTGACATGCTGCTACTACTCATAATAAAAAGTTGAAAATTACATACATACTATTTTTCTTTCTATCTTTCTTTTTCGCTTTCTTACATTTCTTCTTTGTGGTTATTGTTGTTTCTGTTGTACTCAATTTTTAGCCTCTTGATATTTGCACACTTAACTATCTGGTTTCTGAACATTCCATAAAAACACAACAAAACACAGTTAATTATACTTACTAAATAATAAATGAAGTTATGCATACTTGAATTGTACCTACATACATATTATGTATGTATATCTGTCTAGGCTTTCAAATGAAAGAAATAACGACATGCTGTGTCTGGTTACTCTTTAGATTTCTAATGAATTTCCGTTTCCAAAACAGATCTATTAAATTTATTAACTAGAAATAATTTATATCATATACAAGTACGATTTCTAGATAAATACTACAATGTGAGGAGACTTATTAGTTTGAAAGTCTCTCGTATCAATAATTCAAAATCAGAAGAGTTACTTATTTTTCCAAAAATTGTAATAGCGCAATAGAATCGATCATATTATTTTAAAATATTTTCAATGTCAAATGATTGATAAACACATGAATTGATTGAAAGAATTCTTGATCTCAGATAATTATGTCAATATTATTAAAAAACTCTCTTTAAATTTTGAGTCACAACAATATAATATAAATATCATTATTGCTATTACTCCCGTACAATGCCGATTTTGATGAAATTTTGACGGAAA
Organism: Amiota mariae; assembly: GCA_035041805.1. Classification (NCBI taxonomy): domain Eukaryota; kingdom Metazoa; phylum Arthropoda; class Insecta; order Diptera; family Drosophilidae; genus Amiota; species Amiota mariae. The sequence goes on along the minus strand of JAWNKV010000332.1, from coordinate 249,158 downwards.
GTAGCAACGCGCGCCGGGACTGCTAGTTAGATAATACAAATGAAACCAACATATTTTTATTCATATTTTTCATTTTAATTCTACTCTTTTAAATGATGTTAAAATTATATGAAATGAAATTGTTGTTGATGTTTCACAAAGACGACTTGTTTGAAGTTTAAATTTATCTCTATGATTTATATGCAAAGTTTGATCCACCAATTTATCGTGTCCAAAACTAACTTATAAAATTTCATTGTAGATGAGCATAACATATTTACGTACAATGAAGATATAAGATTCTTATACTTATTTAAGATTCAATTTTTAACAAAAGAAAAAAGCGTATTTTATGTTTTTTTTAACAATAAAATAAAATAATTCTTAGAATTTTGGATGTTGATTAGCAATTTTTATCTTCATTATTCTATAGGGTACAACAAAGTCTACTTAGTTGCACCTGCAACCAATTTAAGTAATAGAGTAACAGTTACTTTTCGTTAGGCACCACACAACAACAACTTTAATTTCAAGTAATTGCACATAATAACAATAAAGAATAGGATGATGATAACGATAATAATAATGATGATGATGATGAAAAATATAAAGATGGAAGCACCCAGTCTATGGCATTTTTGTTTATTGAATTTTTTAGTACGTATTTTCTTACTTTCATTTTAGTTGTCTTGAAATTAATTTACAGAGGAAATTAAAGCAAGAATGCATGCATATGAGAATAATAAAAAAATTATATAGTATAAAATGCATATGCGCTACTTGATTTAATGTATCTATAGCAATATTTTCTTTAATGACTTTAAGTGCCTCTGGAATGCAGTTGATTTCAGTCTTTTATATCCTTGATTCTTACCTCTGTATCAGACAGTAGTCTCTCCTTCAGTTCTTAAAAGCTAACAAACTAAATTGAGTTGAACCCACACACAGAAGTTTGCAAAAATTAAAAACATCACATGAAATTATATTGTAGAAAAGATAGTTTCTGCATCATAAACGACGATGACGACGATGAGAATGGCGACGACTTACCACAAACATCTGTGTACAACATTTTTGCAGTTTAATTTTTTCCATCTCCATCATCTTCATTTTGGTTTTGTTATTGTTTTTGTTTTCCTTAATGTTCCTTGACTTGTTTTCATTTAACTCATTAAGCATGAACGTGCTCATGTTCGTTCGTTCGTTCGTTCTATAATGTTTGTATTTTATTCGCGTGCGTTGCTTCTTGAGTACTGCAACACAAATATTTGTGGCATAAAAAAGAACGAACGAATAATAACAATAACAACAAATTGAAGCAAAAGTTACAAACAAACAGAAGCGAAGCAAAGCCGAGTGAAATAAATCGATTCGAATTGAACTGAACTGGACTGAATGAATGAAGATGAAGAAAGCAGCAAAAGTTCTTTCAGAACACAAGTTGAACTGAACTGAGCAGTGACTGAGTGGCAGTCATGACTTTTGCAATCTTTTGTTGCAAAATATTTGGCCTTTAATTGTTATTTGTGGCAATTGGGTGCAGATGGTGATGAAGATGAAGGCAGAAAAGGAAATTTATATTTGCATAGCGTGAAAACTCATTAAAAAAGAACTCAAGCAACATGAGGAAAAATTTTCAACATTTAAAAAACAAAACAAAATACAATAATAATTCATTTCCACACATTCGGTCATATATGGTATACATATAATGGCTGATTAGCTTGGGTGTTAATTGATTGAGATTGTATTGTATTTATGTATACATATTCATATTTGTTTTAACACCCCGGCATGCGGGCGCCATAAATAATTCGAAAAATAAAGGAACTTAATAAAAATTTATTGCATCCAAGCAACAACAAAATACTTAATAATGAAAACATATTTTTTTTTGTTATATGTAGCAGTAAATTTTAAAATCAATGTCTATATGCTTAAATTAAAGAAGAAAAAAATTATGAAAGATGCAATTAAAAACTTATTACACTATTTCTTAATCAAGTGTTAAATGCAGACACACTCGTAAAGCGTGAATTCATCACTGATCAACACACACTAAGACTTGAATGTCATAATAATGTATAAGTATCTAAGAAATATAAGCAAAGTTACATTTGTTTTTTTGTTTTGTTGTGAAGTTTTCATTAATAATAAATGCTTCCTGTTTGTTCTGTTTGTTGTGGAAATCTATTGTACGTATATACATAGAGATACATACATACAGAGTATCTATTGTCTATAGAATATTTGAACTGTGATGTGAAACATCAGCTGTGTAGCATAATAAGTATTTATTTGTAGTTGGTATATTATTGTTTAAATATAATTTAATGTTTCCGTCATATTGTCTATCTATTTGTCTGTCTGTCATTTATAGAAAGCGTTGATAATATAAAAATACAATAACACATTGTATCTAAGTCTATAATGGTAAAAGATACTACACAATAATTCAGTTATAGAAATATGTTTAAAGCTCATTATTATCTACATACGAGTACATGCTTCTGTCACTGTTTGTGTATCTTTTCTACTTATAAATAAATACTGTAATTTACCGTAATGTATCTATAGATGATATTCAGAAAAGTAATTCAACATGAGTAACTGTGATTCGGAAAAGTGTTTGTCATGACAACGACAACAACATCCACAATAAGCAAAGCAAAGGGAAACTTGAACAACTACAACTACAACTACTTACTTACTTTAATGTTGAGTGTAGCGCACTTAACCAAATACACTCACTCACACAGATAGTCGCTTATATATACAGAGTGAAAGATACATAGATACATGTTGTCGGTTATTAAATAAACAAATAAATTCAATTGAACTCAAGTTGTGTTGAGTTGAGTTGACAAAGTCAATGATACTTGATTTACCCTTCGAAAGAAAGAAAGGCAAAAGTGAGAGATTGGGAAAGACATACATAACTACAGTTGTACAAAATATGTATCTATTGTCCCATAGAAAGGTAGGTGGCAGGTGTTGGAACTCTTTGTTATTGTTATCATAAACACAAAATTCATCAGCAACAGCAGCAAAACCAACAATATAATGCTGCACACATAACAATTTTCTATTGACAATACAACAATAATTTGGCGCTAATCTAAACATTTCTGCCCATTGTCAACATCATCATCATTATCATTATCATCATTGCCATAGTTATTATAATGACACTAACTACTATAGTTAGTGTGTATCTATGAGTGTATTTATGCATATAAATATTTGTTGTTTGTCATTGGAATGCCATTTAATAATTGAAAAAAATATATAAATTTTTTTCTCTTTTTTCTGAATGCCATCTTTGGGGGGCATTGACATTGTTATTAAAGTTCAAGAGCGTTTCTCTTTATCTCTCAATTTGGACCTCACTCTCTGTTCACATCGAATTCTATAGAGCAAAAGCAAGGCAAACAACTTTATTCTTTTTTTTATGTGTGACTGAATGACATTTGTATCTCAACTGAATTGAACTAAAAGAGACATACATACATAGTTAAAAATCACAACAAATTTATAGAATCAAAATCAATTTTTATTTATGTATTTTACTATGGCTGCAATTAGCATAATTAAAGAGCCAAAAGTAAACTAGCAATATACACATATATATATTTTTAAAATATTGTATATTTTGTCTATTGCGTTCCTCATTTGACTCTAAATTTTATCTGAATTATGTTTGGTTGAGTGTTGTATTATGTTTTTGTTATTAACACGTGTATTTTGTGTTTAAATAGTTTCAATTTCCGCTTTAGTAAAGATCGCGTGGCATTCAAATGCATAGAAATGTGATACAAAACAAAGGCTTATCAAATCAATTTGATCGAGTAGTTTTTGATTTAATGGACTTATTTTTTAAGTTCTCATAAAATTTAATATTAATCAATGAAAAAGCATCTATTCTTTTAATTTTAATTTCATTAAACTAATCAACTTTAATCATTACAAAGCTTAATGTTTATTTATTTTTTTATCTATACAAGTTAAATAGACGAGTATAATATCTCATTGTTTAACATGCATTTTATGGCAATTTCCATAAGATCATTAAGTGATTGTAGTAGTTTTTTACTGTGAAACAACTCGATCATGGCTAAATGCATTTGATACAAAGTTGCCTTGAGCGGTTGTATTTCTGTGTTTTTGTTTTTCAACTTTGGCTAACGCAATAAATTATTAAAATTACAGTTTATTTTAAACGTAGATAGAATTAACTAGATACAAATATTGTATAAGTACTTACGAGTATAATAAACAAAAAGTCAACACTTTTCAATTTAGACAAATTATCTAATCATATTTTAAACACAAAAACAAAAAATAAAATAATATGTATTAATAAACTTTATGATCATCATCATAGTCGTGATCACCACTACCTTCATAAAATTGATAAATAATTTTAATGTAACTTTATTGTATGTGTACGTGTATAAACCGAGTACATGTATAATTAAGAAATGCTTGTAAATTAAAATACTTCTTTACAGATAATATTTCATTTATAGAAGTAATCAATAAACATAAATTCTTGATTTCGTTTGAATGTAAAAATCAGCTGTGATTGGTATTGATTTTTAAAGCAGTTTTTCTTGGAGGCTAAACTAAGCTTAAAATCACTTCATATATTCTACAATACATAAAGTTATCTCCTTTCTTTTCCCTTTTATTTTATGCTTATTCATCAATCTTATAAAAATTATGTTGTTGGTCAAGATTCGCTTTATCTGAAAATTCATTATGAAAAAAGGCGGTTTTAAGAGCTAAAATCAACTCAAATTATTATCCCTTTCATAATTTCTGATGTATGGAGAATAATGCAGGTGGTTCTTTTTTGACTGAAAATTAAGTATGAAAGAATGAAATCTTTTGGTTCTTATTTCACATAACAAATACTGAATAAATGTAAATTCTTCATTTCATTTAACTCCAAACATCAGAAATGATTCTATCAAGGCAAAAAATCAACTAATCATACCTTTTGATCTAATGACATTTATATAAATCATTATTTTTAAATATCTTGATATTGTTTGAATAATCAGTAGTGATTCTATTGAAGCTGCGGCCCTTTTCTTATGGGACACGAACGCCTTATTTTATCTATTGAAAATTATATAAGTATGTAAGTGGCAATATTATTTTGATTCTTATATATTCCAAATAGAAAAACCTATTGAGCAAGTCATCATCATCATTACTAGTTGATATTGTGAGCGTGTGTAAGATGAAATCCAAGTTTCCCCCATTTAACCTTGATGAGAAGGGTATAGAACGGTTCTCTATATATTTTTTATCTTTCTATAAATGACGGAACTAAACATGTGTGTACGAGTATTATGTGCTGCAACTACGTTTTATTTATTTGCATCTTGTTTTTGTGGTTTTTATCAGTTATACGTACCTACATCTCTAAATCCATGAATATCTATATATACTATGTATGAATATCAAAGCTAGAAAGTTTTTGCGGTTCATCAGAGAAATGTATCTAAGGCGTCTAAGGCTGATGTTGCTGCTGCTGCTGCTGCTGTGTGCAAGTAGATTGCAAAAAGATATTTTCTACTGCCGTGAATTAATGACAATGAGTGTTAATTTCATTCAACATAATCACCTTGATTATCATTATCAAGATGTTGATTATCATCAAAAATTATACGTAATGAGACTGTAATTATTTGCTTTTGGGGTTTTGCTTTTTGATCCCTTAGGAGAAAGAGAAATAGATGAAAAACGAAAAATTGCGCATGAAATTTTATTTCATTTTCCCTCAAGAATAAAGGTAAAAAAAGAGTCTCTCATTCTTGGAATTGAGATTGTTGTGTAGTTGTTATTACTCCAACTGCTGTTGTTCTAGAACACAAAATACATAATAATAATAATAATATGTAATTGAGTATAATTAATGCATATAATGATTGTTGACTGTTGTTGTTAATCTTCTCATCTTCTTGTCGTGAGTAAAACATAATAAGTATGGTTTATTATTATTTTGATATTCTCTCTTCAAGGCAAAGTTCAAGATATTTATACACAGACGTAAAAGTCAAACCGGAAATAAACACTCATACAAAGGTAGAAGTCATTAATCACAAGGAAAGACACAAATATCATTAAAATTCAAGTTAAATCAAAACACTGAGAATCTTTTCATTGAATAGGTTTATTCATTTGATGTGCCCACTCTCTCCATGTGGTTGCTGGAGATTCTCTACGCTTTTCGCATATCAAAAGCGGTGAAATTGGATGCTTTAAAAAAAAACTATTGCGCCATTAAACAAAAGGCCTCAGTGCAATTAATATTCAGCAGATATTTTTGTATATCAATGATAGTGACTACTGTGCGGTATAGAAATTGCGATAGACTTGTGTCATTGATTTTCGAAGTAGTTCACATTCCATATATGGAAAAGTAACTCCTCTGTATCTTTTAAACTTGTTCATCTTTAAACGAAATGTTAGCGAATTGATGTTTAATCACTGTAGTCTGTGTTCGTCATTAGTTTTTCTTTTTTCACTGACGCGTGCTGCATACATTGTCTGGGCCAAACAACAGCAGCAACAAGAAAAACAAGTCTTTGCCATTTATAATCAACAAACAACTTTACTTCCATGTTAGACTAAATATTCAATGGAATTTGATCATCATCATCATCATCTACATTACTATGATGATAATCATTATTATTAACACAATAATTTCATTTAGAAATTACGGATATTGCATCCTCATAGCTTTAACAGAGTCTCAAATAGCTCTCACTTATTGTTGTTTTCATTGCCGACAATGTCAATCATTAGAGAGTTGTGCCTATAAAAGTATGTACTTTCATTAGATACCAAACTCATTCATTCATCTCTTTCACTAAGATTTAATTACTTTCTTCTTCTGTGCCTTTATCTTTGCCAAAGAAATGAAACAAATATTTATTATATACTTAGTATATTTTGTTAACTAGAAACGACAAAGTCTTCATAAGATGGATAAATACAATGATAAGATAAAATACAATGTATTTTGTCTTATGTGTTAAAAAACTTTAATTTTAGCTTTAAATTAAAAAATTTCAATGCAAATAAGATCATTTGTTTTTGTTGTTTGACGACATATTCAATGTCAACTACTAGTCGACTTTGTTCAAAACTTCTTTCACCTACTTAATTTGACTATGAATATAAAATTCATAAAAAACAATGGGTGTTTCCTGCGACTTCATTCGATTGGTTGGGATGGTGAATGTAATTCCGATAATTTGATGGCTGCTATACAATTGTAATTTATCCATGTTTCTCACAACAAACTTTAGTGAAGTAGCAAGACTTAAAGCAGGATGCAGTGTTCGCCTTGATTTATACTCGAATAGTTTTCCTTCCCATTGCTTCAGTTCAGAGAAACGAGTTCAACTTGGATGATAAAAACATTGTTAAGCCATGTACCAAGAACTAAATAAGTACATATACTGGGTTTACATAGTTCGAGTATGAGATTTCAATATTGCTTCCCATTGTTGAGCAATGTTTCAGATAAACAAGTTTCAGTGGTGCAAAAATTTATTTTTTTTAAATTTATTTTTGGTTTGTTTCTGTTTTAAAAACAGAATTTATTCAATGTCAACTACTCGCCAACATTATTTAAAACTTCTTTCACCTACTCAACTTGAATTATGAATGAATATAAAATGAGTCAAAAATAGTTCATAGGTACAAATATAAGTGTATGACTTCATACATGTGTATATTGAGTTGAGTTGTTTGTGTTTTAGTAGTGATGTTCAATTATAATTAAACACTCTCTTAGTGATGAATAAAGATAATGGTATTAGATATGCTTATTTATTGTACATAATAGATTCATTCACTCATGCAGGCACAGGCAAGCAGGCGTTTCTATTAAATTATAGATAAGTGAATTAATTAAAATTAATAAATAATAATTTAAATGAGTGGAAAAAACTCAAGGAGAGATAGAGAGCAAGAGCAGCATCTTGTAACTGAATGAAAGTTTTAAAGAAATTAAAAAAATAAACTTGTGGCTGATAGTTTCATTGTGTTTGTGGTGTGTGTTTGAGTATCTTTCTATAGGTCAAAAGATTATTGAATTTTCTGCAAATGATTTTTGGAATGTTAACGGCGTTAATATATATTATTACGTTATATAATAAATATGTTACTTGCATTTTAAATAGTATTTTTTTTATTTTGACTGAAATTTGTTTTAAAATATTTTTACCTTCACACGTTAGATCATCATCATCATTCGTTTATTTATTATTATTAATATTTATTTATCTTCTGCTTATTCATGTTAATGATGTTAATTATTATTTTAACATTCAATTGAATCTTATTATATTGTAGTATATCTGAAGTACATGATATATCTGCATGTGGCAATCAACCGTTAAATGTTCAACATGAATACACATGTTTAAATTATTATTGAATTATCTTTCTATTTTTCGCTATTTTTATAAAGAAAAAGCTTTATAGATACACCATTTTATTCTTTACTAATACAAATGTTTAAATTTTCTCTTTTTTTGCAGGTGAGTGAAGTATTGATTTTTTAAAGAATTTCTAAAATAAATTGAGTAAGTAAAAAAACAAATTTCTTTATCTAAATTACGCCAGTAAGTCAGTCGCCTTTTTATCCTTCATTGAAACGTGTTCTTTTGGCACTTATCTTTTGTGCTATGTATCTCCCTTTCATCCGTCAATGTTTGTATGCAACATGAACAGCTTTCAACAGATAAATTCTTTGTCAGCCAGATACCAAGTTGTTGTATTGAGATACAAGTAGCAAGCGATGCGATATACCGTTTTGGACAATTGACCAAAATTGTTGCACGCATTTTCACAGATAAACGCTTTGCCAGCGAAGCATACAAATCGACAATGACGACGAATTAAGTTTCGAAATCGGCATCACCATCAGCATCAGTTGGCAGCCAATACAAAGTACACAGCACACGACAAACAAACAGAGACATAGATATATTCCTTCGTTCGTTGTTCTTCGTGCTACATTTGAATCGTATTGTTGTAGTAGGATACTGTTGATGATGATGCGTTCCAGTTTTTCTCAATTTTACTATTGTTGCTACTGATGTAGTTGTTATCTTGGCCATAAGCCTAGTTGTTGTACATGCCAAGATACATAAAAACTTACTATATCTTTACGCACAGAGATTCAAAGCCTTCACCTATCTCAATAGATGTCCTTTTACATTGGTGACCCAGTGGCTTCTTGTTTTTGATGCCCAATGGTTTAAGCATCGGCGCGGCACGTTCCATTCAAGCTGAGATACAAAAAACAAAAAATTTTGGACATGATTTTATTTTATTTTCCTTTTTTATTTATTGTTATTTTCTTCGGGGCTTTTTTTATTTTATCATTCTCATTTTTATAGTCGTAATTTTTCATCACTTGCGTAGTCTTCTTATTCAACTCGTTCTTTTATTCGCTTTTTGTATCTTGTTTCTTATGTTTTATTTTGTATTTGTATTCAACTTTTAACTTTTCATGCGCCACGCCCTTGTAGTACGAAAAAGTATCTGAAGGATACACACGATAAATGAATGCCGCCATTCATACGCCATACGCTAAAATTCAAAATGTTTCGCATTTCATTCCTTTTGAAACGCGATTTTAATTCCTTTAAACTCTTCGTTATGCAGTCATCATCCTCAGCATCATCACTTGAGTTTTTGTGTTTATCACTGTACCTACTCAGCATGCTCTACACTCAAAGTGTGGGTGTGTGTTGTTTTCTCAGTAAGTGTATCTATAACTGTTGGGTATAATTTTCAATTACGCAAAAATATTGTATGTTGATACTGTTGTTATTTATATAACTTTCTCAATGCGGCTTTAGTTAGTTTCATACAACTCATACTCATTTCTACTCATTTGAATTTATACTGATTTTTTTTTTATTCAGCTTGAGATACAATTTTAAACTTATATTGCGGTTAACAATTTATTTTCATCAAATAAAATGCCGCCATATCTTCTCATTTTAAATGGGAAAAACTACCGCCTTTAGAACGCCCTTGTTGCCTCTGATGCCTCTTGTGGCATCCACTTTAGAAATAAACAAGTAGTTTTCTTTAGCTCATTCATATTAGTTTTGTAGTGTAGATACTTTTGAATCTCGAATGCACTTCTCATTTATTTAGTATTTATTATGTAAACTTCTACGTTTGAGAAATGTACTTTTGCCTTTTGCTAAGATTTTCATCTGAGAGCAAGTAACATTTTGAAATTGATTTACGGATAAAGTTTAATTGAAAAGTTTTACTTTTGTCTGTTTCGGTTTCTTCTGCTGGTGTGAATTTAAGCCTTGGCTTTTTGTATATCTTTATATCTTATTTGTATTTTGATACATAAAAACGGATAGACTACCATTATATATCAAGAAATTTGTCGCATTTTACATGCTTATTTGTTATGCTTTTTGAATTGTGTTTGTGTCTTTTTCGTTGTCTTTGGTGCCTTTTTCATGAGACACATAAAGTTTTGCTCTTTTTTTTTGTAATCGTTTGAATTTAAATTAAAACTGTCAAGAACATAAGATAAATACACTGTAAGAAAACCATTTTATATTTTATAACATTGCCAGTAAATGATGTAATTTAAGAGCGAATATAAAAAAATATGTTGTTTGTTTTTTCAAATTTAATCAGAATTTATGATACAGTAAAAGCTCTCATAACACCGCACAAAACCGTAACACAAAAAGAATGCATTCTTTCGTTGTAATGTGGACACCAAACAAACATTCGCTCTCGTCTGTTCGTTTGTGTTCGCCTAGTATGTACATAGCTTAAAGTAGAGATAGGAAAACTATTCTAGATGTGGTCAATCCTGAGCCTCTTGAAACTTTTCGTGGAAAATACATTCAGAAATTGAACAGAGATTTGCATTGTTCTCTAGAATGCAAATTTCGTGAAATTTCCAATACAATTAGAATTTCTTTGTATTCCAATGGCTTTGAATTTAACTTTTAAATTGTATTAATATAAAGTTCTCTCTTTCAACATTTCGATTAGATCCACAAACTCAATAAGTTTAATATTTTCCAGTTGTGTTCTGTCTGTTGTTATCAACAAACTTTTTACTAATTGCAAAACAGAAATGCAAAAACAACCAAGTAAGAAAACTGAATACTCCAACTACTCGAAACTTCAGGAAGAAATTAAAGTAAAACTTAATTTTAAACAATTTACAAAGCATAAAACTTCTACAAATTTGTGAACAAATTGAAGATACAATAATTTTTAATGAAACTAATGAAGTTGTTAACATGATATGAAAGGAAAGACGAAAGATATTTTCATTATAAAAGACTCTACTTATTATAACAATATTTTGCATTTGGCTGGCAAAACATGAAACAAAAAAATGAAGACAAAACTGCAAAAGAAACAAATTAGAAATTTCTTAAAATGATGAGCTACCGCTATGCAATTTTATGCTGAATGCATTTAACTTCTTCTTTTCATCTTTTTTATATTCATGCAATACATTCATTTATGAAGTTATGTACCATATAATATACCATACATACTTAGATACTTTATAGTTACTATTCTACTTAGAGATTTAATTGAGCTGCTTTTGACAAGATGTGTATGTATGTGTGTGTATCTTTGTTTAAGATACTTACTAAGTGGATATGCGACTATGAAAATGAGTTTAGTCGGTTGAAGTTGAAAATGCTCCTCCTGATGATGAGATGTTTCTTCCAGCTGAATCTGCTGCCTAAGAAGTATCTAGTAAATAACTAAAGTGAAGAGTCTGTGAGTGAGTGAGTTTTCTTTGTTCTTGTTGTTGTCATAATTATTATTATTATAATTTTTATTGTTGCTTTTGTTGTTGCGCGTTCTAAATTCTAAATATTTCTCTTGTGTAGTTTTTATTTTTCATGCCAAAAGCAGGAGGCCAAGTTACTGTGTTCTTTCTACTATTTATCTTGTATCTTCTATACTAGTTTAGAGAGTTTTGAAATAGTTTATTGTTACTAAGTATTCTTCAAGGAATGAGTAGTAGGAAAAACTTAAAAAAATGGTTAAAAAATGCCAAAAGGTTTCCACACGTGCACACATTGCACTTGAGGCAAATTTACCACTTTTTATATATTTTTAAACTTTTCTTTTTCTTTTCTTTTGTGTTTTGTGCTTGGTTTTTGGTTAAACAAAAAACGAGGTAAACACAGGAGCTAAGCAAAAAGAGAAAAAGAAGTGGAAAAAAGAGAATATTAAAATAAAATGAAAGGCAAGTGGTAAAGTGACTGCTGCATTGAAGTTCGTTTTTACACGAAACCCACATCACTACATTTATCTAGTAGATACTACACTATAAAACTCAAGCGCACCGAGCGAGTTTTATGCCCATTGGCGGCATACATCCAGCAACCAGTATTCAACCAACCCATGAACCAAGAGTTCAGTTTAGTTTTGTTGAATGTTGAATACGAGTTCAGTTCAGTTTATTTCAGTTGAGTTTAGGTTTTATATAAAAAAATCCTACTTGTTGTTGTTGTTTAACTATGCCTTTTTCTTTCCTATTAAATACTTTTTATTTTTATTTTTAGCGCTTTGGTGCAACTCTCGTGGTTGCATAAAAATCAACTTTAGCTTAAAGCACTTTTCAAATCGTACAAAATAAATAAAAAAAGGAAGTTATGTGATGAAGCTACTTCAAAAATTGCATAAAAAATCTGACATTATATTCATTTTTTAGTATGTGCTTTGTATTTTCTATTTCTATTTTCTGCAGCTTCCAGTTAATCAACATAACAAAACAAAAATACACTAAACAAAAGATCTCGAATGCAATTAATGGATTTTTGATGTTTATTCATAGGAAATTCAGTTGTGATACAAAAGAGTATCTACAATGCAAGTGGTGAATGTACTCATATGTACTTGAATTGCCGAATCGCATTAAAATTTATATATGTATGTAGTAATATAAATAGCGAAAAATATCTCAACAAGGTCTTCTTCTTCTTCACCATTATCTTCACGAATGCATTATAAATTTATTGCCAATGTATCTAGATACAAAATTTATAGCAAGCCGACATTTAGCACTGTAATCGTAGTGGGTAGCGTGCGTGGGTCTTCATTTGCCTTCAGCTAACCTATGTTTGGCATTCAAGAAGCTGCCACTGCTGATTTTTTACTATTGCAATCTTTTGTTAAATAGCAAACAAAAAGAAAAAAGATTAAAACAAATGAAAAAGGAAATCTTAAAAAAACAATGATGCGGTTGCCATTTAAAAATTCTTATAAAAAATACAGATAAAAAATGAATCTTAAATAGTCACATTCATTCATTCATACGTATGATTAAAATTTGAAATTTGTTGATTCTATAAATCATTTTGACTTAAATAGGTAAAAACAAAAATAACACAAATATTTTATAAGAGTCTTAAGTCATTTTTTGTTTTGCATAAAGTATCTTGCACACTGTAAGAACAGCTGCATCTGTCTTAACTCATTAAAAGTTGCACGTGTTTCACTATCAAAAAAAAAAAAAAAGAAAAAACTTCTTGTGAGTGGTCAGTGAGTGAATGAGTGAGTGAGATAAGTAATGCTGGAAGTATGCAATGCAAAATGTATCTATGTACCTATGTATGTATATAGATACTTACTTAGTATAAAGCTGGGAATATCTTCATAAGGTGTGGCACATTTTTACTTAGATTTTCTTTTAAAATTTTTCCATTTTCTTGTTTATTTTTTTTTTGACTCTTGATAACTCTGCCGTGGGAATGTAAATTGTATCTCACACTGAAAAGAAAATGTTGGTGATGACTTTGGCTTAAACTAGTGCAACTTTCAATCTGGCTTCACTGAATTTACTTTACTTTTTATATTTTCTTAGTTAATTGCAACTCTATAATTGAGTTGAGTTGGTCACTGTTTTGTACACTTAATTTACTTTAATATTATTATTTTCTTTTTTTTTTTGTATTTGTTTTGCTCAAGTAGGATATATAGATACTTTTTATATGCCACTTATAATGTCTTTCTTCCAATGTGAAGTTGAAGTGCTTCCTACTACTTACCTGAACAATGACTTTATGGTTTTCTGATTCCACTTCTTTCTTTCTTTTTCTTTTGCTGCTGTTGTTTTTGTTGATGTTGATGAAAATGATGATGATAGCACCAACATCCATCAGATAAATGCATTTTGTGTAGTTAATAATTTTATTGTTTATTGTTTTTTTTTTTTACTGTTTTTGTTTATGTTTTTGGTTTTCGTTGTCTCAAGTTGAAATCTGCAATGAGTTTATGCACTCATTTATTTCTTCCTCACTGCTCTTGGAAATGATGAAAAAATGAAAACCAAATTAAAAATGCGAGTTTCATTTTTAATGTATTTCGAAGAGTTAAGTGTGTGCAAAGCAACATGATTATGTAGCTTGTGAAAAAGTAGCTAGTAGAAAGAAAGGAACAAAGTCTGCTGATGATGAAAAGTATCTATAGCAAATTGCTATAAAATAATAAAGAAGCAGCAGACAGAAGCCGAGAACGAAATATAAACTTTGGTTGAAGCATGAGTTTCAGTTTAGGTTGATGTAGAGTTGAGTCTGTGGAATGATAAAATGGTAACAGAATCAACATCAACAACAATAATAATAGTAGCACCATACATTTATGGCAATTTGACTTACAACAGTAGTAAACTCATTGTTGACTGTATGCTGACTAAGTAACTAACTGACTAACTGAAGCGACAATGTTAAGTGAGCTTTTGCATAGTAGTCAGCAAAAGTCGCAGTCTCACTCAAAGAGAGGATACTAAATCAATTTGTGGTTATGCCGGATTCTAGACAGCAGAGTTTGTGGGCGTTATAAGGATATTTTTCTTTTTATTCTGCTTTTTTGCTACCGCGTTAAACATATTGATGATGACTATGACAACAGTAATAATGATGATTATAAATAAAGCATAGCATCACAATGTTACTGAGGATAACAATTGGTCAGTTGCACTTGTATACAAGTACAACATGTAACAATATAAGAATAGTTACATTGTGTTTATATTATGTATGCATTTAGATAATGTACCTTGTTAGTAAGTACAATAATTCATACAACTCAAGGAACTTTAATCTAGTCTAACGAGTGTAGGTATAAGACTAATGTCTGTTGTACGCTGCATATTGTATCCATAAAGAAGTATGTATGTATTATAGATGAATTCATATAACACAAGTGACCATCTTGGAGTTCTATAATATTCTTCAGCAACCTACTAGAATTAAGAGATCTTCAAATCTTGTCTGATGGTCATTCTATGTACGCAATTTACGCAACTTGCAATCTTGAATTTTCAATTTCTCTTAAACCTGTTTAGTTTGACTATTAACAATGATATAAAATGTATTTTCAGTATAAAGTTCACAAAACTATACAAAAACAAATTAAAGAAAGTATTGAATAATTTATAATTACTATACTTACAATTTGAAAACTCTACAAGTGGCAACGTTTAACGCATCAAGTGTTCTTAAGCTATAAAAAAATGATAAGCGATTAAAAAAAAATTGCATTCTAATTCAAGCCAATTTCCATTAAATCGGATTAAGACATCACAGAAACGTTGTTCATGACAATACTATTTCCATTTACTATTTATTTTCAGAAAACAAAACTCTTTAAAATAAAACCAACTTTAACTTGTCATTTGTGTATTCTAGTTGTCGTTATCCAAGTTGCCTATTTTCCATCAATGTTTGCTATCAGCTTAAGACTCTTATACATTTTTAGTTAGGACACGTTCTGTGTATAAAATTTCATTCATTTCACAACTCTCAGTGACCCCCACACTTATTAACTCCATCAATTCTATTTTTTTTCCTTCTTTTATTCTGTTTTCTTTAGTTTTGTAATCATTTATGGATGATATCAGAAAACAAAACAAAAAACAGTTTCTTACATAAAAAATGTGAAAGCAAATAGTCATTTTTGTTTATTTGTGAAAAACCTTTTTCTTTTACTGTTGGGATTTGAATATGATGGTGGATCTTTTTTTGCCTTCGCCATGGTTTGGTCACCACTTGTTATGCAAAACTGATTTTTAAAGAAATTTCCAACAGATTTTTCTTATTTTCTTTTGCCTCCTCAGTAGACGTCGTCCTACTCAAAAAAGCTTTCTGCCTTTGATGTCCTTTTTTTCGTGTTGTTTAGTTGAGTTGAGTTAAGTTGAACCCAAAACGCGTTTAAAATTTATTGCGCTGTCAACGTGCGTCGTTGTCTGTCGTTTGTAATTTGAAATGTTATTTTTTTTTTTTTTTGTGCAAAATTTTGCTTTTATTTTCATTTTTGCATACTTCTTGACATATTTTGTTTTAGTTCTTGTAATTTTTTTTTTTTTTTCTTTCATTCCTTATTTTTTCATATTACATAAAGAAGAATCGACAAAGCAACGTTGACACTTTGAATAATAATAATAATTTTTTACTTTTTCTTTGACTCACAAATGAAAAATTCCAAGCAGACACTCTGAGGGGTATAGATAAAGATAGTTAAAATGAGAGAATGAATGAATGAATGGAAGACAGAAAGATAGTAAAAAGAATCGGAGCATTTGTAATTTGCGAAGATATTAAATCAAGTCAAGCGTTTAAACTTTAAAGCTCAGTTATGTAAAAATAGTGATAATTCTAGTTTTATATTTTACTTAAAGAGATGAAGCTTTATGATTTTTGATAAATTATTATAATGCCCTATAGCCATGTCTGAGAATATGAAGCTTAAGCAAATGTATGTAACAATCGGAATGTAGGAGCAAAATTTATAAATTATTGATGACCTCAACGAGAAGTAAGAAAGTTTATATTTGATATGCGAACTCTGTTGGTATGTTCGGTATGCAATCAACTTCATTACTACTCTAACGATATGTCATCATCTACTTAAACTCATTGATTATAACTCATTACGAAGTCCTTTTGTGCGCTTGTATACAAAGTTACAAAGAAGAATTTTTTTACTTGGCAAAATAAACTTGAAAGCAATAAAACTGCCAAATATGTATCTACAAGTGAAACATTCTTATTGGAATTGCCAAAACATGCACACTTAACAAATTAAACACACATACACACACTTTATGGTTGCATGTGAAAAACTTTTTCATATAAATTTGATTCAATAAGTTTCATCAAACTTCCCGATACTCATGAAAAAGTATCTTAATAGCACACATCATCGACATCAACTACACGAACAAATTGTTGCAAAAAGTTAATATTTTATAAGCGAAAACGAAGAACGAAGGTGTGGAGGATGGTGGATTTACTTTTGCTTCTTTATCAAAAATACGAGCTACTTGTACTTTTTAACTTAAATTTCTATCTTTAGTCAAGTAGTCATCAGATAGTAGAAAAAACTACTATATAAAGCCTTTTAAAATGATTACAATAAAAAGTGAGCCCATCAATTTGTGAGTCAACTTGAAAGAAGAGAAAGCGAGGGAGGAGCAGAGGAAGAACGTTTGTATGTAGAATCAAAATTGAGACTACTTGGCACCTGTGCTCGAATTCTTAATGTGTCTGCGGAACAATAAGAAAAATCAAAGTAAAAAATACTTGTAAGAAATGAAAGAAAAAATTGTTTAAAAGGTTCTGTAAGGAAAGAGAAATTAAAGAGAATTTGTAGAAGCAGAAGAAGGTGTAGATTTGATGAAAGAAAATAAACAAGTAAAAAAGTGAAGCTGGCAAAACTTTTGATGCGCTTCCTTCCGCTCTAGAAAAGCTTAAACTACTGGGCGTACGTTCAGCTCATATGAGCGAAAAATAAAGAAGACAGGAAAAGAGAAAAGAAAAACTTTCTTTACACACATACACACATTTGCTCACATGAACATATAATGAAGTAAAGAAGGTGAGGTTTTTCTTTTCTCACACACGTTCACTTTCCCTCTCTTTCCCCACCTTTACCTATATTTCCATTGTATTGTTAGCCTTCAGGCCTTCAATCATTCTTAGTAAAACAAAGAAAAAACAAGTTGAACAATTTTCTTTCTTTTTTTCCACATA
Source organism: Amiota mariae (assembly GCA_035041805.1). Taxonomy (NCBI): domain Eukaryota; kingdom Metazoa; phylum Arthropoda; class Insecta; order Diptera; family Drosophilidae; genus Amiota; species Amiota mariae. Next base: position 231,093 of record JAWNKV010000332.1, on the reverse strand, counting down.
CTACATTTTTGATTCTGTAATATTTTTTAAAATTTTTCCATTTGTCTTCCTTTTTTATTTTTTGCAATTTCAAATGCCTTGCAGGAATACTTTCTTCTTGTTTTTCTTAAGTAAATCACAATATACGAAAAAAGAAATTGGAGAACAAAAAGAAAATTAAGAAAATCACAGAAAACATAAAGAAAAACATTTTTTTCTCCTGAATTATTTTTGCCCATTCACAGCATGAGATATATAAATATCTGGGAGAAAGGAACCTGTGTGTACTATGTGTAACATTTTCCTGGCATATTTTCATTTGCATATATTTACAATATATAATAAATACAAAATAAGAAGCAGATTTCCTCTTTTGATTAAATATTTATTTAATAAGTGAATTTCATTTTTTTTTAATAATCCATTTCACATTTTGGTTGTGGTGTCTCATTTTAATGAAATTTTTGTGGTTTAAAGGGTCTCATCATATAACTTGCTGCCTATCTACCTTATTTAATGAAAAGAAAATCTCTCTTGTTGTTCGCTTACGTATGCAGCTTTTCTTCATTAAAGATACTATACTTACATATTTCCCTTTCCCTTCTTCTCTTCTATTATATATTTAACCGCTAAAGAAAAAGTTTCACAACAAAAAACAAAAAAATAAAACAAAAATTAAGTCGCTTGTGGTTAACTTGACTGTCAAACACTTAATTTTGCATGCTTCCAAGCCAAGTGGAGGCGCCACTTGCTCACTCATTTAAATCTCCTACTACAATTTCTATTCCAGCACTTTGCCTTAGATATATTTTGGTTCTACTCCCAACTCAAACCGAGACCTTTTTATTATTACCTTATTAATCAAATAAATTTGAAATGAAAAACTTACTTTGAGCTCCCATTTAAAGTTTAAATTTCATTTCATCTTACCAAAAAGGTCAGTTTTTTCGATTATAACAACACTCAGGAGACCCACTAAAAATGAGATTTATTTTCAAAAAAGAGGTGTAACACAAATACAAAAATGTATCTCAGGACATTCAAACTTGTTCTCAATTAGAAAAATTTGCTATTTCCTCTCTACCATAATAAAATAAACTATAAACAAAAAATGGTCCTACTAGTTGGTAATATTATGTAAGTATGTACCTCACAATCACTACTATAAGTGTATTTGGTTATAAATCGAGAAACGTTGTTTTCTAACTTTGAAAAGTTTTTGCAACCACGTGATGAAGTGTTGTTTGACCAATTGCCAACAAAAACCAAATGAATTTCAGAATCTATAAAATAGTAAACTTTTATACGTGTAGTTGAGATGAAGAAAATAGAAACATAATGTTGATACTTAAACCAATTTATGACTTCAGCTGAATACAAAAAGTCGTAAAAATATAGAAGAAAGTTCATACAATAAAATTCTCTTATGTTTTTGATGGAGGAAACATGAGTTGAAGAGTATTCAAGGTGAAACACCAGAGAAACATAGACTAGAATAATGAGGAAAATACTAAGAAAAAAGGAGGAAAAGAAATTAAGTATGCCAGGCAAGTACCCAAGTACAGGAAATACATGATGTTCCACTGCTGCTGCTGTAATAATTTTAAAGAGAAAAAGGAAAAGAACGAGCAGTAATTAACAGACAAAAAGACAGGCAGAAGTGGAGTAGAGTAAAATATGGTAAAAAGTTGATTGAGGATCACTTAAAGAGTTTAATCTTTTGACTTGGTCATGCCATGCCATGAGCTACTTGTTTATAATTTTACACTGGAAATAATTGTTTCAACTTGAGATACAAAAAAACATAATCCCCACCATAACCAAAAATACATAAAATGAAGTGCATGCAACAAACAGCAACGACAACTGTGACGCATGTTTCCGCTGTAGAGTAGTTCATGTAGGTACATATTTAGTCTGACTGCTGTCGGTCGTCCAGCCAACCATGCGCCCAACACACTCTGTCATTCATTCATATGTATCCCAGATATAAACAGAAGAAAAGAAATTCTTCACACTCGATTAAAAATAATGCAAATTTTTTGTGAGTTGAAATACATATTTACGTGAATTGTAAATTTTGTGTTTCAATTTCTGTGCGAAATTTCAGTTTCGTTGAAGGGCAAAAAAGGCGTCACGTTCCGTACTTTTGAATGAAGTTACCGCAGTCAACCATCATCATCATCATCATGAACAACATTAGCATTTTGTATAATGTGGGGGAGTTCTATTTTTTTCTTTCCATTTTTGGTTGCTTGCATTGCCATTAAATACTCTACACAACAAGGTAAATTAAATGTAGTGTGGCATACGTGAGCACATGCAGAATGATTTTGTTGTTGATTTAAAGAATACATCAAGAAAATAATTTGTATCTGACAAGTTGGACACAGACGACAGCAATCGCCGTCTGTTGCAATCAAAGTAAAATACTAAATGGAAGGAAAATATAGTAAGTATAAACTCAGTAAGACTTCAGGGTGTGCAACGAAGCATGCACCTTGAGAGGAAAATGACTGAGACGACAACGACGTCTCTAACTCTGGACGAGTTTGGTTTTAGAAAACTAAAAGACTCAACAAGATACGATATATGTATGCAGACTGACGTGTGACGCCAACAACACATTAACATGAAAAAATATACATATATGAAAAATATAAATAAATATAAAAGCACAAGCAAGCAACTAAGTAGTGAGGCGAGTAAGTGAGTGAATGAGTATCTGAATGAATTGCAGTCAGTCACTAGGGTGTTGTTATTATTATTGTAATGCCCCTCGTTCGCTTTTTCTCCTATGATGGTGGCATGATTTACAAATTATGCACAATGTGGCATGCAACCAGTAGGCGAGCGAACGAATGAACGAAATGAAATGAAAATAAACCAGAACCACCATCATGATCATGATCATGATGATGATGATGTAGTTGATTTTAAGGAAGATGATAAGGATTTGCAAAGTCAAGTTTAAATGGCCATACAACAAAAAGTGCATGAGTCACCCTGTATTCATATTTACATATAGAAATGGGCGTCAATCTGTGCTGCATTTTTATTTATTTATTTTTATAAAAGTTCATTTTCATTATTCTTTTCCTTGTTTTTCATTGTAGTATTTTTATTAACAATTGTTCAGTTCAGTCAGTCTCAGTCATCTTTTTATCATCATGTTTACGCGTGTTGTACACCCTTCCTTCATTGTTGTTCCTGTTTTTGTTCTTTTTTTATGTTCTTTCCCCTCCTAATCCTTCTTCAACTGCTGCGGATTCCATTTCCTTGCTGGACACAAGCATCGCAATCGCAGTCAGTCGCCAATCAATCAATTTGATTGTCTCGCCTGCATCTTTTACTCTGCATAGTACAATGTAATGGCGATTTTTTGCCTTTTGTTTTGTATTTATTATTTCTTCATATTTATTTCATGGCGTTGATATAAAAATGGACAAAATAAAAGAAACAGAAATTGATAGAGAAGAGAAAGAAAGAAAAATGTTTTTATTCTCTATAGAAAGAGACATGGATGTGGGAAGCTGGAACGGTGGATGGGGCATCTCTCAAAAGTTGCGCCTAACATTTAACTAACTATGCATCTGACCATCATTCTGTCAGTCGTCATTCATTTAGTTATTTTTCTGTCAGTTTAGTCAGTCAGTTCTATCTACAACTTTTCGGATTCTCCTCAACAAATTTGACAGTGACTGAACTAAATTTAAGTGAGCTGGCAGTGTTTCCTATTTGATTTGATGCCATTTTCCAAGCCCACAATAAATTGGCGCCAATTTAACATTGTGGAAAATGATTTTTTTTTTTTTATATATATATATCTTTGTATTTTGGAAAAGTTTAGTCAGTCACTGGTTTTGTTGTTGTGAATGTTAAAAAACCAGTTTAGGGCAGTTCCAGAAGCAAAGAAAAATAAAAATTCTCTACGGTTTTGTGTGGGTTTGCTATTTTGTTGATGATGGAGCTATTTTTATATGCAAGAGTCAACTAAAAATAGCAAGTTCACTTTAGTGGTGATAAGTGTATACAAATTCATATACATACATACATATATATGTACTCGTGTATGATTTAGTGTGTTGAAAGGGGATTTAAATCGATCATAATTTGAATAGATTTTCTTAAATTTTTTGTGAGTCATTCATTCTGAGTAAAGATAAATCATGACATTTTTGATTTAAATTTATTACTCCCAAAAACACATGTCACAATTTGAACAATTTTTCACAACAACAAATAATTTGTTGACAATTTTTGTTTTTTGTTTGATCTGATATTTTTTTTACATTCACATACATACATATGTATGTTCGTGGGTAGCTAGAGAAGTTTCCGACTTAGCAATACAATATTTGAGATGTCAATATCTTAGTTTTTCAATTACTTTTTAGATCGATTAACTCATTCAATGGCTTTGATGATATGTTTATATTGAAAATTTTCCAACTCTTTAATATAATCATTAACCGCAGACTCCATATGTTAATTGTTGGTACATTTAATTATACACCTATATTTCAAGTATGAAAAGAAGTAATAAGTAAATCTAAAGTATAGGGTTCATAAGGAAGCAATTTTGATTCATTGATTTTGATCTGTAATCTTGTGATTTGTCATCTTGTGCTCGTCTCTATTACGTCCAATTATTCAATATACATACGATACACCATTCCCACCATGTCTACTAACTCTCGTACTTTCAGACGGCTGTCATTGATTATTTTTTCTATACCATTCCAAGGTGGTCAACAGTTTTTTTTTTTAATTCGTGAGTGTTGGCAATATATTCATTAATAATTACGAAACAGAGAACTGCTTTCTGAGTGTACTTTTGAAGATTATCAACTGCCTGCCGCTTAGGTACTTTTGGGATTACCCTCGTATGTACAATAGATGCCGTCCTTAATTGTTATTGAACTATGTATATACATAATTTTTTTTTTTTGTTCAAGTTTAAATTAAAGAATGCACTGATTGCGGGAAATGTTATTAAAAAAAGATACATATATATATATTTAAATTGTGGCACAATGCGATATAGTACGACAAACAACTTTATTTATTCATGCATTCAATCAATCAATCAATCAACCAATGAATGGTTAAGGTAGTTAGTTATTTAGCTTGTTGATTGATGGAACTTAAACTAATTAAATGTTAACTAAATGTTTGTTATTGGACACAAGCATCAAGGAACCATGTTACTAAATACAAAATCATTTTGTCTGTAAAGACAATGAATAAATGAATGAGTGAAATCAAATATTATTATATAATAAACTTAGTACATATTACACTAAAATGTTATGTGTACAATCCAACTATTGTAGATACTAATTACATTCTCAAGATGCCGTGCAACAGACCATAGCAGCCAAATGGCCTTGAGGACAGTTGGTCATCAGTCAGATAAAAAAGAGAATAAATAAAAAAAAAAAAAATATATATAATAATAATAATCTAGAGTAGTAGTAAGTAGCAAATGAACAAAGTCCGCTAGTCAGGTTACAGAACAAGTTTTGCTTGCGCAATCCACAACAATTAACTATGAACACAAATTTGTCATTGCAAGATATCTCTGAAATCAACTCAGGAAAAGTGGAAAACAAACAAAGCAACAATAACACAAAAAAGATAAAAATCATAATAGACACGCAATAATAATTTTGTTTCTTTATATTTTGATGAGTACAAAAATTTTACCAAAAATAAAATAAATATAAAAAATGATTGTGTAAAATTTACGATTCAATACTTTTATAACCATGACAAAATTCACTAAACCATAAAGTGTGAAAAATCTATGAAGTAATAAAAGTATATAGGAGGAGAAGAGGCGAAAATTTAAGCAATTCTATATAGAAGTTTGTGAAATTATTTAAAATCAATTATGATCTTATGGAATTTTACCGTATGATTTATAATAAATGTGCCAGAAATACTTACTAACTCAATAGATAAATAATTTGGAGTTTTTAAACTTTAAACATTATCTAGAAACAAAAAACATTTAAATGTTAATTATCCACGTGAAATCTTATGAAATTAAAAATTCGTTTCCCTCTGACATTTAAGTTGTTATTTTATAGAATTTTCATAAATTTAATAAATTCAATAAGAATAAAAATGTTTACCAATGAGCTTATAAATCTTAATAAAATAACAATTTTAGTAAAAGTAGTATTATATTATCAATTTTGATATAATCTTCCGTAGTTTTCCCCAGTAAACCATTCTAGACAAATAAATAGACATGTTGATAATTTACAAAAATTCATCAGCAAAACAAAAAAAAAAATCCCTGAACCTGAGACAAGCCTTTAAAATATTATTTTTCCATGATTAATGCGTATATTTTTTGTTTTTTTAATCACATTTCATTTCATAAAATTTTGCACGCCTTTATAAGTACAATCGTAACAGTTGTTCTTAGTTATTCATAAAAAATTTCTTTATCTTAAAAAAAAAAAAAAAAAATAAAGAATAAAGAATAAAGAAACCTAATGATGTAGCAACTTTTGAAACGATAATACAAAATAATACATACTATGATAATTATAATTATGATGGCGACAAACACACACATAACATTAAAAATAATCTAATGCGCGATCTCTCAAATACTACAATATATGTTGATTTTCATTTTGAGATTCTCTCTTTGGGTTTTATCAACAAAATGTTCTAGGCAATGATGACAATAATAACAATAATAATTTATGTGCTAAGCTACATAAAATTTTATTAAAATGTTTGCTTCGTTTTCTTATGATGGCAGCAGCTTCATTGCAGCTGCAGTTTGATAACAAAATGCATAATGAGTAGAGTGCATTTCTCTAAAAAAAAAAGTATGTACACATCCATATATCAGTCCATTGTCATTTTCTGTGTGTTTTGTGTGTTTCCTACGGTCAATTGATTTAGTTCTTCAAGCATTATTAACTTGCTTTGCCTTATTGACTTGACTAACTTACTACCTACTTTCAATAATGTTGTTATGCTAGAGAATTCTCATGTTACAAATACTTAAATTTCCATAAGTTTGAACTTCGTTCATAGAAAATTCATTTTGTTACTTAAAAATTTGTTTCAATGGGAAATACTACATATAGTACTATGTATTTGATTTTTAATAAGCACATATATATTTTTCCGAACATTTTTATATTCGTTTGCTCTGTGGATGTATTTCTCCATTGATAACCATAGTAGTCAAAATAAGAAAAAACATATTTGGTGGCATCTCATTAAATCATATTGATTAATATTTAAAAGTGTGTTATCACAAAAAAAAAATCCTAAAATGTCTATTTCAATGAGATTAGTTTAAAATCTCAAATGGAAAAGATATACGGGGATGGAAAGTAATATGAACTTATGTTTATAACTCAAAAATAAAATATGTATGTATATTTTATCCAATCAAATTAGCTTATTATATATTTTAAGAATTGAAACTAAATTAATTGTTAATTATTTCCAAAATCTTATTTATACTCAAAAATAATTTATGAAAAGCAACCAAAAAAGGAAAATGCAGTGTCAGCTCGCTAATCCGGATTAATGATTGCTTGTTGAAATCAAAAATAATTTACCATGTATTTAAAGTATGTAGCATTATAATTACATGCAAAATAAAAATGTTAATACTCAATACTTACAACGTGTGTTAGTCTGTGTGTACAAACATACATACATTAAAATTTTATTTTTTTTTTTTTTAATTAAGGATGCTGCTTTGGTGTGTTTTTTTGACACAGCCTTCCAAAGCTTGATTGCGCATTTCCTTAAGCAGAAGGATGTTTTCAATAGACACATCACGCTCCTTAACACATTTTATGCTCTGCACAGAAATAATAAAGTTCAATGTTCACTAGTATCACAAACTGAATGACTTAAACTGCAACAAAAGACAATACGAATTAGGCTATGGCCAAGCATTGAGTGATCTGCAATTCAATTGGTTTTAATTTTTATGCATCGCTCATCGCTATTCGCTCAATACGTGGCCGTAGCCTTATTCGTTAGAATTAATGTTTACCGTTGGCTGTAAAATTCCATTCACAGCAATGACTCATATCTTTTATGAGTAGAAGAGCGAAAACAAAGATTTGTATACAACAAAAAATTATTTAAATAAAAAATCCGGACTACAGAGCGACAATTGATCCGGACTATAGAGTAGTCAATGTCTAGAAAATGCGAGCCGGACTATTGGATTATCCGGATTAGCGAGCTGACACTGTACCTGTTAATAGTGATCTTGCTGCATTGATAAAGTTTTTATACAAGAAAATTTAACTAATATTTTTAAATTAGCAAAAGAAATTAATAGGTGATTAATAATATGATAAAAATATGAGCATTACCCATGGTTATGTGTTTACTTCACCTAGATTACAGGCTTTTGATTCAAACATTGCCCACAATGAAGTTATGTTTTGTTCAGACGATATGATTACTGTTCATATACTATATTTGCCCGTTTTTAACTATCCTCAATAAAATTTCAATTTTTCCACATAAATTTCTTTTAATTGAACTTATTTAGATCTTCTCTTCATTACTTAACATTAACGCAGTTTACCTCATCAAATGCCAATTAGCATCTTAATTTCCTTTTAAGATTCCTAGTTGGAGCATTGGACCTCCACAAGGCAATTAGAATACAACACTAAAAATATAAATTCTTTTTTATTTATTTATTTTTTGCGAAATTCCATAACATATTTCATTGCTTAAATGAATGAGTAAATGGAATCATTTTTTATTTAATAAATAATTATTACAACATCTTAATTTAAGCATCAATGAAAACCTCATTGTTTACATATATAATACATGCAGACTGACACGCCTTACCTCATCTTATTGTTGAATGTCGAAATATTTTTTTTTATCTTTCATCAGTCCAAATTCTTCCATACTCATTTTTTTTATTTATTTTTCTTTTTTCTTATTGTAACATATTCATAAATTCAAGCATGGCCAAACAAGAACCACAACTAATAGTAAATTATTTCTTCAACAGTGCACAACATTTTAGTTGCCTTAGCAACTACTAGGAATGTAAACAATTCTATGTATTGTAGAATAATATAGAGAAAGAAAAGATACTACTTAGTGAATAGAATCACTGTTTTGGGAAATTGCACGTGTGAGTTATAAAAAATGAGGAGAAAACAAAATGAAATGAAAACATAAAATTAATTAAAATAATAGTAAAATTTACAAACACTGAATCACACATAGCTTTATGTAGATACATTTCACCATTCCCTCTTCATTGTTGGCAATATTTAAAAATAAACAACAAGTATGTATTTCATTTTAGTTTTTCTGTACCTTTACTAAATATGAAATTGTTCTTTATGTAGACTATCATCATCATTATAGATACTAAACATTTGACTACTTTGAACTTTTCGGTAAATGAAAAACGTGTTCTCTATTTCAAGGTTGAGCTCACAAACCGATTGCTGCCGTACACTCTACTCTATTAAACTATATACACTACTATACGATCGGATGGTCGAGTATTTTTTATGGCCACGCGTTAAAGAAAAAAAAAATGCTCAAAAAGCACCAAAACCAAAAAAAAAAAAAAACTATCAGTTTGAGGAATTTGCACTTAAATTAATTGAGGACTGGTAGGTAGATACTAGAAGTTGAAACTGGTGCTGACGGCATACTTTGGCCATTTGACCCCGACAAACGCTAAAAAGTAACTTATACCCTACTGAATAACATCGCCATCTTTCAACACTCTGAACTACACAACTATCTATATAAGTAGCATATAAAGCAAACATAAGGTTTTAGCATTGAGCTTCCCATAACTAACATTATTTATTTTGTATTTTGGATGAATGTTTGTTTGTTCATACTTTTTTTTCTTTACTTGTATGTTGCTTGCTGCTTTACTCACTTCATAATTTTTTCTTTTTTGTTATTTTTCATTTGTTTTGATTTTTAGTTTATTTTGTCTTGTTGCTTGTTTTCGCATAAAAATTAAACAAAAGAAGGCATACAATTAAGTTTACAAAACAAAAAATGCTTTCCTCATCTCATTTCTCTTTGGATATTCTTCTCCTCTCTCACGTTGTTTATTGCTTTGAAGAATTTCCATCAAAATGCATGGAATAGAATGTGGTAATTCTCCTTGAATAGCTTCTTCATTATAATTATTAATTGTGCGGGCATGACTTCATTATTCAGTTGAGTTTTAAAGTTTTCCGCAAGTCTTACTTTTGTTGTTATTATTTGTTTAAAGCTTCCATTGATGACCATAATATGGGGTAGAGGGCTAACAAAGTGTATAAGTAAAATTTCAATGCTTGAAATGAGTCAGCAGCATCCCATTTTACTCTATTATCATAGGTTTTTTTTCGGTTTATTTGCTATTTGTTCATTAAACAAAATAATGAATATTAAAAGTTTTTCTTGGAAATTTGTACTTGATTCTGCTTGGTTGCTGATGTGTTCGTTGTTGTTTGTAAATACAATTTTTGCATATCACATTTGCGCTTGCTTTCTGACCGGAAGTTGTAATGATTACGAGTGGCGCTGAACATTTTATTGGAATGATGGAACAGTAGGGAAGCGGTAGCGTACAACATATGTTGATGACCAGCAAGGCTATCTGTCTGTCGGTTGTTGTTTAGTTGTTGCTTGTTTGGCTTTAATTATAAGTCATTATTTGGCTTATTTTTACACCAACTTTTATTACAATAGTGAGAAACTGAATATGATTATGAAGAAAAGTATGAGTATAAATTATGTGTGTTAAATCATTATTTGGTAGTACACTAAAAAAATTACGATCACTGTGGAGAATTTGTACATATGGAGAATATGTACATACTTGCTATCTTAGATGGATTCAGAAGACCAAATCATCATCACCAGTGACAAAATTAAATAAGTGTCAATTAAGCACTGTGAGTCGGCAAACATCCCTTCACTTTGCTATTAATAAAAAAGGCAGTGCATAATAATCAATGTGAGAGATTGGAAAGCTTGATTTTATTTTTTCTTTATTTTTTTTATTTTAACACATCCATATAATCTACATAACCCATTACAATTTCATACAACTTGCTAAACGATTATATAGAACTCCACTCAATTACTTATACACTCCACTGTATACAACTTATCATAATTACTCACCAATTTAATATCATCTATCTATATATCTATTTATGTATGTAATTAGCCAAACGAAAAACAATTCAGTACCATATAAAGGTTGGAGACATTTTAAAATGAAGCAACTCATTGTCAATTCTGCCATATAAAAATTACAATTATTCACAACTGCTGTAACAAAATCTCTCAATTTTATATTCCCAATTCTACAGAAACTAATGTTCTACAAATGTCAACTCCATATGTAATGTAATTTAATTTTAAGTTTCTTCATTATTATTATTTAAGTCATTTCTAAATTTAAAAGTACATATTTTTTAATTACCAAAACTTCTATGGAACTTCGCTGAACTCTACACTGGATGTTTCATTATTGTTGATTATTTTTTTGCATTGTGTCTTAGTTTAATTAAAAAAGTTAAAACTGCTTATTTTATCACCTTGCTAATGAACTTTTCAAACTTAATAACTAAGCTCAAATGTGGACTTGTTAAAGCTTTCTGTTTTTATTTATTTATTTATTTTTTTTTTTCTATTAGTTAATTCTACACAATTCTCCATAAACAAAATTTTCGTTAGCACAAACGTTTTTGTGGCCACAAATTACCAAACCATGTTTCGTTTTGTTTTTTAATTCTCCCCTTTTCTCGATTTCTTCATCTTTGTAGCGAGCTCATCAAAATTAACTAATTGCAAAAGTTTGTTGTTGTTATTATTGTTGCTATAAGTTTATTACAAAAAAAAAAATATAACTTTAGTAGACAAATTACATAGAAATACAATACTTCTTTACTAAAAGGATAGGAATGTTTGCTGGTAGTTAATTAAATCCAAAAAAGAGAGACGGATCCGTCTATTTGTTATCCTGCGAACCTAATCAGTATTCCGAAAAATATCGGGAAAGAGTTTGATGAGCGCAAACCACGTAGATACTTACAAAAGTTTTTTTGCTTGTTTGTTGCAACTTTGCTTATCTGCTTTAATATTTTTTGTTACTGTGTTTCCGTGTTTTTAAGTTTATTTGTTCAACTTTTGGAATACAGTAACTAAAGATAAATATAATGATAAATGTATGACGAAGAATAAGATGTGCGAGGTAATAGCACCAACAACATCAAACTATGTTTGTGTATAAAAATACAATAGATGACTCGCCTTAAACATTAATTGGATTTAATTACTTAATTGAATTAACAATGACGTCGACGACAACGACTTCAACTATTTCGTCATTATTTGTCTCACTGTCTGTTGCCCTTCTTTTCTTTTTTATGTGTTTGGGTTTTCACGTTGATTCTAATTTCAATCTACGACATCTTCGTCTGTGTTCAACTAATTACACTTTAAGTTGTTTACACACTTGTCAGATACAAAAGTATGTATGGTTGGTTCCACATTCTCTTTCTTCAATATGCTATGTCACTTGACACTTTCTGCTTAAAAACAGAAATATGAATGAAAGAATGAGAAAAAGAAAAAGAAAAAGAAGACAAAAACAGTTGTATCTGATTGTAAAAAAAAAACAAAAAAAATGTTTGACTCTCTCTCTCTCTCCTTCACCTCCTCTTTCAGCATCTTTACATTCTTTAGTATCTTTTTTTTTTTGCAATTGACATTTGGCATTGATTGGACTTTTATTGTATGGTGTGGTTTGTCATTCGCCGATAGATAGATTAATAGAAGACATTGAATATAGGTAATTAAACCGTTATATCATTACTCTATATACATATGTAGGTGCTTGTATCTATGTGAGTATGTTAATGTGTTATGAGTAAAGCACCCAAGGTAAATTACATTTAAAGAAAGACACATGAATCACCTCACTCACCTTTTATGGGTAGTGACTATCATACTTATTTATTACTAATGATGATGTGTCTTTAAAAAAAATGCATGGGAAATATCTTTTTCAAGGAAAGTTTGGGAATTTGTTTGTTGCATGTGGATTTCATGTTTAATGAATTTGATGAAAATCTCTCTGAAAAAACAAATATTTGTTGGTGTGAAAGTAACATGTGAATGCGTTTGATGTGATGTAGACATTATAGATTATTGCACCTAAGCGTCTTACCAATCCTAAATAAAAAGAAACCAATAGAATTCCAATCTTCAGAAAAACCCTCGAAATATTTTCTTCTGCTTCAGTTCAAAGTAACAATCATACAGTTCTGAGTTAACAGGGTGCCTCATTTAGTTGTACCGCCAGCGGCATGGCTCTGGATGTGATGTGACTGCTGTATATAAATACTGAATTGCACAGAGTGTCTCTGATATTGTTAATTTTGTTGATCGTTAACAATGGCAGGCGTTAGTATAATTCTTCATGTATGCACATAGCTACATATGTATATACATACAAGTATGTATGTATGAACATATGTATAAATTCATTTGTATTGTCTCTGTAGTTGTGTTAAAGAAATATGAAATATGTCTGTGCATACTTGCGACTTGCACACATAATTGGGGTCATGCAGCGCATATATAATAAATGTATTGTACATCAAGTGCAGCATGTTGTAACCAAGCGTAATAGGCACAGAAATCCAATGTGTGGGGGGAGTGAAAAAATTGACAAAAAAAAAAAAAAAAAGGAAAGAGAGAGGAAGAGATATGATTTTTGCAAAAAAATCAGCAGCAACAAAAGTAACTCACATACATATTAATACAAGCTCAGCATTACAACCAAACAACAACTATAACGATGTCATCGTCATCGTTGTCGTTATTTGGTCCAAGAAATGAGGGCAAGGTAGCTTTTGAGTGTTTTTGTTGCAAATGCATACATGCCTGGCAATATCCACTCCAATATGTATACATACTACACTATGTAAGAGTTTGTTTTTTTTTTGTGTGTAATAGTATGTACATATGTATATGATTTTGAGTGCATCTAGATGATCTGCAATATTCATGAATGAACTGAACTGTTCAAATAGCACGAGTATTCTATACTCATGTCCATTAACAGATAGAGTAGAGATGAAGAAAAAATGTGAGTCCTTTTTTCAGTCCATAATGGAATTTAAGTAAATTTATCATAAGTGATAAATCGACAGCTATGTCAATGACATCTATAAAAAGAGCTTCCTCTAGAGTCCAGGAGCTTAAATCGCGATTAGATTGAGCCTGGATGTCTTCGGCTAAATCATTGTTTCGTATTTCAGGATCACAATGAATCGTAGTATTCTTGACTTTCCACGGATCATTAACTATGTGTGATATAGTTTGTGCTGAAACAAGATTAAATGGATCTATTAAGTAATTTATTACATTGGGATTAATACACTTCAAGAATTGTGGGTGTTATTTTTAGAAAACATGTATTTTATTTTCGTTTTAAGGCTTTAGCTGCTATAAAATAGTTCAAGATTTGGAGAACAGAAGATAATTGCAACAATACAAGAAATATGACAGGTGTCAATGGGAAAAGATGGAAAATATTTCATTTTGAATATATTTTCTCATCTCCTTTTAAATACCTTGAAACACTTGAAACGTAGCCTTTAATCGAATCCAAAGCATTAAAGCATTTGATCTTTAAAATTTTGAAATTTTTTCATATTTTCATGTACAAGTTGCCAAGTTTCTTTGTATATTTTTTGTATTATTTCAACTGCTTTATTATTATTATTATTGCAATTGTTGTTGTTGTTCTTGTAAAAATAAACTCATTAAAATCACAAATTCGTAAATATTCAATGCGTGAGTTGAAGGTGAGTGAAATCTTTTGTTGTTACTGCTGCTGCTGAAAAAATCTCTAACAAACAAATACGAGTATATGTATGTATAAATACTATTCACATGCGTAGTGTATATGCAATTAATAGCTCATACGGCCAATGTGCCATCGCCCAAACAATGGTAAAGGAAGAAAGAGATAAAAAAATAAAAATATGTATTAAAAATGAGATGAATAAAGGAGGTGACAAAGGGGGAGACATTTATGATTTTCATACATATACTCGTACAATTACTATTATTGTAGTTGTTGTTGTCGTATTTTGCAAAACAACATACTGAACGATTTAAATTTATTTGTTTTTTCATTGATTTATTTCATTTTGTTCCTTCTCCCCTTTGTTTGTTTATATTATTTAATATGGTTGCATATTCGAGTTAATGCTGTCAATAAATTATGATTGAAATAATTTTTTATTTACATTTTTTGAAATGGTTTTTGGTTTAATTTCATTAAATCCTTTGTGTTTTTTGCTATTCAAGATGAAAACAACAAAAGTTGATAGTATATTATGTGAATTTAAATGTTGGAGCGTGAGTTTTTTTTAACTTAATGCGAAAATAACATACTGTAGCCTTCACTGACAGTTTTTCTGATAGTTTTAAAATGAACAAATTAATTGTTTGTCACCTTGTCAAGTGCAAAAATAAAAATTTAAAAAAAAAATCATTATCTTTACTTTAGTTATATCAAAGAACTAATACCTTTCATATAAACAAGTATATAAATTCATTTCAAATAAGACAAAAGTTTGAGCTACAGTTCATTCGGCTTACCTTAAGATTTTCATTTGTTTGAAATTTTATATTGGAACTGTAATAGTAGGATCAACCAGTTCTTGATCTTCACACTTCGAGTCATTTATTCAATCAATCTTATTGATGTGATTGCATTGTGCAAAAGTCCAAAATAATCAATAATTCAATAAAGCGACAAAAAAGAAACCAAAAACCGACAATTTTTGTGTAAGAAAGTACATAAATTTAAACATGCAACCTTAGTGACAAGCATTGTAGTGTCACTCATTCACTCACATCACTTACTACACACAAATAGGTCAAGGTTACAACCAAGAGCAGAAAAGAAAAGATATCTGTAGTAGTGTAAAAAACGATAAAAATATCTTTATTCAATAGCTTATTGTCCTGTTCCCAATATTCTTAAATATAATACAATTTCTTTTCGTTGTTTCTGCTGTTGTTGTTCTATGCCTTGGCACACTTTTCTCATGCCCAAGAAGACATTAACCCTAACCCAATCGTCCGCTACGTCACAACGCATGTCGAGGGAGATGAGACAAGCATGCACGAGACAACACTTTGAGATACAAGTAAAATTTCTATAAAAAAAAAAAAAAAAACTCACACTTAAGTAAGTTATGAGGAATATTTTTTGTTTTTCTTTATTTATTTATTTTTTTTTTTTTTTTTTTGTTGTTGTTCACATTAGCGCTCGTTGAATGGAATGATGATTTTTCAAATTAGTGCGACAATTTCTAGAATAATTTTTGTTGTTATTATAATATAATTTTATTATGATAATTTATGACAATTTCTCTTGCGAGTTGAGGACGTCAGAATGTTTCATGATGATGCTGTAGTCAGGCGCTATGTATGTAAGTAATACGACAGAAAAATTAAGAAAAGTAATTAAATTGAAATTTTGTATCATTATTCATGGCCACTTGAATTTCAGTGAGTGAGTATCCGTGTGAATCTTTGTTGGTTATGGCTAAAAATCACGTCTGGCGTCATTAATTTCAGTTTTGGTTATTTGCCAAATTATAATAATTTTCTGCTATTTTTACTTTTTGAGGAAAATCTATTAGTATTTGCAGTTTTCTATTAATTTGTGAAAGATATATAAATAAAGTAAACAGAACTACGAGTATATTTATAAACTGTGGTGGCTATAGTAAACATAACCAAAGCACTTAACTTAAGTCAACTTAGCATCACGATTTTCAATATGTACAATACTTACAGAGAATGAAGGTAATAACTACGTACTAGGTATCTATATCACATAGTCTAGTTTTAAGTTGTGTAAATTGTAAAAACATGTTAACTCTTGATGATGATGTTGATATGATCGGCGTCATTTAAATTGGCAATGAATATTAATTTACCAATACTATTTTCCATATTTATTTTCTTTGCAGATACTCGAACAAAAACAAGTATTTAAAGCGGAATCAAAGGAAATTATTATGCGATATTCAATACTTCAGGCGCAATGCCCAACATTGAAGAGCATTTGACTCGACCAAAGAAAATGGCATCATCATCAACAACAAGAAGAACAAAATGCAAAAAACTAAAGCAATTTCATGGTTGTGAAAATATTATCATCAAAGGAAAAATATTAATAAGTCAAATGAATCATGACTTAAATCATCAAGAAGAATGCCAGTGAAATCAATCAATCAACAATCAACCAATTAAATATAGTACGCACTTAACTTTAAAAAAAAAGAAAGATAACTACCTACATATTTCTTTATCTTTCACACATTTATTGTCTAACTTGTCCTCACTATTGCTCTTTCTCTCTTTATCACTCTTACATTCAACTCATTCATATGCTCGCTCTTGTTATACATACTGAACTGAATTGAATTGAACTGATCTAATTTTGAATCGCATCGAACTGAAATCAAAGGCAATCAAAATGAACTCCGTCATTTCCGCATTTAAAACCAAAAAGAACTCAAGCAATACAACCAATGGTGGCAGTAGTGGACCCACTACTGCAACAATTGTCGAACACAATGGAGGAACTGCTAATGGTGGTGGTAAACAAAATGGTAGTGGGAACTCATCTACTATAAGCAATGGCAGTAGTCATGTTAGCATCACGAAAAAGAAAGGTGGCGCCAGTTCCATCAATGCCCAAGATAATGGGTATCAATACTTACGCCATATACGAGAGATCGAGACAGCAAATAAGTTACTCTCACCAGTTGTTGTGGCCGCAGATGATTTACTCGAAAGTGAGTTGCTTAATTTCCGTCTACCGGCAGCTTCCCCAGCAACTGCAATGGCGGTAGTACCAACTTCTTCATTACCATCATCAATTGATGTTGTTGATCATTGTGTGCCAGCGACTGTGAGATTAAGTTCAACGTTCAATGAAAATGCCACCGATTTCAATATGAATGGAAAGATGCCACCAGCACCATCAACAACAGCAACTACAACAAATGGAGTTGCACTCACTGAGAATGGCAATATGGATATGTCAGCAAATGGACATCAACAACATAACACGAATGGTGTAACAAGTCCACCACCCTATGAAATCGATGACGATGAAGTTTCAGAGCATAGCAATGCAGCATGCACGAGCAGTTCAAGTGAACATAGTAATAGTACTGTGGTCCATAGTCCAACTGTAGTTAACACAACTGGATCAGCATCATCTGCAGCAGCATCTGCTGCTACTCAACAAATGCAATCGCAACAACAACCCAGTCCAGCAAAAAGTCTGAGCCTAAGTCTGTATAGCAATTCATCGGCACAATATGCTGCCACTTCCATATCATCATTATCATCAATAACCGGAGGATCGGTATCATCGGTTGCCATTACCTGTGAGCCACTTTCCTCAGCATCCACTACGACACTATCATCGCTAGGCAGTGTCAGTGAACCTGTTTCATTACGAAACGGTGCCACATCACCTACAGTCGACTCTGATGCCATTATAAAGGATGCCACAACCACAGCAGAAGATTATGTGCCTGCATTTCTTAAAGCCGCACCCATAACTTTGCCCATTATTATGCCAAATGGCAGTAGTAGTCTCGCTGTTAACTCGGCGGCAACAACGCCAAAGCACGCACGCTACTCAAAGCCGCGTCTGTCGTTGTCACGCTTCATTAATCATTCGATGCCATCGGTGCATGGTCGACCAAATCTAAGCATTGCGCCAAATGGCGGTGGATCCGCCGGCAATGGTGGCACTGCGGGAACAATGAACGCCAATGCAAATGGCACAAATCCACCGACAAAACGCATTTCAACGCATCAAAGAAATCTGAGTTTGGATTTTAGGTAAGTCGCAATGCAATATTTTTTATATTTTATAACGAATGGAAGAAGATTCTAATTCATATTTCCATGTTATGTTGTCTAATGGTTGGTTGGTACAACCATTATCCTGGTCGATCCAATTCCTTTGCTGTAAGTCAATTATTTCAAAAGCACTTTCCAAAACGATAAAGAAACTCAAAGTGAAATAATTTGCAAAATTGTGTCAGGGGGAAGAAAGTTTACATAGGGAAAATTGTGCTTACCAGAGCACTTTAGCAAAGAATATGGATGAACTAAAACAAAGCAAGTACCTTTCCGATGTGGAAAGCAACAGTGGGGTTTCATTGAGCAATAAACCATACCGTGGTGAAAATTACGCAACAAACAGATCGATTGCGAACAATTCTCTTAGCCTTAGACTTACTTTGCTTGCTGAATACAATTTCATCTTCTTTATACACTGTCTGTGCCTCGAGGTTTACTACAACGACATAGTTGCCAATATGCAAACGATGCCACTCATCGTCTTCTCTCCATTCTGTAATCTTTCACCCTCTGTGTATAGTTAAAACAACTTTTGCATAAATTAAAAATTTCATTCCTATCCCTCTATTCCTTCCTCCCTACTCTACAGTTTGCCTGACAGTGTTGCCAATAGAAAGATGTCTATGATTGCTTCTGCAATCCAGTCTAACGATGAAATCGGAAATAGTACATACTTCGTTTGCACATTACGTAATTAAAACGAAAGCCCAAGCAGCAGACACACGAACGAACGAAATTGCATATCTTACGGCCATTAAGCTTAGCTGTTGGCAACACGAGACCCATCTCTATTCCATTGTCCATTATCTCCTATGTCCATAGTTAAAGTTTTTTCCAGCATTAACATGGCATAGAAATGTGTAATCCATTTCTATTCACGTCGACAATTCCCAATTTGGTCACTTAATAAAATCTCTATAGTGTCGTTTGGTAATTTTGAGGAGTTTCTCTCTATTTCTTGTTTTCTCGCACTTTCATTTGTTGCAACATTAGGCATTGCAACAACAATATTACATTTCTGTGGTTTTCGAAAAACATAACATGAACAACACAAACTCAAATGTATGTCAATTTATAGAAAAACTACAGTCGGGACTTCAATAAATGAACTCCAAAATGGGTAAATAGTTTAGGTTTCAGAATTCATCTGATGCTCATTGAACTATTATTGTATGTTTTTTTTTCTCACAGAATGTCATTATATTGCCAATCGCATCCTTTGTTGGGCACAGGCCTCTTCTTGACCTTTCATTATTTACAATCCTACGCCATCCAACCCATGACTCTCTTTATCATGTGTTCGTCTCGTGGTCTCTATCTCTGAATTTGTATCTGTTACACGATCTCTCCTGACTACATGTAACCTTGATGTTACCATTGCCCTTTGAGCCACTTACAAGAGTCAACGTGATAAGAGACATCACACACTGATCATAATATTCTATCGCTTTAGGCAAAGATTAGTATTGTTGATAAATCAATAGTTCAAAGGCCGAATTAAATTATTCTTATTGAACCTTTAATTATAAATTCACATTTAATTCTATTACAATAAAATATGTCTGATGTCAGTTTTTATAAAAGTATTTATTATAGTCATGATTTACTGTATCTTTCTGTTTTTGTATTTGGTTAGGAGTAAATCGTGCGACATATTCCTGCATCAAACGCAATTATGCAAATTTGTCAAGTTGTCAAATGCTTGAAAGCGCAAAATAAACTTCATATCTCTCGTTCACTTTCATCTATATCTAAACCACTCTCTATCTATCCAGATATGTTTGTTAGTTTTGTAAATGGTTTACTGTTGCTTACGTTGCCAATTTAGAATTTAGAATTCATATAAACATGTACATGTGTGTTTAAAGGTCTTAATAAACCATTGAGGAAACTGATGTTGTCCTGGTTGGTTGTTAGTTGTTGGTTTCTGGTACTTGTGCAACATTAATTATACGAAATGATGATGATGGTAACTTTGTCATTACATAATTGATTTTTAGGTATCACTTAACATGGAACAAATCAGTTATGGAAATGTTTGGTTTACCATTGATTACAATAAATAAGAAGTATTTGCTGCATGGTCGTAATTTATATGACTTCTATAATTAAAAATTGGAAGAACATTTTCAAGAATATTGTTTACGCTTATGTATTTATTTCCATGCCTTCACTTACCAACTTTAGATTTGAAGCAAAATTTTAATTAATTACTAAAATTGTTCACTTGAAATCTGTCCAACTGTCAGTCTCCACATAATATGACCTAATGGTCTTATTGCTCCCTACCACACTTTCTTCAAAAGAAGCTCTCCAAGAATCGAGCATCTTTATCTACTACTGAACACACCTGTGTAACTTTCGAGCTTTGTTCAAATAACCTCAACATCATTTCATTATAAGTTTTGGTAAATGAATTCAATGAACTTACTTAATAAATTCTTCGCAACAAAAGAAGGAGCAAGAGCCAAATCAGAGGTAAAGTGAAAGGCATCTTAAGGCAGTAATTGTGCTCAAATGGAATTCAAAGGAAATTTTGTGCTAATTCCAGCAAATAATTTGCATTCATAATATTTATACAAGTATATACATAATTTTTCATAAGAGAACACAAACAGTTTTGCAAATACTACGTAAAATGACTAGCATGAATTTCAAATAAGCAGCTGCTTAAACAAAATTCTTCTAATAATAACGACAACAACAACAAAATTTGGCACTAATTTGCTTGGTTTCTACTTCACTTAACCAAAAGCATACCCAGAATAGTTTACCTCAACGCACAACACAATACACACCACAAGGGACATTGAAGGAGAAGAAGGAAGAACACAAAGATAATGGGACGGATTGGCAAACTTACAGACCAACCAATCGACTAACCAACTGACTGACTGTCATCTATCTACATGTATACAACCTTATAACAACAGGCTTAGTTTAGCAATTACCTTTAAGTCAACTGCAACGATGACATGCTTATAACCTTTTGGGCAACCACAAAGCCCACATTATATCCAAACCATAACAAGCAAAACCAAGTGAAACCAAGCTAAATTCCTCCATAATACACCCTACTATTTTATAAAACTTGGTAGAATTTCTACTTGCTGTTGTTGCAAAGATTTTCATTCTCATTGTGAACATGTTTTTCACTTGAATTGTTCTTTTGGGTTGGTTCTTCCATCTTGTGATTTCATAGGAAAGTACTCCTTCCTTTCTTCCTTGTTTTTACCTTACTTAAAGATCCTGTGAGTGAATAAGGCAGTAGTATATCTTACTCGCAGCATATTTGTAAACTTCCGATACCCTTTAAAAATGGCGTTTTATTGATTATTATGTGAATGAAAATTAACCTCATCGTCGTCGTCCCTGTGTTGGTTAAACTCTTTTTTTCGCATTGTATTTCATACCGTTGCTCAACACTAATGAACCTGAAACACTTGTGTTTTAATAAAAAAAATGAATGGTTGAGGTTCTGTTCAAACAAAATATTTGGCATAAACAATGCAAAACTAAAAAGAGATTTCTCACGCAATTGAATAAACTTTGTTCAAAAATACATAAGTAAATGATGTAAATTATAAATTAACAAGTTATCGCGGCAAACATTGTTTTGCTTTCATTTACACACTTTATTTGAGTGTCTTGATATGTTTCCACAAAACTGATGACTTCATTTTGGCAAAATTGTTAAGAATTATTGACAATAAAAACTAACAATCAAAAAGAGATGTTTGTCAAAGATTCTTTATTGATTTTAAAATACAATATGTCTCTAAGCTGTACATGCAAAATTTGTTCCATTTACTTTTTACTTGTCCGGTGGATTTTTGCAAAAAAATAAGTACGCAACTGCATCACCATTTATTTGTTGTTGAGTAGTATATTTTGCGACAAATAAACAAATTTGAACAAATGAAAAGGCGTTGATTTGCAGAAGAGACTGGGTGTATACGCATTACCTGACAATCAACGTCGTCATCATCATTATTTCTAAAATCATTATTTCACACTCTCCTCCCAGCCAACCTGGGTGGATTGCCTGCATACCTTGCCATGAACTTCCAAGAATCAAGTCATTTAAAATGAGTTGCCATCATTCAAAAGTTGTTGCTGGTTGGTTGCTGGGCTAGTAACGCCCAAAACAGCAATTCAATACAACAAAATACAATACGATAAAATAATCATAATAATAATAATGGCAAAAAGAGGAATGTGGCGCCGCCGCTTCATTCCAATAATCATTTTCCCTTTTTTTGTTTTGCAAATTTTTCTTTTCTTCTATTTTTCTACTTTGATTGCCACTATAAACCGGAAGGCTCCGACGCCTTATGACGTTTTACGCACGCAAGCATGTTTAAAATAAACACAACTGTAAGTAGTCATTGTTTTTATAGAGTAGAGGGAGACTGACAGAGGTGGGGCTGACATAAAAGTGTTCGTTCATATTGACTCTGTCCTGTCGACTTCTATATGCATTCTGTTGCACATACGTGTATGTACATAAATTGCCACAATGGCGTCACAACTTTTAGCATGTCGCGTCGCACGTCATTATCATCATCACGCACGTTCTTTATGAAAATACTTTTCACGTCACACCTTGCTAACCATATTGTTTGTATGGGAAGTCAAACGCGCAGACGCACCCAACTTCTTTTGTCTGGCGAATATTTCATTTATTGCTCTCTATCTCTCTAGTAGATAGTGGGATAGTTCCCATGAGAAACAAATACATTCGATTGTTTATGGATATTGATAATTATGGTGATGACTTCTAACATTTTTTTTGACATTCAATGAGCTTTTAATGGTTTCAAGTGATTTTCTGTTATCCATCTCAACAAACTTTGCTTAAATTTCATGTTTTAAACCATATGGCAACACTCTCCTGGTAATAAGTGTGTTAAACAAAATAGCTGCGACTTACTAATAGGAAACATGAACAGAAAAGAAGGACAAAGACACCGTTTCCTAACTAACAACATTAAAATTCAATCGCCTCGCACAAATGATTGTATAAGACACACCCAAAATGGATATACATGCTCACATGTGTGTATAGTATGTTCCACATGCATAAGCAGCACGGACATGACATGAGACTAAACTTAAAACTTTCTAATTGCTTCATAGAATCCACTTCATGGATCCCATGGATCTACCGTTCTCTTACTTTCGTAGCTTAGTTAGCATGAAGTTTCATTTCTATAGCCGGTTGTACTACATATGCATCTAATGCTACGTGACTAGACAAGGGTCACTATATGTATACTGGAATATGGTAACTACTACCATAATAGCATCTGATACTGGAGGCTAGCTGAAAGTCCTTCATGTTGTTGGTGTTGGGTGATGTAATTATTGTTGTTCGGATGTTCGTGTCCTTTATGTAGTTTAATTTTAATTAACATGCATAACGTTGTCGTCAACACACACGACGCTCGTTCGCTCACTTTATACTACTACTTGGGGCTTAAGTGTGGTAGGTATTTGTTGTTATAGTGTTGCCTGATCTGAGTGTCTGTCTCACTGACTATTGTCGTCAGCGATTCTTAACTTTTTTTGTTCATTACGGAACATATAAAAATTTTGCCGCTAATCAGACTCTCAGGGCCCTTCTTAGTTGCTGTAAACGAATTGAATATCGTTTAGATTATTTGGATTTTTTACTTTTAAATCATTAAATACAAATATATTATATCTATATTTTGCACTTGTAGATATATGTATTTATTATACTTGTATTTTATTTTCAACCTCGTCTAAAAATGTTCCATGTCAAATCCAAAGGCGCTTGGCGGCATTTTTCATGAATCTATCGACTTACTAAGATTCCGTGTCAAATGGTTAGAGATTCACTGTCCTATGTTGTAGTCATCGTCCTTTATATTATTTTTTCTGGTGTGTTTTCGTTTTTGTTTGTTTATGAACATTAAATTTTCATTTGTCCTCATGTCCTTATTCATTTTGCACACACTCATTTCATTGTCTCATTTACACTTATTTATTTTCAAATATTTCTTTCTCTATTCAATAAATGACTATTCCTTCTCTTCTCCTCTCACACTCTCGTGCGCTGTTCACTTCATCATGACATTCGAAATTTGTTTTTTAACTTTGACACTATAAAACTGTTGCCTAGACGAGACCTCAGTCTTCAAAATTGGTCACGAAGGTCCTTTTTCCGTCCGTTTTGTCGTTGTTCCCTTTATTGATTTTCAATTTAAAAATATTTAGTGCAATTTTAAACATGTTTTTCCATATCCAAAAAAGAAAACAAACACACAACAAAAAGTGTGAAGCCAATGTAAAAATTTTAATGAAAATATGCACAGCTATAACAGAGTAAAGCAGCTTTACACAAAACAAAAAAAAATACTTGAAAAATATTTACAATTTATTTACTTTTAAGCTATAGATGGCAAGCAAAGAAAGAGAATATATGAAATACTTGGCATAAATACTAAGTATATAGAAAACTAGAAGAATAAAAATACAATAATATGTATAAGATAAATAAAAACGTTGCTTGCAACTTGGAAAATGCAAATTCATATGCAAAACGTGCACTTGACTTAGCTCGGCAACTAGGAGAATACTACAAGTATTTATTGTACTATTCTTGTTTATGTTGTTTAAGCTAAATAAGTAGTATAAGAGAGAATAGACAGAAAAAGTTTGAATAAAAACAGAGGGGCAAGCGGAC
Source organism: Amiota mariae (assembly GCA_035041805.1). Lineage (NCBI taxonomy): Eukaryota > Metazoa > Arthropoda > Insecta > Diptera > Drosophilidae > Amiota > Amiota mariae. Next base: position 205,421 of record JAWNKV010000332.1, on the reverse strand, counting down.
AGATAGAGAACAAGAAGCGGGCGTTGGCATTTCATATTTTCTACCAATAAAATTTTGCAAGGTGTGTGAGTGTGTATTTTTCTGTGTGTTTCTGTATTTAGTTTTTGGAAAAACCAAGTGCATTTGTCAACATAAATGAAAATGTATGTTAAATTCACTAAATAAATAAGTCAACAAGACACACAGTAACAGCAACAGCAGCTTACTACTTTTGAGAAAGTAGCATAAATACAATGACAACAATGAATAAGTTGTAGTAAGAAGTAAAAAGTAAAAAGTCGTGGAAAATGAATGAAAAGTTTAAATATGTATACTACTTATAATATCAGAAGATTATCTTGGTTATTTGGTTGGCATTTTCTATGCTTTAAGGGCATCAGCAGTACTATAACAACCGCATAACATTTCCGACTATTTAAGATATTCTTAATCCTAATTTCAATTAATTAATAACATTGTGTTACATATTTTACAGTATTTGTTAGTAAGTAGTGTTCAGAGAGCAGTTCAAAAATATTTCTAAGTCACATAATGTAAAATAAATAAGACAAACATGTTTATATCTAACAATAATAGTGACTAAAGAAGAATGGGTTTTCCGTGTCATAACAATTTTATAACCAATTTGTATACCCTTCATTCCTATTAGATAATGATATTCAGTAAATGTCATAGGCTATAACATTTTGAAATACTGGAAACGATGAATATGTATGTGTAAATTTTAAGTGAAAAACTTAGATTTCGAAATTTAACTGAAACTCAAAAAAAAAAAATTATCTTAACGTGATAATCATCTATCTATATGTATTGCAAAATGTGATACCATATAAACAAATCACATAACTTTATGATTTTTTGTGACAAAATTGAAATATCTAAATATTTGACTTCATAATGTTATCCGAATCTTTACTACAGTCGATATTCTTTTTCTATATTTAACTTGTTCATAAAGAGTGAGTATTAATATTTCTGTAAAACATTGACTTTTATGCTTCAGCATGCTTCTTCCACCTCTTTATCTTCCATACATATACTTATGTATTACATATTTGAAAATACATTTTTATGGCAAATCATTAAATCAATTGCTTTTGCATGCTTATGAATGAGCCTATCTAAGATACCATACTGGGTCTGGCGATGTTGATGGTGGTAATGGTGCTGGATATTTTTATTTCTCAAGACTGACGCCAACACGAACAGGAATAAGTATTTTCCACTTCTATGATAGCTTTTGTTTTCTTCATATTGTCTGATTCCAACAAATTGTTAGCGATTAGTGTAAACATTAGAGAATTTTAATGCATTTTCCCTATGCTGGGTGGGTTTGGGTTTATGGTATGTACGTGTTGATTTTCCGCTTTATCATTGCTAAATTTGATTTACCTCTCAGGTCTTAAGTTTATATGCATATGAACTGTTTGCTTGCATTAAGAATCGCCTAACTGTTTTCTCTCCTCATTTTTATGAGCAAGCAATTTAATAATGTTATGATGCATTGCATACATACCATGCAACTCTAAAGCTACAGTTAACATGTAAAAATTAATGCTAATTTTTATATTTTTTTGTATTCAAAAAGAAAACACTTAAGAGCATTAAAAAGGTTCACAGGCAATTAACTTAAGAAAGAGAACATTAAAAAATACAATAACAAAAAAATACTAACGAAAAAAAAAACAAATATTATATTATTCAATTTATGATGACACGCCACTCTTGAGACTTATTCGGTGTCTAAGGTTAGAACACCAACAACTGGAAGAAGACATGAAGGATGCCAATGCCAAACTCAAGTCTGTAAAATTCTTATGAGTCAAATTGCCTCTTTGCTTGCTACACGTGCAACACCTAAAATTGACTGCTAATTTATTCATGACACAAAAGTTTTACTTGTTACTTTTTGGCATCTCTTCCTGCTCACTATATTCTTTCCCTGTTTGCCTCTTTTGCTTACCTGTAAAGTGATTTGTGTGAGTGCGCCTATTTTAAAAACTAATAATAATTCACAACAAAGCACATTCAGCTATCTTAAGAATACTTAGGTATATTAGTAGGCCTAGTCCAAACGACGAAAAGATAGACCCGACCGACTGGTAAAGGAAACGAAGTAAACATGGCATTTGACCTTTATTTAGTTTTCTTGGCTAACACGAAACAACATGTTGCGTCTCCAGATGTTTTTGATTTTGCATGAAATATGTTTATGCCCCTTAAAATATGCTATAAATGTCCGAAATAGCAGGAAATCAGTTAAAAGAAGAACAATAAAACTGCCAGTGTTGCCATATAAATTGAAATTTATTATTCCTTATACAGACCTATATTTATTGGTTTTTTCTCTCTGTGATGTGTGTTTGTGTGTGTGTGTGTGTGTGTGTGTGTGTGTGTGTGTGTGTGTGTGAGGACAAAAAGTAAAAAATGATGAGAAGAATTGCCATGCTTGACCGTCATTATGGAAAAGAATCAAATAAAGTTGAAAAATCAAAAAATCTACATATTAACAAGATTAATTGATTCTATTGTTATTTCCTTCTATTTGGATGGATTAATCGTTAACCATTGATTGAGAATGACAAAAATATCACAATAATTGCCTTACGACAACACACACACGCACACACATACACACACACACACACATATATATATATATATATATATACATACACACACAATGATTCCATGGGCATAGTGTGCGTGTGTGTGTGTGTGTGTGTGTGTATCCTATATATATATATATATATATACATACACACACAATGATTCCATGGGCATAGTGTGCGTGTGTGTGTGTGTGTGTGTGTGTGTGTGTGTATCCTATGCCACACCCTGCACAGAATTGTGGTTGCCACATAGTTGATGCTTATTGTTGCGGCACTAAATGTCTGTATGTCTCTCAGTTTGTTTTGTCTGTTTGGGTTGCTCTTATTCTCCCTTCAACTGATTCATTCATACATTGACAGTGGGTGAGTGAGTGCTTCATTCTATTGATGAGAACGATGGGGGAGCACATAGTTTAGCAACACTTTAACACCTTTAAACAATGCCAAACACCACTTGTTGTTGTTGCTATCGTTATTCATGCCTTTATATGCGTACGTACTCTCGCGTGTATATGTTTATGTGTATCATCTGTACACGCACAGGTCTTACCCACCTTGCCGCACCTTGTGGTAGGTGAAGCTTTTGGGTCGTTTGTTCACTTTACTCGCTTTTCGCCCATTTTCTTCCACAAGCAGAAATAATAGAAGTAGCAACAAAAACAACAGAAACAGCAATCATTCAACAGTCAACCCCGTTAAGCGGGTTTCCTTTATTGTTAACTGTTGTTGCCACATATTTTTCATACTTCGTCTTCTATCTACTATTTCCCCCCTTTTTTTAGAAAGAGGAAGACGCAGTGCTGTGTTTTGCAATTTATATGATTCCTCAAGCACTCTTTCCTTCCCTGTGACTCTCTTTCTTTGTCTACTTCCTCCTTCTGTTTTATGTATGTACATATATGTTATACATGTGTATGTAAGTACTTTCCTTTATCTAATGTTTTATGTTTCTTAGTCTTCTTATTTTACTAGTACGCTTTATTGTTGCTTCTTCATATACATATTTCTTCCATTAATGTTTCATTTCATTAATTTACTGTTTGTTTGCCATACACAGGCAAAGTTACTTGCAAAACGTACGCATACACCCACATTGCTTCTTATTTATGTTCATAAAACCCTCAAATTATTTACCACTCTCTCTAATATCTCCCAATCTCACTTTTTGTCTCCCGCTAATTCGTCTTTTGCTTTCCCTTTGCTCAGTTTATTGTCTGTATGCTGAGTTTTAAAATAAAGAAGCATGGATGTTAGTCGTCTATGCCTATCTTAACGGAATGCGGAATGGATGCTGCCGCTAGTGTCTTTGCTGTTGTCGCCTCATTGAACTAAGATATCATTGTTTATTTCTTGTTGTATTACTGGTTTGTAGCGAAATTTCTTTCCTTTTCACTTGTTTTTGTAATAATTTCAAGATTTCTTTTCGCAATGTTGAGCACTCATTTTTATCGGTTTTTATAGATTTTCACTTTGATTTAAATCCCCTCATCCATCCAAACACACGCTCACACACAATTTGACATGAATCCGAAAACAACCAAAAGAGAAGCCAATTTATGCTCTTTCATCTCCTCTCTTCCTTCTCCCTTTGATTATTATTTTTTGCTCTAATAAATTTCATTATCGTTGTTGTTATTGTGTAGTTGTCTTAGGCACTTTGTGTAGGCTTTTAGTCGGATTAAAGCATTTATGTGCTTGTCATAAGCTAAAATCCACAAATGATCCCCTAAAAAACCAAACAAAAAATGTTGACTGACATATGATGTATAGTTGCTTATTCGCTTGCTTGCTTACTTACCGCCTCAATAAGAAATGAACGGATTTTCTTATGTTAAGATGGCAATAATTTTTATTGCTGCAGATCAGGAATATGTGTGCCTCACTTAGAGTAGAAGTTTAAGAATTTAAGCTTTAAGTTAAGCGTCTGTCTTGGTTGGTCAAGGAACTTTTGCATTAAACATGAAAATAAGTATCAAAGATATTGTAGAAATGGGAACATTTGTTGTACATATGTTTGTGGTTTAAATGTGTGGTTGAAGTTGAATATTTCATACATCAGTAATTCACTCACTTACTCACTCACTTTACTGACTCGTTTGCTCGCTCTCAACTTAATCCTGAGCCTGAGGTTTTTGCCCATTACAAATATTGATTAAGCGCTTTGCTTGTTGCCTACTTAAACTTTATTGCAAAATGGACTGACAAACATCACACAAATACACAGAAACGCATTCATACATAATCGCATATGTTTGCTAAGCCATCTTTCTTTCATTCATCCTTCCTTCCTTCTTTCCTTCCTTCGATAGTTCGTTCGTTCGTTTGTTGGGTCTTTCATCTTTGCAGCCACTCGTTCGTAGCATCACACCTGCCGCACTGACCACGTTGTGGCTTTCGCTTCGAAAGTTTCATTTGCACATTGGATTGCTGCAAGACAACAAAAACAACAGCAACAATAACAGAAGCAACATCATTTAGTAGTTGAGTTTTAAGAATAAATCGAGCTGCGAAGGCCTCAAACAAAAAAAAAACCAAATGCACACTGCAGTTGCCTTCTGTGCAATGACGTTGCATATGTGAATCTATGGGTGTGTGCATGATGATGATAATGAAGTCGACCAACAGTAGTAGGAGCACCACCTAAAGTTCAATGGCACCTGACAACAATAACAACTATGATGTTCGTTGTCTATGCTGCCTGCTTGTCCTTGTTGTTATTGTTTTTTGCAATAGTGCAACACTAACTAATGCACACGCGAAACAATACATTTTTTCACTAAAAGCTATATGCAATGGTCAGGGTGACCCACGATATAAAAGTCCTGGAAAAAAATTTGTATCAAATGATTCAATTTACAAACATCCCAGTTAGATCGTTTGGTAAAATATTAAAGTTTTTTCAGATGTTAGTAGAGTTTTCTTAATAACTAGATTATTTTATCTCGTAAATATTTCCAGCATATTTAGATGGTATGTATTTTATAAACCTATGAGCATGGCATAATAAACTTGATTTGTTAAATTGTAATAATATTATATTTATACTAGCAGTACCCGGCAAAATTTAATCAAAATCGTCTGTGTACGGGAATGATAGAAAAAAAATTTATTTATTTTATGTGACTCACAATTTAAAAACAGATTTTAATAATATTGACATAATTATTTAAGATATTTGTCAAAGGCTAAGTACTTGATTGATCCATCAATTTCTTCCTTTTCCGGTCCGTACCAAACTTTTCTATAACATTCTCAAGACTATGCTCGAGTTTCCCTTAAATTTCATCAAAATCGGTTAAGTGGTTTCGGAGTCCATAGAGTGCAAACATACATACAGACAATGCAATTGATTTAAAATTTCTTTCAAAACATGCATACCGTATATTTCTTGTAGAAAGTTTTGATCACCCTGTTTTCAAATGGTAGCAATTTTGATTCCTGTTTACTTAATGTCGACGTTATCGTTGTCGCCGTCATCGCTGAAGCGCAACTTTAATTTAATGCATCAAGAGAAGAGTTGGAGAACGTAGCACAAGTCAACAGGGAAATAGTTGCGTTTTTACTTTGCTTTGCTTTACACCCTCTCTGCCTTATACATCAACCATCCCACTCCACTCATTACCCTTCACTTTTTTCGCAGATGTGGTTGGCAATACACTAAGGCATGCGTCGTTGCACATCACATGGTTGTATGCATTCACTTCTTCTTCTCTACATCTGCTTCCAGTCCTACGTTTATCATCATTCTATTCCTATTGTCCCATTCACACTCACGCACAGAGACATTACAGAGAGACTTCGCCATCACCATCACCCTCACTTTTATGATAGACTTTATATCTCTCGTGCTACAAATTCAACATTTTTTTTTTATTTAACTTAAAACCAAAGAGCAACGACTAACCTCGACGGTAGTTTAACTCCACTAGTTTGTACTTTCAGTGTTGCCAAGTACGCGCATTTAGCCTTTGTTATTTGCAGTGACTACTGCAACTAATTCCCATTCCTTTTTTAGTACAATAAACGAACAAATTGGGAGTTGTCGTTATTTTTGTTATTCTTGGATTTGTTGTTATTACTATTATTAATATTGTTGTTGTTACCCTTGGCATTCGTTGTTGCAACTACTATATGATACTCCGTAGAGAAACTATAGCTCCACTCATTTTCTGTTGATTGTTGATATTTCGCGTTTAAAATCAGTTCTGGGCTTTTCCGCAGATGTTGCGATGCGGTGGCTTTTGTTTTACGCCTTTGTTTCTTCTTCAGACTGTGCTATTTTTTTCACCCATTTCCGTTTTCCTCCTCCTTTTACAATATTTTGTTTCCATTTTTCCTCATTTTGTTTGCTTTATGTAAGTTTCCTTTATCCACCACACACCTATAAAACTCTCTTATGTTATGAAGCTTGTAGGGCAACCTCTGTTTTTCCAACCAATTGCTTTTGTTTTCCAGCTTTCGGTTTTTTGTTGAATAATTTAATTTTTGTTTTTCACTTTTTCCATTTACATTTTTTCGGATTGTAGTGTCGTGTTGGGTCAATGTTTTTGCCTTTGTTTCTTGGTTTTCATGCATAAGAAGAGAAAAGTCGTTTACAGTTGTATGATATTTTTATCACAATTTTTGTTTTAATGTTTAATGCAGCTGCAACTTAAAGCGAAGATGTTAGTATGGCAGTGACACCTGCTTAACATCTGAAATCTTTTTAACTCACTCAAGTTGTTTTGTATTTAATTCTTTTTATTTTTTATTTGTTGTTTTTTGACAAATTTTTAATGCTGTACTTGGACAGAGCAAGTTTTTTTTTTTTTTTTTCTTTTTTTTTATCCATTTGGGTCTGTCTGTGTTCCCTTCAATATTTCATTCAAAAACGAAGTTATTCTGGTTCCTTCATTTGTTTTCTTCATTCTGGTGTTTTTTTTTCTGTCCGTTTTTGGCCTCAAGTTGTCAATAAGAGTTCATTTCTTGTTGTCATTATTCTTCTACTTCTGTTGCTGCTGTCGGTTTTGACATAAAAAATTGTCTGTTTTATCGTATAGTCTTCTATATATAGCCTCCTTCGAACTCTTCATAGAACAGCTTCTTGTCTTTTTGGTATTTATTATTTGCTATTTCCGCTATCACAGATTTAGCTTTGTTTGGTACTTTATGCTTGAATGCGTTTAGTGACTTTTTGATTTAGCGTTTCCATCTTACTATCATCTTACTTTCTTTTTCATTATTATTGACTTTTTGACAGTTTCTACTTTTGTGGTTGTTCTCCTTGTTGTTGTGCAGAAATTTTAGGCTTCAAACTTTTGTGCCATCGACAAATTGACATGCACCCAAAGGTTATCTTCATGTACTCGTTAATATGAAGTAGTAGTAAATATACCTGCAACAAACTTTTTTTTGTGAGTTGCAAACTTTGTTTTTTTTTTCTATTTTCTTTTCGCTTTTCTTCTTTATGTTTCCTAACGCTTTCTTTCTTTTACCTTAAACAAAGCAATAAAGTCTCTGGGGCTTGTCAAAGTTTGTTAATAGTTTTCTGAGTGAACGACCGAAAAACATTCAACTTGCAAAATAAACATTTCAACGTCGCTCACTACTATCATCATCATCATCATTGTCGACGTTGGTGATATTGGCATCTTCAGTATGTGATGTAAATGCAAAAGTTCCAAAAAGGGGGGAAAAGTATGCATAAGAAAATAGAGACATGGTAATAGAGGCTAACGACACAGTTTGACAATCATTTCATTCATTCAGTCATTCATCTATGTATTTGAAAAAGTCACTTACTTCTTCACTAGCTCGTTCGTCATCGTTTATATTTGGCTCTGGGCTTCAAAAAAGTGTCATTAACCGTCGTAGCAAATGAAATGGAAATGTTTGTGATATAATTTTAAAACGACTTGATTGTAAGCGTGTGTATGTATTTGACCACGATTCCATTGAAATTTTAGACGAACGAGCGAAATGTGATATAAGTGTATGCACATTGACTGTCTAGTAAAGTAAGTGAAAAACAAGCAAGTCGGGGGGAATGACTTAGAACCAGATACACATTTGCAAAACAAAAAAAAAAAAAAAATACAAATAAAAAAACCTATATAAAAATGACAAGATTTAAGAGTTAAGAAAAAAGTTGAATATACGAAATCTGTAATTTAAACCGAAAGAAAAAGAGTATTATATGTAAAAAACCGAGTTAAAATAATTAATTACTAAATTATTTAATAAAAATTCAAATACCCTTCTTCTATTTCACACAAGTATCTTTTGTCACTTTACCAAGGTATAAGGTTTCCAAAGGAACTGCGCTTGTAGGTTTAACAAGCCTCCAGCTTCACCATATCTCAATATCTGTTAGGCTTCTGTACCTATAACGAAAAATTCAAAATTAAAATTCAGGAATACTTAGTCCAGAAATTGTTGAAGATGATGATGATGTGAGGTTAAATAACTGAATGGATTTTTGTTTGTAGGTATGGGATATGTATATTGTGGTTTAGGAATTCTTTATTGTTACAAAGTTGATATATGGCTTAACATTTACCGGTCGATTACCAGCATCCTTTCTTACAAACAATCCTCAGCTCCTCCAAAGTTTTATAATTTTTTCGCTTTAACTTATCACTCCATTACGTCTTCTTCTAATCATCAGTCTACTTCTTTTACAGCTGCTCATTACAGGGACACGCTGCACATCGATCAGCACCTATGCAGCATCTTAAAGTTCCTTAATAAAAATCATCCTCTCCAAAACTTTAATTTTTTTACTATAATTTTCAATCTGAAAGTATTGTGATAGTGTATAAATTTGTCTTATAGTGCGCATTTTGATTTTGTCACTGAATTATGCAATTTTTTTTTTTTTTTTTTTTGAATTCAATTAAAATTAACTTGTCCCATTTGAATAATTAATTACTTCAAATTAATTTCATATTTAAATAGTTTATTATTATTTCTCTTTTCTTTAAATATTTAAATGGTGTTTTTACTATTTATTTTATTTATTATTATATATTATTTTTATTTATTTTTGTTGTAAAATTTATTTTCATAATTTATTGACAATTAATTAGCAAAATGAATGCATTTTAAACCGAACAACTGTCTGGTCGCGCTTTATTTTAATAAAAAATTGTGTTGTACACGTATGTATTTTTTTTTTTTTTTTATTTAAGTATTGTGTTTATGCCAGTTGGCAATGCGAATACGAAATTATTGTACAAATACCATAATAAAGTTATTTAAATGAGAAAATGCACCTTCATTTGTTATGTAATTTTATTGTGAGTCTAGTAAAGTGAAAATTCTTTATTATTTAATTCCTGAATGATTTTTTTGTATTTCAAAAACGAAATTAAGTGGCAACACTGGCATTTCGCAGATCAGTTCCTATTGATAGACATTGCTTAGTTGCATAGTTTTTTTACTATTGTTGCTCTGTCTATATAATTAAAAATAACAATTTCACAAATCTCACTAACAACAAAAAAAACATGTTTGGGGCGAACATTTTTTGAAAATCGCAAAACTCAAAAAATAACTACATTGGTAACTTGTAACAAATTAATGACGAAACTATTAAATATCTTCTATAGCCGAATGAAATGGCTTTAATACCACCTCCAACCTGTCTTAGATCAGAATTGTCCTCAATAGCGAATTGCGTTACAGCGGTTTTGCCATACCACATAATAATGTTAAAAACATCAGTAGTTGGTAATATGTAGTTGCAAAAATATGCAATGCAATACATATCTCAGAATTATCGTAATCAACAGTAAAATCATTAACAGCAACAATATAATTGTAGAGATTTCTGGGGAGTATCAATTATAGGAGAAATTCGCGCTGGGTGATTTCGGTTTGGTTTCCATTTCTAAGTCTAATTCTCTATCTGTCTAGTTTTGGGGAAAATACTATAAAAACTTCTTCATTTTCTTATTGCTCTCAACAGCTTTATTTCTTTTTTCCCTTTATAATGTTGCCTTAATGACTTTGATTTTACATTGCAACTTTTAGTATTCTCTACTCACTACACATTTGGGTTCAGTTTTGGTTTGAGTTTAAATAGCATTGCTTTAGCATTCAATCACCTTCAATGGTGCAAAGCACCCGTTCTACTGAAAGAATTCCTTTTTTCTTTACAACCATTCCTTTTGGATGGTTGGTTGCTTCTCTAGAGAATTTAAGTTTTCCACTTAGCTTATACACTCACTCACTCATTGCTTTTGTTTGATGTCTTTGTTGTCTTAGAGTGCCAAAAGTTTTTAAGCTATGAAGATGAAAACAGACCACGACGACTTTGCTTCGGATTTCTTAATGTGGGACACTTTTCACAGTTGGCAACACCATAAATGTCTTTAGACAAGTGGCTTAATTACATAAAATAGCGCGACTAAAACTTGTTAACGTGAGTCGATTTTTTAATTAGGCAAGTGTTGTCGTACTTCTCTTTATCTCCTGCTAACCGACCAACATTTTTGTAACAATTTTGCTTTCTTCTCTTTATTTTTCATAAAGCAATCTGGCAACGCAGGCACGCGCTGTGCAAATTATGACAGTTCACCAAATATGGTTAGGATGTTTGCTTGGTTAGTTGAGGTTGAATGAGTGGGGGCGGACAATTGTCATGTTTTGGAATGCGTTATGCGCTTTGGAATGTTGTGATTTCCCCTTTCCCACACCACTACTTTCTGATCCCTTGTTTGCTTGTTACAGAAAATGTAATCTCATCATCATCACCATCACGATTGCATGAAGCTTGAAGCTCAAACTGCTCTCACTTCGTCTTCTGCATCTTCAATTGTGTGTTTGTTATTATTGCTGATGTTGTTGTTATTATAGGGGCTTTTCTTGTTGTTGTTGTTGCTGTTGTCCCGTTTACATGTTTTGCATGCGAAATGAAAGTGCGAATATTGACACACATCAACGTCAGAAACAAAAGTTGACTGTTAGTACCCCACCACCAACTAAGCAGCCAACAAAGCCTCCCCACCTCCTATTTTATGGTCTGTCATTTCATGCATTCGCGCGCTTATGCTATCATGAGCCAAGCCCAAATATATATACCTTTGTATATCAAATTTTACTCTCTTCATATCGCTCTCTCCACATGTGCATATCGCTCCTGCACTTGTTCTTTCTATCACTCTTAGTCCCTCATACATACTTCCCTCCCTCCCTACGACCATCTCCTCTTCCCTTGTGTTGCAATTTGTTTGTTGTCTTCTTGTTGTTGCTTGTTGAATATTTTACAAATTTATGCATGCTTGCCTTTCATGTTGTTGTTGTTGTTGGTGATGGTGGTGGTGGTTTTGTTGTAGATAGTGTTTGCCTAAGCTGTACTCATATGTGTATGTTGGCATAAGAACGTCAAAGCGTTGAGAGTCCTCTAAAGTTTGCCCTAAACAAACGCTACTTCATGTAAATGATGTTACTCCTCATTTTCATTGATTGAAATCTTCTACATACATACATATGTATATCGTAAAGCTTCTATAGAAATCGTTGGCAATGCCAAATTTTAAGGAAAAGTCTGATTATATTGGATGAACTAATTCCATCATCATAGAATTACATAGTGAAACTAATTATAAGACATAAGCAGACCTTTGAAATTAATGAATTGAAAAAATGATATTACTTTTTAAATTCTAACTAGTGTTGTAACGGAACCTCGACACCGACGTAAAATTGAAAAAACTAATAAATTAAGGATAATCCAATGGCTACTAAGGCATGCGGCTTTGTTACCACATATATGTATGTATATATGAAACTCTACTAAGGTACTCGGTTTTGCTATGTAAATTTGATTAACCGCGATAACCCCACCCCAGGGCCAAAATTAAAAAAAAAAAAACCAGAAGAGCTTGAACCGAATCCTCGGTAAAAAATTTAGATTGATACCTCTTATGGTTCCGGAAACGCACACATGTTTTTATATAAATTTTAAGATAAGATTACATATTATTACTATGATGTGATATCAAGTTTAATTAATAGGTAAGAATGTCGTGTGTACTCAAACCCACTTCTATTTATTGATTTTAATTGTTCATGATTATTGCTAATGTGTGGTAACTGTAAAATTTGGAGTTGATATCCATTCCTTTTTAGAGTTATCACAAATAAAATTCCATATGAACTGAAGATTTAAATTTACGGTTATCTTATCTTCTTATATATAAAAATCAGCCAAGTGTGAGTCGGACTCACAGGCGGAGGGTTCCGTACCATCGTACAAAATTTTTTGCTTAAAATATAAAATTATGCTTATATTTAATAGCCTAAAAGTATACTATAATCAACAGCTCAAAGTATACTACAAAAAACAAATAATTGTTAAACAAAAGGTTAAATTAAAGAACAATGCTTCTAAAAATTTATAGTTTAAGTTTAAGTAGTTAAGTTGTCGTTCTACACACAAGTGAATTACACACTCTGTGAAAATTTCAACTCTCTACCTATTACGGTTCATGAGATAAAGCAGGAGACGGACGGACGGACGGACATTGTAAGCTTAGTAATAGGGTCCCGTTAGTTGCCTATGGGTACGGAACCCTAAAAATTAGTGTTTTAAATTATTCGTATGTTATTTTGTGAATGGGTATGGTTGGTTCCCGGCTTGAACATAGGATAGTTTTGTCCCCGTTACCGAGATCCGAAATATTGAAACAACGTCAACCCCTAAAAGAATACTACAACTAGCATATCACTGATACTCAAGCTGTGTTCTTTGTTGATACTCAAAGTGTAACAGAGAGAATATAGCTAAGAAAGGAAACAACCCGTGCGAAACAAGGTCGGATACGGGTAGTTGTCTATAAAGAAACTGATTTCAGTTGACATCCTTCTCTGTTTTAATCTCCTTCATCATCAATTCATTCACCTTTTACTTTTATCTTGTCGTATTATGTTCACTCAATTGATATTGGAATTGTTTTAAATCTTCGCATACTTCGTAGACTTGTTTCACTTATGACACACTTCAATCTTTTATGAAAATAATGCTGAATAAAAAAAGGAAAGGTGTTAATAGAAGATGCAACTTAATTACTTTATACTTTCTAAACCAGCAAAGACAACAGCAACAGTAACAACTTTCGCATAACTGTGCATTTAGCAACAATTTTCCGTAAACAGCAATAACAGTGATGATGAAGGTATATTTAATTAATTTGGCGCTTAGCATTTTGTATTTAATTTTATTCTTGTTTGCTTATTTTATTCTTTTGTGAGCGTCTAATAAACATCATTTACGTCAGTCGTGTTGACATCACACTATAAATAGACGATACACAATCACTTACTCACATGAGATTTGATATGATTTGATATAGTGAAGGAAAAACAACAAGGAACATGGTATTATAAATTGTAAAATTCATTTCGCTTGACGTAGACACGACAACCCAAGATGAAAAGAAATTGCAATTGAAATATTTACCCAAAGTCACTTCACTCACACAGGCACTCGTGAACAGCAACAACTTCCTTATAATACTGACACACAGATACTTGTAGATGCACACACATGTAATAACATCAGATTATTTTATAGCAAATCAGAACTTTTCACTTTTTTCCTTCTTCCGTGTAGAAGTAGAGATACAGTCAAGTAACTTTATAGTAGAAAGGAAAAAGCGTAAATGAAAAGGAAAGAAGAAACAAACAGAAGCAGTTTAGACACGAACATAAAGGCGCACGCATACACGCAAAAGAAAGAGAGAAAGCAAATCACGCACATACTCATAGAAAATAAATAAAATGGGGATTCCCCTAGTTAAGTGCTTTTGACCCCACAAGATTTACTTACTTACTTACTTACTTACTCACTTTCTTTCTTAATCCAAAACTTAATGCAACTGATGCCACCTACTCACACGTGCTTAACCTTTAAATGCGAAACGCTTGTTAACTCTTATTTTTCATTTTTGTCTGAGTATGACGGTAAATATATACATATGTACATGTACATACATATACTACATTTAATAATGGAGTGATGCCTCCCGAAGTGGTATGTAGTTCCTACTACTTCTACTGCTGCTAATGCTACTGCCACTGCTAAACGACTTTGACATTTCATATAAAACGTTTTCAATATTTTCTGTTATTTTTTTCCATCTTCTCTCTACTTCACTATTAATGAAGATAAAGTCAAAAACCTATAGACAGTCATTCCTTTTGTTGTTGTTTTGTTCTTGTTTTTTTTTTTTAGTTGTGTTTAGCAACATTGTGCAACATTAAAAAAAAAATTGAGAAACATATTATAAAAAAAAATCTCTTGCTTCGCTTTTATTGATCGAAAGATTTTCACTGTGAATGACAAAGAAACATGACAACTTAGAGAAGAAAAAGAAGATAAAGACAAACACTTCAAGTAAACGGGAAGTTTGATAACGTTGGTCACACTAAAGTTTAGATACACTTCATGGGTATAAAAAAAAACTTCTTGACTAGGTAACCCAGGCAAACGGTGGATGGATGGACAAAAAGTACCTTTAAAGAAGTTTGAATTATAGGTAAAATGTTAAAAATTATATGCAAGCAGGTTGGCATATTCAGCATTGGTTGCTTATTTCGTCTATTTTACTTCAATGGAAAAGTGATTTCGGTAAAATGCAAATTTATGCCTTAAAACAACTAAAATTTTGAATTAACTTTTTAATAACTTGAGATAAGAGAGAATTTAACCAAATCGCCTGTAAAAAATTAGGCAATTTCAAAAACGTCAAAAGCGGTTTCCATCACACACCGGGTAGATAAGAAAAGACCAAGACCAAAAACTCATCACAAAATTTTCAAAACTGTGCGACTAGAATCATTTTATTCACCTTTATATAAACTATTTGATGCATGGGGTTTCATGAATTACAAACATCAGATTTAAGTGATGCTACACTCCACACTTGATTAGTGTTTTGAAGTGTATAAAACAGCTCCATTGTATGCTCATCTTAGTATTTCTTTACTTTCCTTCTTTACAGCGACTTATATGTATTTGTACGTTCTTGTATGCTCTTTTTGATGTGGTGTTTCCATCCTAGATTTTCCAGTATTCTTCCGGCTCCGGCAAACACAGAACAGGACCTTATTGTCTTGCCGGCCTGACTACCCTTTTATTTATATTTTGTTAAGAATATCTTTTGTTATAGAATTGCATATGCAACAGAGGGAAGCCCGCTTCATGGCCAATCAACTCATGTTCATAGTATGTACTCGCAAAATAAAGAGGGGATGACATGAGAGTCATCTGCCGGGGATAGGATATACAATCACAATCACACGTTCAAGGGTGACTGACACACACTAGACAAAGTACTACAAAAATCTCAATTTAAACAAAAAAGAATAAAAAGTACCGTCTACTACTTACTACATTCTAGTATTTTTCATAGTAAAATTACATCCAAGTACAATCTTGAAGTATTTATAGTAATTTTACGTAAAAGTTGGTAGTAATATTTCTCATTTACTACTATCTCGCTCTTCAAATATGAACTAAGCTGAACTGAATGAATTGAACTAAACTGAACTCAAGATAACATATGTTGGCCCTTGTTTTCATTGTTTATGTCTTAACTGCTGCTGCAACTAGCACACGTGACAATTTGGTTTTCCACACTTTCCTTTAATGCTTTAATAATCTTTCCTTTGGTTTTCTACAACTACTACTTTAAGTTAGACTGATATCTTTCGATATGCTTCAATATTTATTAAACTATAATTTAACATTAATTCCACTTCATTTGTCATTAGTTCTTTCATCTTCTTTTTCATCTTTGTCTTCAGTGTCCTTTTTTTTTATCAAGTAAAACTTAATCGAATAGAAAAGATTTCACACCAAATAAATTCCAAATTCTTATGATTATTTATATTTAGTATATTTTTGTCTTTCACTACTTTGAATGAATCTGTGAATTCTTCACTTCTTATACATGAAGAATATATATGAAAATGTATGCGATATTTACGCAGAAAGGAAAAACACGTAGATTAAGAAACGGAAAATGGTAAATACAATAGTTAATAGTAGTCGAAAATAGAGTTGATTTTAGTCTATGACTGTGGTAGTGGCAGAGGTCGCAATCCAAGTCCTTGTCTTCAGCCTTCGATTATGTCTGCTGCTTTATAAATTATTATTAAATTTGATGTTGATGAGATGAGTTTCAGTTGGAATTGCTGCTGGCTTGACTTTATACTTAAAGAAATTCTGCTGCTGGTTAGTTCTGCTTGCCATTCAAGTAACTTGCTCTTGGTTTACGTTATTTTGTTACTTAGTCAATGTTATTTTATTGTCGCTACTTTATGGTTTTAGCTTCATTGGCAACAACAGAAAACACTAAAAGTTGTAGTCGTTGTCGTTTTTGTTCTTTATCCTTTTCTACTACTGTATAGTCATAGTCATGATTGTATGTATTGTATTCGTAGCTATTATTCTCCTTTCTGAGCGACGTCGTCGTCTGCTGTAGATTAGTCACGTGTATTACTTCATAGTGTCGTTCGTATCCTTGTTTTTTCTTTATTCAGTTATTTGGTTGTTGTCCTTTATTTTTATTGTTACTTACAATAGATTTTCGTTTACTTTGGCATTTACGTTATTTCGTTCTTATTTTCCTTCTTTTTTTTTTGCCCGGTTCCGTTTTCGTTGTTGATTTTGCTTTTTTGGTCAACAAAAAGTAAAACATACAAATTGGGTGTGGCAGCATGACGACGACGAGGACATTGATTCTTCTGTCCTAAGCTTTTGTATGCTGCCTTGTGGCTTTAGTGGGTGGTGGTAAAAAGAAAACAAGAAGACAAAGTTGTAATTTTGAAAGTCTTGAGAATTTATGTATTTTGAGATTATTTTTAAATTTTTGTATTTCGTTTCTTCTTTGTTTGCAATAATGTGAACGCTATAAATTTCATTCAAATTCTCGTTATCGCATGTCAAAAAATCACAATATTTAATTTGAAAATTATTAAAATGGAATTAAAAATACAAAAGAAAAAAAAAAAGAAAATTATTAATACAAAATTATAAATATATTAATAAATATGTATATAATAAAATATTATGTACTTTGAAACACAATTTCTTATTCATTCTAAAAGTCTGTAAGGTGGATGAGGGGTGAGTTCAGAGAGCTTTCATTGATAAATGTAATAATGAGCATAGTCATCTTGTTCATTATCTTTATTCAACGCTTCACTTTAAATTCATTTGCATTTAAATGAACAAACACAAAGAATGCCATTTTTTCTTTATGTTTTGTTGTTGTTATTGAGTATTGTACACACTTATTTATGGATTTTTTTTTTATTCCATTTTATTATTTAAAATATTTGAGTTTTTTTTATTATTCTTTTAATATACATAGAATTTACTTGCGGTGGCTTGCAAAATGCAATGAAAATTTTGAATGAATGAATAAATGTAAAATATATAAGTATATACAAAAAAGGTGAATGCAGCTTCCAGTGAACTGAGAAATAAAATTGCAAAAAATGAATAAATAAAACAAAAAATAAAGATTCATCATGAAAAATATTTCATTTAGTTTAAACGAATATTTAGAACACCTTGTGAAGGTGATCTTATCACCTCCTAGTTTTTGATTGTCATGAAATACATTATTATTCTCCAGTGTTTTTTGTCAAGATTAACCATGAATTACCAAATCAGTTAAAGTTCATAATAATAATCATGGAGTCGGAATATTTCGACTTCGTTAGTCAACTAGACAGATAGATAATCTTCTTTATTTAGGTCCATGACACTTGTCCCATTCTAGCCATCGGAGAGAACCCCTTTATGAGTATCATCCAAATGAAGGCACAGTTTTTAGTTGCATTTTACAATTGGGTTCTGACACCCATAGAGTGGATACATTTTAGAAACTATATGCTTTCGAAATTGACATCTGCGGATATTTAATAATTTTATGGAGGCATTGGTGAACTCTCAACAATCCTTTTTTTTCTATTACGTACTCAGTACTTGCGACATCCGAAAATGTTTTCTCAGTATCTGCACTCCTTTGCTAAATGAAATTCGTGAAAAAAGTATTGAAAGGAAAAATTTAAATATTCGTGATTAACTGCCATCGATATTCGCAATACATCACTACAGGGAAGTACATGTGAATCCCAAAAGAAGACGAAGAGAGCGAGTTTCAGAGTGATTGGCTAAAATAACGGGATAATGCAGAACACGCGGCTGAGAAAAAAAAGTAAAGTTTGAAGAATCGTCTGAATGGGATTCTGAAGACATCATTTCCCTTTCTGAGTTACGTGTACAGATAGCCAATGAAGCACGTTCTATCGAATCTCTTTCAACTTTGCTGCATGAAATAGAATCATTACAACAAATTTACTCTTTCTGAAATCGAACAATGGATTAATGAACCTAATTTGGCGCCCACCGCACAGAATGAAGAAGACTGTGTTGCCGATGATCTTACTGGAGATGAAGAAACTGACGACGTGGAATTCAGTACGAAAAAAATTACAGCAAAAAATTTAATATTTGCTTGGAATGGACGGCGTAAAACAATGCTTCCTTAGATGTTATGACGCTCCAGAGGCTTAGACACAAGATAGTACTAAACGAACCCGTCTGTACAAAACAAACAAGAATTGAAAATTTTTTTAATTCCATATTATATAAGTACATATTAAACGTAGATTCTTAGCAGATGTAAAATTTATTTTTAGTTTGTATGGAAAAAAAGTATTCGCTACTTGCATCATCCTTTAAACTTGCACCGAGCTCGGTTTTCATTGCGAGCAAGAATCGCGGTTTTACTGTACTTAATCTTCCTATGCCCACTTCTGATGCTTTAATAATTGCTTGACAAATCATCTATCGAAATTAGATTGCCTTACGTTTAAGTACAAAAATCGAATATTTTAAGTTGGCCACAAAGTTTTTACTTATGTTGCTGCAGCTACTTTTCGTTATTGTTGTTATGGTTGTCAAATTGTTGTTGTTGTTTGCACGGAACAAATTTTATTTAATAAAATGCCATATTTCTGTTTTTTTTACATTCTTCTTCAAATGCAAATTATTATTTTCTCTCTTTTTTTCCATTTTCGAGTTGAATATGTTTATAAAAAAAAATTTCTCTTCCTTTTTCTTTTCTTTTTTGTATATTTTGATATTTTTTTTTCATTATATATTTTTTCTTTCCCATTTTTGTTACATTTTTTAATAAATTTAACTGCGCAATTTTTACGCTAAATTTGCATGTAAAATTGCATTTTAAACTAAAGCAAAATTGCCATGGCATTTTCTAGAAATTTTAAAATAACAACATCAAACTAAAAAATAGAAATAATGAAAAGATGCATACGCCACATTGTCTTGTTAAGGGAATCTAAGTATTATAGAAACATTTTCCTTGCTTCTGTTTTATTCTTTATTCTTCTTCATCTTCTTTTCTTTTGCAATTCTGTTGTTTCTTTTGTTACTATTTCTGTTGTTATAGTAGTTGTACTGCAACTTGAGAACTACATATAATATATTATAAAGATACTCTAAAAATCAATAATGTTGGTTGGTCGCTGTCGCCGGGTTGACTCTCAATATAATAAAAAAAAAAAATTAATATAAAATCAGTATCCGCTGCAATATGCATTTTTATATGTTATTTCTTAACAAGGTCACGATATGCTCTAAGTTTATCCATATATAATTTTTTTAATTTGCTCATAGGTTGCTCATAGTGAGAGGGAATTGTAATATTTAGCTCATAGTTGTCATTAATCAGTTTGACGTGGGTATACGAGATGTTGATATAAAACCAGTAAAAAGAAGATTAACTTTGGTTAACTTTGGCCGAAGTTATAATACTCTTCACGCTCCTTTTATATCCCCCACCCTAGTGGTCCCATTCGGCTGATTCCAACAAATGTACTGCGTATGGTGAAAAATGTCAGCTGTCTAGTTCAAAAACTGAGTTACTAAGTAGTTTGCATACACACTAACGGACATTGCTAAATCAACTCGTCTCGTCGCGCTGATCAAAAATATATGTATATACATACTTTATGGGATCTCCGATGTCTCCTTCTGTGTGTTACAAACTTCATGACAAACTTATAATACTATTCACTGCGTGAAGAATAGATTACTATACAGCTGTAAAACATCCCTTCCTACTACTACCCTTTATTCAAAATTTCTATAGTTCGAAAAAGATCTGGAAGTTTTCTTTGGAGAACTTCTCCTTAACGCGAGCCGTATTTCTATCACAACTTAAATGGTCTAAAATCTTTTTCCTTTTAATGCAGATTTGTTTATATGGTGCCATATCAGGGGAATAAGGCAAAGCAGATGGTCTAACACTTGGATGTTATAGGTCTTGTCCGACTTAAGTACACATGGACTTAGTTCTTCTGTAGAATTTTCAGTCTAGTTATTTTTTAAACATACCTCGTATGTATATTTATAGATTGTTACTAAATTGGTTTGGTTTAGGGAAATTACGTCGGATGCAATATTCGTTCAAGTATAATGACTGACCTAACCCTCTAACTAAACATCATCACAACAATAACGACAACAAAACAACACTTTATGAAATCTCTTCTTCTCACTCCATCATCATCATTTTGCTCCCCATTTTCTTACACATGTTTTTTACATGCTTACCCACCAAGAGGGGCGCTAATTAATGAAATGTTTACCTTTTGCTTCCTCATTTTGACTACGCGTTCTTCTTTTTTAATATTTTATATTTTATAAACGGTGGCCTTTGTTGAACTTTTACTTTTTCCTTGTTTGTTTGCTTCTGCTGCTGTTTTTTTGGTGCCCTTTGTTACACTTTTTGTATTATTATTATTTTTTTGTATGCGGCTCTTGAACTCGTGCTCAAGGTCGTTATCGTTTGCCAACAAACTACCAAACAAACAAACAATCGCAAACACCTCACTACAAGAAAAATAATGATGAATAATATTGTACCAACAACCAAAACTGTTACTTAATCGAGTCGAAAACCAGTGCCTCGAGCCCTAAGTCTAGTAGTTTTTCAAAGCTCCTAGCCTCAAGTAAATAATTGTCATATTGGATAAGATTAAGGTTCCACTGAGGTGGTCTACGTGTGAAACACTACTCACTGATTACTCTTCTATTTGCGGGACTTTTATTAATCTGGGTTCCTTTTTTATAATACCCCTAGAACTTTTGCTTAGTGTTGAGGCCCCAGGTATTTGCATAAGTTTTGTCTTGGCTTACAACATTCTGTTTTATTGTTATTGTTTTGCACTATGTACTACCGTTTTTTTCTTTTACTTTAATTAGTTTATAATGGAACATGGCTACAGTGAAAGCCAGTTGTTATAGAGTGCGTCACCCGTGATCAACGAGCAGTATCCAGATATTACTTCGTTCGTCTTCATCAACACCACCACATTCTTTTTGTCTTGATAAGCAATTTGAACTAATAGAAAATAAATTGTTTTTGCTCTTTTCACTTTGCTCTTTCTATTTACTAATGTTTATTTATTTACTTAGTCTCGCTTATCAAAGCCACTTGAATCAACTTCTTCGTCTTATTAAATAATAACAAATGTGAAATGTTGTTCCTGATACCATATTTTTCACTTTTGTTTGATACTTTTATTTATTTTATTAGTAGATGTTTTTGCTTTACTTCCTAAAAAAACCAACTTATCATAAGTTAAATACTATATTATATTTTAAATACATGTATGTATAAAGGTTCGGTTTCGACCAGTTTCAGTTTCGGCCAATAATCGGTGGAAACTTCGCCCCCGGCGAAACTCGGTGTACTTGAATTGTCACGCGTCGTTTAGCTAACCTTGGGTGAGTTCGTTGCTTGTGGTCGGCAGCTGAGTTCCCCCAAAGACTATTAAACATATAGACTGGACAACTCACTCACGAAATTGTGTCCTCTCACAAACTTGTTGAGTTCTCTTTCGAGATTTTTAGTCTCAAGGGTCAACAACTTTTGAGTGTAAAAAGAGAATTCGAAGTTTCGTTTCTGTGAGACTGATAATGTGATAATTACTGATGAGGTAATTCTTAATAAACAATTCCTGGTAAGGTAATTTTTTAATTACTAAGTCCTAAATACAATTTCTCAATAATTACTACTCAATTAATCATCTGTAGTTTAGGTAATTTTGATTTACTCAGAAGATTCTTTAACATGTTTATTATGTTTATTCATGTTTAATATAACACAAATAAATAACTACTTATATTTGTTTCATATTAACGATTCGATATTTAATTTTTTTTAATCAAAATTCCTAAATAAGTTTCGGTTTCCACCGAAACTGAGACTAGAACCCAAGATTCGGTTTCAGCTGAAAATATTATTTCAGTAGGTCACTAAGGAAAACTTCCTTTAACATTGTTATTCTTAAATATTGCCTTGCTTCAATTTCTTTTTTTATTGTTTTTGTTTTTCATGTCCCACTACGCCTTCTGCTTTTATCATTTGTTGTGTGTGTGTTTTATTACTTTTTGGGACAGCAAAAACAATGTCAGTGATGAGGAAGGAGATTATATAAAGCTCTGAAGCTCTAAGTGTGATGGATAAGTGGCATTCGTTTAGTCAGTTGGTGTGGTGAATTCTAAATATTATACTTAGAATGTGTCTGAAGATAATGTATGGTCAAAGCAAAGACTATAGAAAATTGTATTAGTTGCTACCGTTTGATGTCTGGACGTCTGGTTGGCCGCGGGTTGATCGACGTCTGCTCTGCTAGTAACTAATTATTTACTTTGTTATATAGTAAAATTCCGTTATGCACGCTTTAAATTAATTAATTTAAAAAAAATTTTTGTTTCAAAATCTTTAATTCTGCTCAGGTGTGGGTATATAAACAAAATCACACATACGCCTTGTCTATCTTTCTTTCGTCTGACGATCTTACATATTTTATCAATTAAAACGCAAAACATACCATAATGTGTTTCAATAATGAGTGTACATAAAAAACGAATGTACAAAATACAGAAAACATTTTCAATCGCAAATACACTGAAGGATATATGGCAGCAATTAAGAACTTCAATTAAAATTACTCATACGCAACATTAATGCAAAAATGGTTAAAAATAACTCAACAGAAAAATCACAAATACAAAAAAGAAAAAAAAAATTATATTGCTTAATTGCCGCATAATTGTCAACAAAAATAATAATAATAATGACAACAACAATGTTTATTGAAGAAGACCCATCAGCACAGCACAGCACTCAGTTCATTAAAAATCACCTGTAATTATTTATTTAAACTTCACTGAGCATTAATTTATTTTATTTTTTGCATTTCATGCAAATTTATTTTCCAATTTGCCAATTGATTCGAAAATCGAAAAAACGAAACAAAATAACTCAATGCACTGTGCGTGAATAGATAGTTGATAGTAGGTAGTGGATGAGGGGGGTTGCGGGAGGATTGAGAATAATATGGCGCGGAGAGAGTGATTGAAAATAAACTCAAAATACAAACTACGTCATTGCTGTACACGACTCAACGCGTCGTCGACCTCGAAAGTAGCGTGTACCCTCGAAAAATTCATTAGTTAGGTGGCAACCCCAAAAAATAATAGAGATGTGAATCAAATACCCACACTCGCTTTTGTTTAACTCAATTCATATATTCAAATGTGATTTAATTATATTTTCTAGCTTAAGGTCCTGGCAGCCATGACTAGCTTAAACCACTGTTAAATATTTAGTTTTAACTTTTTGTAAGCATTATATAAATAAATAAATAAATAATTATATTTTATTTAAATGTTCTAAACTAAATATTTGATTTAACGCGCAGTATTGTAATTAATAACTCATAATTTCAACTTGATCCTGTAAAGCAAAACTATCGATATCTAAAAACAAATCGATAAATGTTTACACAGTTAATCGAGTACATTCTACTACTACTTCGAATCCATTTAAGCTCAATTCAATTCGTTGAGTAATTGGTGAGAGTAATTTGTGTTTCGCTCTCTTATATGACAGACTTAGTTGATTAAAACAAATATTTGTCTGGTCTTATTGTCTTTGATATAGAAGAGTATATTTGGTTTTTGGTTGGTTAAAGTGATAGTGATATGAAACTATCGCTAGTTTTAACTACCGTTTAAAAAACTATCGATAACGAGACAGAAAATTAGTTGGTGATATAGGAATATAGTTGAGAGAGTCGAAGAGAAACTAAAACGTTGACGCTCTCTTTCTTTCTTTGAAACAGAGATTCAGAGTCTCATGAACCAAACCAACTCAAACATTGAGTGACTTTTAAACAACATAGCAACATGTTGATGGATACAAGTAAATGTCTCGAATCGATGTTTCTGATAATCTTGTTAGAAAAAAACTATCGATAGTTCCCCATCACTATAAAGCACTCGACGACTCTCATTCGGCACCCAGTTTTTGTTTTTATGATTAGTCACCTTTGTTGTTGGTCGACTCTATACGTACATTTTAAAGTCTTGTGACGCGCAACGAATTTTTCTTTGAAATTCCTTTTATTTGTAAAAAAAAAAGCAAATTGTATAAGATTAGCAATATTTTTTGTTTTTTCTAAATTGCTGTTGACTTTTATTATTGTTTTTGTGTTTTTTTCATGAATATGTTTAACTACTAATTAAGTGTGTTACATTGTTATAATTTGTTGGTGGTTGGCAGCAGCTGCAGCCATGAACAGCTGATACAGTGATGTGAGTTTCGTGCTACAAAAAAATATAATTTATCATAATATGATATGTGAAGTAAAGTTAACATATTGTGTTGATTTTAAACTTTGCTTGTTTCTAGTTTTAACTTGTTTGGGTCAGTTGCATATGGTTAAGTGAATTATTGCCTTGCCGCCCCCTTCCATAAATTATTGAAGTAACATTGATTTTTCAAGCGTAAAATATTTGATAATTGTAGTATATTTGAATGGCATGCTAATGGATTTATTATTTTTGTCTTTTCGATATTTACAGATCGATGGGCATATTTCTGCCGCCAGTGTCGCAGGTGACCAATACCCGCATAAATCATACGCAACACCATCGAAATCGAAGTCTTGATAGTGCTTTGCAGCGCATACCAGAAGTGAGTAATAATTATTATAATAATAAATTTTGAAAAATCAAAACAATTATCATTATGATTATCATATAATATAAACAAATATAATTACGAATATATGTACATATATTATATCTATTGGGTTGCTCCTTTCGGTGTGAGTGAGCATCTTATCTTGTTCACATTTAGTTTTGCCATTTCTTTTTAAAATTTATTTTTTTATTTATTGTCGTGGCTTTTATGATTATTGTTGCATTACTAAGTTTTTTTTAAATATTTTTCATGTGAGAGAGTTTTTGAGAGAGTAAAAGTACTTCGTGTTAGCAGCACTCTAGTTATCTCACTTACACACATGAAATTCAAGCAGCCAATTGTGAAAAACAACTTTTGTTGTCTCATTGTTTTTTACTCCTCTCTAATGAACTGAAATAAAACCAAAGCTTGCTTGTGCTCTCTTGGATTGGTTCTCCAAGTTTGTTATCGTTGTTTATTGTGTGCTTTTTTTTTCTTCTAATTTTTTATCGTTTTAATGGCTTCGTGACGCAAATATAATAGTTTAACTATTGTTATTATTAATTATTCAATATTATTTAAAATTGAAACTAAACAAAAACACAAACTCGATGAAGAACAAAAACAATGATAAAGTGCATATTGTGTGTTGTGTTATGTGATTCGTGTTAGATGGTGATGAATAGTTAATGCATTTTGTTGATGAACAATAATAATAACAATTGCATGTTTTGTTCGATAGGTTGAAGTTTCTTCGCCCAATGCTGAGAGTGAGAACACATTTTGTTCACCATCATCGATACTTGGCACAAATATGTGCTCAAAAATAGTAACTACAGCAGCGAGTGTCACAGCCGCTTTATCAACAACTACAACGCCAGCGTTATCATCGGGATCGGCGCCATCGCCATCTGAAATACCACTTACTGTTGCTGCTTATATGGAGCCAACAGCAACGCAATCAGCTGCTACCACAGTAGCACCTACAACGGCGACACCTGGAGTACATCATCATCAGAATCAACTGCATCATCACCAGCAGCACGCGCCTAGCGTCTTAGGTAAGATATATGCTCCAAATATATAACCAAAATACTTTACATTCGTCTTTTTTTTACAGTTGAATCTTGTCCTACTTTACGAGCACGTCCCAAATCTAGCGAGTCTGCAACTTCAACACGTGTCCACGATTTGCCCGGCATAAGTGTGGGTGGCGGCGGAGGTGGTGGCTGCAATGTCAGTGCAACAAGTAGTAACAGCTCTGGAAGTAGTAAAAAACGCGAAGATCTCACCAGTCTTGGTTCGGATGATTCAGGTAAATTAAGACGTTTCAAAAAAAGGAAATTCAATAAATAAAACTTTTCTGTCAGTTTGAAAAAATTATTAAAAAGAAACAATCATAACAAACAATGTCATCACTCATCTCATTATCTTGTCTGTTTGCACACCAATTTCAGGCATCATCTGTGGTTCTGAATCAGATCAAATCTCATTGAATCGCATACGGCACTCACACGAATCGCTTGATTCCGGTGAAATGGATGCCGAAGAAGAATGTATAGATATGCTGGAAACCACATCAATGGATGAAGAATACAATTTACTTCAATCGGATCTATGCTTCTACCCGCCGTCAGCCACGACTTCAGAAACTGATTGTCGAACATTGCGCCCATCACGTAAACAACGCCAACAGCAGCAACTTCACCAACAACAACTCCAACAACAACAACAGCAGCAACGAGAGAATCAAAATAGCTCAAGAGAGATAAACACTAGCAACAGCAGCAGCAGCTACTCCTTAGATGAACGCACACGTTATAGGGTCATGAATATGTCGCAGGCCGCCATCAATTTTGAACGCGGTGCAGTGCCAAATGAAATCGAACCAGTTTTAGATGATAATGACGATGACAATAATGCCATCAATGTTATTTGTCCAGGTGCTGAAGAAAGCTCCGATGGTGTAGATGCAGCACCAACACCAACCAATAGCAATCCTTATATTTTGACAGCAGCATCCACATCCTCATCCTCCACAGCTGCTGCTATCACTCCAACACCACCAAATGCAACACCCACGCCCACCACAGAGACAACTAAAAATGATCAAGTGCTTTTTAAGAATTTCTTTGGTGCCACTAAAAATGCCATTTTCCGTACGGCGCAAAGTATAATCGAGAACCACGAGAAGAAGAATGCGGCCAAACAAAAACTGGATCAAGATCAAGGTGGCAATGGTGTCCATTCAAATGCCAACGCTAGTAACACAACACAAACGGATCAAGTCAAATCGCCAACAGATATTTCAAAGAAGAAGGAATTCTTTAGTTTACTCACATCCAATTCGAGCAAGAAAGCTGCAGCTGCCGCAGCAGCAGCCGCCGCCTCGGCAAATGCCTCAACATCCAATACACCAGCTGCGACACCAACTGTAGAATCATCATCAAATGCAAATGGTGAACTAAAATCACCTTCAACCGCCGCAAATTCAGGAACAGATTCAAAAAACAATGAGCGAACGTTAAATCTACGCTTACCTGGTGCTGGCAAAGAAGATAGTGATGCCATCACTGGTGATGCTTCTACAAATATGTCAGCAGCAGCAGTAGCAACAACAAGCAGTACACATGCTTCCCTCACCAAATCAGCTTCCATAAATTCTCTGAACAAGCTCAAGGTGCCCGGTGTCGTTAAATACTTCATCAGCGACCGCCCCCAAGTGAATGATTTACTACAACAAAAGACTGAAAAGGGTCCTAGTGGACTATTGCGCTTCTTCGAGTCACCCGTATTTAATATCCACTTTGCCGTACATTATCTCTTCTATTCAAAGGAGCCCGGCGTGCTTAGCTTCATTGGCAACAAGATCTTCAGTTTCCCCGATCAGGAAGTGGATCTTTATATTCCACAATTAATTGTTATGTATATACAAATGGATGAACTGGCCGAGGTGCTTGATCCTTATTTAACGATACGCTGCCGCAAGTCGGTGGATTTCTCACTGAAATGTCTCTGGCTACTTGAGGCTTACAACTACCAAGTGGATTCATTAGGCAATAGCACACGTAAATCTAAATTGGCTTTGATGAAGGAAATTTTCTCAAAGAAAGAAAATAAAGTCGTTAGTAGCAAAGATGCCACATTGCCTGCTGCTGCAACTGCTGCTTTGGCTAAGAAGACTCACCATCGGTCGCAGTCTGATGCAACAGTGTTGCTAACAAACTCACGTTCAGCACATACATTAAGCATATCCAATCGTCTCTACCAACAGCCACCGTACACCACACAGACTCTGCCCGCCACACCTGCCAAACTTTGCCTAGGCGATCTTACTTCGGGACGCGCCTTCGACAATGGCTGTACTTGCTTTGAATCCGTGCGTGGCCAGGTGAATGGTTTACTAGGTCAGAAAACTTTTTGCTCATGTGGCGCACCAAAGACTGCACCGGAAAAGGAATTCATGAAAGCTCTCATCAATGTGGGCAAGAATCTGACATCATTGCCCTCAAAAGCGGAGAAGACTTCGGCATTGCGCATGTTTCTCAACTTGATTAACAAAAATTTACCCGCACGTGTTTGGTTGCCACTTTATTCGGACATTCCGCATCATGTGGTTCGAATAACAGAGGAAAAAACTGCCGTACTCAATTCAAAGGATAAAACACCTTATATTATCTATGTAGAGGTAGTCGAAGTGCCCGATCTCTATTCCTCTCCAGTGATACCGAAAATGATGCCATCATTGAGGCATACCAAGAGCGAGGAACATTTAGATGGTGCTTGTGGACATTTGAATCATCATGCCAGTTGTAGTCGTACATCAAGTTGTAGCAGTCATAATGGTGCTGGTGCCGCCACCGCCAATGTTAGCAGCACTGCTGCAGCTGCTTGTCGTCGAAAGAAAGAAAAATTAACTTCAGAGTCATCATCAATCACTTCCACCGATGCGCATACGAATGGTGGTAGTGGTAGTGGTCATCAGCAGCAACAGAATAGTGGCACTAGTGGAGCTTGTGGCGATGCTACACACAATTGCTGCAATTCCAATCTGCTCTCACTGGGCAGTCTACATCTTACTGAAGATGATGTATGGTCACAGGAGGATGATGAGATCACTGCTCAATATTTGAATATGCGAAAAATAAGTGAACGCGATGCCATTTCACAAATGTCACTTGATTCGTGTGACTCCAGGGATCAAGGTAAGTTATCACATTGGACATATTGGATTTTTATTATATTAGAAAATTGTAATTTTTTTTTTTGTTTTGTTTGTAATTTAGGTCCACCAGTTGTCTTTAACATTGGAGATGTGCGTACGCGACATTGCAACAATTTAAATTGCGAGAATACGAAATCATTCAGTAATGATCCAGAAGATCCATCAGCGGCAGCTCTAAAGGTAAGGAAATTGGAAAAATTGAAATGGAATCCTGAAAATTTATTATTATTTATATATATATAATTATTTTATTAGGAACCGTGGCATGAAAAAGAGCAACAAATACGTGAATCCTCACCTTATGGTCATCTATCGAATTGGCGTTTACTTTCGGCTATTGTCAAGTGTGGTGATGATCTAAGACAAGAACTTATGGCAACACAATTGCTGCAGGTTTGTTGTTGAATTAAAATCCAATAAAAAGATGGAGTTATTATTATTAGTTTTATAATTTCAATAGATGTTCAAGATCATTTGGCAAGAAGAGCATGTTGATCTCTGGGTGCGCCCCTATAAAATTATTTGTCTGTCCAATGATAGTGGTTTGATCGAACCCATATTGAACACAGTGTCATTGCATCAGATCAAAAAGAACTCCAATAAATCTTTACGTGACTATTTCATTGATGAATATGGTGCACCCAATGGGGAAGGTTTCCGTCGTGCCCAAAAGAACTTTGTACAAAGTTGTGCTGCTTATTGTTTGATATCCTATTTGTTGCAAGTAAAGGACAGGTGAGTTTTTCCATCATATTGAATGGTATTCCAATTGTTAATCTTGAATGAACTCGCTCCTCTTAGGCACAATGGCAACATTTTGCTTCATTCCGATGGACACATTATACACATTGATTTTGGTTTTATCTTGAGCATATCACCAAAGAATTTGGGTAAGAATTTGATTTGGAGTTGGAATTTAAATTATGTAAATTCATTTCTATTATCATTAAATTTTCTTCACAGGCTTTGAGCAATCACCATTTAAGCTGACACCCGAATTCGTTGATGTTATGGGCGGCACCAATTCGGAACATTGGCGTGAATTTAATCGTTTATTACTCATTGGCATGATGTCGGCACGCAAACACATGGATCGCATTATAAATTTTGTCGAAATTATGCGCAGCAGTAAGTCATTGTCACATTGTCGTTTCAGCCCTTTAACTTCTCTTCTTCAACTCTCTACCTAATCTAATTATTTACTATTGTATTTGTAGATGCTCAATTGCCTTGCTTTAAGAATGGTTGCTCCGGTACCGTACAGAATCTCCGCAAGCGTTTTCATATGAACTTAACCGAACAGGAAATGGAACGCAAAGTCGAACAACTTGTACAGGATTCACTTAAGAGTCTCTCAACGAAACTGTACGATGGCTATCAATATTACACGAATGGCATATTGTGAGAAAGGTTTTTCATGAAGATCTAAGATCATTCATTCATTTTTTCTAAATACTTACTTACTACTTTTATCTAACTAAACTAAACTTTCTAAATCCTCCCTCAAAAAAAAAAAAAAAAAAATATATATAAATGGACTGATATTTCAAAACAAAAACAAACAAAAGTAGTAAAACCAAAAGAAAAATAATTAATAATAACAAAACTAAACATTATCGTAATAAATATCCGGAAAAAAATGGAAAATATAATTATAAAGACAAGAAAGTAAAGAAAGAGTAGAAAATTACAAAATAGGAAAAAGAAATGAATTGTTTGCCCTGTTCAAATTTAGCATAGTCTAAGAATGTTCCATTTATTAAATAATGACAATGAGAGAATGTTGAATTGGTAGATATACCTATAAAGATGACGATGATTATGACATAAAAGAGTGTGATTTGAGTATTTGTATTTAAATGCATGTGAATATTGGATGAGTACATATTTGTATAGTTTTGTGTCCCCTTCCTTCTTTTGTAAGTAATCCTCCTATTCATCTAATCAATGAATGAATCAATCAATGAATCAGTCAAGTCAGCTGTTCACAATCACATCCTGTCTACACATAAATTGCTGTACGTGTGCATTTGTTAGTTTGTATATACATAAAACAAAAAAAAAAAAACAAAGTATATATAGATCCGATTCGATCCGATCTGATTAGTTAGATGATCATTTTCTTATACATACAAAATAATAATTGTGTATTTTTTTTTTTTTTTAATTATGCCGCCATTTTAAAATGATGTGTCGTCTCCTTAGTGAAGAAGCGTAAAAGATTTTCATAATTAAAATTTACTTTACTCTTTTATTTGTTTTTCATTATAATTTTAAAAATACAACAAAATAATAAATAAAAAAATCTTTAAATATTAAGTAAGTTATAAGAAAAAACAAATTGCCAATCTTTGCTTAAAAAAACAAACAAAACAAAAAAAATTGGATATATTAAAAAAATAAATAGTTGTTTACTATGAAAAGAAAGGAAATAAGTAATGGTAAAAGTGAGGTGCAGAATTTCTATAATGAAGGATGATGATGTTATGTGTAAATTATTAAACAAGAAAAACTAAAATATATTTTATATATGTAATTAAAAAATAAATATTTCCAAAATTATCCAAATTTTAAAATCGTTAAACTAATTTTTTTTAATTATCATTATTATTATTATTAATTAATCTTATTATTCAATATAATATGATTGATGATGATGCCTGTAATAAAATAAAAGAAAAGTAAAAAATAATCAAAAACATATATTCAAATGAAAAATTAGTTATATACAAAATAAAATATTATTAGTGCGACACTCAAAGTGTTTAAAGATTTGTAAAAAAAAAAAATCAAATAAAAAGGAAAACTCAAAAATAAAAATTTATAATTACTTTAATTTAATTAAATAATGAAATAAAAATATATTATTTTATTTAGCTTAAAATTAAACAAATAAATTTAATTATATGTATAAATATAATTAGAAATACATACAAACAAAACATTTTTGACTAAAAGTGCATTTTTTCTACAATTTTTCATTTAAAGAAAATTCAAATATTTAAATATATATATATAAAAAACTACTTGTTATCCATAAAAAAACACAAAAAAAAAAGAATGGAAAAGTTAGAAATCAGTAAACAGTAAAATCAATTCAACAACAAAAAACAACTTGACATCTCTTGTTTAAAATGTAATTTATTCAAAAATAAGATTTAAAATGTATCTTAAAAAGAAATGATGGAATGCATATAAATTATAAACAGAAATTTACATAAAATTTGATTTATTAAGTAATTATTATCATTACAAATACTAATGGAATCTTTGTGTATATTTTAAGAGCAAAATAAAATTTGAAAAACCAAAAAAAGAGACAGATTTTTTTCTTTTTAAACGCATGAAATTCGAATGGATCCTTCTGATTCTCTAAAATTTTACTCTTTATCGGACACGAATCCGGATAGAAATAATCGTAATAATAATCAGTTCGATTGACACCTTTCTTTCATATTGCATCAAATTCATTCAAATTGGAACAGACAATTAAATTAAATGTTAAAAACCTCTAAACATTTTTCAATCGCAATAATATCCACATGCTGTGCATTTTTGTTCGCCTGGTAAAGATTGGAAATGTATAGTTTTGCAGATGTATTTGTCATAGTTAGTTGAAAATAAGTATTAATTAATTATTATGTTATATTATACATATACAATCCAAATCGAATAGCTTCCCGAGTCTGGTTTTTTCGAGTCTTCGAGTTAAGAATTGTACAACAAATTCATCATTTTGGAATCTTTTTTTACCTAATCCGAAGTTTTACACAAAAATTTATGTTTATACTTTTCACACAGTGAATAGTATTATGTATTAGTTTACCATGAGGTTTGTAACACACAGAAGGAGACATCGCAGACCCCATAAAGTATATACATATATTCTTTATATTTGTAGTCATGTCCGTCTGTATGTTTGCAAACTAGTACCTCAGTTTTTTAGCTAGACAGCTGCAAGAATCTTTTTCTTCATACTCAATACATTTGTCAGGAATCAGCCGATCGGGTACCTCCCATACAAACCTAGATTCAAATTCATGTTCTTAACTTTTTTGTTTCTTGCACTATATTTTATAATTTATTATAGCTTTTTTTATTATCAATATGGGGGAATGTAATATTGTGATGCTAAGAAAGGCAACAACCCGTGAGAAGCAGAGTCGGGTGCGCTAGTTTATAATACAAAATATAGAAATTAACTAATTAACTAAACTAAAATATTGTAATTACATTTAGAAATTGGGAGCTACAAATATTTTAATTCGATTTTAAAGGTCATAGATCTGTATCAGCACAATGTGTTTTAATGAGTCTCAAATCGAGACTGCTTGGCACCTTGCACATACGGCAAATCAACACGAAAAGCGAAAGTACGAAAATTGGCCAAAAAAATTTACAATATGGAAAACTGCGCAGTTTCGTGCCGTTTTCGATTTTTCTTGAAAGAAAGAGGAAGAATTTAAATAAAGAAGACATGACCATGTCTGTTTTAAGCCTGCCCCGTGACAGTATGAAATAGTTTTCCATATAATATTTTTTATTTTAAGCACAAAAGTAGGCAATACTTCCGGTATACCCAAAACCGGGCAGTGCAAGTTGTCGAAATAACAAAAAACACAATTTTAAAAATAAAATAGCAATTGCACATCAGGTGGATATATGGTTAATTCAAGATTGTTTAAATGCTTAGATCTCAGAAACGACATAATTAACTTGACATATGAAAAGTACACAATCAATTGTTCAAGGTTGATGGCAAGGAAATCGCATGCGCTCACGTTGCCATGGTCGAAAATGTGTTTAATCTTTATAAACAAATTATCAATTTTCCAAGTGTAGTAAATTTCATTAAAAATGTTGGATCCCACGAAAACTATTGGAAAACTGTAAAAACCAAAGAATACATTTTATTTAAATTAACAAATTGAATATGAAACTTCCAATTTTTCTTTTATAGTAAGGAGCAAGTCCATAAAGAGTACATTGCACGTCGAAATTTTCCAATCAACTGGCCAAAATATGCTAATCCAAAAGTGAAACATTTGTATCATCATCAGGATGAGATTGACAATTATTTAAAGGAAATACTAAAAAAACAAGGTCAGAAAATAATTTAAATTAAAGATCGAGTGACAAATGAAATGTCAATTAAACTCACTCAACTAGTCCTTCGCGTCCACAGATCTGAACAATAGGACACAGACAGGGGAATCTTCGTTGGTTTATTCACCAGAAATTTATAAGAAGTTCTTGAAAACATGTCGATGTGGACGACCACGCATAAGAGATAATACGGACTATTGTCTACAAAAGGCCATCAATCCTTTCTTACCACAAACCAAGAACACTGAAAAATCTGAGAAATTATCCAAGCATTTTCGAGTGCCACCAACATCAAATTGTAGGTTTTCCTTACTTCCATTATCGTCATTACCAATTGAATAAAATGAAATTTTAATACTCACCTTCATTTCTTTCCAAATCATAAAGCATCCTTTGGCTGGCTACAGGATAAGACAAGTTACCACAAATTGGAACAATCCATGAAGTATATTTCGCCAACATTCTCAATGCCGGGACCACGCGTTTCCGATGCACCTTACCATCACATTTTCATAGGTTAAGCTGCATCAGCAACTTTGTAGTACATTGTAGTTGAGTAAATCAATAAAATTAGAATTCTGGGTTATTCCCACCATCAATTGGTCAATACATGCTCGTTAGATTGCGGTAGTTGTGAAATTGTATGCATTAACGCTTAATTGCACTTGATATTTTATTAAGAATACGCAGCTCATCTCAATGTTGTGATCATAGAATGCCTCGGATCTCATCTAGTCAACTCTCTCAAACAAAACGAAACAGGTCCGACTGGTGCGGTGCTGATATCGTCGTACCACATTCTGAGCTAAAGAAGTAGTCGGTGGGGTATGTCTTGTGTCTACTAAAAGCTAAACAAAACCCGTTACTGAGATATTCCATCGACTGTTGAAAACAACAGTTCAAAATCATACGTTGATCTGTAAACACGACGACGACGACAACAACAACAAACGCCACCATGACAATGAAATTAACTCTTTATGTGCTTAGCTTATTAATTATCGGTCAATCTAGTCAATGTCAAGCTCAAGAGGATGTACTTATTTTCCAAATGACACCACCACCACCACCACCACCGCAACAGCGACAGCAGGGTAGAGTCCAACCAATTAACCGATTTGTATTGGTAAATAATCGTCCGATTGAGGGCACCATGGCTCCATTTATAACACAACCACCGCCTACTCCAGAATTCCTCGATTGCTTTGGTCGTTGTCCTGCAACATCAGAATATAATCCAATTTGCGGCAGTAATATGCAACTTTACTCCAATGAACAAAAGTTCAATTGTGCGCGATTTTGCGGTGCAGGTCAGTAGTCGGCGGAGTCTTCAAATTAGAATTGGAATTAATAATTGTCACTGTCTTTGTTTCTTTTGTCCTCTCTATCTCCCTCTTGCTAGATATACAAATTGTGCGACGAGGCAGCTGCGAGGGTCTCTTTCAGATGCAACGTGGTTAAATTTAATCAAATTAGAATAATTCAGTTAAATATTAAGTATTTTATAGTAAATATAAATCCATTTTAATCTTACTTTCCTTTTTGACAATGGTGAATTCCTCGTATTTTTTTTTTTTTTTGCATTTACCATGCGATTTGCTTCTATTTAGAATAGAATAGCCAAAGTAAATAACATAAAACAATTCCGTCTGTAGCCTGCCTCCCCACTCAACTATCAAAGTCAAAAAAGTCTTATCACATCTCGCAGTCGCTGACAAGTCACATATTAAACAACAACAACTCTGAACTCACAGATAATGATTTCCCGAGAAAAACATGATTAATAACACCGACTCGACTTACAGATGCGATGCGGTGAGATGCGAATATAGCGACGAGTAGTTGAATTTCAAAACTCAAAGTAAAACGAACTACTTATGTACGCGCTTTCATTCCTGAAATTCTCCATAATGAATTCTACCAAATCTTATCAATTAACAGCGCAGCTTCTAAGTAATTATTTTTTTATTAAAATTAATATACTGTTTATAAAACTTAAATTAACTAAGGGCTAGGCTACTATAGCTTTCGGCTCAGTATTCTAAATAATTGATTACGTCAATTTCTGTTTTTATACATATGCACTACATAAATATATTCTTTATATCCTTAGGCCTATTACTGATATGCTGTATGGCTATTGGTATCTCAGGACGTGCATATGTCGGCAGTCCTCAGCATCACAGTCGTCAAAACAATACTTACTCGATTAAACCAGCACAGCATTTCCCCGGTCCCCAAACAGTTGCTGCGCCACGTTTTAATCAGACTTGGAATGCGTCACTACCATCGTATCCGCAACATCAGGTTTATCCAGTGGGCAATAATAGCACACCAGGAGCATATCGACCCATCCAGAATGTTGCGTCTAGGCATAACAATACTGCCAATTGGCAACAACAACCAGCAGCTGGTGGTCCAGCTCTCCCAGTCAATACAAATCCTTACATAAATTTGTTCCATTAGTTTTCTCCCCATTCTCCCTTCGGTTAAATAAAAAGCCATTGAAATTTCCTTTTTTCAAAAAATATATTTTTTTTATTTATCAATTCTTCGATACTTTAATCGGGAGTCATCGTTTTTATGGTTGTGGTGTTACTCCATCTTTTCTTGGAAGTACATGAAATAATCACACAATTTTGTTTTCTTTTTTCGATCAATTTGGAAACCCACTATTTGTTTATTATATATAAACTTTGTTAAGAGGGTTGGTTGGTAAATCATTTAAATTATAATATAATCAAATTCTACACAATTTGCCATGTCCACACAACGCAATCGCAATGGATGAAGATGGTCGGATAGATGTTCAATGTTCGTTAGCAGAAAGCAGAGCCCTCAAATAATGGATGATAATGATGCTCGCGCATAAAGCTCTCAATGTTATTGAAGCATTCCCCCTTTTGTTTGTAGGAAATACCAACGATGATCGAAAACAACATTCACACGCCTTATACGCCGTCGTTGAGGGAAGATCCCACGCCGCAGTCAAAACATTGGTAATCCCACGCCGCAGTCAAAACTTTGATAAAAATATCCCCCGCCGCAGTCAAAACTTTATTAAAAAATCCCACGCCGCAGTCAATACTTTGATAAAAAATCCCACGCCGCAGTCAAAACTTTGATAAAATCCCACGCCGCAGTCAAAACTTTGATTAAAATCCCACGCCGCAGTCAAAAATTTAAGCAATCCCCCGCCGCATTCGATTCATTAAGCCCGCGCCGCAGTCATCTCTTCAAATCCCACGCCGCCGTCATAAATTTATTCTCCCACGCCGCAGTCAAAACTTAAATATCCCTCGCCGTTGTAGAAAAGTTGTAAACCCTGAAGTCCCTAACGCCCTCACGTTTTCCTAACCGAATCCCTAACACCAAGATCTCAATCCCACGCCGCAGTCAATTCACGGTATCCCACGCCGCAGTCAATTCTAGGTATCCCACGCCGCCGTCAGTTCTAGGTATCCCTCGCAGCATTCAATACTTGAAAAAATCCCCCGCCGCAGTCGATGCTTTGCCGCATATTCATTGAATTTGATTTAACTCCTAATTCTTAACAAGTATAACTATTTCGCAATCTTTTGAAAAGCTTCCATCATCATCGCAAATAGAAAAATGGCCAAATGATCTCAAACAAAATAAAGTTTATCCAAAAAAAATTTCGTTCACAGAATAACGGTGTGTAGTAGAAACCGACCGATGCCGAAACGAGGAAATATACGTAGAAATTTCAAAAGTACTAATTACAAGAGCAAGCAGAATATTGGAATTGGTATATCAATCATCGTTAAAGAAGATGATGTACACCTGGTGCCTTGGTCCGATTAAAGAGAAGCAGTAAATCAGCGGTTAGTGCCGCTGCTTTCGACGAGAAGCAATTGAAGATCAAAGTCAGAAGATACAATACACAATACTCTTGGGTTGAATAAATATTAATTGGTGGTGGTGCACTTTTCCTTCTCTACGAGATGTGTGGAGTTTCATCAGTGTAGTAACCTCTTTAACATGTGGTTTTGGTTTCAACAAAGAACAATAAAGTAGAAACTTGTGCATTTATAGAAACGATGAAAATGATGTTTACGGTTGATTGTTGGTAGTAGATTAGAAGTTTCTGTTCCAACTTTTTACGGTGTATGATGATACGAAGGCGATGGCGTAGCCTAGGCATTCGTGTTCAGATTTGGCAATTAATGTTAAGAAAATTAGAATGCAAGAATCAGCCCAAAGGATTGTTTGTGACTGATTGTGTAGTTCACAAGTAGTTGTCGGATTATACAATTTCCTCATAGAGACGATACTAAACAGACGATGGATGGATGGATGACACATTCTTTGCAAGCCGGAAGCTGTTGGTCAATGTCAGCGTATGGAGGATGCAACAAATCAAATGACTACTAAGGGATGATGTGACTTTTGTGTTAAATCATCTGAGAGACCAGGACCAGAGTTTTCGAAACTATGTTTCAAATTTTCTCGGTAGTTCAATTCAAAGTAATAAAATTTTAGTCAGTAGTCCTTTACGAGGCCCATGAAACACAATGATGTACTTTTTACTCTAAAACTCAGACTTGAGTGGTGCTTTATGATGGATGCCATTACTCTGCTTCTTCTTCTTTTATGGGCCATTCAAGTGCTTCACAAATGATGCTCAAGACGACTTTGTTGCTTGTGAAATTCGAAGTAACGAAACAAATCTTGACTGTGTGCAAATCTGTGTATGTTCAATTCACAAAAGGACTGTTCATTATTGATAGTAGTAGTAGCGCATTCTCAAAAGAATACACCTCTCCTTTTCTCTTATTCTTAGAATTGTTTACGTCTTAGCCACAAAACGAAATCGATTTTCCCCAATGGATGTGCTTTGGCTTGCTCAAAGTAAAGTTTCCTCTCTGTCCTCGCTAATCTCTTATAGTTAGTGGTTGTGCTCAAAGACGACCGACCTCACGATCTCACAAAAGAATTCAAGTTCGTACGCACGCCCAGTTCGTGCGCCTCAGCCCAGCGCTTTGCTTAGAAGATATATTGGTTCTTTTCACTCTCATCTGCCTGCCAGGTGTTTTGTGATGTGTACATAGTAGGTGTATACAACATATGGAAGATTTCTTCTCTGATTATCTCATCTCTCTCTCTCTTAAGTCCTGCTTTGAATGCTGCTAATTCTTCTTACTTTAAATTTTTTACAAAATTTTACATGTTTTACATTAACTTGATTGATTACAATAAATTTAGGATAGGAACAAGATTTGATTTGATTGATCATTATAAGTACAATAATTGAATTTACAAAGAAGTTTATACTTTTATAAGATTGATTAACTACTAAGAGCAATAACAATAGAAAACAAAAAAAAGGAAAAAAGAAAATTAAAAAAAAAAAAAAATCTGGAAACAAAGTCACCATAATTCTAAGAAATTCCTATAGAGTTCTTACATAAGTAGGTAGAAGTATACAAAAAATAGGGGGAAATTACATAAAATGTCCGACATAAATTAGTTTTTCTCTGGTTAACAAACAATTTAAGATTTAACTAAAAAAAAAAAACTACAATTTGTAAAATTTTAAGTAGACTCCATTTTAGGTTGTGTACAGTTGGGTGTACATTCGGTTCGGTTTCAATGATTCTAAACGATCGAGCAGATCAAATCAGTTAATGTGTTTGCTGCTGCTGCTTTAGCTAAAACTGAAATGTTAACCCAAAAGGGTCAGCATAAAAAGAAACCCGAAGATCTGTCATCAGATCAAAGTTCGTTCATCAATCTCAGACCTGCTGCTGTAAGTAAAAAAAAGGAAAATCGAGAAAAGTTGTGCCCAAGTCAAACCTTTGGCGGTGCGCGTGTTTCTTGGATTCCCTTGTAGAAACATTCGAAGAAGCTGAACTTATAGAAATAGCCAGCACCTAAAAGCGAAAGCGCATTGCGAGGACGAGCGATGCGTTTCTGAAACTTATTTTTGTCTGTAGTGCTTTAAACGCTCACTCAGATCCACAATCCCAAAACAAATGTGAAAAAGAGAAAATAGTGTTCTTTCCTAGAGGCTGCGCTGCTGCTGCTGCTAAAGTGTTTCTAATTTATTGATGTGTTGATTGTTGTTAGTTGGTTGGTTGGTTTGTTCGGTCGGCCAGTTCGCATAGCTGTATATCGTATTTGATTCCCTTTACGATAGGTGCAAAACCTAGAAAAGTCCATGGCCATTGAGACGGTGACATAAACATGGAAAAAGCAGAGAAATAGATAAAACCAGTTGCCGTCAGCCATTGTGGCAGCCACAAGAGCCAATTAGCCAATTATATAATACAATCTGCCAATCAGTCAGTGTGCAGACTAGGAAAGTACAGAAACTTTCCCTCGACTCGGTTACAGTTGAACACGCATCGCATTTGATTCCCTTTTGCGATTTTCAGCTTCAGCTGACTTTGGTTGGTTTTGCTATAAAATCATAAATCGCCGATATGAAACACCCACCACACATTGATTGAGAGTGTGTTACTCTCCTTCGAGCCGAATTACCGAGCGTAGCGTACCAAGCAAGTCGACTTCATCATCTAAGCAGTGCGGTTCGATTCGACGCGACGACGGCACAGTAGTAAGGAACAACATAAGCGCACCTCAATCAAGACGACGAGCACAGTAGTAAGGAACAACATAAGCGCACATCAATCAAGACGACGAGCACTGTAAGAGAGAACGAGCTTTAACGAGAGCTTTACTGTCATCAGCGAGATACTTTACGCGGTTTTAACCGACAAAACAAATGGTGGCCGCTTCATTTTAGATTTGATTTTAATTTTCTTATTGATTTACACCATCGTAATTGAGTCCCATTTACGAGTGTTTATTGTCGACAGCGTCGGTAGTGATGCACACTGACTGAACGGAGAAGAAGCTAGCTGACAGGAGAGAAAAATTATAGAATTAATATAATAATGGAAGCATGTGGCAATACGGAAGCCAAAGGCCAGCCAATGGATTGCTTTTCTGATCTTCTTTAGTGTCCTTGTTGTTCTGTTTGTGTTATTCGTTTTACGCTGTCTGTGCCGCTGTTGCTGCCTGCTCTGCTGCTGTTGTGTTGGACCCTATCGCGTTTGATTCCCTTTGCGATACAAGCAGCTTATCTTTCTATTTAATGAACGCAGTGTCTAAACGCAATTGATTCCCATTTGCGAACGATTCGTTGTTAGACGACTCCATTGCGGCTGATTCACTTCTCAACAGTAGCAAATGGCGCATGTGGAGATAATACAGACAAGCGACTACTAAGAGCATACAGCGGACACAACGACGAACGCACACTTATTACGGTGTCATCAAGTCTTGTTCAATCTCAGAACTCAAGAGCTCATGCTAAACGGAACAGCTGTAAAAAGAGAACTGAATAAACGACAACCAAAAATACGAAGACAACATGCAGCAGCAACCACACTTGAGTCGACAAAAGTACAACACAAAGTTGGTGCTACAGCCACCGTAGGTATTAGTAAATATTCATTTTGCTAACGTCTCGTCTCTTTAAAAAATGATTTGCTGTTCTTCGTGTTGGAATGGATGGATGTATCGTATTTGATTCCCTTTACGATTTTTCTAAAGTTGCAGCACTGCGCTTCATGTGAAAGAGAAAAAGTGAATGGATAATGTGCTTGATGTGGGAGAAAGAAATAAGAGAAAGAGATAAACAACAAACAAGAATTGTGGATCCAATCGTGCACGCGCTGCACCAAGAGAAAGTTTCTTGTAAGAGCCTTAAATGCCAAATGCTTGTGTTCCGTCAGTTCCTAAAAATATGTAATTAGTGAGACAAACGCAGCATGCAGCAGCTTACGTGCAATCACAATAATGATTCAGTTTTAATTGCTCTCCTTTTCTTCACTTTAGTAGTAGATTGTCACAAAAATAGATTCAGGTCGCAACAGCATATATATATGATGGTTGGTTGTGATTGTGTTAATTTGTTTCTTTCCCTATATAAAATTAATAGTGATTCCCTTCAATGTGTGGCCAACAACACTCTCACTTCTATAGAGGATGAATGGATAGATGGATTACAC
Source organism: Amiota mariae (assembly GCA_035041805.1). NCBI lineage: Eukaryota > Metazoa > Arthropoda > Insecta > Diptera > Drosophilidae > Amiota > Amiota mariae. The sequence goes on along the minus strand of JAWNKV010000332.1, from coordinate 162,379 downwards.
AGGCACATGTCAACTGCGTTCATACCCGCTGCTGTAAGAAGATTGACATTTTCTTCGCTATGCTAAATACAATACATTTTTATAATAACAAAGAGATTAAGAGATCGAGAATTGTTGAGTAAATGACGTGTCGTCATTCCCTTTCCTGCTATTGCTTGCATGCTGTGGGGTAATTATTTAAACTCTTGTACTTGAATGTTTCGTACATACCAAAGAGTAAGAAATAAAATTAATATTCGTTACAGTTCTATCAGACTATGGTAATGCAGATTCCTGGCTAGGCTAATTGGAGGATATGTGCAGGCACTGTTCAACTGCTCTCATATCGCTGAAATTATACAGAAGAGAACAGAAGACCGAGAGAATAGAATGGCCGTGGCAGTTGTAGTCTCAAATTTCTTTACATCAATCAGTATGTTGTGGTAGCGATGTTATGTTTGTTTGTGCTTTCGATCTGGAAAACAAGTTTAATGCTCTCAAGTTGAATAGACAACAATCTAACCTTATTTTTTCATATTTTTTTTTTTCTTTTTTTTTTTTAGTGTTTAAGTTGGCATTGATTCCCATAGCCAAAAAACAGTTGTGCAAAAGTTGATTTTAATTCGTTTGTTGTTCATTTTTTTTTTTTGCCGACGACTAGTAGAAAGAGTATAGTTTTTGTCATGCAGTGTAATCGAATCTGGGATCGGATGGATCGATCAAATTATATGAAGTCTCCGATTTCTGGAATAAATACGTAAGTATAAAACTGTGTCTACTTTAAATCAGGGGGAAATAAAAAGTAAAAGTTTTTGCTCATCGGTATTAAATGTAGGAGGTGGCATCATCCACAATGCAATAAATCCATTGGTGAAGTAAAGAGTAAATGCTTAACCACAACGTTCAATCGAGATAACTTCTTGCAAGTGAAATTTTTAGATGCGCCGACTTCCTTTCTTTTCTCTTTATCCATCACTTCCTAATTAACAAGCGAGCGCAGGCACTGTTCAACTGCGTCGCGTCGTCACTAAAAGAAAATACGAAATAAAACCAAGTATTTCGTTCTTCTTGAACAATTAAATTTATACGAAAAGTTTTACGTGCTCCTATGCTTATGCTTGATTGTGTTTCAAATAGACGACGACTTTCGTTTGTGTCAGAAATCTTATGCCTCACAAATTATTGGAAGGATACGCGCAGGCACCGTTCAACTGCGCCCGTATCGCTATAAAACATATAAGAGAAAATCTATTCGAATTTTGGAAAGATTAAGATTATCGAAATCTGGTTTAATAATTCCTTCGCTTCGGTTCCTTTCCTTCCCCTCCTCACATTTCATTTATCATAATCAAGCGAGCTTTGGTAGTTCTGTTACGTTAATCAATATCTTCATTGCATTATTGGACGATTTAGAACGTGGTTGCAAAGCTGGCACCTTTCAACTGCGAAAAATACGAAATAAAAACGAAGCATTTCGTTCTTCTTGAAATTAAATAATACTGAAAGATTTACGTGCTCCCACAGATTGATTTTTGGTTTAGGTGACGACATTCTTGTCAGAAATTTCAAAACACTGCCTTTGCCTTATAAACTTGTGGTCAGGATACACGCCCATATTGCTACAAAATACAGAAATATATATAGAAAAGCTATGCGAATTTCCGAAAGAGATTATAGAAATCTGATCTGAATTATAGACTCCTTCCTTTCTCATTTATCACAAATGTACTCATTCATTATTGGAATTTTAAAAGCAGACGATATAGATGGATGGATGCAGGCAGGCACCGTTCAACTGCGTCGGCGTTGCTAAAAATACGAAACAAAAACAAATCTACGAATTTCATAGGCAATGTTACACTTGTTTTCCTGTCCTTCAAGTAGTAGTGTTCAATTTGCTTGCTTTCCATACTGGGTGTAACTGGGTTGTGAGACACTTCAATTAGAAATATCATTCTATAGAGTTAACCTGGTAGTAGTTTTGTGAGTGAGATGCAAGCAGGTACAGTTCAACTGCTAAAGCATCGCTAAAAAAAAAAAACGCAAAATAAAAAGAGAACAAAAGAGCGAGCAATCCAAAAGGTTCCGATAGCTATTAAGTTGAATACGCCGCTTTATCGTTCATTTCTCCTTTGACAAAATTATTTCACAATATCATTTTAAAGGTCCCATATGGATACGTGCAGGCACCGTTCAACTGCATCGCATCGCTGTAAAAACAAACGAAAATCTTGTTTTTTCGAAAAATTTCAAAAACGTTTACGTGCTTTGTTGATCGACCAATGGTGGTTTCATTTTTAAAATCGATTTTCCCCCAAAGTTTCTTGCATGACACACACTCTCAGGAACTGTTGAATAGTGTTTGTTGTTGTAAGTCTTTTATCGAACGATACCTAAAAAATGATACAAAAAGACAAAGTCGACGAAAAATAAAGGCCACAAATTCATTGTGGTTTTTTCCATCCTTAAAGAACTTTCGGCAGACAGAAAAGGGTCCCAAAATATCTTTCAACTGCGTTTTCAAAACAACAGCCGATTACTCTAAATACCATATGCTCTGCAAATAACTGTTAATTAGGGAAGGGGAAATTTCATTTAAACGCTTACGCTCCCTCTCTCTCCTTATTATATTATCGTATATATCGACTCGATTTCTAGAAGAATATCATTCGTTCGTGTGTGCGCGGATATATTTAAGAAAAATAAAGTTTCCATTGTATTCGACGACGATGACCTTGATTCAAAATGTGATGTTACTTGACTGCGTTGTTACCGATGACTGTTGCTGCTGTTATTGTTATACGTGTCTTGGATGTGGTGTTTGTTTTATTGTTGCTACGTCGCAGGCGCATTAAACTGCAAAACGTAGTTTCATTGTTCGTTTTTCGTCGTTTTTGCTGTAAATTCTCAAAAAGGCAATAGGTTTTTGTTCGCAGCTGAACATTCAAAAATACCGTGAAAAATGGAATGGTGTTTTTGTTGAAAGATGGTAGGGTGGTTGGGTTGGTAGTGCTGGAAAGACTGATTCTTGACCAGCTGCGAAACTTGATTATACATATTTTTATATATCTAAAGAAGAGAATTAGTTTTGTGAGAGCAGAGCAGCACATCAAAGAAGCACGTTTCGAATCGCCATGTCCTCCCTTGCCGCCGACGCCAACTCATCCGACCGACGCCGCACACACTACACTACAGCTCGCTGCTAGCGCTCATTCGATTCGCTTGCTTGAGATGATTTCGACTATGACGTAGTTAATTCTTGTGGTTGCAAACGTTCGTGTCTTAATCTTTTTGCTGGCGTTGTAACGCGCGTCGTTGGTTGTTGGGCGTTGCGCTTGGAGACAACTCGGTGATTCGTCATGCGCTGCATTCTTGTTGCTATGTTGCGACTGTCTGCTGATGCGATGATGCACCGTAATTATTTCTTTATTTTATTTTGATTTTTTATAGAATTTGGTTTGGTGGAGGCAAATTCCTAACTTTTTTTTTGTGTAGAGTTTGTAGACATTGTTGCACTCACTCAGATGTATATACCCCAATTGAAATTTTATTGTGAGATTTCTTGATTTACATTGTGCTTGCATCAGTAGTTAGTTATTGCACCTCAGCGTTCCAAAGTTAACGTTTTTCGAGGAGCACAAACTGTAAAACAAAATCCAATTATAGATATCTTTAAAAATAAAATAAAAAATAATAAAATATATACGACATACTTTTCAAACCAAATTTTAGATTTTTATTGCAACAAATTTAAATTTCAATGTTTTCTTTGTTCTTTCTGAACATACAAATATTATTCTGTTTAAGATACTAAACTATTCACTAATTATTTCCTTTTTACTCTTTTTTAAGAAACGTATTTATGCGATTCAATATGAATCAAATGAATTTTGTTTTTCTTCTTTAGAAAAATTTCATCGTATTACAAAAACACTACACAAAGGCACATTGTATGTTATGGTATGTATTGAGAGAACCCTTTGTTAAAAAATATCAATTACTCATGCTATTGAAATTTCATGACAAAAAGCAATAACAGCATGAAAATAACAGACTACGTAAATGTACGTACTACGTCACAGCATCTGGTGAGGTGAGCTGCTCTCACAAGCTGAACAACAATTGGCTCATTTCAAAAATGGCGTCGTTGTTTACTTCACTAAACCATACCACATCATTCACTCGTTCTTTTTTATATGTATGCACATAGTATAATATAGATTGTATGAAGAGTGACTGTGTTAGCATGAGTAATAATATTTCTCTAGAGCCTTCGTTTCTTTTGTGTTGAAAAGTTCGAGATTTCTAGAATGTGTGTGTGTATATGCATATGTGTGTTTGGTATGAGTAATTATTTTGAATTATATGTACATTTTTTTATAACAATTGTATATTAGTCTAAATAAAATATCACAATATTTTTTACAAACCGAGTGTGAAAAGTTGTGAATAATCCCACACCTCAGTCGTTCGTTATGGCAGGCTACATTTGGTTGTTGAATATTTCATCTGGCAGCTGTGTGTAGTAGTTGATTGTATTTTACCACAATCATCATCTTCTCCATTATTTCATCACTCTTCTTTTTTCCATTTTATACAAATTACATCATGACTGACTGCAATTGAGAAACTTTTGCATAATAAAACTATTTTTTACAATATTCACAATGAGAAAATGAAATAAAAAAAAAAAATGTGTATGTATATATTTTTAAATATATGATTGTCTCTCTCACACTAACTGCTCACAGCAATCGCTCTACTACTATTGCTACTACTCAAACTGCGCATAAAACCATCAAGATCACTAAGTAGCTCACTCTTCCACAATTCATTTTTAACTTCACATTCTTTTTCATATTCTTGCACAGTTTTTTCAAAATCTGCATCACTGCCCATCATCTCGTAAAGCGGTGGTACACCTCGCCTATATTCTGGCTGCAACGATGTCTGAAACTCCATCCAGCGTGAGAATCGTTGCTGCTTCTTGCGTTGCAGCTGAAGCTCGGTGCTATTCAATGCCGTCGACAAAATGGCTGACACGCGCAGTTTATCACTGGAACCACGCAACTTTCGCTTCATTTGTGATTTTTTTAAGCGAAAATTATTCGCCCACTCCTTTAGGCCTTGGGGAGTTTTCTCATCATAAGCAAATTTCATCGTATTAGATTTATTTTTTTCTTTTTAGTTACAAAACGCACAGCCTCTTTATTAAAGTTGCCCTTTATTTTTTGAGAACAAACAAATTTTCTTTCTCTAACACACCTTTATATAATATATATGTATACATATATATTTTCTAGTTGATTTCTGGAGCACTCGCCAACTTTGATTTCAACAATTAACACTTTTATAATTTTTTTTTTTTTCCCTTTACTTTTTTCCTTCACTATAGATCCGTTCACTTTAAATATCTCCAAATGACTGAATAACGAGCTATGTACTACGCTTAATTTATACTCTTGCTCGCCTCGCAATTGCTCCGCGTCGCTAACAAATGTAATGCATCTTTAAAATACTTTTTTATATAGACCTCCGAACTATTTCAGCCCATGTATTCTTATTTTGTACTACCTGAATTATGAAACAAGCAATAGTAATTACAATATTTATGAAATTTTTCCACTAATTACGTATTTAAAATTTTAATTTTGCACCTGGTTTTGCTATTAACCAATCAATATGGCTGACAAAATTGTGTGCTGCCAACCTGTGAAAAGAAAATGTGTGTAAAACGTGTTGGCAGAGATGCACTAAGCAGAGCTGATTTATTCAGCGGATAACGCTTAATTACAATATTTGAAAATGACATTTGTCAAAAGTGTGAACAGAGCGGATGAATAAAAGAAATATATAAAAACCAGTAAAAAGAAGACTAAGTAGTAATACTCATCACGCCCTAGTGGTTCAAGGGTCTTGATTTATACATGGTTGCTGGATATTGGTCAGAAACTTATAGTGTCCAAATTTCAAGTCGATAGTACAAAAAACAAAAAAGTTTTTCTAGTAAGAACTTTAATTTGGATCCAGGTTTGTATGAAGGGTAGGTACACGCCCTAGTGGTCCGATTTGGCTGATTCCAAATGTACTGCGTATAGTGAAAAGAAAGCTACACTCATATTCACTTCAAATGTGTTCCTAAAAATAAGAACCCATTTTAGAATGACTGATTCATTTCCCGTTTCGAATTTATACTTGCAGATGTGTAATTGGTACCAATTGTATGCATTCATGCAAGAACTTTAATGTTTCTAGTCTCTGCCTCACCACTAAGATCAAAGGTTAGCTTGTAGTCCTCCATTGGAGGGCAACAAACTAATTCTTTATTATAAAACATAATCCTTTTTAAATTTCGTTGATAGTGGAAGTTATCCAAAAATTAAACAATTTGAATTTGTTGTAGGACCAAAATGGTTTTAAAACAACACCATACTGGCGTCATATTGAACCCGAAACGTTGTTAAAATAATAACCATGTTTGTTAAAAACGCAGCAAAACAAACTTAAATCAAGATTTTCTGTACTTTAAAATACGTCTTTGAAATGGGAACATTGTGCTTGAAAGGACAACATTCGTGATTGACGGTTTTCAACACCCAATGGTCTTGATACAATTATTATTTTTCACATTCAACTTTAAATATTAATTGGAAAGAGTTTAAACCGATCTCACAACACATATCCACCTATTGTCCTCAATAAAAAACAAGTATAATTTTTTCAAATACAACTCCTATTATTATTTCGCTCGTACCTCTTTCAGTATTATATCCATGATGAAAAAAAAACAATAAAACGGAGCATTAAGATATTAAACTATCATTGGGCGAAGTAAACGGGTGTGTTTTCAAAACATCCTTTGAGTATTTATATATATTTAGATAGTCGAATGGCTTCACAATTCATTTAGCATGATGCACGATTTGGGATCAAAGGCTTTTGGTTCAATTTCAATCTTCTTACTTCCTTAACACAGTAATTAATTAATTAATTATAAATTAAAGCTTATCTTAGTGATGCACACAAAATCAAAATAATTTAAGTGATTCTGCTTCTCTGGCAGTATTCATAAATGAAATTACATATTTCATTTTTAAATAAAAAATTGTAAAAGTTACAAACAAAACAATGTTTTGTAAGTAGCTCTATGGAACCAACTATTTCAGTAACCGGGAAAGTCCAATTAAAATATAAATATTATCAGCGTATATTTTATCAATTGTATATTTTATCAATTTAGACAATGTCATTGATTTAACAATAGCAATAACAAATGTTAAAATGGCGAAAGCACATTATTGCATTTTATTATATAGATGTATTTTTCATATGATTGTATGTGTTTACGTAATCCAAAAGTGAGAGAAAACGTGACACAAAACGAGAGACGCACAGACGCAGTGCGCAATGCTTAAACTGTTCAAATGCGAATTGGCGAATTGGTCTACATTCTTGTTATCCTACATTTAATAAGACCGGAGAAATAAACAGTTGAAATTTGAATTTTTTAGACTCTCTCTCTCTCTCTCTCTCTCTCTCTGTGCCTTTCGTATGTGTATGCTCATACACGTAGCAGCATGTATGTGTGCAAAAATTCTATGAAGAGTATTCACGTTTTTTGAATTGCACTGATGACATTTGCTATTCCTTTCGCTTTTGATTCGCATTGTTATCCTTCTGTTGAAAACGGCGCGTTGTTCATTAACACGACACATCTTCGCTTTGCTTTTTAAAATCAATATTGTATTGCTGTTTGTATGAATCGACCTAAGGATTATCCCATCCATACATACATACATATGTTTATTTACAAAAATAAGTACAAAAATTTTATATTGCAAGGTAAAAAAGTATGGCAACTCTCTTGGTCTAAGTGCATAATAATAATAATAAAACTTTACATTAAATCGGTAAAACATAGTAAATATAAACTTGTGTGTTCATTTGGATGTGTGTTTATGTATAGACCTTGTTGTATATGTTTGTATGCAACAATTTAATTCTTAGTCATCATTGTCAATAGTGATGACTTTAGTTTGGGTATGGGGTGTATTAATAATTAAATAGACGCTAAATGGTGTCACGACCGCTGGATAGTGTTCATATACAACAACTTCAGTCAGAGGTCTCAAGTGAGGCTAAAGCATCTTTGATAATATAATATAAATTTTTAAATAAAATTATTAATTGTTTTTCTTTCAAGAATAACGTAATCAATTTTTGCGAAATGTGATTGCGAATTCGACGCGGTGTGAAGGACGTGAACAAAGGTTTTATCGACTAGGTAAGTCTTTATTTTAAAAATAACTCAATACTTAGTGTTATGCATACATTAGTATGTAATTGAGAACATCCTTTTCTTTACATGAATATACATATTTTTATAACTTTCATAATTACTGCATACGCTTTAAAGGTGTAATCAACAATGTTCTTGATGTTCTTGTTGAGCATGATATCGAATCAGGCATGTTTTCCTTTTCCATTTCTTTACAAAAAAAGTTTCAAAAATACCGGAAAAATAAGAAAGATTATATATAAAACACGATATCTATTTAAAAATTTAACTAATCTAGCCAGTAAAAAAATTATATTAAAAAAAATATGTAGTTTTAACTTTTGATGGCAAATATTTGATATATTGGATCAATCTTTAATATAATTAATTCAAATGTAATGAAAAAGAACTTTAGCTTCGGTTCTCTGAAACTTACAACCTTGGAATCCTTTCAAATGTTTTTGCGAAATATCGAAAAATTACATTCTAAGAAATCTATTGTATCCTAACAATTCCATTCATAAAAATAAGATCCGTGTCCTGGAGAACTTAGTATGTCAATCTGGATAATAAATACTTTCATTTTGAGTACAAAACCTTAGAAGCTGATAAAATTATTTAATTGTAATGGATTATTTTTACCATAACAAGTATTTTTTTACTAATGGGATCAGGTTGTTCTTAAATTTTGTCTTGACTTAGAGTCTATACACCCGCCTATGTTGAAATGTTGCGGATGCGTGACCAACACACATATCAGTCCGTTTCCGCTAAGTTATAGTTCACAATCGCCTAATAACTAAATGCAAATTGGATATTAGTTTTTTGAAAGCAAACGGTACATGAATATTTTTATCTGAGTTCATTTTATATTGTTCTTCTGCTGGTTTTCCTTTCTTGTATTCTTTTAGCAACAAAATTACTTTTCAAATTCTGTTTCTTCTATGCAATAAAGCATCACAAACTGATAATACCTATTCACACTAGTGTGAAGGGTATACAAACAAGTACACAATATCATTGGGTAAACCCGACTACCAGATACCCTCACACTTTAGATAGATATATCGGTAAATATTTAAAAAGAAAGAGTCATATATTTAACAAAGCACAAATAACTCAATTATTAATGTTTTTCCGAAAGGGCTCTTTTGTGGTTTTAAGTTTTGAAAATTGAAAACAAACTCGAAATGGAAATAATACCATCAAATATTTAATATTCCCTTTATTTAAATGTTTTATTTATCAAACAAAATATAGCTATAAAGAAATTGAAGACATACTTTTACCGAAATATCCACATCAAAAGAGCACGAATAGCCTTCAATATGATAACTGCTGAATTATTTTACATTTATTTGACAGTGGATGTCTTTTAATGATTGAAACATTTTATTACAATTATAAAAAAAACATCATAATAAGTTCTCCATGCGTTACAAACTTCAGACGAAAGCAAAAATACATTTCTGCACAGTATGAAGTGTGAAAAAACAGCGCGAGAGTAAATCTGTCTGCCCAGATTACTACAATCAGTCATACATTAACATTTAAAGTGGCGAGATTTCAATTCGAGGCGCATTCGATTAAGTAATTTACTACTATTTTTTCGATCTCACAAATAACTTGGTGAAAATGTGAATATGTATTAAAAAAGAAAAACTCAAAATATTTAATACATCTATGAGAATAAAGTTTAAATTTTTTGTGTCACAATTAAGGTCAAATGCACTTGATTTGATTAAGTTAATTTCCAAGAAAGTCCAAAATTATGGAATATCAAACAAATTTTCATACAAATCCACGTTACTTTCTTAAGTTTATAATTAAACTACATACTATATGACATATTGATTCGGTCGGTTGACTGGACAATTATATTGTCAAGTATAATTTTAACAAATAAAAATTGTTAAATCGATAGTTGATCAGTTTCTAAAGTCTTCTTTAATACATTATACATAATCTATTTTAAGAAAGTCCAATATCCTGTTGAAAGACATAAATATAAAAAAAAACTAACTTTGACTATGCCGAAGTTGTAATACTCTTCACGCCAGACGCTAGTAGACCGAGGCACTTATATTGTCCAAATTTCAGTTCCGTATCCACCAACCTTCTAAATTTCAAGACTCTCCAAAAGACTAGCCAAAGTTAGTCTTTTTTTATATTTTCTTCATAACACAAAAGTGAAATTTATTTATTTTAAAATGAATTTAGTGGATTGATTGACATTGTGAGGGGATTCAAATGTGCATAGTCTGTTCGTCTATCTAAATCCATTATATATATATATATATATATGTACTTACCAATACATAATTATTAATCGAAGCCGTGCTACATCGATTACTTGAAGACATGCACCATACAACATACGGTCGTGAAAATTTTACCACTGGATATTGAGATCACTATATAAACAGGCCGTTCAAATTTAAATTGGTTCACACCTATTGTTATTGTAAGAGTTAATTTATTATTGAAGATCTCTTTAGATTTAAACTAGCTGTCCCGGCGTGCTTTGCTATAATACTTCCCGGAAAAATGTATCAAAATCGGCTTTGCACGGGACTGACAGAAAGAATGAAATTTATTTTATTTTGTTGACTCACAGTTAAAAAAAAATTGTTTGCAAAGATTACTTGATTTATTTGAAAATATGCCTCAAAGCTTTATATGCAAAATTTGATCCACTAACTTCGACCAATTTTGTAGGTCGATTTTGATGAAATAAACGCTATATGCTATAAGCTTGCTACAATACAACATTGCAAGCTGTATTCAAAGCTTGGTTAAGCCATTGCTGAGATTGGCGTGTACAGCCTAAAAGACGTTTACGATTTTGTATATGTACTAAAGACCTGTCCTTGCTTTGCACGGGTGCATTAGAAAAACGAATTTACATTTCATCATATATTGCGCAGCACTTCAAAATAAAATCAATTTAATATTCACAAAATTATCTACGCATAAAGAATTATTTATTATAAAAACTAACAAAAGGAGATGTTCAACAAACACGACTTGATTGATTTTAAACAATGTTTCTAAGCCACCATATACCCAATATGCAAAGACTTAATTAAAATTAAATGGAATGTATTGTATATATGCTCCTTCCACAGAAAATTCTTGTATTGACAGTGATAACCGTATCAAAATCCGTTTAATGGTGTAGAAGTTGTGCTGTGAGAAGGGACAGGAATTTCGACTTTCATTTATACTATGTATGGATATAGATATAAAATAGAAAACTTGTAAAAACATAGTAATGTAAAATAGAATAATTGAAAGAATAACTTATGTGAAGTTTGTTAAAATTTTAGTGAGACAATTTTTATTGTAGTGTAACAGATAAACTTAATGTGTAACAGACTCGGCTACAAATGTAACATTAATGTCCACACCAAATGATTGCAAGGAGCAACGGCGTCCGTTAATAACTCCACAGATAACGGATCACTCCGAAACGAATGAAAACAATGAAGGTATCGACAACAGTTCTAATAATGACAAACGAAAATGGAAGCAATCACGAGACTATAACAAAAATTTGTTGTATGATACAAGCAATAGCTGGTCACAAATCTCGGCTAAGAATAGAAATTGGTTCTGCAAGCAACTATTGATGAGTCGTAAAACATTCTTTGCGCTTTTGTTTCTTGCACTTATCGGCTTCTACATAAACTCCACGTTACAGGATGATGACAGAAATAATTTGGTTATCGGCACCTACGTTCCGGTTTTGCATCAATCGCATGTATTGGGTATGAAAGGTGAGTGTACAAAAGTATATTAATTTTTTTAATGTCTTTATTTTCTTTATATTTTAATGTACATGAGTTTTTATATTGTCGAAACTTTAATCTTACTTGTAATTTGCTCTGCATGCTTTCTTTTAAATTGTATACAGTACAGGGTCTTTTTATCTTACACACAGATCAAGTTTCACAGTTAACCACTAGGAAAATTGAAGTGTGTCATGTTTATTTTTTTTATTATTTATCTATGCACAAAGAATTATTAATTCTAAAAACTAACAAAAGGAGATGTTTGTCAAAGATGACATGATTTATTTTAAAATATGTCTCTAAAAAAAAAATGATCCACCAATACCGACATTTCCGGTGGATTTTCAAAAAAAAAAATAAAAATATTTGCATATTGTACTGTTATTAGATGAAGAATACATATATATTCTTTATGGGGTTCCCGATGTCTGGTTCTATGTGTTACAAACTTCATGACAAACTTATACACATAATACAATTCACTGCGTGAAGAGTATAATTAGGCTATGACAAAAAAAAATCAGTCAAGTGTGAGTCGGACTCGTACACGGAGGGTTCCGTACCATCGTTAAAGATTTTTTTGCTTAATATATTAAATTATGTGGATATTTAACAGCCTAAAAGTATATTATAATTACAACTTAAAAGTATACTACAAAAAAAAGGTAAACAAAAGGTTAAATAAAAGAACAATGCTTCTAAAAATGTGTATTTTTAGTATTTGTCGTTCTACACACAAGTGAATTGTACACTCTTTGAAAATTTCAACTCTCTACCTATTACGGTTCATGAGATAGAGCAGGAGACGGACGGACGGACGGACATCGTAAGCTTAGTAATAGGGCCCCGTTAGCTCCCTATGGGTACGGAACCCTAAAAAAAAGAAACATGGAAAGGCGCTTTAAATGTCATTTGTACGTTAATAAACTCGAACTTTGAATAATCTTATTCCCCTTTGACAAGGTGTTGTATACATACTGTTGTTTTAAATTTGGATTGTGTATATGAAGTGTAGGTAGGATTTGGTAAGGCCAAAGTTGCATTTTTTCTTATTTTTAATTTGTTTGTTTTTTTTTTTATTTTTTATTATTGTTGTTTTTGTACTGTGCCCTAATGGAATTCACAGATAGCATTATGCCGGCTTCTCCGCCGATTATTTTATTCAAACCAAGTACCACCAACCTTTTGAATGTCTCTTCTGTTCTTGCTGTACTGTCTACCAAACTGGCTACATCCGAAATTGGTTCAATGTTAAATCAAACAAATGTTTCGTATGCTGCAAATACTAATGGTACTGACCATTTACTTTCTATCACACCGAAAAAAGGCTACCTTGTTTGGAGCGATCAATGCAAAATACAGAACGTCGATCCATATTTGCAGGAGGTTATGAAATTTTTTCATCGTCTTAAATACAAGACATGTGCCAAGCAAAAGCCTCTCACATATGTCCGATATGACGAGATGGAATCTCGCTATATGCTGATCATAGATCAAAGCATTGTTAAGGAATACGTTGATGGCCGCTCGTATTACTGTTGCTACAATTCCATCGATCGTTATGATGAAATGAAAATCAAGTAAATACAAGTTCTAAATAAATAACATATTTATGTATGATCAATCAACTAAATTATATTATCTTCATAGATTATCCGATTGCATAAAATTCGTTGATCAGGCACATCTCGCACCATCAATTGATAGCGTAATTGTTAAATGCTACACCAACAAACACAATATTTATATCAACGGACATGCCTTGGTTTCAGAGCGCCCAGAAGTTCGAGCGCGTTTCAAAGAATGGCGATTGCGAAAGCAAATGGCGACACAGAAGCAAGTGCCAAATGTACTCATAATCGGCATCGATAGCGTTTCCCGCGTTAATCTAATACGCGCCATGCCGAAGACTGCCCAATATCTTTACGACAATGAATGGTTCGAGATGACTGGTTACAATAAGGTTAGTAAACTACATGGATATATATTTATTATTTAACGGTAAAAAATAACAACCCAATTTATAGGTGGATGACAATACCTTTCCTAATCTAATGGCACTACTCGTAGGCTTCAATAAAACGAACGCGCTCAACAAGTGCAAACCACGTGTTACAGGAGGTTTAGATAATTGCACATTTTTGTGGAATCTTTATCGAGATTACGGTTATGTAACTGCTTTTGCTGAAGATGCAGTCAGCATAAACACATTTAATTACTTAAAAAAAGGTTTCCAAACGCCACCTGTTGATTACTACCTGCGTCCTTTTTTGCTCGCCGCTGAGGAGCATTTAAAAGTCACATGCCGTGCAGGACTTGTGTCTTGCTTAGGATACAAACACGCAGCGGAGCACATCTATGATTATGCTTTGGAGTTTGCAAGTCGCTATCACAATGACCAATTCTTTGGATTTTTTTGGACCAACACCTTTAGTCATAATGATATTAGCGAGTGTTCGGCAATGGATGAACGTATTGTTGATTATTTAGAGAGATTTAACAATTTGGGCACTTTCAACAATAGTATTGTGATATTTTTAAGTGATCATGGTATACGCTTTGGACCCACGCGCAAAACATGGTCCGGACACATGGAAGAACGTTTGCCTTTTATGTTTGTTTGGTTACCGCCGTATTTGAAGCAACAATTTCCAGAGTTTGTTAATGCGTTAAACGTTAATAAGAATAGACTGACAAACCCATTCGACTTACATATAACGCTTAAGCATGTTTTAACCTTATCAGATCGAGTTAAGGATAAGCACACATTACTTAAACCGTTGTCGGATTGTCCACATTGTCAAAGTTTGTTGGTAACGGTGTCTCACAATCGTTCTTGTGAATCTATCGCAATCGAGGATCATTGGTGCACGTGTATACCCTACAATAGTGTCAACAAGAACTCTAAAACAGTACAAAAACTAGCACACCGTGTAATTATATACATCAACGAGTATGTTGCGAAATTCCAAAACGGTACCTTTGCCAAGCGCTGTCGCCCTTTAGGATTGCTCAATGTCGCATCAGCATATCGTGCACACCATAATACGGGCGATCATTTCGTCGAAACTTATCGTATTATGTTCTACACGAAACCAAACAAGGGATTGTTCGAAGCAACCGTGCGTTACAAAGAGAGTGACGATAGCGTCGATATTACTGGCGAGATCAGTCGGCTGAATATGTACATTGGCGAAGCTGACTGCATGGACGACTTCGGTGTAAAAAAATATTGCGTTTGCAATAACTGGCGCCACTAAAAATTCATTTCAATACAATAGATTTAGATAAAATAATTTACTTCGTTAGTTTGATTGAAAACAAAAAATCAAAGTAGACTTTTGTTTTATTCTTAATTGTGTATCTAATACTATAAACGGTGCTTATACGTACTTTAAAAAATGCCAAATTTACATATGAAATTACTTAGTTTTCAATATTTATAATTTGTAATGTAAAGTATAAATAAAAAGTAGTCCAGTCTAAATCTTATATAAGCGAACCAATAAATGCTTTAGGTCTCAAAAATACCTGACTCCGAGGCCCAAGAACAAACTTCAATTATCTTCTAATAGTACCAAACAATCTAGACTAGGTTATTGAGTTGTTAATGTGTTTTGCCTATCATCCAGTGTCTCCTTGAGATAAAAAATTTATGGTGCACACCCTAGTGCCTCATAAATATTTAAAACCGGAGCGTTGCAGTGTAGATCCACTCCATTATGACCGTAATCTTTCATGGCGATTTTAATTTACTTGTATTGGTCCTTCCACTTAAGTCGATAATAAAATTGTGGTTCTGACATCATTTCTGAATGAATATACGAGTATGTATGTGTATATTAATGTGTACATTTACTTTCCATATATCTAATCTAGTCTAGTGCGTTTCTTTGTTCACGAGTTGTCTATCTTCTAGTCTCTCCTTGAGTTTAAAATTTTGCAGTGCACATCTGAATGCCGCAAAAAATTTTGAAAGCGGACTGTTACGGTGTAGATCCCGGCCACTATGATCACAACCTCTCAAAGATATATCAATTTGCTTGTATTGTTCATCTATTTGCAATTCAAGGATGCCATGTAACTCGATAATAAAATTTTGTTTCTGACATCGTTCCACTTTGAAGATACTGGTTTGTGCTTGTTGACAAGCTAAATAACTTTTTCCTTCGCAACGTTGATGTTTGCGTCCTGTCCACATATCAATCGTGGCAGTTATGTCCCAGATATATGTAAGCAGCAAATGTTCATCGTTAGGCTCCGACGGAAGTGGGTGTTTCGGCGAAACACTTTGTAATTTGATACAGAAAATTTCTGTAATGAGCTGCTTTATGACTTGTACATAATGGTTAGACCAGTAATAGTAGATCGAATTTTTCAAAATAGTCTTATTCATTATAAAGTAGTTTTGAAGTTCACGAATTTCTGCGCGACTCGGAACAATGCGGTAACTTTGTGAGGAAAGTGGTTTGTTAAGAAAAGAGTTCAACAACACTTCTTTCGGGTTTTCCTGCTGAGGTTGCGGTGTTGTCAATTGGTTGTGTTGGTCCTGATTGTTAATAGTTTTCTTTGAAATTTTAGCCTCAGGACTTTGCTTCATCACAAGTTCCTCTAATTTGTCAAAAAGCAAACGTTCATAGATATCACCGACGTTGCAAATTTTATCAGTTTTGCAAATATGCGCTGCATTACTGACACATTCACTAAAATGTATAATATTAAATTGTGAGATTGATTTCGCAATGTTGTGACTGAGACTAAAAGGATCCTGCACGCGTACGATACGATTAACTTGAAAAACATGAGGTGCTTCACCAGTAGCATCTTGAATCGCTTGTAGCTGCGCTTTGTATTCGGGAAAACTGTCTTCGAGACTTTTCAAAGGAATTGCTTTGCCGAGGTAAGGTGAGATCAACAAATTATTAAAATCAAAATTTTGATAAAAGCAAAAAAACTCCTGGATTAAGTAGAATGCACCCACGTCTTCTGGCCAAGATTTCAATATATTCAAATTATACGTATAATTAATACCGTTTATTAAATTCGGCGGTTGTCTTGCCTGCATTACTTTGATAGACGGAAGAAGACTGCTTTGTTGTAGAAAGAATAACACAAGAATTGTCAAGCAATAACTTGACATATTACCGCGACCAATAATTTGAAGTTGTTTTGCCCAAATTTTCATGAAAAGCAAAATTTGGTAAAGGCGGTTATCCCAATGCACAAGATCACGCAGAAACATTGAGTTCATTACGCTATCCGACGATGATATATTAATATCTAAGCTGAAGCCCGATTCTGAATGCTTGCATTTTATTATGGGGACACGTGCATGCCTTATACATATAATATCTTCAAAGAAAGCTGAACGCCGCAAGATACTGTAAACCTTATTGAATGAGTACATACTTCCCCTGGGAGTGTTCCCATCATTCATTGGCTGTAAGTAGAAATCGATATCGCTATCTGCAAAGAAACACAAATTTAGCAAAATGTTTTCTAAAAGATAAACACATTCTATAAACTAACCACGCAGCGCTAACTCCGACAAAAACGAACCGAATGGATATACAGTAAATTGGTCACGTATCTCCTTACGTAAAGCAATTAATATACGCTCACAAACAATGCCAAAATTCTCCTTATTCATGGCGTAAAATTTGCAAATGACATCCAATTTTTTATCAGGCATGGATGCATTTAAAATCTCGTGTAGCTCTTTACGCTTATTATCCTTTACTATCTGCAGCATTGCGTTGAGTTTATTTCGGAAAGCCTTTTTTGGTCGAAGTTGAACAGAAGTATGAAGAAGCAGCTCATGTCGAAGGCATT
Organism: Amiota mariae; assembly: GCA_035041805.1. Taxonomy (NCBI): domain Eukaryota; kingdom Metazoa; phylum Arthropoda; class Insecta; order Diptera; family Drosophilidae; genus Amiota; species Amiota mariae. Next base: position 144,496 of record JAWNKV010000332.1, on the reverse strand, counting down.
CATGCGCAGAATTAAAACATTCTGCACAAACTTTACATGCATGATCCATTGCAGTGCTAGTTGTTGGAGAATTTTCCTTTTCAGGTTGTGTTGTGGCTAGTGCCTTGTTCTTTTGTAATATATTATTTCTGCTTTTCGTTGGTTTATTTGCCATTTCCATGTTTTTATTGACTAGGGCTATGAACAATAGTTTTGATGAAAAAAATTTGTATAAGTATTCAAAAATGGTTCATAAGTTTTAATATTTATACACATTTGACAATTTTCTAAAAATCAAAAACTCAATGTCTGCCCAGTTCGTCTATCTATTACACACTTAAAGTACTTAGTATTGATACAACCATTTTGGCCAACTCCAGGACAGAGTATTACATTATTTGCTGATCGATATAGTTCCAAACCATCATTTAGTGCCTTTGGAACATCTAGATATATAAGCAACTGACAATCTGGACGGAATCCAGAGATTGCTCCTCGATTAATATTCGCATTCTTCTCATGTAGCTTTAGATTATCGATCACAGAAAAATGCACATGATTTCTTGTCAAGCGCTTCAACCCATCATGCTTAATTTTTGACCAGTGTCGGTAGTAAGTACCGTGTACAGCCATTGGCAAATCTTCAACTGTAACTATACGTTCACTTTCCACGGCTGATACCACATCACGTATACTGTGTCCCTGATTAGCACGTATTTCGAGCTCACCATTTACTAAATTGCGACGAATGTGATACCGCTGCTTTGGGTCATTTTCAACAATTCGCTTAAGGGCATCTAAACTGCAATGATGTGCAAAGCGTGGGTGTTTTAACAGATCTGAGACAAGCAAATAACCTTCGGATGAAATTGTAAGACCTTCTTTTATAGCACCGTGGCGTAGCAGCCATGATAGTGTTTTACTTAATTTTACATCTTGTTGTTTTTTGGCTGATGCTGGTTGAAATGGTGTAGTCATTTGTTTTCACTTACTTTTATTCACAATGTTTTATCCCTTATCCCTTATAGCCGTTAATTGAAAATCTTACATAGAAAATTAGATTAGTATACAATACAATATACTTTAATATACAATTTTACAAACAATTCGTTCTCCGAGAATTATACAATGTAAAATTATACATATCAGATTTCACATTAAACAATGGAGATAGTGTATAAGTAAATAGAAAAAAACAAATAAAAGGCTGGGTGCCGCATAAATATGAAAAACAGAAACAAATACAGACACAGAAACAATATATCTGGATCTGTTTCTGTTCTGTTGGGATTTGCAACATAGAACAGAAACAGAATTTTTGTTTTATTATTGTTTTGATTCAATTCATAGGAAGTATTGTAAGGAAATGATAGTAGGTTGTGTAAAAATTATGACAAATTTTATTTAATAAGAAAATTATTTATAAAAACACGTAATTTACGATTTTTTCCTTCTCCTTTAATTAATATTTTTTTTTTACATTTATTTTTTTTTGTTTAAACACTAAAAGAAAAATAAGCACAAGATATAAAACAAACTAATTAATGTGAATGGTAAATATTTGACATTCACATGCGGCTGTAGCAGAAGGAAGTCAAAAGTACTTTCTGATGATGATGTTTCTGATGAAATGATTCTGTTTTAATTGTTAATGCAGACTGGCTCAATGGCTCATTGGTTAGTGCGCCAAGCTGACATTCTTTTCTAATTTTCTCCAATTCTTCCTAACTCTCCCCCTTTGCCGTTATTGCTCAAATTAATAAATAAATAATCTTAGTTCCATGTACATACATAATTGTTAATGCAACCTGGCAGCACTGTTATTATGTGTTTCTGCTTCTGATTTATGCGACACCCAGCCTTACATACCCTTGAAAAATTGGATTAGTTGGCCACAATGGCAGCGAGTGCCCTCAAAAAATTCAAACGTAGTGCTGCAAAAAGCAACTAAATGAGGGTATGCTTTTTTTAAGAAAAAATAAATTATGAAGGTATGCTTTTTATGTAAACAAGATTCTTAACACTGAATAGACGTGTCAATAGGCACGACATTTGAGATTTATCAATTTTAGGATTGTAGTATTTGTTTATCCAAGGAAAAGTTGTGTATTTCTTTGAAAAAGTTAACTTATTAACAACCGCCAACATGGTTTTAGCTGATTTGGGTCGAAAAATTACTACGGCACTGCACTCGCTTAGTAAGGCGACTGTCATCAATGAGGAGGCTCTGAATGCAATGTTAAAAGAGATTTGTGCAGCATTGTTAGAGGCTGATGTTAACATACGTCTTGTTAAACAGTTGCGGGAAAATGTACGTGCCGTAATTGACTTTGAAGAAATGGCAGGTGGTCTAAACAAACGCCGCATGATACAATCTGCAGTGTTTAAAGAGCTAATAAAGTTGGTGGATCCTGGCGTAAAACCTTATCAGCCTATGAAAGGCAAAGCCAATGTGATTATGTTTGTCGGTCTACAGGGCTCGGGAAAAACAACAACATGTACTAAACTAGCCTACCACTACCAGAAACGTAATTGGAAGTCGTGCTTAGTTTGCGCTGACACTTTTCGTGCAGGAGCTTACGATCAGATAAAGCAAAATGCCACTAAAGCACGCATACCGTTTTATGGCAGTTACACAGAAATCGATCCGGTAGTAATAGCGCAGGAGGGAGTGGACATGTTTAAGCGAGAAGGGTTTGAAATGATTATAGTAGATACTTCTGGTAGGCACAAGCAAGAGGAATCATTGTTTGAAGAAATGTTGGCGGTGGCAAATGCTGTTAATCCGGATAACATTATATTCGTGATGGATGCAACAATTGGACAGGCTTGTGAAGCACAGGCAAAGGCATTTAAGGGGAAAGTAGACATTGGGTCGGTTATAATTACAAAGTTGGATGGCCATGCGAAGGGCGGAGGAGCATTGTCTGCAGTGGCAGCGACAAATTCTCCTATTATTTTTATAGGAACTGGAGAACATATTGATGATTTGGAACCGTTCAAAACAAAACCATTTGTCAGTAAGTTGCTTGGTATGGGCGATATCGAAGGATTAATAGATAAAGTTAGTTTCATATTGAGTCATATTGATTCTTCTTTATTAAATTAATATTTATTGTTTAAAGGTAAACGAACTTAAGTTGGATGGCAACGAAGAATTACTCGAGAAAATCAAACACGGTCAGTTTACGATACGTGACATGTACGAACAATTTCAAAATATTATGAAAATGGGTCCTTTTTCACAAATCATGAATATGATACCTGGTTTCTCGCAAGACTTTATGTCTAAAGGAGGTGAGCAAGAGTCAATGGCGCGCATTAAACGCATGATGACTATGATGGACAGCATGTCTGATAGCGAACTTGATAACCGAGATGGCGCTAAACTTTTTAGCAAGCAGCCATCTCGCATGATTCGCGTAGCGCAGGGTGCTGGTGTTATCGAACGTGAAGTAAAAGAACTTATAGCTCACTATACTAAATTTGCGGCAGTTGTAAAGAAAATGGGCGGTGTCAAAGGGCTCTTTAAACAGGGAGATATGGCAAAAAATGTGAATCCCACGCAAATGGCTAAGCTGAACCAACAAATGGCAAAAATGATTGATCCACGTATGTTACAACAAATGGGCGGTGTTGGCGGACTGCAAAACATGATGCGCCAGTTACAACAAGGTGCTGCAGGAGGACTGGGTGGACTTGGGAACCTCATGAGTGGCTTTGGTGGAAAGTAAATTGCTAAACTTGAGTAACGCTTAGTTTATTTATAATTTTGATTTATAATGAATTGTTTAGCTGCATGAAAGAATTGTATATTATATATTTTTATGTCCTGGCATCGAAATTAAATAGTTAAACTATGAAAAGGTAACAACTCAATCGCATACCATTAAATTAATGGATGCTCAAATATTGTGTATATATATAAATATATATGCACAAAAATTTCATCAAAAAACGGTTTTATGTAATTTGTACCATGATTAAAGTGGCGCTTCTTTTAGTTAAAAATTAAATTAATTCGTAATATCGTAGTATTTTAAAAAAGAGAAACGGAAATCAAAAATCATCTTTTTGTTTATGTGTTGGTGGGTATTCTTTTAAATCTCTTAAGCGACGTGAGCGAAACTTTTCAGAAAATTGTTAAAATCAGAATAAATCGATTACTAAACCTGGTAGATCATTTTGTAACATACATTTATGGCATTTTCACTTTTGCATAGCACATTTCTGATGTTTCATTTTTACAGTTTAAGTCATGCTTTTAGTAATCTGTCACTTTCAGATGAGTGAGCTTGATCAGTGCGTATTGAAACGGGAATAGAAATGTGAGGGAAAAAGGGAGTTTGAGTGCAAAAAAGAAATAATTAATGATATGAATTTCCATTAAATGAGATAAATAAGGGGTGGAGTTCTTCCTAAGTATCAAGCCAATAAGTCAATGAGTAGGTTTATTAGGACAGTTGAAAAGGTGAACGGTATTATGAGGAGAAACACCTCTCTGTGGAAAGAAGTTGATGGCATAGAGACATTTACGTATCCTGTACTAACCCGACCTCAACTGGCCTAAAGTGGACCGATTCCTACGAGGAAGTCTCATTTCGCCATCATCAACAGGTGAAAAACTGCCTCTTAAAACAATACTATTCTGGTGTGACTGTAATGCATTTTAAACTGCCCTTGTATATAATTCATCAAGAGTGTCGTATATTAAAAAGGCAATGTTATCTGACGGAAAACGAATTCTGTTCTTCTAAAACGCAGCATACATCATCCTTCTGAAGTTTTTACAGATATGCCTTGGGGAAACAATGCCTGAAATAGTGCTGAAGGGTGTGCACTCATGTGTGTGTCCAGAAAAACACTGCTAAGGAAGCAGGATCTAGCAGGTAGTGTAGAAAGGTTATTTTTAACGGCCTAAAATTTAATTACTGAAATACGATCTAAAATTGACACACATAAGTATATGATATACAAATATAAGGTGTGTTCACGCAACGTTGCAAATTTTTAAAATTACCATTGTGAATTGCGTGAACGACCAATTGTGTTTGCACTTGGCAAATCAGCTGTTCTCGTAAACACAACTGCCAGTTGGATGTAAACAAACAATTGAAAATGCCAAAAAAAAGGAAAAAAAATGAATTTATTGAAATAAGTAAGTACATAAATTGAAATAAATTATTTATTATTCGTACTTCTATTTGGTGTAAATACATTTTTTTGTATGGAGCAAGTGCCACTTCGCGAATTTGCCAAGGTTGCTACGTGAAGACCCCTATTATGTTCCTCCATTCAAACTAGAGGTCGCAAAGATAACTTTTATTTTCAATGCAGTACACTCGGAAAACACTTTGAACATAGAACACTTTGTTTTGTTGTATAAAAGTTATACGCGTTGAGAAAAAAAAAAAAATGTCTGTGAACAATAACAGTTGCAAAAAACGTTTTGATCGATCTCACACCAGATAATTGTTGTTGGAAGACGAAAACGACCAAAAAATCACAAGCGGAAAGGTATTTTTGTTGTTGGTTAGAGAGAGGGAGAGATAGGGGGTGCAAACCAATGCAGGTAGCAAAGATTAGTCAACTGCAGCGCACAAGCAGACGAACCCACAAATGCACACATACACACAAAAGACTTTTTGAATAATTTCTCTCATCGAATCAGTTGGAGGAAGACGAAAAAAAAGAAAAATGATGATTTATTCAGCGAAAATGAAAAAGAAAAAATCATTATTGAATACGTCTTTTTCAATCCGTTATTTCCGTCCTCTGATTCAAACATAAATAAAAATCTTTTACAATAATAATTATATCTACGTATACATATAATAAAATCGTAGACTTTGTCTGTTTGTTTTAGATTTGTGCAACCATCAATTAAAAGCCATTCATTCTATTCAAAATCAAATTACTGAAACACAAGAAGCTTTATTTGGTGCACAACATAAGCTTTATTTCAACAAAATTGACCCACAAAATTGTATTTAATTTATAATTTATAAAATTTAAAATGTGTTTTTTCTAGCAAATTTACTAATAAACCATGCTAAAATTACATGCGCTACTTCCCTACATTTTATCGCTTCTAAAACCACTTCACATATAATCTTCTATAATTCTTTAAATCTTATGTTGTTTTACATTCGGGCGAGACAACGTTACTAACAAATGCACAAAAGCTTTTTGAATGCAGAACGAAGTTTTGCCGGGCCAACTAGTTTTTAATATTATTTTCCAATTTTCATTGTCATTGAAATTATTATTTGTCTAATTTTAAGTTTTTAATAAATTTATCTTCCTACAAATAAAATAACATAACGTTTTCATTCATTGTACAGTACATATTATTATATGTACACATTATTCACCGACCAACTATTTGGCTTCATTCATAGTATCTGTACAAAGAAACGAATGAATCGAAACACCATTTAGATTACAGAAACGAAATACAACATACAATGATATTCACTTCAAATGGTTTCCTAAAAATAAGAACCCATTTTAGACACAACTTGAGGTTTGATCTTTTTGAACGTAGAGAAGACCGCTTCCCTCTGCTGTTGGACGAGGGGTGCAAAATAAATTGGTGGCGAAATTGAGCGGCACCTTTTCTAGCAATTCATAATTGTTTTCTACTCAAACAGATCACCTGATTGTGAATAAAAATTGCAAGATTTTTGAAGTGAAATTTCTTTAGCGGCGCTGGGAAAAAATTTAGTGTAAAATTTTGAGTGAAAAAATAAAAATCGTCACGTTTTTTCGATTCTGTATTTCATGTACCGCACTAGGTAGAGACTTGATCACTAAAACTCCCCCGGAACATTTTTTCTACGTACGCCCTTGACCTGTTCACCGGGGGAACATAAACGTTCACAAGCTCAATTTAAACATCGCCGATATTTATAGCCAGACATTGAGTTCCTGAGAAAACAAAACAGAGTGTCTGACAGGAGTTAGGGGAATAGGTCTTATTTTTATAATGCGATGAACAATGAAAGCAACATCTGTTTTGCATAACTATAAAATAGTCCGACAGGAACATCAGCCCAAGGACCTAGTTAGCTTAGTCTCCTGTATAGCTGCAATCAGTATTTAATTTCGAACCATATAGTCACACAACCCGTTGCAATACGACTGCTTGATTTGAAATGCCTTATAGGGAAAAGAAAAAAAATTAGTTCCGTATTTATTATTTCACATATTTATTCTTTTAAAATTATATAGTGTTTAGAAATATTAAAAGTTGTTCAGTGCTGTCTGTGCACACTCACAATATTCCGTATGAGAAGCAAAATTGCGCCTCAAACTTTGCGGGAAATCCATTGATGTGCATTAATTAAAGACGACTGTTTATAATTATCTTCCTGTTAATAAGAATCCATTACATTTTTTTCTTAAAGAAAATGAAAGAAGTTTTTATTGATTCAGAAAAAATGTCAGTTTCTTTTTTGGATGACAGTAAGTTTGCATGCTTTACTTAAATTTTTCTATTTTCCATTTGTAACGTAATGGTTTGCTGTTTTTCTTTTTGTTGTTGTGAATAACGTTTTTTCTCTTAATTTAAGTGTAAATGCTTTCACACATTGTTTTTTTTTTTTGTTGTTATGAATAACGGGTTTTCTTTAACAATAAAGTCTAAATAATTTCGCGCAGTGTTTTCACCATTTTCGTTTTAATATAATTCACAATTTTTATGAATATTCATTTCTTTAACTTTAAAATTATATTTCAACTAGTCTTCATTTATGGCTTTTAAGCAAAACTAGCAAAAAGCTGCAATACATATTTTGTTTCTTATTAATAATGTTACTTAGTATTATTTCTTGCATAATACGCCAAAATGTATGGGAGAAATATTTTAAGTATAAAAATTTTGTTTAGTTCAGGAGGATGTTTTTTAGGGTTTTAGGGGTTCGTTTAATTAGGAAATGTAGCTTCAAAGTGGAACATTAATGCAAATGATACGTTTAAATATGCAGAGAATATTTATTGTTGTTGTTTGCATTAGAAAAAATATTTGTAGACTACTGTGATTAAAACTTAAAAATAGCAACAAGCGAATTTACAATATATTTCTCTTACCTTTTTTATTTTTCTTATAGATATAATGAAGCATTTATAAATTCTAATAAATTGCTTAATAATATTGTTTCATTTTTTTCTTTCTTTCCTCTTCTTTAATGAGCTTTTCATACCTTATTTAATTGTCACTTGACTACAAGTTTAACGTCATTAATCAATCGTTAAGAAACGTCAAATGTTGTTGCGCCAATTTTTTTAATATTTCAAAAAAGTTTCAAAAAAATATATTCATTTTTATTATTTGGCTTAATTTAAAAATGCGCTTATCTTTTACTTTTTCCGTTTAACTTTCAATCTTGCCCCTACCGGGGCAATCTTCTATTTATTTAAGTGGAATATATTTTTTTAAAGAAATAATAAACTATTTAATAAACGATATAAATAAATAAAAATAATAATAAATAAAAGATTATTAACATTTCGGAAAACTTTGATTTTTTTTTTATTTTTGAAGGCTTAAATTTGTTTCAAAAATTTATTGTATATTATGTTTTACGCACTAATCATTTAAATTATTGTAGTTTAACAGCGGTTTACTTTTAATTGCCATAAAAATAAAAATTTAACTACTTAAAATTAGACAAAGGTCTAACGATACAATTTATAATAAAATTTATTTTAAATAATGTATTTAAAAACAAAAACAAAAAAAATCAAACAATATAGAAAATTAGTTAAAACTTTTTGTCTGAAATATTGACAAACATCTATTAAATATCGTATATAAACTTCAACTTCTTTTGCCTTTTCTACTCCTTCTCTTACATATTTAATATTTTTCGAGCTTCAGTTGTGCTTAAAAGTACCGTTTTAATGTTCTATATGTTTTGCGCAAACAAAAAAAAAAAAAAAAATAATAAAAATAATAATTTAAAAAAAAAAGGAAAAACATTTTCATAGATTTTGACGACTTTTGTACAAATAATAAATATGTATGTATATGTTTTTCTTTTGCAAAACTAGCTACGCAAAAATGCTACTTGCTGCTCAATCAGACTGAAAGAATTCTTCTCTTTATTTAGTATTTCTTGACTAAAAATGTATTCCACGTCTTGTTGTTTTTCTTGTTAGACTTAATTTGATAATCTTAAAACTAAGTTTTCTCTTCTTACGCACTAAATTGTTTTAATTACGTCTTTTCTTCCTTCTTTTTACTTTTTTGTTTTTTTGTTTTGTTTATTAATCGTTTCTAATCATTTTGTTAGCTTAAGAATAATTTAAAATAAATTATTTTTCTTAAGAGCTTAATTCATAATTTACATTAATATTGAATAACTTAAATTAACCATTCCAAAAAAATTATTATTTTGTTTTTCATTTGTTAATAACAACCAAAAATTTTAAAAAATTGCACATAAAAATTTGTATTATTATTTATATTTTTTGTATCAAAGACATAAAATACGATTTTGGTTCAGCTAAAGCCCTACAAATAAACAAAACAAAACAAGGTATAAATTATAATGTACTAGTATATAATAAAATAATTAAAAATAAAATTTCGTAAAAGTTTTGTATTTGTGATTTTTAAGTTCGAGCATTCGTTAATCAGAATAGATTTTTTTTTCTTCTTCAATTTATCGAATTGGAATGTCAATGAGTAGAGGGTTGGTATACTAATTTATTGTGTCTCCATTGGATTTTTACTTGAATAGCCTACAAATTTGATAAAATATTAGGAAACAATAAATTTAGCTTAGGAAGACTTTGGCATTGTAAAAATCACTTGCAACACATCTTTATAAACAATAACTTCATCCATAATCCATAAAAATAAAATAGGAATGTTTTGCATTTTTGCTTTATTGCATTTTAAGGCTTTAGCTGTTTATTTTTACCGTTGATCTTAATATTTTCTTTTAGTGGAATATGAGATTCTTTAGATGGCTTTTAATTCTGAATTTAACCCTACGGCAACTCATTACTATAAATATCACAAATACAAACATAAAAAAGATACACATTTGAAAAAGTTTTAAAGTAGTTTGCCTGGAGGCCTTATTCTTATACTATGGTTGTTTACCTTACGATCTATGTCTAATTTTAATTATTTCATCTATATTTGTTATATTGTTTTTTATTTATTGTTGTAAATAAGATACAGTTGTTTTTAACTTAGTATATTTGTTTTCATTCTTTAACGTGTGAATCTACATTTCATTATGCATTCATTCTCATTGCTATGCTACTGCACTTTCGTTAAGAGTTTTAACTATTTTTGTCTACTTTTTCATAATATTTGTTTACCGTTCGGTTTCTACTTTTTCTGCTTAAACTCTTAAAAGAGTGGCATATGAAATTATTTTTGCTATTAGAATAATGTAAAATTACTTTTAATTCTTATACTTACTCTTGATCATCTTCTCTAATTTAAATTTTCGCTTTTATATTATGTATTAAGTCTCTTAAATAAAAAAAAACTGCAGACAGCTTAAAAACGTCTTCATAATCATAACTACTATTATGTCCAAAACTTCGTCTGCTGAGCAAAATATTTTTTATTTTAACATTTTTTATGGCTTAAACTGTATTTCTATATGTTTTTGTTTTATTTTGTTTTTTTTTTCTTGGTACAGTAATTTTAGAAAGAAATCAACAACGAAATTTTTAATTATATTATACATCTTTAGTTTTAAAAATTAAAGAGCACAAACACTACCAAAACATAAAAAAGTTATATTTATTCACAAAAGTGAACGGTACATGACTTTTTGCACGCAAGTTTTGAATAGATTTAAGGGCTTCTCAAAGAACAAATGATTTTGCACGCAAGTTTTGAATAGATTTAAGGGCTTCACAAAGAACAAATGAAATATGTATGGGCATGATCTGCATCGCGAGAGTAATCGTTGGTATGTAGTAAGTTTGAGACAGAATCTTTCAGCATTATACCATTAAAAGACGTATTCGAACTATTCTATCAGATTTGGATATATTTAATTTTTGTTGTTGCTTTACTAAGATATTCTTCCGTAAAAATCTGATCATTTAAAAATATAGTCGATTATATAAAGAAAAAGTCTAACATTTTTCACCCTAGAGCCCAAAATGTTGTGCTCTTCGATAAGTGATTGATAATATTAATTATTGTAGTGGTATGATGGGATCGAAACACCAAAAATATTTTTCTTTACAAAGCCACTGTGGAAGACGCAGAAACATATTTTATGATATAAAAGAAATAGCTTACTTTGGTTTCACCACAGCTTACACTTCATATTAGATTATACGAGGCTGTGGAAAAATTAACAATTAAAAATATTATTATCTATAATGACAACAATACATCAGCAAAAAATAAAGTCCCATTCGTTTCCCCTTGCGTTGCTGATCATGTGAAATGTATAATTACGATTAATATTATAATTTGTTCAAGGTAAATTATTATCGGGAAACCCGAAGATAGCATCAATTCATTAATTTCTTTGTTTAAAAATTTGTATTTAATATCAGTGACATTGACACTGGTTTGATAGCATTTTATTTTATCTTACTTAATAATTTTGGGCTAAATGAAAAAACTCAAACAAAAATTAATTTAATAATCCAATATTACACGTTTTCCCTAATTCATTTGTAAAATAATTCGTGATGAAAACAGGAATGCAGATTGTTTCTATAATGGAAAAAATAAAAGTGTATGGGGTTATTATGAGCTTCAGGGCATCATTACAATACTCATAATTCATTTGTATGTGAAGAACATAAGAACAGGTTGATTGTATGATAACATTTAAGATCATATGTGTTTTAATAATTAAATTTTATATAATTTCTATTTTTCTTACTTTTGATGTTTTAAATAATTTTATCCCATATTAATTAGTTACTTTCAGTTTTTTGTTTTATTTGTTGTTGTTCTAATAAAAATTGCACATCATTTGGAAATTAAAGTATATTTTGCTTATTCAAAACTAGCAAAATATTGTACAATTTTATAAAAGTTTCATTTTCATACATTATTACTGGACCAAAGCAGTTCACATTTCCGATTTATAAAACATTCACACTTAATGTAAATGTTATATCACTGTGCAATGATGTTTAGGATGTAATGATGACCAATGATGACTCATTAAAATATTACCTGAATCGAATTGATCACCATCACAAGGAGATTCGATGCAGTAATTGTGGTTATATTGTTCTAACAAAAATATTGATCTGAAATTTCGTACAAAGTCTTCCTATTCCTAAGTATACAACTTTCAGCCGTTGTTAGCTGATCATTGAAAGACAGAGTTAATCTTTTTAACACAATTATTAAAGTTGGTATATCAAAATTTTACCAGATATTAGCAGACTAAGCTAACCTAATAAAAATTAGATCCATCGAACCACTATAAGTTTGTCCAAGGAGTAATATGTATGCATACATGACGATAAAAAACTTAAGCATTACAAAAAGCTTTTCAATTTCAATGAATAAAAAACAACTTATCATGATATTTTTTGTTTTTCTTGTGTGTAATCGTCGGTAAAGCCGAAGTTAATGTTTTTCTGTTTCATATTTGTTTTTTGCTTTGATTCCAATAAGATTTATCCTTATTCAATATATTTTGATAGTAACAGCTTGATTTCATTTTTGTTTTTTTTCTCTTTTGCATAAATTTATGTGAGTTTGTTTAGCTTTTATATACTTGTATATGAAATAAGTATAACTATTTTATACTTCAAAATACCATTTTCATAGTCTTTGCTTGCTTTATATTATGTCTTTTTTCACTTTACTTTGCTAAACATGAGTTTAATTATAAATTTATTTTTTTTTTAACCTAGCATTCTATATTTCGCGTTATTCTGAGTTAAAGTTGTATGTAAAACTGCTTTTCTGGTTGGGTTCGGTGTCATTTCGCCGCGTTTAATTATGTCCTCATTGTCTTGAGCTTAAGTGTCGCTTTATTTTTATCATCTACGTCTGCTTTTTCCAATTATATTTATTCGTTACAAAGTCAAAAAACGTCGTAGTAAAGTATTATATCTGCAAGTGTTAATAAAATTACAAATATTATTTTTTTTAAAATAAACATGATTCACAAAACAAAAAAAAAAAACAAAAAAAGTAAAAGGGTCTATTCATGGTTTCCTTGAAATATCTGTACATTGTTTATCATACAGAGATGTTTGTCGTCACCATGTTTTAAGCGACTTCTAAGAGACTATTTTCACTATATTTTTAAAACGTTCCTTTCATACCCAAGTTTCTTGATACAACTAATATTTTTGATAATTTAATTATATTCACATCCCTAACTTTATACGCACATCAAGGAAGAGAGACCCATTTTTTTTTAATTTAAAGTTTATAGTAACTGGGATACATAGTTAATTTAAAACAAGTAAAAAGAAAAATAACTTTGGCTATGCCAAAGTTGTAATACTCTTCTCGCACCTTTTATATGCTTTGAATATTGTTCTAAGTTCACGTTTTGTATGTGAGGTACCCCTCTTAGTAGTGCGAGGGTCTTGAAATGTTCTTGGTTGTTGGATATGGGTCAGAAACATCAGGTGTCCACATCAAGTCGATAGTACAAAAACCAAAAAAGTTTTGTTAATAAGAACATGAATTTGGATCTGGGTTTTAGTGGTCCGATTCGGCTGATTCCGACAAATGTATTGCGTATGGTGATAAAATAGGTTCGTGCAAAATTTCAATTCTCTAGTTCAGAAACATACAGACAAGTATATACATCACTCTTTCTGTGTCTTACAAACTTCATGACAAATATGGCTAAACCACCTCGTCTTGTCGCGCTGATCAAGAATATACATACATTTATACTTTATGGGGTCTCCGATGCCTCCTTCTATGTGTTACAAACTTCATTACAAGCTTATAATACGTATAGTACTGCGTGAAAAGTATGATAAATGGATCTACGGAAATATATTTTGATTTTTTTTTTTGTTTCGATGTAAATTATATCAAAATAAAGCACATAACCAGTAAATTCACATTCAGTAAAGATTTCCATAAGTTTAAGTCTTTATTCTGCATTTCAGAGTGAAGAAGGACTTCACACTCACCTTGAGAAGACCTATTTAGGAGCAGCTTGATGTGGATACTGAGAGTATGCCTCATCGGGTGATGCAGCTGTGCTTGCCTGTTCAGAATCTGTCATTGGCATTGTCGGAATAATAGTTGGTGGTGGTGCGTAATATGGATAAGTTGGACTAATATACTGTAACGATGGAGAAAAGTTCTAAAAAAGAAAACACATACACATTTACACATATATAAACAAAAAATAACACCGATAAAAAATTGTGCTGCATACATATGTACATATACGAGTATATGATTAATTGTTAACAGAGAATCTTAATTCACTTACGGAATTCCCGATTTGCAAAGTAGCTAATTGAGGCATCATTGTCCCATATGGCACTCCTGTTTCACCACTAACCATCATAGATATTCCACGTGGTTGCACTTGATTAACAGAATCAGGCTTATACGAGGTTACGCCTAGTTGGGGTGCTGCAGCCATTTGCATATACTGATGGAAAATAATAAATATATTAATGTATGTACTGTTTCTGTTACAAATTGAATTTGTTCATTTACCTGATCATCTACTTGCGTGATCGGTTGAGTCATCATATAGCCAGGTATCCATTGCGAGCCAGCGACTGGATATCCACCAACCTGTGGTGCGCCAAACCTAGAGTATGGCACACCGATAGGTGTTCCTACGTTAACGCTGACGCCATTCTGTTGCATACCTGGATCGTAGGCAACTGGAATACCTTCAGCGGATACATCGCGCCACGCTCGTGCGTTCGGATCGGGAGTCTTAAAGAGATTCTTCTTTTTAGGGCCACCATCTGCGAATTTAACCAAAAGTGGATCTTTGGCACCCGGTATTGTATTACCGTTAAAGATTTGAATAATCTGTTCGCATTTCTCACGGCTTTCCATTCTAGCAAAACCAACTCCTAAAAATGTTAGAAAAGTGGTAAATACCCAGATATTTACAATTTCGGTGGTCATAACTTTACCTTTCGAGTTCATCTGCTGATCGCGTAAAATCCTAGTCGAAACAACTTGTCCATATTTGGAGAGCATTGTTTCTAAATCAGTTTCTTTGAAATGTGGAGGCAAATTTGCAATGTACAAGTTTGTGGGATCCTGCTCCTGTTGCTGTTATATAGGTGTGAGGATGATTGTTGTATTTATAGTTTTATATTGTTGTTGGTGTTGTTGTTGTTGTCAAGATTCATTTTATAATCAGTGAAGTTAGTATTCGATATTTTTCCCGATTCGTTTTTATACAAGCGATGTTAGTATACAATCAAATGTTATTTTCATTATTATTTTGGATGCGTGAGCATGAATTTTTGTAGTTTTTTTTTTTTTTGGAGGAAAGTAAAAAAAATTACACATTATTTATATGCAAAAACATGAATGTTTAGTTTGTATTGATTGTGTATTCCAAAATGTGTCAATTTGTAGTGTGGGTGGAAAACTAAAAAAATATTTTAATGCAATACTTTCCCGTATTGTGCAAGTCTATAATTCTATTTTTCCCAACCTCATTGTATTGTATTATGCTTATCCAAAATTTTGTAATAAGATAAAGAAGATGACCGTTCATACAAATATATATACAAATAAAAATTGTGCATTGTATGTATAAATCGGATCCCATATAGATACATACACTTACTTTCATTAACTGAAATTATGACAGAGATTTTCTTTTGGTCTAGATCAATTTTTCAAATGACAAAAATCAATAGATCTACTATAGAAGAAATGAGGGAAAATTTGGGTGTTTGATGTAACCGATTATTGACATTATTTGGGACGCGAATATTATATTCGATTATAAGTTTGTTGATTTGTAAGAAATCTAAAACATTAATAAAGAAACTTTTCAAAAATATTCCACAATAATATTTTTGGAAATTTCCACCCATACTGTATTGTATGTTAGTATGTATGTATGCAAGTGACTGTTGTTGCGATAAGCTCATATGTGTCTGTGGTAACCCACAATAGACCTAAAATGTTTTTAAGACATAAGTGACAGTTTTCTTTTTACCAAATTGGTTGCAGAAATCCATAGACCTAATATATGAAAATAATACTTATAATTGTTTTATGTATTGCTTTGTAAATGTAAATTTAAAATCTTATATTCGTACAAATACCTGAAGTACTTATAATGTATTTATTGAGCCTAATTTAAAATTTTAATAAACTTTTTGGCCGGCGCAGCTGTAGCAAAATTTGTCTTAAAAGGTTACTTGTTTTCATACTCAATTATTAAAAATTGATACGGGTAAACTGACTATAAAATTGCTGGATATACAGTTCTAATTTATTCGTTAGCAAGCTTATGGCCCACTGTATACTTTGACTATCATATATGAATGAGAATACATATGTATGTTTAATAATAGAGATCGAAAAATGTATGTATAAAAAACTACCAAAGATCATATTTGCCGGCAATTTTTCTTTTAAAATTTCATTTCATTTACATTTTTGTAATTAATTTATAAATATATTATATTAAGTGTGTAATATTATATGGAGAACTCTTTACAAGTTTTAGTCAGAACATCATTAATCCCCACCCAGAAAACACAATAATAGAAAAACAAATATTGTAATTTTCAGTATATATTTTTCTGAAGACGAAACTCCAAATAACACATAACAGCATCAGCAAGCATTAGCACAAAATTAACTATTAAACAATTTTAGTTTTGCTTGTTATATGCAGACGTAGACTTTAAAAATGTCTATTGAAATAAAAAGGTACAATTTAACAAATTATTGAAAGTAGACATTTATTTAAGTAAATATGAAATAAAAGTAGCCGGCTGAACAATATTAAAAAAAATATTATAAATTTTGTCTCGATCCCAGTAAATTTTGTTTTTCTTTTCTTCTAATTATTAAATGTTTTACAATTCAGGTTTGAAAAGTATTTGAGTAATTTACTTTCTGATTGTAATTCCTTATTATGTTTTTATATTGCGAATATTAGATTTTAGTGAGTCGCTAGTTTATTATAACAAATTAAATTATATGAAGGCAAATACACATATGAAACTATGAAATTCTATTTATAAAATATATTGTAATTAAAATCTATTTCATTTACTTCATTTGCATAATCTAAATGTCATAACTAATGAGAAAGACTGAAGGGCCTTAATACTATAATAATTTTATATCTAATTTGAATTACATTTACAAAATATAATGTATGCTAAGTTCAAAATAGTTATATATTTTGATTTTGTTTCCTAATGCTAACGTTTTGGTAGCTCTGCTTAAGAGAGCGTGTGATTTTCAAAGTTAAAAAATAATATCAGTTTACTTAAAAAGTTTTATTTAAGATCGTGTCGTTCTGTTCAAAAATTTGTATGTATCTCCTTAATTTATTTACAAATCAAAACAACAGAGATTTGAGTTCCAATAAAAACTCATTCATACATATTGTACTTGTAGACACCGCCCACACCAAAGTGCTATGCAATAGAATTTCTAAAATTTTGACAGTGACTTCCTATTATGAGGTAGATGACCACTAGGAAATTTTTGTTATTTAAAGTTTCAAGGCAAATATAATTAAAACATATAAACGCACATTGGGACATTTAACTCTGAAACTGATAAAAAAAAACGTTAATGTTATCACTTTGCCTTTCTTGTCTCTATGCAGATTTATTAACCAGCTTTGGTATGTATTGTGGAATGAAGTCTTTTATATTTTGCACGAACTAGAAAACAAATTTTAGTAAAATGATACAGGTCTCGCAAACTCTATAACATATAATTTGTATAAAATTATAATCAGAGTTATGTGTCAAACTGATCTAAGACGTCTACTCGTATATGTGTATATGCAAGCTAAATTAAAATTGACCTGATTTTCTGCATAGAGTAGTATGTAAATATTTAAGAAAATGCCGATCGGATAATATTTTCATACAAACAGTTTAGAGGAAAATAACGCAAAACTTTGAATTTCCTTATAAATATGGTGTGTATACCGCTACGAAACTTAAATATAGAATGTAAGACTAAAGAATGTTTTATTAAGATAAAAAAAAAAGGTTTGCATCAATTTTTTATGATATAGGAACTTTTAAGATTACAGTATCGTAATTGTTTTAAGAAATTAAGAAATCCTTTTAATTAAGCTTTTTATACATAAAGTAGCAATGACTAGAAGGATATATATAGCTAACTCATTTTGCATATCAATAAATACTTTTATTACGTTAATAATAATAATCTATTTTACAAAATATTTGGACTAAAGAAACGTTAGCTTTGGCATCGCCAAAGATTTAATACACTTCACATGAATTGTAATACCTCTTATATAAGTTGTGTGAATGGTAATTTTACTTTGTCGTGATGTGTATAATGATGCAAATAAAAGTATACAAAATGACGTGATATCATTCCGAACTCAATATTTAAAAAAAATAAGAATTTATTGTATTTCGACAAATCTAAGTTTTCAATATATAGAATTATTTTACTTTAAGAATGTGGTAAAAACTAGTGTTTCAAAGTTCGGATTAAATGGTGGTAATCAAATCATCTGAATACAGAAATAGATAAGACTCCGTAAGACAACTTTACATCTCGAAAACTGAGATACTGACAAGTAAGTTAGTTTCAATAAAAGCATTATTAAATTCGAATGATTCATTGGGAACTACAAGTACATATAGTAATCGGAACAAAAAATATTGTCCAAACACTTTGTACTGCCAAATCCTTTCATTTTTCAGATATTAAGTGTTACAGCAATATTTATGTTTTATTGTACATTAAAAAAGGGATTTTCATACAAAACTGTTTTTAGTCATAAGTGGGGCTACATGATTTATGCGTTCGATTACGGTTATGCGTATATCGTAATTGCAATAGTCATAATTTATAAATTTACGTGATATTTTTCAACCATTTGTTTGAATATATTGTTTAAGTTCCAGATTTCGGAAAACTCAGATTTTAGCATATTATCTACGTGGATCAATGAGTACAATATTTACTTTGATTTATCAAAGTATTACAGGCAGAAAGATGGTTCCGATGATATTCACACTATGTGTAAATACGTATATGGATACTATAATAGAGAAGGCCTGATTTTTGAATACCCTGTACACATGTAAACTAACAGAACATTTAAAACGGATAATGAATCAGTAATGCCATAAAACGTCATTGCTATTGGGAATTCGTTATATGAATTTCATCATAGACACATTTCAGTATTTAACTTCACTTCTGCTAAAAACTTAAGATATCCTAACTAAGTACAGGGTATTATCACTACAAGGAAAGTAAGGTGGTAACCAATAAAATTTATTACGGTTTATCAGGATAGACAAGTGCACAATATAATTTTTATGGAGCGGATAGATTATTGCACCGAATTTTACATATGAAACCACATAAAAAATAATTTAAAAAAAAAAATTAAAATAGACAATTTATATTAATTACTCATAACTAAAAATATTCATTCAAATTAAACTAACTAAATCTACAAGATAATATTGGATTTTGATGGATAGGTGGAGAGGGGTGAGTATTACTTGCATGCAAACAAACGTACAATGGCCGGCCTATGAAGCACCCAGATACCCACTTTGGCCATCTGAGCTTGAACGCCCTTTGCCTGTAAACCCTTGACGGCTCCTTCAGCATATGCTGGCAACTCAAAGTCCACAAAGCCATAACCTGTAAAGAAATAATTGGTTTTGTGTGTGGGATTAAATTTTAAAGGTTTGTTTTAGGTGATGATGAAATAAAAATATAAATATGTATGTACATATAGTAATACTTTAACATATGTATGTACATGTTTGTATGCAAGTATGTATATTATAAAATTAAAATATTATTGTAAGGAACATATTAAGTATTTAGGCAATCTGTTTAATATAACATATTGCATTGTGCGAATAATCGCAAATATAATAAAACTTTGTATACAGTATTTATACTAGAAGAGTATTTACTTCGGTTTTACCGAAGGTTGATGCCTTTCACAAAAGAAATAATTAATTTAAATTCTTTCAATTGAAGAACTTTTTGGATTTACTTAATTAAATGTAATTACATTTGGATTAATTGTTTAATTTTATCTTGTAATGTGTTATTCCAGTAATCGGAAAACTATGATTTTGAAATGAAAATTTCAACTCGTCAACAAAAACTGATGCCTTAACATCCGTGTGCACGAACGGGTAGACTGAAAGTCGGACTGACATCAATTACTTAATTGATTCTCCTACTTTGTGTTGCCTTTGAATCACGCTTCCTATTTACAAAAATGTGAGATACAAAAAAAAAAAAAAAAAAATTATGCACGATATTTAAGAAACCAAAGGACAATAGATATAAGTAATTCGATTGATATGAAATGCTTAACAGAAACCTCACAGATCCCTTTAGAACCAATTTAGAACAATACTCTTCGTATAAAAATGTATAAGAACAAAAGACAAGTTGCGAAAGTTAAAAAAAAAAAAAACGAAACAAAAACTTTACATTTTCCACATAACAACAAAAATATAGACAGACAGAAAGTTTATAATCAACAAACATATATGTAAATAAATAATGAGAAAGGTGAAGAAAAAAATACCTTTACATTTATTTGTTGTTTTATCTAAAATAGCCTTTGTTGATATAATTGTTCCATATCTGTAAAGAAAGAAAATAATTATTTCCTTATATTTTATTTGATTGTAAGTATAAGGAATATTGATTCAATTGATCCACACGCCTAATTAAAATTTTAAAATGCAACAATAACCGTCTCCAAATCTGAGAATCAAATCAAGAACTCGTTTAATTTTTTTTGGTAAATACATACAACTACAGTACTTGTTTCGTTATATCCAATTTTCAAAAATAAATACAATTTATTATGAAATAGAAACGCATCTGACCAGACCTATGGAGTTACGAAACATATCTCATTTGAAATACATAAATGATCTACATAGGTAAACTGACTGATTATGAGATATTAATATTATGACATACAAGCTGTGATTCGATATTTATGAGATGATATTATTTAAATGTTAAAGGATTAAAGGATCATCAGGATTAAATAAAATATATAAAAGTATCTATAAAAAAGCATTTAGTAGTTTAGTTCAATGGATACATTTTCCATAATTTTAATTAAGACTAATCTGTCGATATTTGGAGCTCTTAGTATTTTAATAATTAATTAATAAATATGTTGCTAATTTCTTCCAGTAAGGGGAATACATTTGAATTATCTGAATAGAATAAAACAAACTCTATGTAAAATAAAAACTCTCTTTGCCAAACCGTTGTTTTCTATACTCACTGTGCACACATGGTAACAAGATCTTTGTCAGTTGTTCCTTGCTGCAAACCACGTATATAGAGGTTTGTTTTTGACAACTGTTCAGCGCCACCTTGTTGATTTTGATTTTGCACAGAGCCATTATTGGGACCCATTGTATTTAAGTTTGTTGTATTGCTCAGACTAGTACTTATTGTGCCGCTTTGGGAGCCTGTATTTGATGAACTCGATGAGTTTGTATTGCTTGGCGATGCCGAAGTTGGAACGCGTTGCCCGTACTATAAAAAATTTAAATAAATATGATAAATTGAGTACACAAAATGTATATGTTATAAAAATTTCAAAATCTATTGTAAATGAAAAGAACAAATACCATAATTTCGGTTTCACTGAAGATTGAGATTTATTTTATTGTACAAAATAAATCAATTATAAAATACATTAATATTCAAAAAGGAAACCCAACAAATTACCGATCAAATACAAATAGCTTCCTATCATTAGTAAATACTGGCTCCCCCTCTTGCAACATAATAGAAAATTACTCCCAAAATTGTATACTACAATATATGTATTGCTTTTTTCAACTCTGAAAATATAAATTAATCTCCAAGACACAAACCTTCTATCGCCCCCATCGATAATGATTACATTTTCCACATCTTCTTAAGATGAATTTTGTGTTAGTTTTTGTCGGCACGTGAAGTTTTTCACCATATCCTCCTCAAGCTTTTAAATGAAGGGGATTACAGGGCTTCCGTTAGCCGTACCAATCGCCTTCTCTTGTTTCGTTAATGATATTTTTTAAATAAATTTACAATGCGTTCAATTGTAGGTAAAGAGAGAATACTGACTTTATACTAATAAATGTATGTATGTCACACCCACAAAAACTATAACTCAACGTTTTAAGATGGCATCTTGAAATATACTGGTCCATCTTGCAACCCTGCAAATATCATGCTGATACGCCCCTCAATATCCACCCAAACCATTCTATTCTTTTTTTTTTGCTAATCGAAAACATCACGATTTATTCAATTTTATGCCTTTTTTAAGTAGTATATACTTCTTATAATCAGTTTTACGTTTATTTTTATCTACTTATGTAACAGGCACCGCTTACTCATTTTCTTTTTTAAATGCTCTTAAATATTGCGGTGGGTACCCGATAGTTTGGCCTACAAGACTACTTCGCTCTTAATTATTATTTTTTCTAGATGATATATATGTACTTGTAAATGATATAAATCTATTATAATCGTTAAATTCGTAGTTACTTGTGGGAGACATTTTGGCCAATTGCAGTGCTAAGCCATTGAGATTACCATTTTTCTATCCAGAAAACTACTACTATACATATACATATGTACATATGTTTATATCCGTATATATATATTATTATACATATGTATGTATATATACATAGATATAGTATATATATATATGTATGTTATATTCGCATAATATACAACCATATGAAACGATTTTTGTAATATTATTTTTCACCTTTTTAAGTATTATACCATTTTTCATAGACTAAGATAAATACACTTAAAAGTTGGGTTTATCAAAGTATACAATTTCTTGTTACTTTCCTTCAAATTACTTTCTTTTTTCAATAAGGTGATAACGTCACATTAATGAACAAAACAATAAAACTGTAAAAATAATTTGTTTTTGCGTTTTTCTATCAAATTCACAAAAGCGATAGCATAGAATGTAGGGTGGGTATGTATGTGTGGAATCGGTTATGAGTATGTGTGTTTGAATATATGTATTTATGTAGATAAATATGTATGTATATATAGAAGAATGCCGGTGGCGTTGGAGAGTAATGTGAGAGTTATACTAGTATAAAACTTTTTTAGCTCTCTTTAAACAGCTTTCATTACTTTTCTTTCACCAGAACCCTTATCTTTTTCTTTAATTTTTAATTAGTGTTATTTTTATTATTCGTTTTCGCTAAATTTGTACATACTTATAATGTTTACAACTATTTCTATTTTCCAAATGACGTAAAGAGCTTAACTTATAACAAGAGCGCACCTGCTGAGAGCGCTACCACTTTTGCTATGATAAAATATTTTTGTATAATAACTTTCTATTGTTCACTCAAATTTTGTTTTGTATCTCTTTAAATGTCACAATATGCCACATAGTATGAAAATTTATATATACATATATATAATATATATATATTTTTTTGTAAGCCGATTTTTATGCGTTTTGTTAAAAAAAAGACGACGTCAGCTTCAGATTGTGTGAGGATACTAAGTATATAGACATTCACACAGACGAACATATATGTATAGTTGAGGGACCCGACGACAACTATAGAAACGATAGCGAATAAAAGAGCGTTTTTTAAATACTGAAACGTGTAAAGCGAAACGCGTGTCAAGAAGCTACATCCACCCAGCAGCTGATCTCAATGAAGACTAAATCAATTTTGTGCTCGCATCAAAGCATCGCAACTGCCGGCAGCAAGCAACCGAACAAAAGCAACGTCGGGAACACAAACAGTACAACAAACTCAACAAGCCGGATATAGACAGAGAGTATCTTGTGGGGTGTAGTAAGCATGAGTTGGGGAGCGCCCGCCGTAACTAAATGAATGTGTATGCGTATGCGAGTACCGGTATCTAGCGTTCATGGTTGGGCATAGAGAGTTTTTAGAAATTGATAGCGGCATGCGCAATTTGTGTATGGTAACTCTCTTGGAATGAGATACATTTTATTACTTGTGGGGGTGCTTACAATTTTCCTTTTGTGCTTACTATGAGCACTCTCTCAATAACTCTCCTCTTCTCCGATGATGTCTGTAAAGTATTGTAGAGAACATTCGGCCTTCGTAAAGCTGTTTTTACGTACATACATAAATACATACATATGTACATATAGATACGTGTATATAGTGGGTATGTTTTGCAGAACTGAATTTATCGACAACGTCACAGCCGCCCAATTTTGGCGCAGAAGACCATATTGTTACAATTATCAATTCATTGATTTTCTTTTAATCCCTGTTGAAGTTTTTTTTTTTTGCTAAATTCTTTTTTTTAATTTGATGGCAAAGAACAATATTTTCAACTAAAAAGCACATTACAATGCAATTTCGATCAATGTATATATCTATTACTTATTAATCGATGCTTTTAAATGTCAACGCTAACAAGTTGTTAACTCTCTGACTTCCTTAGTGTATTTTGGGGTTATCACTTTACTCTGTACTCATTAATGCTTGACAACCAGATATAATCAATTTTTTCAATCTTCATATCCAAATATGTACAAAAGAATATTGAGTAAAGCTTCACACCAAACCTTCTCAACAAAGTAGGAGAGATGAGCGCCTCAGAGTATCAATAGACTAGTCTTTAATATCCGTCAGCATTACCGTTTAATATCTTGGAATGCAATTGGATTGTCGAAATCTCACTTGGAAATCTCACATCAAAGCCAATGTCCTACAGCTCAAAATAAAAACTAAAAAATTTACTGGTTAATCAATTCTAAATCAACACTCAGCGTCAAATACAAAGTACTTCTACAGAATGATATGTAATACACCATGTTTGTTACTAATAAATCTATAAGATAATACAATAGTTTGGAAATACGTAAATTAAAAAGGATCCATGTTTTGGTTCTTCCATTTATACCTCCGTAATATGTAACATTTTGTATATATTTATATTATAATAAGTTTAATTTTAAAATATTATTATTGCTACATATCTTTACCATTAACGTATGTAACTGTTGGTATTACTTACAATAAAGAACATAACTTAATAAATTGTCTCTTTACCAAATCTGTTTAGTGGTTGTAGATTAAAAATTTAATAAAAAGAAAAATAAAAAAAAAATCACCCAAGTGTGAGGTCCCGTACCATCGTACAAGATTTTTACTTAAAATATTAAATTATGTGCATATTTAAGAGCCTAAAAGTATAATTAACAAGTAACAGGCTAAAAGTATGCTAAAAAAAAACAAAACAAAAAAAAATGTTAAACAAAATATTAAATTAAAGAACAATGGTTCTCAAAATGTGTATTTTTAGTATTTGTCGTTCTACACACAAGTGAATTACACACTCTGTAAAAATTTCAACTCTCTATCTATTACGGTTCATGAGATAGAGCAGGAATCGGACGGACGGACGGGGTAAGCTTAGTAATAGGGTCCCGTTAGCACCCCATGGGTACGGAATCCTAAAAACGAAGGCTTGAATATTATTTACCCTACTCTGTGTGAGTGGTGTGAAAACTATATTCATTTTTTTCTTCAGATGTTTATGTTTTAACTAACCAGTGTGAAAACCTAATTATTACAATTGGTTAGATTTAGAAGACTATGAATAACTTACACTCTGGATAGAAAAACTGTAAATCTGTATCCCTTGTAATTCTGGAGATCATCAATTATGAATGTTGTTTGTGGAATCTTGCTCCATTCCTTTTGTATCTTCTATATATTTTCACAAACATAATTTACATGTATGCATATGGTAGATTTAAAAGATTTTAGAGAATATAACTGCACAAAATATATATATATATATATATATTTTTTTTTTGTTCCATGATTATAGGAGTATCTACTAGATGCTAATGGACCGAATCATGGCAAGACAGATTCGCCGATTACTACAGCGCATTTTACGCTTACTATGGTAAAAACCGTGCCCGACAAAACTGCCTTTGTATAACCCTGGTAGGACTACCAAGTAGCTCATCTTTTTTTTTACCAGCATTCCAACATCATAGAATTTATGTTGTGCACAAACTGTATGCAGCTGCTGTCTGATTTGTAAAGTAGATACATATAGCATGGGCCATCTGCATCCTTTAATCTATCCAGGTATTCTCTGAAACAGCCTTAACCTGTTCAGAACAGCGTTAGATGACACCGATTTGCTAATGTGCGTATTGCGTCAGCGGTTGCATTTTTAATGGCGCAGCATACTCAGATATATTTGTTCTAATGTTGGACCTGTGTTTTGTGGTTTACGACCATAATGATTGGGCAGAGCAGTAGATTGTTGCCTGGGCTCCTTCGACATTTGACAGTAGTCTTACCAAAATAAAGCTTTAAACAAGATACAGATTTGCCTACTACATGCTGGTCTCTGAATTGCTGAAAGTTCAGGGTTCCTTAAACAAGGTTCTAAGGCAAATTACGAGAACATTATAGTTTGTCTGCATATAGATCTCAAGTTACGTATAGTCCTTGATGAAATAAATTTACACACCCCCCTTACAATCAGCGGACATCATAATATACTTGCGACAGCACTCACCCAAAATGCGACACAACGATGGCTGAAAAGACTCCACCCAAAGGTTAAAGGTTGGTTAAAATTTGGACACTAAAAGTGTCTGACCCATATCCACCAACCTTATATACATTATAAATAAATTTATAAATTTCAAGACCGGACTACTACTAGCAGGGGCGTGATTATTACATCTTCGGCATAGCCAAAGTTAGTCCTTTTTAGGGTGCTAACGGGACCCTATTACTAAGCTTACGATGTCCGTCCGTCCGATTCCTGCTCTATCTCATGAATTGTAATAGGTAGAGAGTTGAAATTTTCACAGAGTGTATAATTCACTTGTGTGTAGAACGACAAATACTAAAAATACATATTTTTAGAAGCATTGTTCTTTAATTTAACCTTTTGTTTACTTTTTTTTTGTAGTATACTTTTAGGCTATTAAATATTAACATAATTTAATATTTTAATCAAAAAATCGTGTACAATGGTACGGAACTCTCCGTGTGCGAGTCCGACTCACACTTGGCTGATTTTTATATTTTTTTTTTTATTTTCTTTTTTATAACTACTCTGCATATATAACGCACATGTAGTTATTATAAAAAAAATTTATATTTAACTTTCTAAAAGTCGGAAATAATTAAAGTTAACATTGACAAAAATTCTAAGCTTTGAGAGTAATAAAAAAAAAAAATCCGCAAAAAATATATATAAAGTTTTTGCTAAACATAGATTTTCTAGACGTTATATTCTTTCTAGAAAATATAGTTTTGGGGATTTTCAAAAATAATAGCAGAATTTGGGAACATATCCACTAATGCTTATGTGTACAGGAATAAAACTGCCATTCCTATTTTGCATTTTTGCTTTACAGACAATAGATTAAATAAATAATAAGTAATTGTCACAAGTATGAAGATATAAGAATATATTTTTGTGATTTAGGTTTAACTTAAAACAGTCGGAAACCCCAAACACCTGTTACTAAATGCGACAAAGACTACAAATTACGCTTCAAATACCGCAGAGGAAATAAGTTCGACGTTAATCACTGACAGCAGACGAATAGCTTTTTGAAGTATCAAATACCCAGTGCACAATGATATCCGAACTAGTGTTGGGGGTCAGTCAGTATATGAGGAACAGCAGAGGGAAATTTTCATATAAACTATACGAAAGAACTACAGACCCGACGACAATGACAATTGTTTAAACCGACGTTTTCCTTCGATGCGCAGTTAATCGTTTAGCCGGAAACTGGGCGATCAGTTCGTTTGTTGATGCTGAATAAATAAATGGAATTATTTAAACATAAGTATGTACATATATTTTATAACAAAACAAGAAGAGAATTTAGCTTTAGATATCATTGACACAAACAGACAAAATCAGACACATAGTCGGGTACCCGCAATCACTTCAAAGCTTAATGAGGGGTAATGACCAAGCAATGTAGTAAGTAGATTCAAAAAAAAAAAAAAATAATAATAATAATAACGAAGATATGTTCTTAAGTGTATCGTATCATTTTTGATGTTGTTTCTTGTGGAGAAATGGTGGTGATTATGTATTTTTGAAATGTGGGACTTACATATATCCAGAAATAAGTGAATACCATAATACAGAATATTTCAAATCAATATCTTTAAATTGAAATTTTGTAGCTCTGGCGCTCTTTATGTAAACATAAGTAAAAATTCAATTTTATAAGTTTTAAATAAATTAAACTCCAATCGTTATGCCAATTCAATATGTATTGAAACTAATGATTGAATACTTCGACAAGCGGTCATAGCTGCATCGATTTGTTATTTTTCTCATTTTCATATATGTGCGTACACATATATTTATCGGTACAAAGACTACGGTAATACAGCTTGGGTATGGAATATAAAAATTCTAAATGAACAAGATAAAGGTTATTTTTCATCATAGAAAGCCATCTGAACCATTTAGCATTCGCAATTATTTGTTCTTTCAATAATGTTGTAGCTGGGAGTCCCGCCCAATCATAGTGATTATATTTTCTTCGTTGTGCTGCATTAAGATGAAACTTTATACCACGGCAGGTTACGTTTAAAATTGAGATACAGCGAGGCTTTGTTACAGGATAAAAAATGTATTAATATTTAATTAAACAGACTTACCGTCGATGCCGCTGGTGTGTAGGCAGCATAAGCAGTTTGAGGCAACGGAGTAGTATAGCGAAAAGCTGATTGTTGTGCTACTGAAGCAGCAGATGCGACTGATTGAGGAGCATAACCTTGAGTCTGTGACCAGCCTCCTGCGCCTCGGAATGGTGTGGTAGCACCAAGAGCGGTTCCTGCACCAATAGCGGCGGGACTTGTCATGCCTGAAGATAGGGTTCCTTTTAAAGAAATATTTGAAGTTTGAAGCGATGCACCAGGAAAAGCGGTACGCAATTTGTTTGTCACGGCGTTAGTTGAGCTTCCCTGCAATGAAGGAATAAATATAACCTTTCAACAAATGTGGCAATACTTATTAATAAACAGGTTACAGTACACAAGAGAAATATTCAAAAGATTTAAATTCAAAGGGCTCTCGCAGTGTCAAATTACTTTCCGACAACATCTAAAAGAATGTTAACTGACAAAAGTAGAGCGTAACTGTTCACATGAACACCTCACTTACTAAGATGACTCTAGAAGAACATCGAATGAGATACAAAAGCCTTGGTAATTCATCATGAAACTATTCTTTGGATAGAAAAGAAATTTCTTTCCCAATATAGAGGGAAATATTTAGTCAAATCCATGTGCAAGACATTCAATAGCAACTCACTTCACAACAACATTTCCAACAAAGCTATGCCTTTTACTTACTTTATAGATCACTGATAGACTTTATGCACATACAGTTACAAGAACTAGATATTACATCGTCTTGTATTTCTGCTCATTGGGTCTGTCTTGTGTTGTTTTTCCTGTGCTATTAAGCATTCTCCCCATCTAGTACATGCTTTGTAACAGTCTTAACCATTTGGCATTGGTAACTGGCCCAAACTGGAAGATGTGGCTATGTCAACTATGTCTTATCTCGTAGGTTTGAATATCAAAGGGTGTATTGGGGGCGCCTTATTTAATCTTTACCTATCCATTCGTTGGTCAATATCTGAATTGAGGCGGAACGGGTAGTGGGACTTTTAGGTATTGACAGTTTTTATATCATATCCGCATTGAAAAGACTTATCTAACATAAACTTCACATGGAGGCGTTATATTTGAGACCCACTCTCATGGAACGATTTTTTTTTCTTCAATAGAATGTTGATCTGACTATGAAGCCATCGCATACGCAGGTGACATTACCATTACTATTGCTAGGGGGTGTCTTACTATCCTATTCGAAATATGAAGTAATCTTTAGACATCCTTACTTCATGGTGCGTAACATGTAGCTCTACGATCAATACTAGATACTCTTGTTTAATCTTCCTAATTTTGATCTTTGATATGTTTGCTGAACGGCTTCCATGGAATCTACTGACGCAAGCAGGCTATCGGAACAAGGTGGGGAGATGCGATGATGCTCAAGACGACCATTCCTGAAGTCACAGCAAAAATTTAGGAGAATTCTTTCTATTCCATTTCCTTATGGTTTTCAATTTACTCCCAACTAAAGCGCTCTTGTCTTATCTTGAAGCTATATAATTTTAATAACTATCAAAAAAAAGTGTGAATGACATTGCCGATTTGTACTGATACTGAACATTAAAGGAGACATCAGAGACTATAAAATATTTATGTAACTTACTAATTTGTCTTACAGCCTCTATATAAACCTATGATAATTAAAATTAATGACAAAGTGATTAATGCCATGAAACTACATACATATATGCATTTCTTAAGTAACGTATTAGTTAAACACACAAAATCATTTGTAATTAAATACATACTTCCAAACAAATCGCAACGAAGCCATTAAAAACATTCTAACAATTAAAATTTCTGTAGTGGTATCGGACGATCGAATTTTTTTATAACTAAAAATTCAAACGGATCTTTTGCATTTTACATTTTTAAGGAAAACTATATTAACTATACACTTGACTTGAAGTTCTCTGCTACGAAAGATTGTTTCGACACTTTACATTTCAACACTCCATATTTCCGCCCCCCAGTAAAAAGTACTCCCACAGTTTCTATGCAATCCCGACTCAAGATTTTTAATTTATAAGCAAATATTTTTGGCACAGCCATGACACCCAAACTAAAACTGCTTGTAGCTATTGGTGATGCCGCTGTATCTATGTAAGGTGAATATTTAATGATATAATTTTATATTTTCACAATATTATTGTACTTTTCACCACTCAAATAAAATAATGAGATTTGCCATCTTGTTTTTGTTTTACATCTTGTTTGTAAAAATGATAAACTTTGAAATGGTTTAATTGAATTTATTAGTAAGCAACCCTTGTAGACAATTTACCATACTCTGGAATTCATTTTACAATTTTATCTCTTTTTTGTTTCCTTGAAAAATTTTTTTGTTATTAAAAACGTTAATTTGTTTTGTTAGAAAAGACAACAATTATTTTAACTTCTGGACTGCACTGTACCCTTTTTTGTAGATTTGGTTTGATTTGATTTAGTTTTTGTTAATAAATCGTTAATGTTTACATTCTTTTCAATTAATTTCTTGATGATTTTTTTGAGCTTTGAAATTTATACATATATACGGATTAAGGCGTGATAACAACCCAACTTGGCAATTGTCGAATGGATTCTAAATTTACCATTGGGTAAGGTTATATGTCTGACTTATGCAGCAGGACAAACAGATATTTTGACAATCCGAAGGCAATGAAGGAGGCACAACGATGACGTATATGCCGGCAAATATTTTATGCGTGCAGAGTCCACAAAGGATGAAACGATTTGCGCATGCCTCTTGCAGATTATGTATTGACCATTAGTATAGGAAGCTGAAGTATGTATTACATTACAATTGAACTGTTACAGTCGCTTTGAGTTCGTAGTAAGGAGATTGCTTTGCAGAAATACCGAACGTGATACTGCATGACTACGATTTTGTATGAAAATTGAGCAGAAATTAAGTTTACAAATTTTTAAAGAACTATGTGTTGTTAAACCAATATATGGTCACATTTTGTGTAATTCCATTCATAAAATTTCAATTAACTTTCGTACGATTCAGTTGCAATTCAAGTCGTATCCATATTGCTACAAATAAATAACCAATATCTATAGAAATTATAAATTATATACATAAAAAAATTACATATTTACACTCTTCACGCAGTATTATAAGTTTGTCATGAAGTTTGTAACACACAGAAGGAGACATCGGAGACCCCATAAACTATATATATTCTTGATCAGCGCGACGAGACGAGTTGATCTAGCCACGTCCGTCTGTCTGTATGCATACTAGTTTCTCAGATTTTGAGCTAGAGAGCTGAAATTTTACACGGAGCTTTCTTTTTACCATACGCAGTACATTTGGCAGCCGAATCGGACCACTATCTGATATCTGACCGATATCCACCAACCATATACATTTCAAGACCCTCAGAGCACTAGGGGGTACCCCCCATACAAACCAGGAACCAAATGAAAGTTCTTATTAGAAAAACTTTTTTGTTTTTTGTACTATGGAACTGAAATTTGGACAATATAATCAAAACCCTCGGATTACTAGCAGGGGCGTGAAGAGTATTACAAGTTCGGCATAGCCAAAGTTAGTTTTTTTTTATATATTTTTATTTGTAAAAGTCCATTTAATTTTTGTAAATATACAAAGCAGGGAACGCCTTGTGTTTCGCATCAGCTAATAATATCCATCCGTATGTTTGTTTATTTGTCACCTTAAAACATCAGTTCTCACATAATACTTAATACTAATATAGAATAATGGATTTATGAATTTCATAAGTGTACAGATTAATATTGTAAGAAAATAAATAAATAAAAGATCACCTATATAAACTACACTAAAATTATGATTTCTATATGAACAAGTTCTATATGGATTTACCTGTAAATGGAGTTTTTCATCTTTCGATCTTTCGACCAATATTTGTCTCCATTACATGTGCATGGAGCGGATACTGTTAATAAAATACATCAATTGTGTACTTACATTAACATAAGGCTGTGGACGAGACTGTGCAGAAGACAGGTGTGCACTCAGCATTGGACGCATGCCACCATTTCCAGACTGACTTAGACTTTGTTGATGCTGTTGTGGTGCTGGACTATATCTCGACTGTTGATGCATTTTAATAGTTTTTAGTGTGCCGATTACTTTTTAATTTTCAATAAATCTACAAAAAAAAAAACAAACAACTTTAACTTTATTTACCATTAAATTATTATTTAATATTGGAACTACATGTCTTCATTTTTATTTTGTTAATTTCGTTAATTTGCATCTACTGCTTTTCTAAACTTCTGTCTATTTAGTTTATATTTAAGCACAAAAATAATACACGAGAATGTGAATCTATTAAATTCACCGTTCGTCCGTTTGAAAAATGTCAAACATATGTTTATATGAATATTTAAGCATATATATCATACTATATACATACATTCATACTTTATATCATATTTTTCCCCATTCTATAAAATACGTCAGCTTTACCAATTAAAAAATAGAAGATAATCTAAACAATTATTAGCTTCAATTTGACTTCATTTACACCACTCGCATTTCAATGTTTTATATATTTCGTATACATATATGTGTGTGTATGTATGTATGCATGCATGTATATGCAATTTATTACTTGCGAATACTTAATTTTAAATAATATATTAAATACGTACATATGTTTGTAGTAAAATTATATTTACATTCATATATATATATATATACATAAATGTAAGTAGAGTTTAAAATTCCACTTCTTTTCTTGCTTTTCTTATATTAAATAAATCTGTTTAATCACGTCGTCTATACTAGGCTTTAAATAGCACATAGCAAAATTTTTCCTATGCAATGTACAAATGTATGTATGTATATGCAACATGAGCTACATACATACATATGTACATGTGTATCTATTGTTTAACGAAGCAGCCCGCAGAGTAACAAATTTAATATATTATAATGAAATGTAAAATGTAAATTTTAATATTTTTTTTTTCATCTATTAACACACTGGCACAAGTCAAAGGACAATAACAGAAAACAGAAAATTATGAATAAACTAAACTAAAATGCAGAAAATTAAAACGAATTAACACGATGGTATTTGCTCTGATGACAATTGCAGCTGACTCGAATAAAAACTACTGAGAGTGAGCTGTGAGCTGTCGGCAAAAATGAGAGAGCGGCTAGGCTAAAAACAAAGCTCTGAGTACTATATATTTCCATACATACATTCACATAAATCTTCGTACATCGTACACTGTGTGCATGTATTTGAACACAAACAGATACGTGTTGTTTCGTTTTTCGTTTTACTTTATGTTGTTTTCTTCGTTTCTTTTTTCTTATTGCATTTTTTTTTTGTTATTTCTCTTTTTTCTCACATTATTTCTGAATTGTTTTATAAAAATAAATATGCGTCTCTATATACAAACGTATGTATATTTTTATGTATATATCTGTATGCAAAAACATTTATTTACAATAAACATTTTTCACACATTTTATCTGCAGATTTTATTTGTTATTGACATTGACTTTATATGCTATATGTCCAGATCGACAAAAAAATGTATACTTTATACTTACAAAATTCACAAATCACTCTTTGATTCTTTATATCTATTTATGTACATACTTGTGTACAATCACATAACCACAAAGGTAACCCATTTACTAAAATAAAATGTCAATGTTTCTACAGTTATTCAACTAAAATAATTGAGTAGAAAATATGATTGTATTTTTAATTAATTGAAAGAGGAGAAACAGAAAACAGAGAAGAAATTGATTTGCTCGTCACTTGTATAAACTTTTTGCTCTCTGGTGGTTTCGATAAGGGTGATGGTGATGGGTTTTGTGGGCTAACAATATGATTGCTGGAATCGAAATTAAGTCCCTTTTTAATGTCACTTGGCGTCTTTAATTTTTGAGGACTTCGTCGAACATCAGGTGTAGCCTGCCGCATCACACGAATATACGTGGAGTCTTAACAACATGCACATCTATCAAATGCTGTTGCATGGCTTTGATTCCACATTTCCTAAACCAGGTTTCGAATTCTTTGATTTATTTCGTTCGGAGTTGGGCATCCAAAATCAGAGTGTATGCGTTCTACAAGTGGTGGGCAAATACACAACGCAACTTCTCAATTTTTTCATTTAGCAAATGCAAGGAGGTAATACATGAGGCACAGATAAGCGATTTCGTAAAAGATTTATTAAAAAAAAGAACAATTCAGAAGATGATATCCATTTTGCTCTTACTTGCAAGACACTGTAATTGAGATATACATATTAATTCCAAGGTATTTTCTGCCTATTGGATTCAACTCCTTCGAATTTCTACATTTTATTCAATATTTTAATATTCATTTAATTTAAAATATTTTTCCCAAAAATCACAAAAATTAAAATTCAAACTATCAATAACACCACGCACACCACCCGCCACAGCACCACACCCCCTTCTTATGTTCTATATGGTGAATTTGTTGTCGATTTTCACCTTTTTCAACAAACTGGCAGCACTGGATTTTAAGCACAGCTGTTTTGTTAGCCAGATGGACACATGGACATGTCTTTCTTTCTTCTTCTGGCTAGCGGACTAGCATACTATCTCGTTCTGGCTAGATGAAGGGAATTTAAAAGAGAAGATTCGTCTCTCTCTCGCTCCCTCGTTCTGTTGAGCCACTACATGCTAACGTGTTTTTAAAGAGTATATTAAATTTATGCAAATGTTTGTAACTTTTACTGTGGTATAAGAACTTACATATGTATATAAAAGTATATTGGAAGTAAAATGAGGTATGAAACGACAATGCTCTTACACAAGTCTCTTATAACTTATATCATTGGAGGCTTTAAGAATTAAATACATATTTACTTTAATTCGGTCGGTGTATATCAATGTGTTTTTAATTTTTAGAAAACTTTATCAAAACATCTTAGCGAAATTCTTCTTCCTTCTTTTCTTTCATTTCGGAAATTATCAAGTGAATACGTAATCCCAATAACAATCTCACCCGTTACAGATTGAAAACATTTTTATTTTTGAATTTTTCTAAACAT
Source organism: Amiota mariae (assembly GCA_035041805.1). NCBI lineage: Eukaryota > Metazoa > Arthropoda > Insecta > Diptera > Drosophilidae > Amiota > Amiota mariae. The sequence continues at coordinate 108,595 of JAWNKV010000332.1, read as the reverse complement.
ATCATTACACAATTGATAAAGTAAACAAAACATGACACATCCTCTACCCTTCCATAAACAGAAAATCCCTTCCCATAATAAAATGGTGATATTCAAATCAATCTTTACACCGATCATCCTGTAGTCTGGGTAGACTGCGCAAAGTCACACATACAAAAATTTCAAATTGCACAAAATATATTGTTAAAAATGATTTTGGATCTTCCTTACTTACTATTGTAGTATTTCTCCACAGCTTGTCTGCACAAATTACCAAATGCTAATTATATTAAGGAGCAAATATCCAATACTCAAAGAAATTTTATTACACAGTATTAATGTTACGCTCATCCATGCGTACGACTGATTCTTTTTGCTTTAGTCCTGGCTAGTGCTAATAAGAATTGGTCTATCATCAAGTCTAGTCTAATATGAAAGTTTTTTTTAAGAAATTATAAGTTATATTTAACTCATATGTATTGAAAAGACATCGAGATCCTCATGAAACAGATTCAGCACCATGGCTGTAAATACCATAATTACAGCGCAGAATCCTTTATTCGTGAAAATGAGTAATGTACAAATTTATTAAACAACCATATATTTGAAACACGCCTGCGTATTAGAAAAAACGAATCCGACATGGAATTAAACATTCGCATCGAAATATTCTGACACACAAACAATCATATTCGCGTATAAATACACCTACATAAACATAAAAATCAACGTATCTATAAATATTAGGGATGTGTATATCTTTCTTGGACACTACAAAAAAAAGTTTAATGTCAAAAAACTCTGCAAACTTGAAAGAATGGTATGAGTTGAAATCGAAAATATTGATACTGATACTGATATTGGACATGCAAGGAAGGATAAATAAGATTGTCTTTTAGTATGTAGTATGTTTGTAACCTTACTTCCGCTAGTTATATGTATGAATCTGTTAGTTCAATATACAGAGATAAAATGTTGATTTGGTTTTAATTAAACACACCTCGCAATCTCGATACAATTTCATTAATATACAACTATTTTATTTAAAAGCATTTATTTAACTTACATATGATAAGGTCTTACATACATTTGAACGAATTTCTTCATCAATTGACGTATGCTAAATCTTAGTGGAGATGAGGTGTTTTGAATCTCTAAATATATTGGAAGATTTTTGTTGAGGAAGAAGAATGGAATTGTGTACATTAATTCAAAAATATATAAACATGGCTAGATCAATTCGTCTCGTCGCGGTGATCAAGAATATATATACTTTATGGGGTCTCCGATGTCTCCTTCTATGTGTTACAAACTTCATGACAAACTTATAATACTTATTTATTCACTGCGTGAAGAGTATAATTAGTGATTAATTTAAATAAAAGTGGTTAAGAAATGCATTTCATAATTTTTGTATAATGAAGTTGTTATAGAATGAAGTGATTTTCAGGACCAAAGACTATAACTATAAAAATATTTCAGTCTTTGGTTCGATTGTATTTCTTCATAAAAATAAATCTGTTTCTAGTAAGCATTGACACATTTCAAACGCTGCTTTATCAATGGAAAAATTTGAAAATGCAGCAGAAATTTGCTTTCGTTAACTTTGAACACTGCTTTGAAATACAATGTTGAAAACTGTTAAGAAAATCTGCTTGTTATCGCTTTTTTCACGAAATTTTGTAACACACAAATTTTTAAAAGCTCTTATTTAACTTGCTTTGTATGTTTATTTACTAGTTTGGTTTTTCAAAATTATTCGGTAGAAACGAGTTTATTGAATCAACATTGATTTAAGACAAAATATTTTGTAGAAATTATTTTTATTGAATAGACCTGTCAATCTGGAATAATTTTGTTGAAAAGTGCCTGGATGGTAGGGATGCATAAATGAATTTTTCATCATCTAGCAACAACTTCTTAACTCAATGTTCCAATCAGAACTTATATATGAAATACCAGCCTTTGACCCGTGGGGGGAATTTTTTTTGCAACAAGTTAAAGCAAATTAACATTTGGGAACAACAAAAATTTTAAGTTGTGCTTATTTTTAATTCCATTACATTAATTAATAATTATAGATGCGGATGCGTAGATAAGAACTTCCACGTAACCAATTCCGAATATTGCCACATGGGTACATAGTTTTCGTTGTGTGTATGTTTCAAAAATCCGCCACTTTAACATAATTATTTATGGGAGACATACCACATGTACATATGTACGAGTATATAATGAGAGCAACTTGCTTTTAAAATTGATTTGTTGCAACCAAATTCTTTTTCTCGAAACTGCAGATGCGACATTAAATACTTAATGGAATAGAAAATAAAATTCTACAACATAAATATATTTGACCAACTACATATACAGGATAAATAGTCATTTACTTGGACTTTTTATGTTTATGACCCAATTGTTCGATGAGCTCTTATCGATGTAAAAATCTGGATATTACTGAATAGAATTTGATAATGTTGATAAGTATAATACTCAAAAGATATAAATTGATATTTCTATATCAAATGAAAGGAATTATTCTTTTATGATTTTCACTTTCTGTTACAGTATATCGCTAATATTTATATTTATACTGCGGTAATAAGAATTTCTTTTGATAGTAGAAAAAGATATTGCAGACCCACCAAACTATAGTCAATAGTGAATTTCTTGAAAAATGTTCGTAAGAGATTTCGAAAATATTTCGAAAATATTCCGAGTTTATTTTTTGGCTAATTCTTTGGTTAAGCCGCGACAATCTGGCCATTATTACACACTTTTCTGTTCTCACAATTGCTAAATTATATCTCATTGATCGCATCTTTGAAAATGTTACGAAAAGTGTTCAATTTTTAATTGCGAGTAATAAAAAATAATTTATTTGAAGTTTATGTAATTTTTGCTGTGACTGAAGTATGTGGTTTTTCTGTATTTTCTTATACTTACATACATACATATACTAAGCCGTATGAGTTAAACTTTATTACATTATTCGCAGTTCCAAAATGACATTTATTATAGTCAGCTAGGAGTTCAGGTACAATTGTGTCGTACATATTTAAATCTATTCCTAAATTATAATCTGTGACAGTTTATCTGTCGGTTTTGGAAATTCTTTTCAACATAAAAGTACGTAAAATAATCGCTTACTAATCTTTTTAGTTTGGTTTTTTCTTGCTTTCAGTCTACTTTGTTTTCATTATTCTTAACTCAAGTAAGGTCCGAACTGTGTGTATGAAACACAAGCTTTGCAAATTTATTCAATTTTTTCTTTATTATTGTGGTCTGGAAGAACAACTAAAAAAATCACCATAATTTCCTACACAAGACACAATTATCCTTTTTAATAAATACTATATGGAGTATAGCAAAGAAGAGGGAGCTGTTGGTGTGAAATTTGTGTAGCCTTTATTGACATGCCATACATTGGAACTGTTTCGGACTCAATGATTGACTGAATGAATGCCGGAGACCTCGTTGTTTGTCCGTTTTATGCATTGTAACAGATTTTGATTGGAATTTTATTTTATATTTTGAATTCAAAAATACTTCTCCGTTGCTGAAGTTGTTATTTTTGTATTCTACTCAATGTTGTGGTCATTAAGACTTTTGGGTTACCGGACGACGACAGAAAAATGGACTATTTGTGTTTTGGGAAATTGATTGGCAACAAAAATTTTGTGAAAGAAATATTTACTTGTTGTTATGCATTTCATTAAGTGAAATGTTTATTGGTTATAATCAAATGTGTGTAACAATCTTAGTTAGCATCACTTCCAAATGTATTCTGAATTATATAAAAAAAAAAACATTCTACCAGCCCTCGTACTTCGCTTCACCCTACTATTAAATCGTAGAAAGTTATTGCTCAGATAAGTGTATGTATATAACAATAATATAATATATAATATAATATTGCACAAGCGGAATTGTCAGCTCCTACGTCATTCTATTATAAATTAGGAATTCTGTTTTAAGAATCTGTATAAATATGATGTACAAATATGTAAATTTGTTTATTGCCAAAACACTGAAATATAGTATTATCATAAAAATGTCTACAATAAAGCGACAAATAAAGTATCAGCATTCTGAATTGAATTTGTATAATTCGCATATGGCACACAATAAAGAAACATTATCAGGTTGTTATAATAATAATAATAATATCGAGATGTCTGCAAGCATAACAATTTGTTGTTATTCTAAATATTATACATAGGGAAAAGGTATCTTTTACAATAAATATACATATGTATTTCATATTTGAACTTATACGAGTATGTGTACATATAAAAATTAAGAGTTACTTTAGTTTTATTGATGTATGTAGAATACATGCGCACATTTCTCACTTATTTTTTAGTAACAAAATTTAACTTGGGTCCATAGAAAAATTAAAATAATGTACATATTTACAAAGGCACAAATATATACGCTTCATTTATGCGTACATCCTTTTATAGGGGGCAAGAACCGAATAATCTTATTTATTTAGTAAAAATTTAATAAGAACCCCTTATATTTTTTCTGGTTATCAAAAGAAAGAAAAACCCTTTTTTTATTTAAGTAAAATAATAGCAATTTTCTTTATTTCTGAACCCTTGTCATAAAAATTTAGCTTTTGATTTATTGACATTTAATAACCAAGTATTTATTATTTTTTTCTGTCCTTCCTGAATTCACTTAAAGCGCTGACTCATCAGGCAGTTTTTTTTTGATTCTTTTTTTTTTTTGTTAATGCTTTTAATTTAATTTAAAAAGTTTTTCAAGTTCATTGTTTTTTTAACCCTTCGGAGAAAAAGATTTAGACAAGAAGTCATTTAAGTAAAATTTGTTGTAAGAAAACTGATAGATAAAAGGAACTACAAATATATGCATATGTATTTATTATTACTGGTAAAAGACAATAATTTATACAAAAGTTTACTTTTTTGGAGTAAAATATTCATACATTAATAGTAAAATTGAGACAAGTGTATACTTGTATATTAATAGTCCCTGTTTTGTAATCTATTGAATGTCATATCAATAATTTCATACAAACACTGAGAATATGTTCAGCGACGTTTGGTTTACTTATTCTTAATAAGTACAAATTCATTTTAATTTTTCTATACTTCTCTGTATTTTATTTTGTAACAAAAAGTTTTTATTGACTTAAGGGCTGCCAAATACGAGTATGCTAGCAAATACGTAGACATTAATTTAAACAACACTCTAATACATTCATGGGCGTAGCCAGGATTTTGTTCAAGGAGAGGCAGGCAAGGAAACACGATTAATATGCATACTTCAAAAACGTTTATTAATAGAGAAAAATTTCACGTGTATTTTTATCTCCATTTTCTTGTACATTTTTTCTGTGTACACTAAGCTTACATAAACCGTTTAAACGGTTCTCTAACGGTCCATAGCTTCGCTTCGTTCTCGACAAAATCCAAATGGTAGTATTGACAGAAATTTTTTAATTTCTCTTTAAAATCAGCCAATGACACATTTAGCATCAAGTTGGGATGTAGCGACATCAAGCCGAAAGCAGGTAAATTTTCATTATCAAAACGCTACTTCTGCGCGGATATCAGGGGATTTAATTAAGGGATAAAGATCGATCGCTTCCAAAAATCGCATGAAGACTCTGTAGGGTGATTGGACCGTTGTTGTTGGCGAGATACAATGCGCGAGACTTGTAAATCAGTCCCAATTGCAGCTGCAGTTCTGGTAGAATTCTTGAAAATAATTTGGTTCTCCTCATCTGCGTTGCTGAGATATCAAAACATAGCAAGACTACGAAACCATTTCCATATATTTTTTTCTTTAGATATTCGACTTACGGCTTCTTTATTCAATTGTAAATTACAAATAAAATGCATTGACTAAATTTAAAAATATGTATGTTCACGCTCAAAAATAAATTAAATGGGTATAATAAAAATACATGGTAACAAAAGAATTGAAATTTTCATTCAAGAATGTGAAACAATTGTTTTCAAGAATTTATGTGTAATAGATGTATTTCAGCTCTTGGTACTCAAAAATGTTTTCCCCTAGTAAATTACTCTTAACAATAAAGTTTCCAACATAGACAAATTTATACTTTTCTTTTCGGTTTCCGGTCAATGCAAAACTAAATCAGAGCAAAAAACACTTGTGTATATTAAAATTTAAACAACAAAAACTCATTTTATTCAGTAATCAATGGTGCATGCTGTATTGTTGTCAAAAAATACCATAATACCACACTTTTTCTATCCACAAGGTTATAAGGAATGACAAATAAATAAACAAACGTACTCAAACATTTGTGTAACCGCGGTTGTCTTTTGTATATTTCACAAAGCTTAAGTGAAGTCCCATACGTTATTTAATAAAAAGTTTTGAGCTTGAAACTTAGCTATTTTATTTTCATTTTTGTTTTGTTTTGTTTGTTTGTTTTCCGGTGTTTATTTATTTAGATACGAAGTGTCCCATCTCATCTTACTGTTACGAGTATTAATGGTCAGCAGAGTACTATTTTCTTGGTATGTAACTTCAATTCAGGACAATGATAAAATTTGATAAGCAGACATAAACAGAGTTATGTTGAGTTACTGGATCTATGTACATATGTATAGATGTGTACAAAACCTAAACCTACCTATGTTCCAAACATCATGACAAATTTATAATACTATTCACTGCGTGAAGAGTATAAAAATAGTACAAAAAATTCGACATAACCTCTTTTATTATTTTTGATATTTATATTTCTAAATTACTAGCAGTTCCGGCGCTTTGCTTTCATTCTCATTGCTCATTTATTTATTTGCTTGGGATTCAAAGCAATGAGAAGGTTTATCACTCCAATTTCATACCATTACACAGGTAAATAGTAGTCACACACATAATATATTTGTACTGATGACACAAAACCAGCAAAGTTAACATTTTGAATTTGATTTAACCATAATAGTATACGTTCTTTTTATGTTACAACTAATACAATAATTGGTTAGTTCATCATATTTCACGGAAAGAGCAATGTCGATTATGAGATTGCTTTATTACACGTTGACATTTTAAATTTTAAATTTCCTCAAAGTACTTGTTTTTTGTCTGTTTCATTTATTTATTTTGTTTCATATCCACATTTGAATTTCAACACACAATCCAATGATTTTGGATTTCACCCTTATTCCGCATTCCATTTCAACACAGCTTCGTTTTTACATTTCAACACACCTTTTTCTCAGTCTAACATTTCAACACATATATTTCCCAGTGTTACATTTCAACACACCTTTTCCCAGTGTTACACTTCAACACACCTCTTCCCAGTGTTACATTTCAACATACCGCGATTTCATAGCCATGTTGACAAGGATGTATTACTGTAATACTCATCCCTGATAGGCGGTAGTTATTTTTATTGAATACCCCTTCTGTCACTTCAACTGCTACTGCTTTCAAATATAATGCTGCCAACAATAATAGTAAATCGGAAAAATCTGTCTGTCATTTTTATGAAAGACCAACGAGATTAACCATTAATTTTCCTTATTTTTTTTTATTATATAAAATTATTTTTATAAGCAATTAAATTTTTGAGCAAAAAAAAAAAAAAAAAATTGAAACATAAACACTTATAAAGTATCTGATGAAATCCTTTTGTTCGAAGAGAATAAAACTTTACCAATAATATAATACATATGTATATTCCAATTTATTTTCATACCATCTTTTCTTCTTTTATCTTCATAATTTATTTATTAAATGATTATACACTATTTAAAATACAGTACAAAACAAGTGTGTTACAGCTATGACAATGAGGTATTAAGTTATTTATCTTCTTAATATGTTTTAATATTAAACACAATTGTGAAAAAAAAAACATTTAATGGAAAACTGCATATATTTTATGATAAATTGAAGTCATTTTATTTAGTTACTTATTGCAAATATTTGCCGTTGATATTTTAAATTCCAAGGTGTTCTCTTTTCCTGAAGGACCGATTGTAAACATTACAATCTCATGCTTTCAGATGTGAAGCCATCGTAGAAAAGAGAGATCATCATTTCCACGGGATCTATTTGAATAGAAATTATAGTTTATTTCGCGTTTCCATATTTCTTTATTTATGTATTTACTCTGCGTTAGACAACAGATGTTTCTGGTATTTTCAAGGTTTAAAAATCCAGATTACGAATAACAAAAGTGTGTGAATTTTATTTTTTTGATGAAAGTATTTTCGTATTCCTTTCTTGGTTATCGTCCTTTTCACAATTATACATTCTTTTGTAGTGTCTGTGAAAGATAAAAACAAAACTGAATTATTAAATTTATGTACATATTATATCATTGTAAATTTTTGTAGATATTTGATTAATACTTTGTCTAGTTACTGCGTACGAATTCAACGGAGATGTATTACTCCGACAAGGCCGGCGTAAGTATGTACATGCAATGATTATGTGACAATGTATTTATACGGAACACATACACAGCATACCATGAGGTATTACACATATAGTATGGGTAAAACTGTTAGTAGGTTGTTGTTTATTTAGTGGTTGCAACTCCGTTGTTGCCATATCGTGATGACTATTTATATTAAGCCCGTGAACAATAACAACAAAGTTCGGATAGAAGAGATAGAGAAGTTTCAACAGCAAATGAGAATAAAATCGACCAATGACAACGCAACTAAACAGAAGCCAACCAAAGAAAAGCACGCGACGTAAATGGAATTCCAATTGCAATATTGGAAAAAAGCTCAAGCACCCAAGAGCAAGACTAAAACACAACTAACGATACAGAGAGTATCAGAGAGAGAATAAGCAATGGAAAGGAGTATGTGATTGGGAGTACAAGAGATACATATTTAGCTGGAGTGCCTCTCAATAATGGTGCAGTAAATAAAATGTGCATATATTTTATTTACATTGTTTTGAGTGAAGAGCACGGAAACATTTTGATTACTTGCTGCTATTAAAATCAGGACGACGACTCGACGATATAAGAAGAAAATTAGTAATGCAATAATAACAATACCAAAATATAGGTGCAATAACCAAGAAATAAATATAGATGTACACAAATATGAACTCGAAATAAGTTTTCAAAATCACTTTGTCCTGGGGCTTACTATACATATTATAATTGTAATTTGTTTCTCATTAGCCAAATCTTGTAACTCATTTAAAAAACATAAGCAAAGTAAGTCGCAAAAACTTTCTAAATCGCTTAAAATGATAGAATAATTAATGTAATTCAGCATATATTTCGTGTTTCTCAAACTACGGAAAGGATAACAATCGAAAAAATGTTAAGCATACTTAAACTTTTTCAGTTGCAGACTGACAGGTATTCGTGAAAAAAGAAAGTATTTATTTAAATTAACGTATAGAACTGTTCTTAGAAAAAACCATAAAGAACCTTTTTGAAGCACATACTATACATAAAAAAAATCTAATAATAATTTTCAATACCAAATGAAAAATATTCATTATTACTTACTTTTATTCTATTTTCAACAACACGAAAAATCATAAAAAGCAAAAATTAGTATGCAAACAATGTACATCACAGAACCTAAAAATTGTAGTGGTGAGTTGAAAATGCTGCTTGCGATAATTTAAGTCTGACAAAAAGGAAAACCGTTTGAGATATAAGAAGGTACATAATGGGACAGAAAAACATATCAAAAATATATTTATGTGTATATGTACTCGTATTTTTATTTAAACATGTTACTTACATTTTTTTTGGCATAACAATGAAAGTGAAACTAATGAACTTTGCGGCATCAAGTCAATTAAAAATAGGCTCAAGAGAAATATACGTGATATGACTGCATCGTCATGATTGTAATGCTTTGCTAAATGTATATATACGAGCACCGAAAGTTAAGTGGTCACGGCCTACATTATACAGAAATTTCATATAATGAAAGTTTGCTTATGATGTCCTTTTAAACAACATTCTTCAATATAATATTATTTATTTATATAACCCATGAATCCATATTTTAGTAAGCATACAGTTTACAAATTTATAGAGTTTTATTTATGATAATAACTTTACTACTAAGAAAAAAGAACAGATTATAAATTACTATGGTTTTACAAAAATAGTATACGATTATAAGGAAAATGTGGGAAAAACCTTATATTTGATAAAAATAACTTAACAACTAAGACTAAAAAACTAAGGATCGATACTTAAGACGAAGCTAATTATGAATTAGCTCAAATAGTACGGTTCAACACTGGAACGGTGCATCATTTGATTTCTTATATTACAACTATTTTTAGATTGAGAGATTATTACATCAATCAAGCAGATATCTGCCTTTACATGAAGAAGATAGGTAGAGTAGAAAAAGGGTAAATTAAAAATCAGTTTTAATAATTTATTTTGAGTTCATTGTAATTTGCGGAGGTGAGTAGCTGCACAATTGCCCCAAACTTCCGAACCATATAGCATATATAGCTACTTATTACATGAAATTATGAGTATAAACTTCACAAAGCAATCAAATCGTGAAAGCATGCAAAGTCATTTCGTCAGAGTAAAATATCAACCCCTTTGCGCGAAATAATCGTATAGACACGGAAATAACACAGATTTAATTTTATTTTTTACGTTGCCAACCATAATATTTATTATGTTTTTTGGTACTATTATTATTATTTTTAAACCGTCAAAACACCGTCGGCATACATAACAAGGTCATGAACGAATTTCAACCACTAAATCTTTAGTTTCCAACAAACAGCTGCCTGGACTAATGGTCAGATGGCTATGTCGTGTTAAATAATTTCTTACTCCACTTGTTTTGAATATTGCATACATAAATATGTTCATACCATTATCAAATTTTATATAATATATCCTGTATGTGTACAGGATATATATAAAAACTCATAATCCAGTGAGCTTAATTGGCTTACTTCCTCTCACTTGTTTTCATAAAAATTATTTGCTTTAAAATTAAAACAAAAGCTGCTGTCATAAAGAACACAACATGTATCATTTACAACAAGGTATTTCACGTCTCTGTGGTTACTTTTTTCATTTCGAAGTTGCGGTTAGGTCTGTGCGCTGGCAATAACCTCTCTTTGTTACCATTTAATTAGGACTAACTGATTCAATGACGTGTTTGCACCCTTTGAGAGATTCCCCCCAAATGCTTCACTTAAGAAGTCAAATTATAATTTTTCTGTTAGCTGGTCTGGGGATGCCTTGGATATGTGCCAATTGTGTGTGGTTGAGTGGCGTGCCCGTCGTCTTCACAAAGACCCTTTTTGTAACTAGCAATTGAAAATATGCAGGCAAATTTTTACAATCACCCAATGGTAACTGATGTCTATGCTAAGGATTGATATTTGAATATTCATTACTTGGATATCTCATAAGCAACCCGGCCCGGCTTTGCACAGGAATAGAAAGAATAATATTTATTTGATTCTGTTGATGACTGAAATTTCAAAAAGAGATATTTGATAAAGACTACTTAAATTATTTTAAAATACGAGTATGTTCTTAAGTTTTATATGCAAAATTTGATCCACCGATTCTGTATTATCCGGCGGTCGAAGAGGAGACTACGTTGAAAACTAAAAATTTTAATAACTTTGCGTGCTCATTTCTAAACTGCAAGAGTCATACTGAATTATGCAAATTTCTCATTATAATGTCGTTGACAGATAGCTTATGGGACTTATGGTATTCAGCAATTCTAAAAATTTTTTTTTTCGAATTAAACAGTTAAGGGCATTATCATAATTAATTAAAATGTTAGTGCACATTACTGATTGAAACAAGTAAAAAGAAGATTAACTTTGGCTATGTCGAAGTTGTATTACTCTGTACACAACTTTTATATCTTTTTCTTCGCGGAAACAACGCGCCCGAAAGAGTGCTTCGAATTTTCACTGATAATGACGATTTTAGTACATATTTTAATTTTTATTACAGGTTTTATGTATCAAATTTTGGCGGTGAGTAAAAAAATCTTGAGCATTATACATAAACATAATAAAACACACAACAAAACAACAAATTAAAAAAAATAATAATACTTAAATAGGGAAGCAAAATTCAAACAATGGGTCGCTGTATATACTTGTGACTCGGCCAAAGACGTTCGGCAGAAATCATACGATTGTAATGCTAAGACAAAAACACTCAATACAATAGCAAAATACAAAACAATACAATATAAAACAAAATCAACAAATAATGTATTTATAATAAATAAAGTGCATATCATGTAATATAAAATAATGTGTGGGTCTCTAAAATTGAAGAGCCTGAGCAAGAGCTGTAATAGGAGCAGCGAGCTCGAAAGACCGGCCGGCACTGACTAACTGACTAAAGATATATTCGAAAGGAGCACAAGGCGTATGAAAATGTATGTGGCAATATTCTAAATCGGTACAAAGAGACAATATAAACCGAATACACGAGTACCACGAATGAACACGAATACGAACGAGCGAGAGAGCAATTGGTGAATAATGTTTTAGTCTTATAAAAAGGAGCAAATGTATAAACAAACACTCAAACAAACAGGTGCCATGCTGTTAGGCTTCAAAAGTGTATCGCTTTCATATCCTTATTTGTTAAGTTGGTTTGGGTATTGAGGGCGATGTTGCGGTGTATTTACTTCTATTGTATACAAGTATTATATACCCCGACAACTATAAACAGCAAAATAGTATGGTTTTGAACTGAAACTTGAGTTCATGAATGAATATTGCCGACGCTTCTTGTTTTAATGTTTTCCTTAGCAAGACACCAGTGAAAATGACAAATCCCGTCGGAGAAGCACCGTTTCAAATTTCACTAATTCAGGTTAAATGCCAGTATCCTGCAAAATAAGCACAGCGTCAAATACGGCGATATCTGACCGATTTTACGGTTCATGTTTTAAATATCAAACATTTATAATTTACACGAAATACTTTCATACACATTGGTTTTTGTGAATTACAAAATTGTTTTACCAACTTGTAATGCGCCTCATGCCAAACAAGAGTCTAAATATATTTATGTGTAGTTTTCATGCCTTTTTGGTATAGTTGGCGTCTATTTTACTTGTTTTCTTGTAATTATCGCTTTTGTTTGTTTCTGAGTTTGAACTTTTGCTAAAGAATGTCGTATGCTCGTTTGCGTTTAACCCTTTTGGCGAAAAATTGAAATTAGCATTGAAAATTTTTAAACAATATTTTGGTTTAGGTTTACCCAAAAGAATGAATAACAACAATGGTAGTAATGTTATATATTATTCATGATGGCTAGTTGCTGCGTTGCTTTGCAGTTTGTTTTGCAAGATTTACAGCTAATTTAATTCTAATGCATGATTTCTTATTAATTGAAATATTACAAGATAATTTTCAATAGGACCAAGAAGTATATTGGACAAACACTAACCAATAACCGGTTCTAAACAAAAACCGAAATCCTAAATTATCATTAAAAACAATTACTTGGTCATAAAAATGTCACTGTTTTATGCTTACTCATATCCAGACCATTAACACGAATTGAACATCATATACCATTATTAGATACAAACGAGGTACATATTTAAAGCGATAAAACGCAAAACCGCGCTAGTAAAACAAAGATTGAAAGGAATCCACACATAAACTTATTGAATTTCTTAAATTTTTATGCGTTCAGGACCTTCATTGTGCTCTCAAGCAATGCTACCGAAACATTCTCTTGTTTTCATTTCATTTTTATGACAACATTTGAAAATTTTTGTTTTGCACATTTCTTTACATACTTAAGACTTTGTTTTGCGATGATTTAGTTTGTTTGTAAGTTTTTTATTTTTCTTCCAGCCCCATTTAACTTTTGCTGTACCAAATGTTTTGTATGGATTTTATATTCGTAATCTGCTGAGTTTGTACTTCTTCCCATAAGAGTTGCCTCGTTTTGTATCTCCAGGCATACTTTTTATAACTCAAGTATGTTTACTATTTAGCTTTTTATACTGTTTAGAAAAAGAAGACTCAGAAACCGAAGAACACGCAGCAAAATCAAAAGTAAACACTAAAACCATAGAGTCATGGTAGACAATGGCTGCCATAAAATAAATTTTGATTTTTTCTAAATATCCTTACCGAACTCAATAGTGTTGGCGCAAATAATGAGGTCATGCACTTAAATCAACTCTATAAAGTTACAAATATTACACAAATTCTGTGGAAACAAAGGCCTATATTGATTTCACTTATAGTTATATAAAAACTAAGAACATATAAAATATTTAGCTACTGTATTATAGTTTTTGTATCAGTAACTCATTAACTTATTCAGCCGAAAATGCTAACTGAATCATACGTTTTAGAAATGCTATTTATTTATTGCACGTTGAGTTTCTATTTATGTCCATATGAAGATTTTAGAATTTTTAACCATGAATTAAAGTTAAGCCTTTAAAAGTATGCTAATAATATTTTACATACTTTATTTATTATAAAGCGTTTTGTCAATGCGAACTGTCACAAGTAGAAAGTAAAAAATATAAATTTGACAAGAAATTATAATGCCTACAGGCTGTAGGCTGTAGGCTACAGCAAACAAAAAGAAGAACAATCTCTTGCAAAAAAGGGGACAATGTTACTTTGTGAAACGAATTATGTTTTCATTATTGAACAAAATTATACAAATGTCACTTTTCCTTCCACTCTAATTGCCAATTATTTCAGACAAAATAGAATAAAAAATATAACTATATGATGCTAACAAAACAAAAAATCAGCCAAGTGTGAGTCGGACTCGCACACCGTTCCGCACCATCGTACAAGATTTTTTGCTTAAAATATTAAATTATGTGCAGATATAACAGCCTAAAAGTATACTACAATTAACAGCTTAAAGTATAAAAATTGTTAAACAAAAGATTAAATTAAAGAACAATGCATCTAAAGATGTGTATTTTTAGTAGTTGTCGTTCCACACACAAGTTAATTACACACTCTGTGAAAATTTCAACTCTCTACCTATTGCGGTTCATGAGATAGAGCAGGAGACGGACGGACGGACAACGTAAGCTTCGTAAAAGGGTGCCGTTAGCTACCTATGGGTACGGAATCTTAAAAATAACAAATAATCTTGGGATGTCTTTCATATTGATCTTTCTTTAGGATTAGTTCTTTAGATACACACGCGCATAACTAGTTAAATATTTTCATTATAAAAACGAGCGTAATTTAAATAATTTTGTCGCTTCATAAGAACATTTCCTTATCGTACAGCGTCGTATAAAAGGAGTTACATATTTGAAGAAGACAAGTTCCTCGATATTTGATGTGTTTATGATTTTCATTATCCTTATTGTCATGTGGTTTCTTAGCGATTTTTATACATTTTTGTGGTTAATAGTTAAGTGTTTAGCTTCAACGGCAAATAAATCAAAACGACATGATCAAACGAACATAGTTATGTATTCGGCTCTATGTCAATGCATGCCTAGAACATATTAAAACTAATTACTTAATACATGCTTATTTTTTTCTGATTTTTACTTACAGATATACACAGCAACATAAAAATATGTAAGATACAATAAGCTTTCTGTTTCCAAGTCTATTCTTAGTTTTAACATATACGAGACATGTTAAAACTAATTGTTTTCATAAGCTCATCCGCTGACACATGTACTTTGATGGTATGCGTAGTGAAAAGAAGTGAAAACGCAAATGCTTTTTATAAGTATTCGCCCCTGTCAATGTCTGGTTGAATACTCGTGTATCCTATACATTTCTGGCTTAGACTCCATTTCAAACATTTTATATATGTATAAGTACATGCATACAATATAATGCAGATTGTGTTGATTGTCATGACTTAATTTTATTTTATGTTAATAGCTTTGATTTTAGAAAGTTTATTTGAATTGTTCAAATTTTTCAAAACTTTAGTCTTAGCCTGTTTATACTACTAGACTTTTAAGATCAAGTTTATGTTCCTATGGTATCCGATTTGTATTTAAAAGCATTCTCATTTAATCATTAGAATGCATTCTCATTTATCAGTTTTAATAACAAATGTGAATATTGTCAACAACAATACAAATTTATTATAAGTATATAACTAGAAAGGCACCTATTATCTATATTAATATAATAAAGAGGAAAGATTTGTTTGTTTTTTTATTTGCAATGGATAACCTTAAAAACTACTTAACTTAGATTAAAAATTCCTTCACTTATAGAAAACTACATTACGAGCGAGTAACATGGACTCTATTTTATTTTCAAAAATATAAAAAAGCATAACTTTGGCTATGCCGAAATTGTAATACTCTTCACGCCTCTAGTAGTCCGAGAGTCTTGAAATTTAGAAGGTTGGTGGATACGGGTCAGACACTTATAGTGTCCCAATTTCAGTTCCATAGTAAAAAAAACAAAAAAGCTTTTCCAATAAGAACTTTCATTTGGATCCCGGTTTGTATGGAGGGTACCCCTAGTGGTCCGAGGATCTTGAAAATTGTATGGTTGGTGGACGTCGGTCAGCAACTTATAGTGTTCATATTTCAAGTCGATAGTATTAAAACCAAAAAAGTTTTTCAAATAGGAACATTCATTTGGATCCCGGTTTGTATAGATTTATTGAGAAGGGAAAAAGCTGATCAAATTCATATATTCTTAATGGAGTTTTTGATGCACGGTTCTATGCGATACAAAGATAAATCCAATGTTATCAACAGTACAAAATGTATAAAAAAAATGATGATAAACTGTTGGTTAACCCATCCCTTTGTACGAATACAATATAAGGATATACACCGAGCGCCTGATGTCAATATTTGCCAACAGTTTTCACAATTTTGCGACATGTTGCCCAAATGTAAAAAGAAAATATAAGGCCTTTTCAAAGCATTGTCCATGATGATGATTCTGACAACTTTCAACCCAAAGGCATTCGCTTGGATAAAAATTTTTTGAACAAATAAAAACATTTTTGTTTCTTTTGTTAACATCGACAAAAAAATACATCTACATTTACGAATTCATATCAAGCGAATTTAAGAATTTTATAAAAACTCATAGGAGCAGGTTTTTTACAAAGGACTATTAATGTGTGAATTGTTTAACGAATCGTAGAATGCGGGTGGTAGTTCTCAACACATACACAAATGAATACAAAAAATAAATTCTTATGGATTTTTTAGAACTTTCTATTTAAGTAGAAAAACTGGCCGCATCAATCAAAACATTTAACTAATTAATACCACCCATTAAAATTGATTAGTTTTGCCTTTTTTGGACTATAAAAATCACAGCCACTATAATTTTTTCGCATAGCCATCAAAAAAGTTTGCAAAATCTGTTGATGCAGTTAAAAAGTAAAAATCATTAACAACCAAAAGAAGTGTTAAGGAGGAATCATTTTACTGGCATAAAAATCAACGATACACTATCAATTCGGAAATATGAAGAATCTTTAAAATTGATGCAATGATTAAAAGGTTTTATTAAATTTCTTTGATTTTTATTTACACCAATTTGTTGCATGATTGAGTTTAAATTGTTTAAACGGTTTCACTTTATAATTTATGAGGCAATGAAGTGCCAAGAACGAATAATAGATAAATATTAAATAGTTTTAATTGTATAAAGTTAAATACTTTTTTTTTCCAATTTGAATTCCCCTTTCATTTTTTACTTTCAGCCACAAACCATGCAATGATGACTTTAATTTAACACGTTAAGGTCCTATCACTACTCAACAATATCATTTGGATTTTAGTCACCATACGATTATATGTACATATATATTTGCCTTTTTAAGATAAACACATTTAATTTAACTAAGTATAAACGAAATGTGAAGAAAGTAGAATCATGTTTAGGAAAGGTGTACTTTATTTTATTATGCTTAAATTTTATTAAAAATTAAATAAATGTTTGTGACATTTTCGGTGCATAAGGATTTGGCACATAATGTAGCTGACGTATATGAATGTTTTTTTCCGCAGTTGATAATAGCTTTTTTGAAATATTGGCCAAATGGGGAGCATTGTTAGCCACATGTATGTACGAGTATAAGGAATAGCAAGCTAGCAAGTTTTATAAAATAAATTAAAGTGTTCACTTGATTCTATCATCAAAATCTCTCTAAAATGTTTATTTGGACTTTAAGACACAGGTCATAATTGGTTGCAGAGTTTCACGTCTATACTTGTTATTATATTAGTTATATCAAGATTAATATCTTCGCTGCCGTTGTGATCCCATCACTGGTCTTTAAAATATTGCTGGTGTCGACAGAATAGAATAGAATTAATAGAATCTGCAATCGCTTCACAAAAAAACAATTAATTTGTAAACAAATCCTAATGATTTCACTTAAGGTCTTAAAAAATTAAGATTTTTTACAGTAGACCAAAAAAATATTATAATGAATGACATAAGTGAAGTGTATATAAGCTTTGGTGAAATTAAAGTTAGCGATTTTCCTTGTTATTATTTGGAGTACACCGCGTGTGCCTAAGTAAATGCTTAGCATTTTATAATATTGTATGTTGTAACCTTTAACATCAATTTTATGCAAATTATGTTGTTTTTCTAGCTGCGGCTTTGCTCTTTGGTTCGAACTACATAGTAGCAAATTTAGGCAATGTTAATTTGGCCTGCCGTTTGGATGACTGGTAGTTGTTGGGCTCCGCGCGTCTACAAAGTTTTGAAGTGAATAGAATTGTACTGTTTATTGAAGTGTATAACGGTGGTTTCTGCTTATTGAAAAAGGAATTATATTTCAAGTTTTCGTACAATAATGTTGTCAGCGAACCAAGTTGGCTTGCTTGAGTAAATATTCAGTTCGAGCTTAACAGTGCTTCGAATACAAGTGCAAATAATAATAAAAAGTACTTATTGTTTGATTTATGTGTCTGTATATGCATATAACAAATATTGAAATAAGTAAGAGCATTGTAGTCGACTAGGTCCCAACGCACCCAATTCCAAAGCGCGTGTTGATTACATACGTGTTTTGTTGGTCAGAAGAGTTGCGCCTCTCTTTGTGGCAATGTCGCATTGACGGACTTCTCTGCTTTGGTTTCTTTGATCGGCAAGGGGATCATTCCAACGTTTTTCTCTTTAAGTATAACGTAATAGGGTGATACCAACAGTTCCTATTGTTCTGGATATTGTTCTTGTGTCTGCATTCTCACATTATAAAAAAAGCGATAACAATTTGTATACACTGGTATAATAAGCTTACCAAGATAAACCTTTCACACAAATGAGCTTCGAAAAATAATTATGGTTCTTCCACAAATAATGAACTCGCGCGTTGACAGCAAAGAACTGCTCAGATTAATTCGAATGTGGCAACCATAAGTAACCCAAACCATGACGATCTAGTATTTAACCAAGCATAAACACACCAAACATATAAAATCGGTTCCTCCAAATAACTACCACACCCTTTACACACCAATAGATACATTTAGATAAAATTACAAAATTTACACAATCAATAAGTTTCTGGCATCATTCAATAATTTTGTTTTCAACATAAGATCCTATAAAATTCAGGTCTTTAGCTGTCTATTAATTTTTTCATTTTGTTGTATCTAGAAATCCGACTAAAATACAACATATGTTTAGAGCATAAAAAGACTTTCAATCCAATAACGCTGCAATATCTTAATAACTTTGAAAGTAGTCTGCATTGACACGAATACCATTCCTGATTACGCTTCTGTCTTACGGGGTCTCAAATGTCTCAATTATGCTGTTACAAATAACGTTCATACGAAGTATGTGTAAAAGATATAAAAAGATTAAACGATGATTATCCCGATAACAGTTCAAAGGTCATACAGCAGACACGAAACGAAAAACATACTGGTTAAACATTGCTATTTATCGCATCAACACTGACACATCCAGTGCCTCGTAATGGTCAGTGGATTGGCATCTCCTTGCCCCAGACCGCTTGTCGTTTTCAGTACCCTTCTTGTCTAATATCTTGTAGTGTGCTGTCACAATAACACATTATTGTTCCCTCGGGTGCTATCACAGTCAATTAAGTACAGTTATACACTCTTGCGTATCACTGCTTAGCGAAGTAATTGGTCTATTTTGTGTTCGACCTTATCATAGTGTCTTGTAGATGTTGTTCATAAAATGCGTATTATTAGCATAAAACAATTCAATGCACGTAGATTATAAAATTTGCTTTGATGTTTTTTGTTGTTCGGAGTTGGGTTTGATATATTTTTAGAAGGCAGAAGATAGTATACTAAATGCGCATGTGCATTTGGAACTTGAAAATTTATATTTTTCTTTTCTGCATTAATTATGCAGTTTTTCATAAATTTGAATGTACTGTAATTATAGAACATGCATACATACATATATTGTATTATTGAAATATCAAATTCACAATTCAAGTTGTCAACTTAGTTAGACTTGGGAACTATGATCATTACACAGTTACAGAAAATTTCATTTTACTATGCAATCCAAGATCGATAACTAATATAATATTTATTGTCAGAGCGGATATTTATTTATATGCATGAAAAATTTTGAAATACGCGCTTATTATATGCCTGGAAAAACTAAAAATGTGCTTTTAAATATGCAAAGAAAAGCTCTTCAAATGTATATTATAGAATGGTTTTTATTTTTATTTTATTCAAAAATATACTAGTGATGTAGCGAATATTCGTATTCGCATTCGCGAATATTCGCATATATCATGACATTCGCATTCGTATTCGTATTCGCATTCGCAAAAAGTAATGCGAATATTTTGCGAATATAAGCGTTAAAAAAAAATTCATAACATATAGATTAAGCAAATAATATTATGTAAATGAAACAAAATCATATTAATTTATTATCCTTTTTATAAGAAAATCTTTTGTAACTGAAGCAAGCCTTGCAACTATATCTGTAATCAGCCTTCACTTTAAAAATAATCAACTTCTCATTAGAAATTGGCTAACACTGGACTTGATAGTTGTGTGAGGAGCGTTGTTTAACACTGTCTTGAAATTAGATTGGCGCCAGATTTAAAAACTGAATATTCATATTGGCATTCGCAAATATGGACGGCAGATATTTGCATTCGTATTCGCGAATGTGTAAAAATTGATATTCGTTACATCACTAATATATATTATTTATTTTACAAGCTTCCCTATAATTCTCTATAATTTTAGTCCTCTTAAACATTCGGTTTATACAAATGTAAAAAAATTCGTTCAACATCTGCAAACGACATGGGGCACTATGAAAAAAGAGTCAGCTCCGTTGGGGACAGATTTTTTCATGACCAGTCGTTACCTGAGTGATCCAAATATACATTTTTTCAGCTTGTGTTTAACTCCTTTAAGACTTTGTTGTACCGAAGAGGCAAGTAACGCTGTCAAAGTGGTCGTATTTCAGTTGTATTTATTTCTTTCTAATTTTCTAGTATTTTTCTATGCTCACTGTTTGAATTTTTTCAAATCCAGTATTTTGGTATGAGACATTGGATAAATAGCAAAGGGGAGTAAAACAACATAAAATAAAGCAGCCGTCAATTATTGCAATCTTCGATTTCGCTACTGTTTTTTCCGTCTAATTTTGTTTGGAGCTGATGTTGATGTTTTTGTATCTTTTTTATTGGGAGTTGCCAATTGATGTTGAAGGATGACACGCAAAACAGTATCGAAATATGAACATTGAAATGTCGTGACCTTGTATTGTAGTTAAACTTCCTCTTTATATTGTTCGATTTGTGTTTATTTTTTGTACTTAGAATGATTCTATTGTATATAAATCGTTTTATTTCCGCTATCGGCGTCTGTCTCTTGTCGAATTGTTGGGTAGTTGGTAAGAGAGTGGGGTAGTGTCGCTATTGAGGTTACTTGAAGATAAATGGCTTACTTAGTAGGCTATCTGTAGATGTCGTTCGGTGAAAGTGATGATATTTACGTGAATAATGGGCGGAAATAGGTGGAAGTATGTATGTGTTTGCTGAATACTGTAATAGGTGCGTGCGGTTTGGCACAATGAAAAATAACAACGGCTTTACTGATAAAAAAACCTTCACGTTGGAATCCAACAACAAATTATTTTTTTGTGATATGATCTTAAAACTATTCATAATACGTAATATAATTGTATTATAACCCTGCACAGTCCAATCATTTACAATATACCAAATAATCACCAAAACTCTTCATTAGTAACTGAAATCCACAGCTGCGATAAAAAAAGTACAATAAGTAATACAATATCTTGGTGGATATTCATTAAGGCTAGACCATTTAAACGCTCTTTTGACATCCTAGATGTGCAGATAAATATCGCTCGCCAGTGATAGTAGTAACAGGAAATATGCACAACAATTTGTTACCGTTAATCTATTGTATGCATCTGGTGGCGGTTTTGAGATATATAAGATGCTTTCTACCTCAAAAACTTTACAAAGATTTACTCATGTTTTAGCCTATAGCTCTGGTTTCTTATAGTCAATGTTGTATGCACTAAATTCTGCCCAGAAAAATATTAAATAAAAAATATATATTATAAATATACTAAATATATAAATTTAAATATAAGTAATATAAATATTTCTGAAAAAATTTAGTCACAATCGAATGAATAAGCGAATTCAAAGGTGAACGTTAAATAGGCCTGGATCGAAAGACTATAGAAAAGAATGTAAGAATGTATGTATGTACATTACAAATCACACTTAACTATGTATATATACGAGTATCTCAATTTTCGCCTTTGCGGCAATGTTGCTTGTTGCAAGGTGTTCGAATGGAACACAGTCAAACAAGCAGGCGAAATATAGGAATGTAAGTACATTGGTAAGGCAGTTTACTAAGGTTTCATAGTGTAGATTTGAAATAAATTATTATAAACAGAATACACATTTGCAAACATCTATTGTATTTAATTTTATTAGGAAATTGATTCAAAACTCTATATACATAAATTTTAGCAGTGATTATATGAATTGATGGAGGAAAACTGCTCTATTGATAATGAAGAAAATATAGATTATCTGTTAGAAAACGAGGGAGCTGAAATACCTCTAAAAATTAATAAAATATATAAATACTCACATGTAAAAATAAAGATTGTTCAAAATCAAAACAAATATATATTGTAATTCACAACAAAAGCCATAAACAGATAAACTACTAGACCTCTTTCTCTGTATTAAAATTTTCGCTCTTTTAGTGCTGTTATCAGTTATCATATAAAAATATGCTACATATCCTAACTAAAATTTGCTGCAAACTTTGTTGTCATTTTCTGTGACCATTTTATTTAAAATAATTAATTTAATTTAATTTAAGAACATCCTCTATTTATTATATATTTTTTTATTTTGATTGCGTATCATTGCATTTTTGAGTGAATATAATATTGGTCTTAGTATGCTCTATATATATGTATTTCATTGCTTTGTTTTTGACCATGTCTGTATTGTGCAGCTGATAATCTTGAAAATAAGCATACCCTCATATCTTTTATTCTTGAAAATAAACCTTCCGAGCTCTGCCAACTTGGCTGTCAATGTTTTCGGTTGTATGGACAGAGCAAAAAATATTTTTTGTTTTCGAATTTTTGTATCTGTGAGAAACTTTTGCATCTGTGTATTTGTCTCATATATTTTTGCATCTGTGAGGAAACTTTTGTATCTGTGAAAATACTTTTGCATCTGAGAGAAAGCGTTTGTATCTGTGAAATTCTTTTGTATCTGTGAGAACTTTTGTTTGTGTTTTGTATTTTTCATATTGAAAAAAATTGTTAAGAATTGGTTGTATTTATAATGAAAAGTTCAAAATTAATTATTAAACATAATTATACAAAAATAAGAGCGATTATTTCAAACTATTTTAGACTGGCTAAAAATGTAGCGCAATTCACATTTTTAAATAAAAATGTCAAAATATTAAGCAATTGAATTTAAAAAAGAATAACACTTTTGTACTATAATGGCAACGAGAATCGGTACAATGGTTTCGGGCACAGGGCACAAGGCACAGACATCAACGATTTCCAATTCGGACTTGCGCATCACAGATATACATCAAGTAAGGTATGTAAATATCATTTATATATTATTTGGCACTTTATTTAAATCAAAATTCATTCCTAATATTTAATTAATGTCTGTCACCTAATTTTATCTGTGATTAGAGTTAGCAATCCTGCTAAAAGCGACGATACGATAAAATTTGACGATATCGACCAAAATACTAGATTTTATATACAGCTCTTTAAAACTTAACTTCTTCTAAAAGACAAGCGACGGACGACACATCGCCTGCTCTAAAGGCCCACAGTGCGGTTGTTGTATTGTTTATTTATTATAGTTTGTTTATTATGGTACTTTTAGCTCTTTGAATAACTCTTATAAACCTAATCTGTTGTATTGTACTTTATTTACTCTGTTACAGGTTGCACAGTATATGGTTAATGATCTAGACGTGTTTATATTTATTTATAAAAAAATCTGCCAACTGGCAGAATTCAAATCTGAATCTTCTTGAAGGCCGGTAAGTTAGATTTTGCATTATATGAAAATACACTACTTACTAATGAAATGTCAATTTACTCCGATATGCACAGAAATGTAACAGTATAATAACAATGCTTCAATGAATATGTGTAAGGAACGGGCACTGGCAGAACTCAAATTTGAATCTTCTTAAAGGCTAGTAAGTGAAATTTTGCAATATATGAAAATACACTACTTACTAATGAAATGTCAATTTACTCTGATATGCACAGAAATGACACAGTTCATCAATGAACATGTATAAGGATCGGGAACGAACCCAAAACTGGAATTATCAAGAGAAGAAATACCTCCTTGACTTGTGAACATGCGCGTTATTGAAAATAAAAAAAAAATTTTCAAATCAATTCGGTACGGACCGCACATGCAATCGTCTGAAGGAACAATGGCGATGTATGAAAGGTAAAAGAAAACAAATAAATTTTTCATACTTGTCTTAACACAACGATCATATATTTCATATCATTTGAAAGATATCCGAAAGGATCTGTTTTTAAAATAATGTGTAGAAAAAATATAAAAAAAGACTAACTTTGGCAATGCCGAAGTTGTAATACTCTTCACGCCTTTTCTAGTAGTCCGAAAGTCTTGAAGTTTAGAAGGTTGGTGGATACGGGTCAGACACTTATAGTGCCCCAATTTCAGTTCCATAGTGCAAAAAACAAAAAAGTTTTTCTATTAAGAACTTTCATTTGGATCCCGGTTTGTATGGGGGTACCCCTTCTATTGGTCCGAGGGTCTTGAAATTTGCATGGTTGGCACTTATATTTTCCATATTTCACTTCCATAGTACAAAAAGCAAAAAAGTTTTTCTAATAAGAACTTTCATTTTGATCCCGGTTTGTATGGGGGGTACCCCCCTAGTGGTCCGATTCAGCTGATTTCGACAAATGTACTGCGTATGGTAAAAAGAAGGTTCCGTTCAAAATTTCAGCTCCCTAGCTCAAAATCTGAGAGACTAGTTCGCATACATACAGACAGACAGACGGACAAACGGACATGGCTAGATCAACTCGTCTCATTGATCAAGAATATATTATATTCTAATCCTTTACGGGGTCTCCGATGTCACCTTCTGTGTGTTACAAACTTCATGACAAACTTATAATACTATTCACTGCGTGTAGAGTATAGATATACATAGGTCTATACTATAGGGTTATAACGGAACTTCGTATCCACCTCCGCATCTGCAGAACATCCGCAAGAAATCGTACCTCCGCCTCCGCATCCGCCTCTTAATTTTTTTAACGGAGTTTTGACGGAGGTATATTTACACTTTATCATTGCATACGGCGTCACATTTTTCATTCCCTCTCACATCCCTGACTCAACAAAAGCCAAATGCGCGAAAGAAGTCAAAGAAAACAATCAGATAGACTCTCTCGAACAACAATTTGTGTACAATTGTTGTTGCGAAAGATTAATCAGACGAACTTATTAACAGAGAGAGAGAGAGAGAGTTGCATTTAGAGCAGTCAAACTATCGATAGTCGGCCCATGCGATCCTTTACTATGGTGGAAATATAACAAAAAAATTCAACCTTATATACTAAATATAAGTATATTGTACTTTGTAGTACAAACTTTATAGTATGTAAATATAGTATATACGTAAGTGTAGTACTAATAGGTAAATTTTTTCGTTAATAAAAGTTAAAAATCGATTTATTTTTTTGTAAAACCACTTCCGCCTCCACCTCCGCTAAAATAACCTCCCTTACATCCCTAGTCTATACGTTAATTTGCTTTCTTGTCTTGAAATATTTGTACATAATATCATTAGCGCTATTCTTTTGTTGAAAGCATCGAAATAACAGACTGTCTCTAAGCATAAGGAATTCTTTCTTCGAGGAATAAATAAAATATGTTTGCAGATCAAATTTTGATTGAAAAGTGATTGTTCACTTTTCTACAAGAACGATTTTATTTAGAATTTAAATTCAGATTTCAAACACATAATGGCAACAGATTAGATGCTCTTTTACATTTATTCACCATTTTTTTAATGGTCCCATATAAACATGGACTACGCAACAAATTTTGTGTCAATATTTTTTGCAAGAACTTAGGGTTATTCATAATTTATGTTTGTAATGGCAATATTATAGTACTTTTTTATAGTATCATTTTTAAAATTGTATCTATGTGTTATTAAAATACATATTATTTCTTTAAAATAATCACAGCATGTACGCGTAACGAAATTATATATTGTAATAATCGTTAGTCCAGATTTGGACCTGAAGTTGCCGATCGAAAGAAACATTCGAAGTCTGGAATATGGGAAAGCCTGCGAGTCTATTACATTGGATGACCTTGACTACTCTAACATGTCGTTGGTTCTGGATGAGGACTTTGACCACAAATTCAATGTGGATAAAGATCTAGAACTAAGCGAGTAAGTTTTATTACATTTTTTCTTAAACATACATATGTATTACAAAGAACAATTTTTTTTGTTTTTTTATAGCAGCAGTCGTACAACTCCTATTGATATCAAGGAGGAGAAAGTCAGTGAGTCCTTCAACCCGGCGTCATGGGGTGGGTTTTGGTTGCAAGGATGAGGGGGCCAGTGTGACCCAGTTATTCAACACCGAGTTCTTCGTTATATACAATATGTATATGAAAATAAAATTTGAATTTTGCTTATAGCTGTATTAGACTTACATCATATTATTTTGACAAAAATATATTTATTATTTATTTTATTTAACCAATAAACATATCATATTATAAAAGTTAACAAAATTAGCTTGCTTTAGCTTAATCATAATAAACAGTTATTTTATCTTTCTTCGAACAAGTAGAAATAGTTATTGGCAACTACACATAGATATCCAAGATACACAAAATACAAGCATTTGGCGGGTAATTGTGACACATCCCCCATCTCGGCGAGTTAATGAGACATACAATGATACAAAAATAATGAATGGGGATCTATCTGAATCACCAAAACATAGTCATAGTAACATTCAAATAAGTTAAAGATGTTGCGAAAACTGAGACCAGGGCTGAAGTTTCGTTGTCGGTTTCGTCTGAAAATCCCGTTTCGGTCGGACACTATGTACATTTTTACTGCTGTCATAAATTCTCACTGAGCATTTGCTGTGCATTCACCTTATTTATTGTAATGTTTAGGTTTTAGACGACAAATCAAAAAACATTTATTTTATAAGATTTTTTTTTTACATTTGGTTTGTAGATCCTCGCCGGGTCAGATCAGAAAGTGGTAATATATAATATACATTTGAAGAAAATGAAAAGCCCAACTAGTTCATATATACATACTTAATAATATTGAGTCGGTTCTGATTATGATAGAAACCGTTTGTAGTTCGCGGCCACTCTCATTGCTCAGTCTAGATCGCTATGACCTATGAAATGAGAGCTGGACGACACTTTCGGCGAGAGTCTTAATTTCTTACATTTGCAGAGGATGGGAGAGTCCCATTCAACCAATCAATTAAGTAAAGTGTTGCAATATCAATATGTAAATGCCAGAAAAGAGACGAAAAAAGACGTCCTGGCTCAGAACAGCTCAAATTAATCAGGCGTCAGAATCAAGACGCGCTGTCACAAGATGCGGAGATGTACAGCCATCAAAGATACAATTAGATATAATAAGATATAATTTACAACCAGTCAACCAGTTTCGGAGTCTTTTATTGTGAATTTCGTCCAATATATACATGATTCTAGATACTCCAAACGAATTTTTAAAGTAAATTTAATATTTTAATTTTATAATAATATATATTATACGAACTTAAAACTCTAAGTGTAGTAAATATTAGTATGTTTCTCGAACAAGCCACTTCATTTTAATTACTTGTCGATGCAGTACAGAATAGAACGTCAACAGGTAAGTTTCACTTCCTTCATGCAAATAGTTGCCGTTGATAGTTTAATAACCGCTAATGTGAAATTTTTTTCTGAAGTTACGGCCTAATAGTGGTTAAAAAATGTTAAAGTTAATTATATTATTAAACACAGCTTCTCACTTGATTTAGCCAAGGGGCAAACACTTATCGGGACGAATCCGGAATGCGATGGATTCAGATTCAGAATCTAGCAGCAAATTAAAGACAAGTAGGTTTCCAGGTATTTTCAAAGTTTATAATAATAATCCAGATTTCATAATTAGAATTTTGATTTATGTCGATGCAAGAAAATGTAGTTCAAGAGGTCCTTTGGTACTCTATTGTATTCATTGTCCCCTTGCATACAATTATATGTCTGTAAAGTTAAAAATAAAATTTTATAGGTAAAATGTGTGTATAAATGTATATACAAGTGCATCTATATTTTTATGGATACCTCAGGGAGGTAGCTATTTTCGAGCTATTAAAATGTACGATTCATCAAGTGCGTAGCGATGATTTTGTTCAAAGAGGCGGGCAAGGAAAAACAAATAATATGCATACGACAAGAACGTTTATTATTGACAAAAAATATATTTATTTTATTACACTAATAGTAAAATTGGTGATTCTTCAAAACTTCACGTTCAATTTTATCGCCATTTTCTTGCACCATTCTGTGTATACTAAGCATACATATACCCGTTTAAACGGTTCTCTAGTATCGTTGACCACAGCCACGTTTTCACACGACGGAGAAGAACTCTCTATGTTATAATACTTATTATACAAGGCTGTGCCAAGGAAATTATATGTATTTGGTTTTTTTGTTACAGGAATGTTTGCACCCTCTTTAAATCTTTCGTAAGATCTAGTTCTCTAAGGTTTTCATACCCTTGACCTTCCATAGTTTAAATCATAATTCGACTTCATTAACGAAAAATTCTAAATGGTATTACATATAATGAATTCTAACTTAGTAGTAGCCCAATATAGTTAGTAAGAACCCTTCCACGCTGCTGCATTCCCTTCTCTAGAAATATTTGAAAGTCCATTGCCAATTTCTTCAAAATATTCATTAAAAATACGCAACACTTTTATATTTTTATGACCAACATCTTTCACATAAAGCTATAATATTTGGAACGTACTTTCTGCATAGATAAGATTCTTGGAAAATATTTATGATGTTCTTTATGGTGCTCATCGTATTTCTGGAACTTGATTTAAATCATTTACGACTAAATTAAGTCTTTCAATTTTTCTAAAAACCTACCAATTTCCAATGCTATAGTTTTGCATCATAGCTGTAAATTCTACGGATACGAGAAATTGTTCTCGGATTGTTTTTTAATCTTCGTCATAAAAACGTACTCCTATGAAAAGCTGTTTTTTCCCAGCTACTTCACACGACTCATCTGCCATTATACTGTAAGCATAAGTCTGATTTGCATCCTGTATGAGTTCACTTCTAACCTTCATGTGGACACCAGTTTTGGTACCCTTATTCCGGACACTATGGTTTGGCTAGACCACACACTCAAAATTAGTTGATTGAAGGTAAAATCAGCTCAAAGTCAAAAAATCAGACAAGTGTGAGTCGGACTCGCAAACGGAGGGTTCCGTACCATCGTAGAAGATTTTTTGCTTAAAATATTAAATTATGTGCATATTTAACCGCCTAAAAGTATACTACAATTAACAGCTTAAAAGTATACTACAAAAAAAAAAGATTGTTAAACAAAAGGTTAAATTAAAGAACAATGCTGGTTAGCTCCCTATGGGAACGGAACCCTAAAAAAGGTCTAGTCAGACCTTACGATTTTCAATATGCTGTTTGTGTATAAATTTGAGAGATTTTTTATTTTTCGATCTTTCGTGACTTATATCGTATTAACTATTCAAGATATTCATCAAGACATTTTTAATTAGTAATAAGTGATCTACACCTTGGGCCTCCCTGCCCATACCTGGCTACACCCTCACGATTCAGTGGGTATCTACGTTGTCTATATACTAATTCACAACTGGGGTGCACTGGCACTATTTATTTCAGGCGGGACTACCACTTGAGTGAGGTATTTCTTCACTAAGACTGGCTATATAGATATCTATGTACGTACTCGTATGTAAGTATATAGAAAATTATATGCGAAATCCCTATTTATGTTACTAAGTCCGGACAAGTGATCATATACTATTGGTGATCGTGGTTGTTGTTTATTTAGTGGCTGCAACATCGTTATTGCAGTATTGCAGTTGATGACTATACTACAACCAGTAAACAATACCAATAAGGCTCACATGAAAGAGTTGCAAGCTCCAGGAGCTAACGAGAATAAAAACGACCAATGAAAAAATGGGAAAACATCCACAATAACATTTTCCACTATACAACAAAACAAAACAAAACAGGAACCAACCAAAGAAAAGCAAGCAACGAATAAGGAATTCCAATTGAAACACGGGAAAGAAAAGCTCAAGCTCCCAACAACAATACTAAAAGCGACTGTCGTCAGAGAGTGTATAAACGAAGGAGAATATCTTGTTAAGAGTGCAAGAGAAATTTAGCTGGAGAGGCAAATCATAATCGTGTAGTAAATAAAATGTGCTTGTATTGTGTTTAGATTGTTTTGATTTGTATAGCACATAAACATTTTAAGATTTTGGGGCTACCAAAATCGAGGTGAAGGCTCTATATACGGGGATAGCGTCTGCTGCTGTAGCATTTACAAAATGCAACAACATTATCTCAGCATTCCCAATAAAAACTAATGCAATAATACCGATAACAATAACAAAATAGAAGTGCAACGACCAAATAATGACTACGTGTATTACTGATAGACATGCGCAATAGATACACACATACTGTCTATGTAAGTATCTTCGTGAGCCTCAGCCGAATGCAATAAAAACTATGAAGATTCATCGAGTGAGATACGAATTAGTGCTTCTCATACTAAGGAAAATGGCGTTATATTTTAACTAAACAAAATACCTACTATACATAAAATTAAATAAACAAAAGTAGAAAAAAAGGACATGCTGACATAACCCCCTCTCTCAATGTATCCTATCCAGAGGTCTCTGCACAATAGTAGAATCACTATGGCTTTGCATTGCGCAGTATTGCTGCATCATGTTTTGATGTTATTGTGCAACTGCCCCTTCTGTAGTATATACTTATATATGGATATTTTGTGGTTGTTTTTTCTATTGAGGCAGTTGTTATATGTATATACAATAGTTTTGACAAAACCAAGTGCAGTTAACTTTAAAACAAGATGAAATCAAAGCAGCAATTGCTATTTTCAATTGCAACGCCCCTCTATAATGGGCGTGTACTTGTTGTTATCGGGATGCACGCTCGGATTACATTGCATGTACAATATTAGAATATTTGCAACAGAGGTTTAGCCCCATTGCTGTTGGGCCAAACTACTCTTTTGTGTTGCGTGTTTGTGTTGGAGTTATTGTGCTTATTTACAATTAGTAAATAATAAGTACATACATTGTATTTTAAGCTAAATCCTTGTTCATAAATATTAGACCTAAATTTTATTTGAAACATGTGAATTCAATGAAAGTTATCAAACCAAGTATATCTTGCTTATTTCCCATCTGATGGACTTTTAAACAAATTCATCTATTATCTATGCAAAACAATTTAAAATTATACAGGAACCAATGAGAGAAGCCATTTTTTATATAAATAATAGGTACCCGGACAGAAGTTGTCCTGCTTGCCGCCTTTGTAAATAAAATTATTTTAATATTGACAAAATTATTTACCCACAAATAATTAATGATTTTATTAACTAATAATAGAAAAAATCAGCCAAGTGTGAGTGGGACTCGCATACGAAGGGCTCCATACCATCGTACAATATTTTTTTGCCCCCAAAAAGGAAACATGTCTGTATTCAAATAACACCGATAAGTGTGTTAAACAAAATATTATATAAAAAAATAGGACAAAAAGATAAAAGTACCTTCTTGTACGGGTTAATGTTTCTTGTTGGGGACCGCTTAAATTTTTTAAACGGTTTTATTTATGAAACATTTTTATTAGGCTTACTTTCAAGATGAACAAAACACCAAATTGTTCAATTTTGGTCATTGTTTTTTTGTAGTTACAAATAGTGTGTATAAAAAGATTTAATATAGCCGAAGGCCATTGTAGCCAGTTCTATTTTCTAAAGCTAGTTTAAGTTTTAATTATCTCCTTGCTATATATAAACAAAACAAACAAAAATAAAAAAATATAAAAAAAACTAACTTTGGCTATGCCGAAGTTGTAATACTCTTCACGCCCCTGCCAGTTGTTCGAGGGTTTTGAAAATTATTTGGGTGGTGGATATAGATCAGGCCCTTATATTGTCCATATTTCAGTTCTATAGTACACAAAACAAAAAAGTTTTTCTAATAAGAACTTTCATTTGGATCCCGGTTTGTATGGGGGTACCTAGTGGCATAACATGTCTAGATCAACTCGTCTCGTAGCGCTTATCAAGAATATATACACTTTATGGGGTCTCCGATGTCTCCTTCTGTGTGTTATAAACTTCATGATAAACTTATAATACTATTCACTGCGTGTAGAGTATAGATATACATAGGTCTATATCTCTCTTAACTTTATATGCAAAATTTGATCCCCTACTTATACCCGGATAGACAATGTTCTGCCTCTCCTTCCTAAAAAATGATTGGATACTGATTGGCTGACCTGATGAGATGATTTTTTCAAAGGCGACCATTTTTTAAAGATTTTTTTAGATTTTTCGGATGTTCCTTCGGGGTTTTTCGAATTTTCTATTTTCCTAAATCTTCTCCATGAATCACTTGGTCCATTGGTGAAACTCGTATGAAAATCCGTACAATAGTTTTTGAGTTCACCGCTTTCCGACGGTCAGATGCTGTGGAGGACTTTGTTTTATAATATGTATATACAATATATAGATGTTTTAATTTTTCCGCAGACACTAACTAATTACTAACTAATTTATGCTTTATTGCTTTTACTCATTCCGCCTCAACTCAGCAACTTTAACTTTTACTGTGTATGACCTCTTTGTGATTGCGTATTATCAATCCATGGTTTTTCATACAGCTTTCTCGGGTGGACGATTATGTGGACCGTAAAATAGAAATGACATTGAGAGCACTGTAAGTTTAATGAAAAATAATTCTTAAAATAAATTTGCCTTAAATGGAAAACTTTTTGACCACAAAACATTAGCATTAAAGATGGCCAGTTCTGTTCTATGAACGCATCTACTTAGTAGTATAAGTAAACTGAAGTACATATTTAAATGTGATTGATTTAAAATTAGAGGATGTGCTTTTAGCAAGTTCTTTGTTCTATTGACATCACAAGTGCCAAAGACAAGTGGAACTTCTACAATATTGTTGCGAACAACCGGTCTGTCACCATTGTTAGGGTAGTGTTTTCTATATCGCGTTTGACAATGAAATTATCTTGTGCTGCGGTGATGTGGCTTGTATTGTTAATCAAATCTGATATAACTTTCATTCCTTGCTGTTTATCGACACAAATAATTTTTCCTGAGCCAGCATTTTTGGTCAGGAGCAATATATGCTCGTTCTATCATCATCGCTGATTTCGTTTTTGTTTGATGTTTTGTGTATGTTGATTGGATTTACTGCTGATGCTTTTGCTCATTTATTTTCTTTCATTTATCCTGATATATACGCATCAACTTTTGCAATATCTCTGAACTTAGCAGAGTTTTCGCTGCATAAGCAGTTTCATCTTTGCCTTCATATTCCCTGCCGATCAGTGAGTTACCCAAATCTTTATTACCATCAATTTTAGTTGAGTTTTTTGTATCTTTCTTTTGCGTATTACGTGCAAATTGTTTCTGATAATTACAAACGTTTACAATTTCTAGTATTAAAATTTTCGGTTGATATTAAAATAGCTTGTATCGAACTATTGCGGATTATATTCATATACATTTATTTTTGTAAATACCCAATTATAGCTTATTAGAATATTTCTTGATAACGCTGCGCTTTTGACAAAGTAGTAATTTTTTTTTCCACGCTTGTTTTCTTAATGCTCTCTCTATACATCTTTTATATTGATCAAATAAACACTTCCTCTGTTCTCTATATGGACTATCACATCTATAATCTGATTATGTTAATAACTTTTGCATCACTGATTTAACAGTTTTAAGTATTATTATTATAAAGCCTTCTTTTCTGTTTTTAAATATATGTAATCGAATTGTTCGAGAAATTTGAACTAACATACTTGAGGCATATAAAACTTGCTGATGGAGTAAATTGTAAATAGAACAAAATTAAAATGATTTCAGGTAAATATACTTTCTTCTTTGCCCGACGGAGTACTTTTCATTTAATAATTAAAATTCTCATTATCCACGATCTTGAAACTCATTTATAAAACATATGCAAACTAAGTGGCTAAAACTTTCTAAATCACCCACAATAAAACAATAAAGGAATAATTAATGTAATCAAGTACGTGTTTCGTGCTTTTCAAATCATGGAGAGGATAACAACCAAAGAAATTTTCAGTTGATACATTTTACTTTGACAGACATTCGTAAGAAAGGAAAGAAAGTATTTATTTGGCAGTACATTTTTAATTAATAACATTGTAAAAAACATTACGACAAAACCAGATGAATCAATTTCTGAATAAGTTAAAAGCCATAACCGTCTTTTAAGTTCCCCACATGAAAATTTGTTTTTGTTTCAAAAACATTGTATAATGTAAAAAATTATGAAAATTTTTCTAACATACCAATGAAACTGGATGTCATTTCTATTTCTGTAATACTGTCAGCATTTCACAATTTTCGTAACATTAAAAGAATTGTCCAATTTGCTTCAGCAAAAAATGAATGAAAAAACTCCTAACCTAACCAAATAATCCGATAATAGTCATGTTAAAGACTCCTGGAATAAAACCGAAAAAATACACCTAGCCACTACACTATCAGATACTGCGTCAAGGTACTTAGATTTGCAGAAACCATATAGTATTAAAACAAATTTTAGAAAAACTTACGAAACAATACGAATTTGATGTGGTCCTAGTATTATGAAGAATAAAAAATCTGCATAGACGAAGTTTAAGCATCCACCGCTATAGGTTAATAATGGGTGGTAGCTTCAACGACAATTTCAATTTCTGAGCTTTGTGTTACTTCACAAATTGGAAAATCAATTTGAAAGCAAGTAAAATTAAAGCTATATACCATCCTAAGAACCAAAAGCTTGCTTCCTACCAAGTTCTAACCACACAGTCGGCACCAATTCTGTAACATGGGAAATTACGTATTTAAAATACCTTGGATCACATTTAGACTCGAAGTTAATTTTCAATAATCATAAAGCCAAAAGAGTAGACAAGTTAAACAAAACATCAACCAAAAGTTTGCACAGTCTATTCATAATAAAGTGGATTTTTCTTTCTTTTTAGGGTTCCGTACCCATAGGGAGCTAACGGGACCGTATTACTAAGCTTATGATTCCCGTCCGTCCGTCCGTCTCCTGCTGTATCTCATGAACCGTAGTAGGTAGAGAGTTGAAATTTTCACAGAGTGTGTAATTCACTTATTTGTAGAACGACAAATACTAAAAATACAAAAAATATTAGAAGCATTGTTCTTTAATTTAATCTTTTGTTTAACATTTTTTTTTTGTTTTTTGTAGTATACTTTTAGCCTGTTAATTGTAGTATACTTTTAGGCTGTTAAATATGCACATAATTTAATATTTTAAGCAAAAAATCTTGTAAGATGGTACGGAACCCTCCGTGTGCGAGTCTGACTCACACTTGGCTGATTTTTTTATTGCTATTAATATTTTATTTAAGATCAGTTTAATTAAACATTCACTAAATATAGTTTTTACAATACCTAGCGATTTTTTGTTTACTGTTGGTATGCGAAGTTCTCGGTGTAAAACTGATTTTGGAGTAATATGGAGCTCCGACTTTCTACTGATTTGTTGACGTTTCGCTGCTGTGCTCTTTTTATGTGAGTCCACTGTCAAGTTTTAAACCGAGATAGTTAACAAATGTACACCACACCTCTTTAAAAAGTTAATAGGTGAATAATCACCACGTCTCAAGCTTAATGTAATGTACTTAGATTTTTCAGAATTTACAACGATGTTCCTAATTAGAAAGCAGGCTTCCAATCGGTGAAGTTTATTGTGCATGATGGCAGAAACTTCAACTTTAAATTCTGATGTGATCTATAGATGCATAACTAACAACTACGATATTATTTCCGTTATCAATTGGTAAATCGATAGTTAATATAGTAAAAAATATTTAATAGGTTTACATTTTCATGGAGTTTAAAGAGAAGACCTGTGTGCCAAACTTTAAAAAAGGCCGATTCAACGTCTAATCGATAGTTAA
The DNA here is from genome assembly GCA_035041805.1 of Amiota mariae. Lineage (NCBI taxonomy): Eukaryota > Metazoa > Arthropoda > Insecta > Diptera > Drosophilidae > Amiota > Amiota mariae. The sequence goes on along the minus strand of JAWNKV010000332.1, from coordinate 71,772 downwards.
TATAGTAAAAAATATTGAACTCCAGCTTTAATGGGTTTACATTTTCATGGAGTTTAAAGAGAAGACCTGTGTGCCAAACGTTAAAAAAGGCCGATTCAACGTCCAGAAATACCGCAGAGATGTACTTTTTGTTTCCATACACGAAATTTTCAATTCGGTGACCCTGCTCCGAAGTTTCGTGCTTTCAAGTATTTTCGAGAGTATAGCCAGCAAGTTGATGGAGTGATGTGACTTGATTTCGAACTCATTCTTACGGAGCTTGGAAATTAAAATAATTTCAGTGCACTTCCACTGTGATGGGAAGTAGCGTAGTTTAGTAAAAGTTCTTGATTGTAAACGCATCGAAGCTATCATAGCCGGGGATTTCAATATAGGTTTCTTTTATTAGCCTTAGTTTATATGACATTATGGCATATGCAATTTATGAGTGTCTTTTTAAATAACAGACATAAATATGTGTATGTAATGTTTAAAAAATTCTTACAACAAGCACACTGAGAGTAAAACGTTTAAAATGTTGATTTTGTCATTTCTTTTGTTTCATAAGGTTTTACGATTCTCATAAATATAAGAACATTTAATTCTTACAAGTGTCGCGGCGGTAACTTTTTCAAAAGCACGAACTTCTGTGTTGTCTTACTATATGAGACAAACTAATTGTTGCTTACGTGTTGTAATATGTTTCTTAACGAGCGGGTTTTTATAATGTCTCGTAGAACAACAGTAATGACGTTTGGGTGTGTTAAAGAATGGAAGGAGGGTTATTTTTCAGTGTTTTGTGAAAGGGCTGACTTGTAACAGTTTGAGGTAATTTTCGAGTTTTTCTGGAGATGAGCCAGAATGCTATGTTGTTATCATTTGGTTTTAATTAAGAAAACATTAGTCTTTCGTTCGAACGACAATGAAACAATGAAAAGTTGTAGTAGTTTGTAAGCACGATTCATTTTAAAATAACAAACATTTAATTTTATCAAAATAATTGCTTAAAAGTTTTAACATTTTCTGCTTAAGTCAAGTTTCTTGCAACATTCTAATATACATAGGAGACTAATAATTGAAATTTTATTGATAATAGTGTAAATGAGCACATGCATGGTTCCTGAGAGACCAGTGACCGGATATATGTAAATGAAACCTAACATAAAAATCCTATACTCATAATCGGATGGCCAGCCTTTTTTTTGTTTTTGTTTACTTGTTTTTATTAAAGTTATTTGATTCACAATTAAAACAAAATTTGCTGTCATATGTCATAAATAACACAACATGTATTATTCATTATATACATATATGAGGAGAAAAAACTGGAATAAAAAAGGCATTACAGTAGTAAGCAGGTTGAGCTGGCAATGATATTGCTGCAGGATACAAAAATTTTACAGGGTTAGAAATTTACGATGGCAAAATTTCTTTTTGTTGCTGTTTAATTGCTTAACTGTAGAAGAGAGTTAAAAATGAATACAATGCAAACAGACAAACATTGGCATGTTATGCTGATTTATGTACGACAATGTGTTGTAGTCGTTTGCGCAAACAACGCAAAGACTAACTGATTCAGTAATGAGTACTCAACCTTTGAGAGATTTCCTCTTTCTCTAAGCTTCACATAAGGAGCCAAATCAAATTACTCGCAGGTTTAGTGTTGATGCTAGCTTGTGGGGATGCCTGGGATATATGCCAATTGTGTGCGGTTGAGTGGCGTAGACTTCGTCTTCACAAAACTGTAGCTTTACTGTACACAAAACAAATAAATCCCCTTTTTGTGTGACAAGCAGTTGAAAAAACGTAGTCAAATTTTTACAAACATCCGATACTAACTGCCGTTTATGTTAAGCAACCGATATTTGAATATTCATTACTTAGATTTCATATAAGTAAAAATTAAGAATTAGGATGAGGATGAGAATCTAAAAAAATTGCAGACGTCTGCATTATTTGTCAAAAGTCTTCTCAATAAAATTAATTAATCAATAATGATTTATACATACTCCATGTGTATACCATGGTAAAGAGAAGTAATAACTTGGAAATTGAATAATTTAATTATATCTGGTCAATATAATAAAAATAAATATAAAATTGTTACAAAATTAAAAAAATTGTTGTATCATAGGAACAATACCAGGAGGTACCAAAATTTGAATTCCTGTTCCGAGATCGATATATTCAACCAACCCCTAATAGTATGCTAAAAAAAACTAAAATAATATTTTAATCTTCGTCCCTTTCTAGTACAATATTTGTATGTTATGCGCTGCCACACCATTCATTTGATTGCAATGAAATTTTTTGTATCTTTATACGACCAAAACTAGGTCGCAATCTGTGTCGCCGTTTGCGGATCGAGTACGCTAATTCACATATAAAATCTAGTTACTTTAAAAGTGGTACGAAGGGTAGAGTTTGTTCAAACACGGTATGTATGTAACAAGCAACATGAAATGAGTTAAACCCTGTAAATCATAAAAATAATCTGCACGAAGAGAAGAATCGATCTAGCCATATCGATCCGGCTGTACGAGCGCCTGCCTTTAGCAAAGTGATTATGTAAAACCCTGTATATTTTTTGCCTTATCACTTTCCACCCAACTTCACTTTCATGCATACTTAATGAGCAAGTTGACAATACCGTCGGGAGATTCCATTTCACAAATGAAAATATATTATATGTTTCAAAGGTTAGTTTTTGAATGAAATGAAATAATAACTAAATAGTGAGCACCAAATATTGAGATAACAACAGGGACTAGCGACCATAAAATATTGGACAACTCAATTGATATGTAGTTTTACAAACAATTCTGGCGAAGTTCGTTACCTATTTCCTAATCTAGAGAAATATTTGGGAGGAATAACCAAAGAGTCGCACTAAGCCACATTTTCATGTCGTTGATCAATCTTCTTATATGGGACCAAAAAATTTAAGAAACGTTTGTTTTATTGTATCGACCTAAAAGGAGTTTACGTTGAAATAAAGCTTATACACATTTCATTCCTTTCGGCAATTTATGTTTCTTTATTTATATACCCAAAGAGCTTCGAAAAGTTGTCGTAGGTTATGTAGAAAAAGGAATCAATAATATTTAAATCAATTTTGTATAATGACAATCTCTTCCAATTATTGGAGATCTCTGAACTTTACGTATCTGGTGCATTCGACGATAAACACCGATGACGCTTTTGTACTTTCTTTACATAATAAAAGGAATACTCTGTCTTAATTTCCACTGATTGGATCTTATTTTTATATTGTGTTTTAAATGTTTTTGTTCTTCTTGCTCCAAGTCCTAGATAATCCCTATTGGGTCTTGTTAACGTTTTGTATATGATGTGAGGATAAACATATACCAAATACTTAGCATAAATTTGCTTTTACCTTTAACAAGAGGGGCAACTAACCACCACAATCAAAACCCAACTTTCTTAAATTATATTGTTTTGTTTTGTTTGTCTGTGTTGTTTTTCAAGCAAACAATAAATATTGGCACATTAAAGTTTAGTCAGACGTAAAATTACTTTTAAGTGTCTTTTTGGAAGAAGCAATTTATTGGCTGTGGGAAAGCTGGATGAATGCACAATGGATTTAATGTGAAAAAAGTTTTCATTACTTAAAAATATAAACTGGAACTTCTTCTATGTTTCGTGACGCAATGACAAATAACCAATAACAATAAATGTATTGCTTCATTACGTTTTACGCTGTAGTCTGTTAAAAATATAAAAAATTACATTTTAAATGAAAACTGTATATTTTTATATAAAATGATGAAAATATATATGTATATGTATATATATATATTGATTGAATCAACGCTACCTTCATGCAACACCATTGTCAATCATTAAGTTGATTATTTTTGTGCTCATTTAGTCGCGTCAAAATATCGAATGGTACTTCACAGCGAGTGCTCATCATTAAGCGCTTTTGGGTTGGATATGGAGGTAAACCAGCTTTATTCACGGTACAATGTCGGTTGGGACTACTCATAGAAAAGCTGTCATAATGCTTGATAAAGAAAAATGAATATTTTGCGTCGTAAATAGGAAAGATGCTTATTTTAGTGTGGATAAATATTTTGACAATTGGCAGGAGTGTTGAGTTGGTTCTTATCATTCTGCAGACAAAACAATAAAAGTTTATGCAAGTGTTTTGGATTTAATTAAAAAATATTCATAAAAAAACTTTCGATTGCCAGATGCGTTTAAGAGGATTTAATTGTTGTGCACTTTGTTTTGCCTTTTAACTGATTTTTGAATTCAATTAATGGAAAAATTGGAAAAAACGAAGGAAGATGCCTTTTTGTACTCGTAACGAAATGTTTAGATTAACTCTTAGAAAACTCTGTAAATTAAATTATCTAAAATAAAAATTATTATCCTAATAGATACATATATATTACATTAACATAAATACTATGTACGACTAATATTCTTGAGAAAGTTAACTAACTCTATAAATATTTAAAAATAAATGACGTAAAATCAGAATCATAAGACTATCTCCATATGCCCGTTTAAATACTCATTAGCATTTGATTATGTCCTAAGTATAGACATAGAATTGACATAGACACATCAGCTTAATAAATGAGGCCTAGCTTCACTATTCAATTATCCCCGTATTCACAAGTTAGCAGGACCACGAAATAACCTTATGGATTTTATTTCATGCAAACAAGTTCCTCTGAGAAGAACTTGTTATTTACGAAGAAATAATAATATCGAGGAGGAGGAACAAAATTAATTTTTCCCGAATACCTTTCATCTTTAACAATACCAAAATTTTAGTGATGATCAGGTCAATTCCGTTCCGGAAAGATCAAATTTCGTCGTACAATGACGATACATTCTGCATCCAACGCTTACAACAACAACACTGTTATGATTTCATTAAGCTATTTCCATCCGTTTTTTATATCAGTTTCATAGGTAATCAGAGTAATTCGATTACAGTAGCTAAACTTCTTAGGTATTATAACATTAAGATTTTAAAGGCTAGAGCGTCGAAACAGAAAACTTATTTCCTGAAAAATGAAAATTGTACAAGACACACGAAATTTTTATTTTAATCTATGGTAAAAAACTAAAATACCATAAGCAAATTTACCATTTAGCTGCGATATAAATCGTCCTAAAAACTTATAGATTTGTAAGGTTAATTGCGTTATTTGTTAGCTTTTATTGAAATTGAGAAATGAGTGCGTTATTCAAACAAAAGTTTGTGTGAACAAGTTAAATTATAATTTATTATAATACACATCAGAGCCGAAGGCCTCAGAAGCCAGTGCTTGCTTTCTTTTAGTTAATAACCTTTTGTAAACTTTATTATCATTATTAATAAATAAATAAAATTATAATACACATCACAATCAGTATTTAGAGTAAATCTAATAGCAAATCACTTTAAAGTCACATACAATTCACATACCTTTTTAGGGTTCCGTACCCATAGGGAACTAACGGGACCCTATTACTAAGCTTACAATGTCCGTCCGTCCGTCCGTCTCCTGCTCTATCTCATGTGTGTAATTCACTTGTGTGTAGAACGACAAATATACATTTTTAGAAGTATTGTTCTTTAATTTAACCTTTTGTTTAACAATTTTTTGTTTTTTGTAGTATACTTTGAGCTGTTAATTGTAGTATACTTTTAAGCTATTAAATATAAACATAATTTTATATTTTAAGCAAAAAATCTTGTACGATGGTACGGAACCCTCCGTGTGAGAGTCCGACTCACACTTGGCTGATTTTTTAAAAACAATAAGTTTTGTACAATCAGTACTCAAAATTTATAATATAAACCCGAACAATAAAAATATTGTAATCTGGGCACTTTAAATTTTTTTAATTATACAGTCCTAATCATATTGTCTAAGGCAACATTTATGACGAAGAATATCAAATTGATAATATGCAGAAAAAAAAAATACTCAAAAACCTTGAGCAATGATTCCTGGACTGCTGATAAGTATAGAATATGCAAATGAAACTCATCAACAAAACGGAAACGGAAACAACGCGGACGAAAAAGTTTTGATGCAAATCCGCACTGATAATGTCAAGTTTTTTCTTTTTTTTTAATTTTTATTATACATTTACCGGGTTTTATATGTCAAACTTATTCAAAGTGCAGCGTCGATACTAACACATTTATAAGTATACGCTTCAAATGGGTTTAGAAACGCTAAACAACAACAACAGCTTGTACATTGTACATACAAAATACTGCACACAACACAATGACAACACTAATAATATTGTAACAGCAACAACTGAACAAAAATAACAATATCAACTGGGGAAACAAAATTCAAATGCTGTATCACTTATATACTTATACTCTTGGTGCTTGGCAACGATGATGCTGAGTACAACCCACCGACCGGCCGAAGGCGTTCGGCAGAAATCGTATGATACTAAGGCTAAAACAAAAACAGCAACAGCAACAGCAACAACACAATATCAAAATACAAAACAACGCAAAATAAAACAAAAACAAAATCAACAAAGAATGTATCTACAATAAATAAAGTGCATATAATATAAAATAGTGGGTGGGTCTCTAAAATTGAAGAGCCCGAACGAGACACCGTTAATACGAGCAGCGAGCGTGAAAGACCGGCCGGGACTGACTAAAGATATATTCGAAAGGAGCACAAGGTGTATGAAAATGTAAGCAGGCAATATAAATTGGCACAACAAGACATTCCGACATTGCTAACCGAACATACGACTAGAAACGAATGGACACGAACACACTTACGAATGAACAAACGAACACTGGAACTAACGAGAGAGAAATTGGTGAATTGTGTTTTGGTGTTGTAAGAAGGAGCGAATTTATAAAAATAAAAAACAATACACAAGAAAATATGATGATGCCAAAATAAAAGCAAAAGCAAAAACAGAAGCAGCACGTGGTGATGATGCAGTTTTACTATATAGTATCTACTTGTAGTTGTAGAGTACCCTCACGACCCACCCAAACAAACACGTGCATTGCTGCTGGGCTTTAAAACTGTAGCGCATGCATATCCTTGTCTGTTAACTTGGTTTGGGTGTTGAGGGTGATGTTGCTGTGTATTTACTGCTGTTGTATACAATTATATAGCATTTTGTTTGTAAACCCAGACAACTATACACAGCAATACAGTATGGTTTTGGGCTGGGACTTGAGCTCATGAATGATTATTGCCGACGCATGTCGTTTTTGTTGGTTCCAACTATAAAAGTCAGTTTGCCTACATGCCTTTGCTCAGTTGTTTTTCAACAAGCACGGTCTCTAACTCGTTCAGGATCTTGATCACGTTGCGGCGAATCGATTATAATAACTTGCAAAAGTTTATTGCGAATTTGCTTAATTATTAGTTTCGAGGAAGAAGGCGTATTGCAAAAGGTAAATGAGCTAAAAATATCTCGCCTGTCATTAATTTAAAATCTATTTTTATATTTTCCTATTCGCTTTCCAAGGATACATATTTAATATTACTAATTTTCACTTACATACATATCATATTTTAGCATTTTGTGGACTTTCCCATTTTGGGCTAGGTAAAATTATAAATTATCTGCCATAGTCATGTGTAAGTTCATGGTAGTATTTTGTTAAGTCTTCCATCTTATATTGAACGCTTCTTTTAGTAGGGCCTATTATATATACAATACATTAATATATGTGTTAATTTTAAGTAAAATTTCTTTTTCTAAAATCTTTTATTTTAGCGTTGTCTATCACATCAAATCACAATTGGCTTGATCCGTACATATAGTGTTCCGACTTTGTATGCCAAGAATGCCATCAAAATTATCCGTTAAGCCAACGTGTCTGTTTAATTAACGCTATAAAGACTTTCATAATAATCTTAATAAATATATGTATTATTTGACACAGCATGAACTAAGAAACGGTACACTATTGATTCAAATAAATACATATATAATCCGTACGTCATGCGGATGCGCCCCCCGCGTCGGTTGGGCGGGTGGTGGGCATTTATTTTAAAATGCACGTTGGGATTTTAAGTTTTTATAAAGATACATTGAGTTTGATTTAAAGAAGAAAGGGAAAAAAAAAATAGACAGTCACTAAAACGAAGATAGCCGATATACCCGTGTTCCTCCCATTGCATGACAATTGCAAACTACAATAGTTTCTTAATTTCTTTAAATAGAGAGCTTTGCTAATATTTTTTTGTTTCAGAATAGGTATTCCAAAGTGACTGATGGACTTTAAATATATTATCTGACTTTAAAAATTGTAGCTTCAAAATATTATTAAAATTGGTACTCAAGTAGTGCAAGTAAACCTCCGCAGTAATGGGTTCGATTGGACCATGATTAGCCTTATCTAATCTAATGAAATACATAATATAATTCTAGTACTGCATTTTAAAGAGTGATAGCTTTTGTGAAGTGTTTCTTGAAAAGTTTTAGTGCTCATTCATTTCTTTTAATTAAAATAAAATTTTGGAATTCTGTTGGCCAATTTTTTTAACTTAGCTTAAATACGAAATCAAGATTTCACTATTATTATATTATATTTAAATTCATCAGTTGCATAAATAAAATATTAAAGATGTTTTTTTTCTACTATTTTTTACATTGAAACTTATCCTTAAGAAAAAAGTCAAAAATCTTGTCCCTGTCTACTCAAAAGAAGCATATTTAGTCAAGTGTTAATAATTTTTCTCCCAAATGAATAAACCAAAACAAATATTCATACATCATGGAACGTGAGAAACCCAACTAACAACCGCTGATGCTGTCGCTCGACAGAAGGTGCAAACGTGCGTTAAAACATAGTGTGAGGGTAAGTCACTTTTAGACACAAGATTTTTATTTGGACTAATACAAAAAAAAATTGTAAAGAAGAAAATAAAATATTAAAAACGCAATGCTGCCAAACTTTTCTTTGGGTTTGTTTTCTTATTGTCTCAGTTGTCGTAGAACAGTGGAAAAAGTCGAAGGTAAAAGATTCTGTAGCTGATAATTTTGTTATTCAAAATGGTGACCCCTCTCTTGGCATGAGTTATGCACTGACAATAAATTGCAGTGAGTGAAGGACCAGTTTTTGGGTTTGGCAAAGAGAGAAAAAATAAATATGAGACGACGTTTATTTCCAGTGACTGAAGGGCCAGTATTTGGATTTGGCAAAGAGAGAAAAAATAAATACGAGACGACGTTTATTTCCGCTTTCGTTTTCTTAAGAAAAGGTTTTTGCATTTTCAACTTATTGGTATTGTTCTTCGAGGGTTTATTTAACGTTGAGATATACTGGCAGAAAATGTTAAGAACGATGATGTCTGCTGTTTGATTAAGATTAAGTAAGTATGAAGTAAGCTTGGAGTGCGACAGCGGTTTCATTTGGTTATGGGAAATTTGAATTTTACGCCGCATTATTAAAAATATTAAAAAAAAACATGGGAATGCTACCTTGGTTTCCAAAAGTATATGTATACTAGATATAAATATTTGATTAACAAAATTCGGGTTTTCTTTTTAATTCAAGAATACGGTGTATTGAAAGGCACATATATACACGTATATAGTGCAAAAATTGAGACGATATCACACACTGTATAAATCTAAATTATCACATCTAAATAGCGTTACAATACCAAATGTATAAGATATGTATTCAATTCTTTTAACAAGTTTAAATCATTTCTTAAACAAAGACTAAAGCAATGTCAAATAAAGTAGCTTAGAAAGCGTCAACAAAGCGTTTGTAAACGTATCTCAGCCACACCTATTCTACTGAAACTACACTTACTCTTCGTATACTTTTATATTCTTAATGCGTAAGGACGACGCCTTTTTCGTATTGCTTAATTTATGTATTAATTTTGATTCACGCACATTTCTGTTTTATTGTATTTTTTTTTTTTTTTTGTGTAATGTATAGTATGCTATAATTTTATTTCTTTCCCTAAGGAAGTTTCAAGAGTCACCATACATTTCTTTTTTTAAAATTTATAAAAACTTTTGTTGTGTAAGAGAATTGGGTGTTTTTAGTGATGGCATAAGATGTTGAGCATCTTAAGACAAAAATATAATAATAAATGAGCTAATGATAAGCAAAATGTGCTTTTGAGTGACCATAATGGTTTACCTAAGTATGTATAAAATATATATATATACATATATAATTGATGAAGGTATGATAAATGATTTTTAGTTTGACTATAAATAATTGCTCAAAAGGAGAATAGAATCCAAGTAACGTTGTAAAGAGTATTCAAAGTAACTTATTTATTGATATTGGATAAATAGAAACTAAATCTAAAAAAATCTCCAATTTTCATAGTTTCGCCATCAATTTTTTAATTTAACATATTTCGTTTTACTTTGGTTCAAATTATTATTATATGTACTAAATCCAATATTTGTCTTTGTGTGTTATAACTAAATATGTCTGGTCGATCCACATTTTCACGAATTTTTTTTGTAATATATTGTATATAGTCCGCAGGATTTTTTTCAAAATCTTATCGACAGCATAAGTTTGATTTACCCATCTCATCAAGCTGATTACGCAGCCTCAGAAACCTCATTCACACTTAAAACTTACGATAATAAAGCATTCTTAATAATCTTTCTATAATTTCTCTTTCCCGTAAGAAAATGCTGTTTAAAATTTTGCTTGCTTGCTTGACACGGCTTTAGTTCTCAATATACCTGTTACAAACTTTTGCCAGAAATTAATACGCGACGAAAAATTTAAATTTTTTAAGCTACTGTGTTATGCCTGTACAGTGTACTATAAAAAAAAAATCATTTTGTAAAATCACATAAACATTCCAACACGAAATACCTCACAGATTTTTGTTTATAATTAATTTCTTCTAATTTTTTTCTTTAAGTGACATCCTAAGGACGGTTGACCTTTTGGTGGGTAAAAGAAATATTTTTAAAAATAACACCATGTGGCACTTGAAAAGAAAATTAATTACGTTACTTGCTATTGTTTGTTTTATTTTTTTATGGTGAAAATTGAAATATACTTTTCCATTTTTTTCATTTTCTCATTTCATTGGAATTTTAACAAAATATTTATCCTTTTTAAATGCATATAATCCAATCATGTTTAAACCCGTGTATCGAATGTGCGAATGTCGAATATGTGCGCAAATCGCATAGAAATGAGCTTTAAAACCAACCAGTATTAACTAACCTAACCTTTAATTCGATAAAGGGTACAAAAACCAAAACTGACACCTACTATATCCGCCAACAATTGGACGTCAAAAAATGTTTCAAGTTATTACAGCACACATCTTTTGCTAATCTTGTAGAGGGCGATATTCATTTGAGTATGTACAGACAATTTGTTTATGTGTATTGTTGAAAACAAGCCCAAAGGCATTTGATACTAAAACCTCGAAACAAAAAGAAAAAGAAGGAACTTCTCGATGTCTATTGTTTGCATCGCAACATGTATTGCTAAAATGTGTAGAAAAAAAAACAAATGCTGCGTCTATTATCCACACTGTTACTTATCATCATTCCAAAGGTAAAGTTTGTTTTAATATTTTTCTTTTTTGTTGTTCAAATTTCAATCAATTGCCAACATAGTGGTCAGCAAAATGAATTGTCTTCATGGTATCTACATAAAATCCTATTTTATAGGAAAAAATGTTTGGTTAGAGACATTTCTTATTGTTTATATCAGTTCCTGAGTGGACACATTTGCCGGAAAATTGAGTAGACATGCTCATCCGGCGGTGCTAAGGCCTGAACGAAAATGGACACTTTCTGGAAAAAAACAAGGATTATGCACTACTCGTATCTTGTGGCCGATTATGTACTGGGTTTTTTTTTTTTTTTTTTTTTTGGTTTGCATCTCTATGGCTAGAGACTGATAATTTTACTAGTAAGATAGAATAAATTCGCCTTAGTTTAGAACTTAACAACGTTATTGAAACAGCAGTAAGTGTTACTTTCATGATAAAACACTGCAAAATGTTAATGTTCGTCTAATGATTATTTTTTGCTTTTTGTCTATATTCGATATTAAGATACACAAATTGAAAAATTGTAAAGTTTTATTTTTTCTTTGTACACATCTGCACCATATGACGTAGTCATAGTTGATGCTAATATTATATACATATGTGTGTGCGACTGACTAAAACAAATCATTTGAACTTAAACAAATCGACACGTTTTTGCCATTTTATATTTATTATTATTATTTTTTTTTTTTTGCCCAAATTGTGAAACATCTGCTGCAACACCATAGAACGCCAAATAGGGCCATACAAACATCACACTGTTGTTTTGCAATGACGATAAGTATGCTTTTGTGTGACAGCAGATATTTTTGCAATATTTCATGTCCTTTCAAAAATCTTATAATAAGCGAAATAGGACAAAGAACTAAATTCAGTTACACCGAAAATCGAATGCTTGTCATGCTGGTAGAAACAATTTAATAAGGTTGTAAGTAAAATCAATATTTTTTTAAAATTTAATAAGAAAGATTAAAATTATTCAATTATATGGATGCTGTATGTAAGGGTTTGTTTTATGATTTTTAGTGCCTAACTTAAGAAACGAAAATATTATATCAGCGGTATACAATATATCCCAGTATTTGGAAAAAAATAGGTCATGCGTTGCAGAGCAATATATCGACTCTGAAAACGAAAAGATTATTTCTAAATGGGGTTTTTAATAACTTTTTCAAATTGGTGCAAACATCATGGCTCAGCAATAATATCATTCCATAATATGTGTGAAAGGCATAAAATGAAGAAAAATTGTTGAGGTAAGCTATTTAACGCCTTGGTATGTCAAGTATGTGTATATACATATATAACAATTTACAAAAAATATACAGAAAAATGAACGAAACAAACTGCCATATAGTAGCTCTCACCTGCATTTATAAGAACTTCTTGTTAAAAAACACAGTTTGAATTTTCCTTATGCTTTTTTTTTTTTTTGTTTTTTGTTTTGGTCTGTGGTTTTCTGTAAGTACCATAAAATTAGAAACTGTTGTGACTTTACTATGTTTCGTGCTATGGCACGTATCGCTTATATTGTTCTTATGTACTTTGCTGGCGTTGATAGCATCTCATTATCATAACATTTTGAGAACGTTTAAGCGTTAAAAAATGCCTTGTCCTCCTTCACAGTTGGAACAGCCACGAATATTAATAATATATAAACTAAGAATTTGCAAATATGAAACTTTAAGTTTGATAAAATAGATGATGGGATCTGACAAGTTCAAGTAGCTATAATATATCTATACATATAATAAATTCGTAGACTGAAATTGTTTGTGCGCGCATCACGTAAAAGTCACTCATTGTATTCAAAATCAAATTACTGAAAGATAACAAGCTTTATTGTGAGTAAATCAAGCAAGTAGTTTTTGTCGAACACTTATTTTTAAATTGTAAGTCACAAAATAAATATCACTGTTTCTATCACGTTGCATTTATATTTTTGGTTGTTTTTTGTTTCAATAAAAACAATGAAATTGGAATGATTAGAAATGAAGAAACACATGCCATTTTTGTATTTGGGTTAAAAATAAGCTGTTTAACCAATTTGTGCAACAATTTATTTAAGATTAATCGATGTTTACATGGGAAATTTAAGTCGCTTTGAATGATTTTCTGGAATTGATGATGAGATTACAACGTTTGATCTAAGCATGGAATCGCTGCAAGTATTTCTTTATTATCTCTGCTGATTCTGTGAGTGAGCCAGCCTTTAACGGAACGAAAGATTCATCTGCATAAATCATTGAATGTCAACACATCTTCGGTACGAAGTGTATACAACACTGGTGCCAGTACACTGCCTTTTAGGAATCCAGGCCTGACCTGTTTCGTTGATGAATGGGCATCCATAACTCTTACATGAAAGTAGCAGAAAGAAAGAAAGCTTTTAAACAATAAGTATTGCTTTTCTGAGAATGGGTTTTTGATCTTTTGAAGTAGGCCGTCGGTCCATACCAATGTCAATGCCTTGCTTAACATGCAATAAGATAACGGAATTTATGGAGTTTGATTATACGGGTAAGATTTTAAGTACTTAATGATAGCGGATTTAAATGACTACAGAAAAAAAAATTAACCGCTTATATAGTTTTTGTCATAAAATAATTTAAAAAAATTTTCATTTCATTCGTAATGCTGTTGGCAACTTTGCTTGCAAAATATATAAGTTGTTGGCTGGACAACTATTAAATGAACTGAATAAACCGTGAATTTTTTGAATTTATTTGATAGAGAAATTCTATTTTGCAAGACGCATTCGTAGTATGTAAATACATCAAATCTTTATCGATTTGCTTATTCAATTGAAAAAAGAAATTTTCATTTATATTGTTTTGCTTTCTACATTTTGTCTCAGTCTCAGTTCTTTGGATTGTAAAATCTGGGCTGTTGGAAACTTTTATTTTAAAAATGGGAATGGCAAAGGCTGATGGTTGGTTGGTGTGGATGCTTCAATTCGAAGTGTCTATCTGAGTACGCAGCACCGAGCTAAGTTTAAAATTTCCATAATTATATGCATCAGCAGGTTGGCACAAAAGAGACTAAGCAAATGGCGTACTGACGACGACAAAAGGAAAATATTCATTTAAATGACAGAAAGAGGAGAACCAAAAACAAATAAAATAATAAAAACAAATATGTATTTGTGTGTATCTAAAACAAAAAACAAAACAGTAACCAAATGAAAACAATACAAACGTAAAAGAAAATATGAACAAGAACTTTGGCTTTGGTTTCACTACTGCATATTTACACTTTATGTAGGTATTTTTTAAATTGTAAAATTATACAATAAGTAGATATGATTTTTTAACATCATTTCCGTCGGTTTTTACATTGCCTAATCAATTCCCATGTTTAACTTTAAAAATGAATAAGAGTACAGGGTACCCAAAATTCGAGATTGAATTGTTTATTTTTCTTCCAATAATCAATATGATGATTCCCCATATGTAAGTCATAAAAGGAAATTTTCACCCTCTTCTTGGGAATCTGCGTATCTGTATACATATATTCTTGGAATCATTATGTTTAAGCTAAATGATTATAGGGTCTCTGTCATACACTTCAATTTGTTACTAACATCAATCTCAAGTTGTAGGTACATGCATATTAGTATGAAGTGTATAAAAAGTACGTCTGCAAGAAATTGTATTATTTGAAAAGACTAAGCCTGGAATGAAGTGTAAATATTGACAGTTTGAAAATTATAATGAAAGCGAATAAAAAATAAGGAGGAATCACAAAAATCAAGCCCATTTAACCTATTTAAAATTTTTTTTCAATTGTTTTATCTTATATACATAGCTCAAATTTGTATTATTACTGTGTTGTAAAGTATATATGCCAAAATTATTATCATAGTTAGGAGAACAATATAGATATAGAACAATATAACGTAACATTCTTTTAGTATTTTCTGATAACAAAATATCCCACAACAATTAAATTATGTTTGAATGTACTCATATACGAGTATAGGCCCCAGAAGTTTATCGTTATATAGATAACTTTAGGAACACAATCCACTATATACTATACTCATTCATACTTCTGAAACTAAAAAACTCATAGAACAAACTTTAAGTTCTCTTGCTATGTAAATGACATTAATGTAGAATTAGGTTTTCCATATCATGACATTCTTGAAAGATGTGAACGAATGACTGCATACTCGTACAAATGCTTTGGCCGTAGAATCGTCTTAAATTATAGTTACTTAGGTTAAATGCCAGTATCCTGCAAAATAAACTAAGCGACAATGACGACGACGGCTGACTGATTTCACCATTCATGTTTTAAATATTAAAAATTTATAATTTACGCGAAAGTCTTTCATACACCTCGGCTATTTTGAATAACAAAATTGTTTTACCAACTTTGTAACGCGCCTTAAACCAACCATGAGTCTGAATGTATTGTATGTGTAGTTTTCCTGCCTTTTTTGTATTGTTGACGTCTATTTTACTTGTTTTCTTGTAATTATCGCTTTTGTTTGCTTCTTAGTTTGAACTTTTGCCAAAGAATGTCGTATGCTGGGTTGTGTTTAACCCTTGGCGAAAATTTGAAATTAGCGTTGAAAATTGTTAAACAATATTATATGTTGTAAAATATATGTTTACCCAAAGAGAAAAATAATAGCAATTGCGGCATCAGCATATTGTTCAAGAACTTGAGTAATTGGCTCCGAATAGTTTGTTGACACATTTTGTTTGTTGTGTTACTTTGCAGTTTGTTTTCCAATTTCAATTAGATTTATAGTTTATTCAATTTTAATGCCTGATTTCTTATTAATTGAAAAATTTCAAAATAATCTTAAATACAACCAATAGGTAGGGTCAATAAAAATTCGCCATTGTTATTCTGCCCCGGTGAAGAGATTCCCAGTTCATTGCCTACATTTATTATTGAAATATCGAGATACCCTCTAAGTTTTTCAAATCCAAAATTTATTTTATTAAACCAATAACACATAGTATCATTAGAAACAATTACTTGGTCATAAACCTAACAGATTTATGCTACCTCATATCCAGACAATCCACAGGAATTGAATATGACATAACATTGTTACACACAAACGAGAATCATATTTAAAGCTATAAAAGGTCACGGCATTGCCAAACGGCAACAACTAAACAATAATTGAAAAGACTCCATATGAAATTTCTTAAGTTTTTATACGTTAACGGTCTCCTTCCCTATCTCAAGCAACGTTATCAAAACTTTCTCTTGTTTTCATTTCATTTTTATGACAACGTTTAGAAATTTTTTTGTTTTGTATAGTACATTTCTTTACATACTTAAGACGTTGTCTTGCGATGATTTTATTGTACGTTTCTTTGCTTTACTTCAAGACACATTTAACTTTTGCTGTGCCAAATGTATTGACATTTGATCTTTATGGTTTTTATACTCGTAATCTGCGGAGTATGTACTCTTTCTCCTTAAAGATGCCTTGTTTTGTGTCTGCAGGGATATTTTTTATAACTCAAGTATATTTAATATTTGGCTTTTTATGCTGCTTAAAAAAAGAATAAACAAAAACCAAAAGACACGCAGTAAAATCAAAACTAAACACTAAAGCCATTGAGTCAATGTCGGCAATGACTACCATAAAATAAATTTTTGTTTTTTTAAATGTCCTTCCTAAACACAAGAGCTTTGGCGCAAATATGAGGTCATCCATTAAGACCAACTATATAAAATACCAAATATTAAAAAGCTTCTGAGTAAACAAAGGGCTACATTGATTTTGCTTATGTTATGGTTATTTTTAGAGTTAATATTTTATTGAAGAAGAAGAGCAATTTCAAACTCCTTCCTTCTCGTGTCGTTCATACACGTAGTATAAGGGTCATATTCTTGCGAACAAAGATTGCACGTTTAAAAACCTATGCTTGAACAAAATAATAACACTAATAAGAATTCTTAATGCGCTGATGGGGAACTGAGTTACGACAACGGAAAAAATTATTCAAACACCTGACATAAATAGTTGTCTATACATAGTATGATATAAAAATGATGCACTACATGACATAATCATCATATATGAGTATATCGATTATATAACCTATATAAGTTTTAAAAAAAATCAGCCAAGTGTGAGTCGGACTCGCACACGGATGGTTCCGTACCATCGTACAAGATTTTTTGCTTAAAATATTAAATTATGTGCATAAAAGTATGCTACAATTACAACTTAAAAGAATACTACAAAAAAAAAAAAAATTTAACCAAAATGTTAAGAACAATGCTTCTAAAAATGTGTATTTTTAGTATTTGTCGTTCTACACACAAGTGAATTAGCTCCCTATGGGTACGGAACCCTAAAAATTGGCATTTAACATATTTTATCTAAGGCTCATCGGGTTTTCAGATGTTATAGATAGCAAGAAAATATATTTTGTTTTGACGAATTTGTGCATGCTGCCATAAACGAAGAGGATAGATATTCGTAATATTTTAAAGTATTTAAACCTAGTAATGTGCTATAATAAAAACTTATTAAATGGTTTCAAATTTGAGTGAAATCAAAATTTCCTTTTTTTTTACATTACATATTTTGTTGAGGTGTTTATTAATTTGTTCAGCTAGAAGATCAAAAATCAAAATAACCAAAGGTACCAAAGATAATATGGTAAAAAGATATGTAGATTTTTGTGAGACAAAGAAAATAGAATTTTTTGACCTTAAAAATAAGTAATCTAAGCAAGATTCAGAAAAAAATAACTAATCTAAGTTTAACAAGAAATTATGATATGTCTACAGAAAACACAAAGAATATCTTTGCAAAAAAGTACGCACTCTTACTTTGTGAAACTAATTAGATTTTTATTATTAAACCAAATTATGCAAATGTCCTTTTTTCCTCCACTCGAATTGCCAATTAAGACACAGAAAATAGGATTAAAAAAGTACAATAAAATGATGGTAACAAACAAATTAACAAAAAAAATTGAGGTGTCTTTAACATTAATATATTTGTTTGCTTTCTTTGGAATTAGTTCTTTAGATATATAAGTATGTACAATTTCCTTGTTCAAACGTGCGTATGCTTAATCTAAATTTAACTAGCTCCATAAGGACATTCCCTTACTGCACAGTGTCGTGCGAAAGGGGATCTCTTAGTTAGGACTTTGCCCCCAGAAAATGTCACAAAGGAAAATGATAAATGTTCATGAAACTAGATGGTTTGATGGTTTCTATTGTCCTTATTGAGTTGCCTTGAAATGTCTTAGCGAGATTTTACCCTTTTCCTTGTGGTTAACAGTTCAGTGTTAGATTTAACTACAAATAAATCAAAACAACATGATCAAATTAAGATAGTCAAGTTGCGGGTTTTCTATTTGTATCTTCTGTTGGTCAAAGTTTTCGGAAGATTACTCATAAACCCTCATGTGTGGATAGAAATGAATGTCTCACTTAATTTTTGCTAAATTATTCATAACAGAAAATATTTTTGTCGTCGTTGATTTTCTTGTTGGCATAAGACATCTGACATATGTTCCCTTATACTTGCCATTGAAGGAAAAGGACATTGTTGGTTCTATGTCAACGAACGCCTCCAGCATGTTAAAACTAATTACCCAACGCATGTTCACTTGGTTGTGATTGTTGTTTATAAACATTCACATGCACATATTCATGTATACAGTATACAACAAGATTTTTGTTGGTTTGTCTAAGTCTCGCATATGTTGAAACTAATAGTTTTCATATGCTCCATTTAAGATTCGCTGACACATGTATTGTATATAGGTATGTATATTAAAGTGGTAATTCCTGCTTGTACCTCAACTCTTCTTATAAGTTTTCTCATTGTCAATGTCTGGTCTAGTATGCTCTACACATTGCTGGGCTTCCATTTCATACATTTTACATATGTATGAATATATATTCATACAATATAAAGTAGTCAGTGGGTGCAGTAGTTTATAGAGCTACTTGGAAAATATTTACGTTCACATAAATTGATATCACGGCGTTTATGTCTTTAATCAGATAAGAAGATTTCAGATCTTTGTTGTGGGCTTTGAGGTGCTAATGTGGTTATCTAATATGCTCATGCTTTACTTTCAATTTAATTTTGGCTACATATGAAGATACCCATTTAGCAGTACTTAGAAGTTATTTTAAAATATACGAGTAACACCTTCTTAGGCAATTAAAGTCTATGAATTGATTTTAATATCTTAATATGAGTTGTATACACTTACCATAATTTTATCCTTTATTATTATTATTTAAATTTTGTATATTTTGTATCCCGGAATAGAATAAATTTAATTTTTAAATGTATATGCAGAACTCCTTATTTAGTATTTAGATGCCTTTGGTTATTTCTTACCTCAACTGTATCGGTTCACCGGATTTTTCATACTTATGGATAGAAGGACATGAATTAATTGATTTTCTTCGTCGAGCTGATAATTTGCATACATCTTTATTGGGTCTCCAACTCACGGTTACAAACATCCAACTGTTTACACTAACGTACAATGTATAAGAAAAAAAGATGATAAAATATTGGTAAACATATCCGTTTGAATGAGTTTCATGTAAGGGCAAGCAGCGAGCGCCTGCTGTCAATATTTTCCAACAATTTTCATAACTTTGCTACATGTTGTCCAGGAAAAAAGAAAATGTACACATCAGGCTCTTTAAAAGCATTGTCCATGATGATGACTGCGACAACTTGCCACCCGAAGTCATTCGCTTGAATAAAAATGTTTTGAACAAATAAAATGATTTTTGTTTGTCTAAAAAAACGAGATAAAAAATGTATCTACTTTTACCATTTAACAGTTCTATAAAAATTCATAAGAACAGGTTTTTAAAGGACTCTTAACGTGTGAATTGTTTAACGAATCGTAGAATGCGGGTGTTTATTCTCATCTCATACATAAACAAATTAAAAAAAATTAAATCCAAGCAATTCTTATGCAGTTCTTAGAACTTTGTTTTTCAGTAGAAAAACTGGCGCCAACAATCAAAATATTCAGTTAAATAATACCGCCCATTAAATTTGATTGGTTTTGCTTTTGTTACGCTATAAAAATCACATCTAAACACAAATTTTGGTAAGTTTTTCGCATAGCAATC
Organism: Amiota mariae; assembly: GCA_035041805.1. Taxonomy (NCBI): domain Eukaryota; kingdom Metazoa; phylum Arthropoda; class Insecta; order Diptera; family Drosophilidae; genus Amiota; species Amiota mariae. The sequence goes on along the minus strand of JAWNKV010000332.1, from coordinate 51,148 downwards.
AAAAAATGTTTCAAAACCAAGCTAACTCAACTCAAGTTGTTTGGGGTTGGTACAATCTCTTTAAGACAAAACTTTTGTTAGCTTGTAATAAATGTTGAGAATAAAATGCTTAAGGCGTCTATTCTCTAAAAATGATTATAATTAGCCACAGCAAAGAAAAATAAACAGACCAAGCTCCACTTCCAAAATCAGTTGCTGCCGTTAAAAAGTAAAGTAGAAACATGGATCTGGGCTTGGGGTTTTTGGGGAAAACTTCTATGTAAAAATTAACTTATACCGCGCGAATTGACACTTGTTGACCCCAAATTACTAAATACTTGAATAGACAGAGAAAAGAGATAGAGAAACCGATAAAAAGGTAAGACAGGAGAACTCATTCACGCTCAAGCTCTGGTCATTATCATAACTGTACATCTACAAAAACAGACAGATTTCCCACTAAGACACATTGTGCCTTGGTTTTTGTTAGAGAAATAACAATTTCTCTGGGGAATCATTTTACTGGCATAAAAATCAACGGTTTACAATCAATTCAGAAATGCGAGGAAGTAAAAGTTTTACTGTCTTTCTTTGATTTTTATTTATACGAATTGTTGCCTGAATTGAGTTTAAATTGTTTTAACGGCAACGAAATTGTTCAGTTATTATGTGAGGAAGAACGATTCTTAGAATTTAAGTATATATGTACATATATATACGATTATAGTCTAAAGTTGAAAACATTGAATTCAACTTGAATTTCTATTTCATTTTTCACGTTTAGTCTCAAACCATGCAATGATGACTTTTATTTAAAACATTTAAATCCTATCACTACTCAACTCAATCTTTTGCATTTTAGTCGCCATAACATTTAAGCCGATTTACTAAACATATAAACGTGTATACATATACATATTGTATATGTGTATGCTTGTCTTTTTGAGATAACCACATTTAATTTAACTGTAAATGAAATGTGTAGAAAAAAAAAATCATGTGGATAGGTGTCCTTTATTTTATTGTCTAAATTTTATTAAAATTGAAATAAATATTTGTGAAACTAGCAAGGTCCAAGTCTTTGCACTAAATCATTTACGAGGACTTATATAAGAAAGAGAGTAAGGATTATGCCACAAAGTGTAGCTGACTCATATGAATGTCTTTTCCGGAGCTGATATTAGCTTTGTTGACGTATGGGCTAAAGGAGAACATTATTCGCCCGTATATGTATAGAAATAGCAAATTTGCAAGTCTTTCGAAATAATTTAAAGCATTCATTATTTAAAATATTTATAGCAACTTTAAGATTATATGCAGATTATTATTGGTTGCAATGTTTCACGTGTATAAAATGCTTAGTAGTTCCTCAAAGTCCTTTTTTTTTAGTATTATATATCTGTATGTATCTCTCATGTGTAGTTGCATACTAATAACAAAAACAATACAATCACTGAGAAATCACTACACCAATACTGATTGCTCACAGAACAAAGTATATAATAAAATGGATACTTCTTGTTTTCAGTTTTTGAATACAAGTAAATGTTCGGCATTTCATATTGCATTCTAAACGTTAACGTCAAATTTATGCAAATTATGTTGTTTCTCCTGCTGTGGCTTCGCTTTTTGGTTCGAACTTGTAGTGAAGTACTACACAAGAAATTATATTAATAGAAGTACTCTGTTTATTGAAGTGTCTAAAGGTGGTTACTGCTCATTGAATAAGCCATTTTATTTTAAGTTTTCGTACAATAATGGTGGCAGCGAACTAAGTTGGCTTGCTTGAGTAAATACTCAGTTCCAGGCTGCAAGCAATAGTGCAAATAATAATAAAGAGTACTTATTTTTTGATTTATGTGTCTGTGTATGCATACAACAACTATTGAAAGCAAGTCAGACCACTGTAGTCGGCTAGACCTGACTATCGGATACCCTATACCATCGTCATCATTTATTACAAAAGAAAAGTGAGTAATCAGTTTTAATGAAGTTTTTTTGGAAACAAATCGCTGTAAGGGTCTTCCAAAAAACAACTTGATTGGGGTCAGTGGTAAATAAATAAGAAAAAATATAAAAAAGACTAACTTCGGCTATGCCTCTTCACAACCTTTCTAGTAGTCCGAGAGTCTTAAAATTTAGAAGGTTGATGGGTCAGACACTAACGATATAGTGTCCCAATTTCAGTTCCATAGTACAAAAAACAAAAAAGTTTTTCTAATAAGAACTGTCAGTTGGATCCCTATTTGTATGGGGCGTACGCTTAGTGGTCCGAGGGTCTTAAAATTTATATGGTTGGTAGATATAGATCAAGCACTTCTATTGTTCGTATGGGGGTACCCCCCCTAGTGATCTGATTCGAATAGATAGAAGCTTTGTAATTTAATCTTTGGGTAATATTTTTTTTTTTTTTTTTTTGTATACTTGAATATCTCACTTTTGCGACAAAAACAAAAGCAAATTAATTTTACATAACTTCAGACAGAGGTACAAATTTGCATACATTGTGTTAAATCTTGTGCGATGGTACGGAACCCTCCGTGTGCGAGTCCAACTCACACTTAGCTGATTTTTTATATTTTTTAATTAAAATACTAGTTATACTGGCAGTCGTTTTCAGACATTTCAAATCAATTTTAGATGGTACGATGTTAATTGGGTTAACCAATCAGTATCTACTTAATATCTGGGAAGGATGGGCACAATAACGCCTGTCTGAGCATCTATCCATTTCTCTATCTATCTATCTATTTATTCTATTCTATTCTCTTTTATTCTATTACATATCTGTGTCAACAAGACAGAGTAGCTTATGTCGAAAATCGTTGTTTTGAGATATTGTCCATTTTGTGTAAAGTAATTTCTGTTTGGTTTCATTTCATATTTACACAAAAAAAAATTATAAAAAATAATATACATGCTGAATAAATTTTGTAAAATATTTTTATAAAAGTAGATTTCACAACCTTTCTAACAAGCATACATTTTATTTAGTTTATTTATTCCAATAATTGTTTAAAATAGTTTGAAAATTGGATTTGTGAAAAAATCGTAGGTGTACGAATTTCTAGTGGTTAGTGTAAACTATATATACCTATGATTCTGTACCATATTTTTAGAAATTTTTTTAGCCAAAATACGTGTAATAATAATAGGGTTCGAACTCAATTCACTCAATTTTCGACATAAGCTACTCTGACTTGTTGACACTGATATATATATATATATATATAAATCAATTGATGTGCATTAGTCTCGCAAAAACTCGATAATGACCCGACCAATTTAAATATTTTTTTTTTTTTGTTTTGTTCGCCCCAATATTGGTGTGTTATATGTCCAGATTAAAGTAAACAACCCAAAGGAACAGCCGAAAAATCCAAACAAACCAGAAAAAAATACAAAACATTTTTTTTATCTCAATCATCAAATATATAATTCATAAAACTTAATAATATTTGATTTACCACGGTTCCAAACAGAATTAGAATTATTTTATATCAAGCGTATAAAAGCGATTATAATTTGTATAAATATACAATATAAACAATTCCAGAGTATGTATGGAGTTACATGTACATTCTATAACATATCTTTTGCTTACGCAGATAAACCTTTCATACAAATTGGTTCGAAAAAACATTTTATGTTCACCCGCATAAAACAAACGCATATAATGAACTCGCGCGCTGACCGCAAACAACCGTTTAGATGAAATCCATGGTGGCAACCATAAGTAACCCAAAGCCGGACGACCTACTGTTTAACCAAGCATAAACACAACAAACGCAAGAAATCACATAGTAAGCTTCGGTTTCACCAAAGAAAACGTCCCTTACATATCAACAGATACTTTTAGATAAAAGTACAACATTTTCAAGATTTTTATAATTTATTGTCAATATCCAATTATATTGGTTTTATCCATATACATACACATATTTTATTTTGTATTAAGGTTTTTCTTTGTTAACATTACTTCAGATAAGAAAAAAAAAATTGTCAATTGTGAAGTTTTGGAGCATTGGACTTCATTACTGTTGCAGTATTTCTGTCCAAGATTTAGTTTAGAATTAGTTTGTATTGATATGGACCAATATGAATCCTGATTACGCTTTGGATTTGCCGAGTATCAAATGTTTCCATAATTTTGTTACAAACAACGAGTCAAAGTGGTAGCACCATTCATACTAGGGGCAAACGACATAAAAAGATAAAACGATGATTACGCTGATAATGTTGGGACGAAACCGTTGAAAGCCCATAATGGAGAAGCTAGAGTAAGCAAAGCGGAAGCATACTGGCTCAGCATTGCTATTTATCCCTTGCCATTATCCTTTTTCGCCACTACATGCTTATCGCATCATCACTGACGTATTCAATGTCTCGTACTGGTCAGTGGTTTGGCATTTCATTTTACCAGAACGTTTGTTGTTTTTTGTACCCTTCTGTAAGACATTCCTCTAGCGCACTGTTACAAAAACACATAACGATTCCCTCGGGAGCTCTCACAGCCAATTAAGTATATATAGCTACATACTCTTCCCTGTCACTGCGTAGCGATGCAAATAGCCTGTTCTGTGTATGAGTTTATCATAGTGTGCATTTTATCGTTCACACCAAATTCATGAAATTACATATTATTGGCTATTCGCTGCAAAGCGGTTTGTTGCATGTAGATTATCATATTAGCGTTAATATTATTTGTTGTTTGGAATTGGTTTTTTATATGTTTTTAGAACGCAGAAAATTATATAAGTACATTCGCCTAACGTTAAAGTTGTGTAATGAAAAAACGATATTAATTGTAATTATTCTACTTATTTCAATAGGTGTCGAATCAATGATGTTATGAATTGCACCTTTCATAAAAATTCGATTATAATGTGTACTATGCACGTATACGAAATATGAAACTAGGATTTCTTAACAACAGTAGGGTAGTCTTTACGTGTCTGATTTTTGATATTAACCATGAGATTTCGTATTATTCTAATGTGCACTCTTCTGATAAAGCTTTAATGAAGTGCAAACAGTTTTACAACATTTCATTTTATCAAGCAATCTAAGATCGATAACTAATATTTTTATGAGAGTACATCATTTTGTCAAAAGAAAAGAAAAGATTTAATATCGTATTTCATTATTGTAGATCAGTCTTCAATGAAAGGTGGCATCGACACGACCATTTATTACACTAAAAAGGTGAAGTACGGTAAGCAGTTTAAAACACTGACTAATAACTTGAACTAGAGATGGATATTGTGTGTATTTTTTTCGTAATTGTAGTGAGTATTATTTTTCATCAGTTATTTTCTGAGTATATTGCATTAAAAATATTCAATAAATACTCAAAGACTCATCTCTAGTTAAAGCAATAAATAATGTCCGTTTGTACTTTTAAACGACTTCCTTTTATTTCAGTTGTATTTCTTTTTTTAATTTTATTTTCCTACAGTCTCTGTTTATATTGTTGGATGAATGGCAAATGGGAGAAAAAAAACACAATATAAAACAGCCGTCAAAGATAGTAATCTTCGATTTCGATATTGCTTTTTCCATCTAATTTTGTTTGGAGCTGAGGAAGGTATATTCCATTTACTACTTGGTGTTCCTGTTTTCTTTTCTTTTTATTTAGTAATCGTTCAATTGATGTTGCAGGATAACACGCAAAACCAGCATTGAAATATATATATTGAAATGTCATGTTATTGTAGTTAAACTTCCTCTTTATATTGTTCGATTTGTTTTTGTTGTTAGTAAGTATACGATGGATTCTACGGCATATAAATGCTTTAATTTTCCCTATTGGAGTCTGTCTCGTGTCGAATTGGTTGGTTGCTGGTATGACAGTGGTTCAGTGTTGCTGTTGTGTTGCTTTTGAGGTTATGTGAAGATAAATGGCTCAAGCTAGCTAAGCTTTCTCTAGTTGTCGTTCTATAGAGATGATGATATTTAGTATGTAAAAAATGGACGGTGGTGGATGTATATTTGTACTCTGCAATAGGTGTACTTGGTTTGCACTTCATTGTTTGGTATTAGTGTTGGGGTGATATAGGAAATGATGAAAAATAAGCACGGCTTCACAGATGTTAAATGTATATTCTTGTTAAAACTCAACATCCAATTATTATTTTTTGAGAGAGGATCTTAGAAAACACCATACGCATATGATTAAGATATTTTGTTGCACGAGTACAATGTTCCCAAAGTACCTTTAGTAGTTTTTAAAACCATATCATATCATCTTGTAGTCATCCATTGTAAATCTTTAAATATAATAAGTCTTCATAGCCCCACCGCTTAAAGTATACCGCATTCAAATTTTAACCAAAGCTGCTCATTAGTATTTGAAATCCAAAGCTGCGATACAAAAAAAGATAGACAAAATCTCATGTACAATAAATGAATAACCGAACACCAAACCTCAGGCGTCTTATCGCCTTAAACCACTTTGGTGTCAGAACTGCTGACAGCGGTCATTGTTACTTTTGTTATTGTCGTCGGCAAAACATCGTTGTCGCCCTTTTTTCTAACTTTTTGTTGGGTGTATGCTCAAAAATTCCTGCACATTGACATAATGAGGGTGATATTCGTGCTTTTGGTATTGTAGACAAATGTATAATGTACATATATGTACATACATAGGAAAGCATTTTCATAAGAACATACATATAAAATGTGCGACTTGCTTTTAGACTTGAAGTGTTCTAACCAACGCCTTTTTTCTTGAAACTGATGATTCGGCATTGAATGGAAAAGGTTGTGGGAACACAAATGCCTCAAGAAAAATTTATTTGACCATTTTTATAGCAAGAACAGCCATTTACTTGGATTTCAGATGTCTATGTGTTGTCTTTTCTGCGGATTACTGAATGGAATATGATAATGTTAATATTAATATTAATACATATTATAATTTTTATGGTGTGCGTTTATTAATGTCCGACTGAAATAACATAATATAATATAATATCGGACGAAACTGAAATCAGAGCCGATAGTTATTTAGACACCAGCGCGCGTTGCTACGGAAAAATTACATCAAAATCAGCTTTGTACAGGAATTATAGAAAGAATTATATTTATTTTATTTTGTTGTGGCTCATAATTCAAGAGAAGATTTTTAATAATTTTGGACAAGGACTACTGCATTGATTTGAAAATATGAATGTATGTTTCCAGTGGTCCGATCCGCACAAATCTTTACTCAAACACTGTCCAGACTATGCTAGAGTTTTCCTGAACCACAAGGAGCACACATACAATTCACAATATTCTATAATATATGATTACTTTATTATTTACTGAGATCAATCGTAACTCGTGTGGTCAACTGTTACTAGAAAGCACCTTGTGTCTCTTTAAAGTTACTCCGACAATCTGAGTATTTTTGTACAGCGGCACTAAATAGCAGCTGGCAACCACGAGCAACGAACTCACCCGAAGATAGCTGAACGACTCTCGACAATTCTCTTTCACTGAGTTTCGATGGGTCCAAAAGTTTGGCCAATTATTGTCCAAACCAATATTGTGGCCGAAACTAGACTTTTTGCCAAAACTGGCAATTTAAATACATGAAATTCAATTCATTCATAGACGTGCCTAAAAATCAATTCAAAATAACAATTTACAATGAAATAACAACAACAAAAATATGATTGTTACGGCGATAAGAATCGATAAAACCATGTTCGTCCGTCCATACGGAAGACCATCCGTGCTTATGAAGGTTTTGTATCAAATATTATGGTATGGTATGTTAAAATCAATCTTTTTACTATGTGAGAAATTATCAAAAGGGGTGCAAGGTATATAAGCTTCGGTCAACCGAAGTTAATATTCTGTCTTGTTAAACTTTTTTAGTAAAAAGGTGCGGTATTTATTTTATTCACAGCCCCAACATGATATAGTAAGTGAATGGTATTCTATTTGGCAATCGCGTACAATTGTTCGCGGCAATGCTCGTGCATATTTAAATCTATTCCTAAATTAAAATCTTTGACAGTTTATTTGTCGGTTTTTGAAATTCTTTTCAACATAAGACTAGAGTAAAATAAGCGCTCACACTCTTTCTTCGCTTCCTTTTCTTTTGCTTTCCAGTCCACTTTCATTATGCTTAACTCAAGTACGGTCCGAACTGTCTTAATACACAAAAGCCTGGCAAATTTATACAAATTTTTCTATATTATTGTGGTCGTAGCAGAGTCACTAAAAATCAACGTTGTTTCCCCCAACATTGTTTTACTTTTTAACGAATATATGGAGTATGTGAAAAGAAGAGGATACAATTGGTGTGAAATTTGTGTAATCTTCATTGACATGCCTTACACTGAAACTGTCTCTGACTCAATGATTGACTGAATGACTGCCGGAGACACTCATTGTTTGCCCATTTTATGCATTGTAACAGAATACGATTGGTATTTTATTTTATATTTGAATTTTAAAATTCTTTTCCGGCGGTGAAGTTGGATTTGACTGCAACTCTATGTTGTCCTTATCAATTCGTTTGGGTACCGGACGACTACAGGAAAATGGACAATTTGTGTTTGTGGCAATTGATTGACAAATATTGTGCTATAAATATAAATGGAAAAATACAGTAAAAAGGTTTTCTAATTAATACATATTGATAAAAAAGTTTTTTCTTACTCTTTAGCCTTGTGAATAAAATATATTGTATTAGCTGTTCTGCATTTTATTCAGTAAAAGGTTGGTTCTTATCAAACGTTTGTAACACTTTTAGGACAACATTTCAAGACTTGCTTTAGACGTATCATTAAATAAAAATTGCTTGACTACGTCACACTCTACGGAAAGGTACGAGAAACAGTAGCAGATTGAAATACTCTTTAAACATAGCAAACACAAACTGGAATAATGTAAAACAACTCGCTAAAGATTGAAACGAATTCGATTCCTTCTTTTTGTCCCCACTCTTCCTCCGAAGTTTAAGGAAATTGTTCACCTAGTACGTCCCTATAGTACATCCATATATGTACCTCATAGAATACACCTACAATATACTTGAAACACAAAATTTCTCCTTTCTGAATTAAATCAAAAAATATAATTTTATAAATTTGACTTATGGATTTAATGTGAGATACCAATTTTTTTATTTCGTTTTGATTTTCTGTAAAATATCTTTTACAGTAAAAAATAAATCATTTTACGGAAACAAATAAAAACAAACCAACAAAATTGTCAATTCAATTTTTCAAGTCATTCGATTACTAATTCCCAAGTCTACCGTAAGAGTTTGTAAATATGTAAATTTGTTTATTGCCAAAAGAGTGAAATAAATAATCATAAAAATGTCTAGAATAAAGCGGCAAATAAAAAATCAACATTATGAATTGAATTTTTGTAATATGCATATGGCACACAATAAAGAGACATTTTAAGGTTGTTATTATTATAGACATGTCTGCAAAAAGTTTGTAAATAGTATTCTTGTGTTTGTGTACGTACTCCAGTTACGCTTTGAATTTTATTATACTCGTAACTAAAACCAATTGTTTCTTCCTCTTCTTTTCTTTCAATTTTGGAAATTATCGTAAACATTTTAAGCTGAGAGCCATGGCAGCTAGGACTCTTAATAGTACAATTTCAATGTTATCCAACTTCTTTAAAAAAATAAATAATCCTCAAAATTGAAATTTTCCAAACATTCCCTACTTTGTTATTTCATCAAAAGTTAGTTCGGCGAGGGTAAAGTTAGGTGTCTTTATAGATCTTCCAAAAAATTGATAAATTTTTCCACAAAAGATCAAGTTAGCTACAAATTATTTAATGGGCAATATATTTTAATTAAGTAAAGTTATTCGTTTGTCTATATTTGTCTGCTTTACGAAAGCTGTAAGAATATCAGTAATATTTTTTTAATGTATCCCCTTATGTTTCAATGATACTCTCCTATATAAAACTCATTCACCACCCAAAAATCGTTGGGTCAAGTTTATTTAGATGAATTTGACTACATTGCGAAATTTTCTTCATCAAACCAGAAATGTAAAGTGACAAAAGATCTTGTCATTCTGACCGAGCGAATCTTTCTCGTTACCTTTTCAGTTAGAAAACTGAACTAGGTTGATCCAAGAAATATTAAATATTAAATTTATTTATTTATTAATGTCCATTTTAAAATTCATTTCTACTTAATTCAGTTAAAATACAACTCATAACAATAATAACTCATTTATTTATTTATTTGTTTGACGAACTAATTGTACTTGTATATCCTTCCACCATAATAAGACCATAATTTTAGAACTTTATACATCCATTCGTTGATTTAGGGATATGCAATCAATTATTATCACTTAAATGTTCACTTTTAAGGCATTCAGTTCAATTTTTGTGAATATGGTAAGAACAAATTTTTCTATGATTTTTGAACCCTTGTCATAAAAACTTAAGCTGTTGATTTATTGACTTTTAATAACCAAGCATTTACTATTTTTTTGCTAACCATGTCCATCCCTTAATTCTCTCAAAGCGCTGACTCATCAGCGAGAGTTTTTCTTCTGTTTCTATTTTTTTAATGCTTTTAATTTAATTTGAAAAGTTTTTCAAGCTTATTTTGTGTCTTAACCCTTTTAAGAGGAACTTTCAGGCAATATGTCATTTAAATAACAAAGTATCATAAAATTAAATGAAATAAAAGAAATTATAAATACATAATTATTATAACTAGAAAAAATTGTTTGTTAGCATCAATATCAACAACATTTACTACTATGTACTTATTACTATAGTACACATATATTTATAGGAAAGTGGACAAAAGAAAAGTTAAAAAAGTGTGTATGCATTAATTAAATAAATTAATTAATAACTTACTATTTTGTGATAAATTCACTTTTTTTGCTGTTTATTTCGCACCTTAACAATAACTATAACAATTAAATAAACAAATTATTCTAACCTAAAGTACACACTGCGATAATTCACACATAATGCTATAATGTTTACTTTACTTGTTTTAAAAAATTAAAAATCTGTTTATTTTCTTATTGTTCAACACTTTTCTATATTTTATTTTCCAACTTAAAGTTTTTTTTTAACATAAATCACAATCTGAATCCGTGTGAGATTTATGGGCTGCTAAATATGCCGTCAAATAGAAAAGGGTAGTTTTATCTTTTCTTTGGTGAGCTTAAATTTGAACAACACTCAAATTCATTTCTTAAAGTATGATTTGAAAGTGATGCATACGTAACAGCTTTTTATTAAAATGTTGACACCAATGAAACACATGAACTACTGTTTACTATATCAACTAACTAACTAGTCCGATGAAATACTGACATATCAGCGAATTATTTGGCAGTACTTGGTTATGAATGCATTGGAGAGACATTAATCAAGTCTAAGTTGTTAATTTATTTCATTATTAATTTTAAAACTCTGTCAACAATTAAGGCACATTTAAAAGAAAATATCAGTCGGCAACCGATTTGTTAGGACCATACTCTCCGTCTGTTAGGGATTCATGTTTTTGAAAATTTAGAAGAAAAACAATTTTATATTTACACTATTGGAGTTTTATATCATAATTCTTCTGATACACTGTAAATAATTCATCATAATTAAAGAACCCACAAATTTGGTACCTAGCCACCCATTATTCGTAACAAAAACATTGAATAAATTAAACCAACTAAATAAACTAACCACATAGCATGATTAGACACATACATATATCTACAAGCTCGAGATTTGAAATGGTTCATAAACTCCCGAGTACTTTCTAAAATTTCCAAAAATTTTAAATTCTCTATTTTTTTATATTGAATGAAAACTCAACATTGATTTAACATTAAATTAAGACAAATAATTATATGTATTTATACATATGTACCGCATCAGCAAAAAGCTTTTAGAATTACATATATACATTTTGTCTGCATTTGTTATTTTCCGTTTTTCATGTATAAAAAAAATATAAACAAAAGTGCTGGATGAGTCCTAAATAAACAAAAGTAAAAGGCACAAACATGGAAAATTTGTAGAAGACAAATTCACAGTTTGATTTTAATTGAAAAATAGCAAAATATGTTTGAACATTTTTATTGTGTTGAAACATTTTTAACTAGATATAATATACATACTTGTATTTATATTTTTTGTTCATATTTAGTGATCAGAAAACGAGCTACTTAGCACTATATCATATTTTAATTTATATCTGGCAACCAACCTAATATTACAATATAAATTACAGATATAGGAAAACTTTGATAACTTGTTCGTATTTGATAGTCTAGATTTTATGGTTTATGTAGTTGTATCACAACGGCTACAACAATTATTATAAGTATGTATATGGTTCATATAAATATTCTATAATTCAAATAAGACAGAATATAAACTACATTTCATCGAAGCTTAAATACCTTTCACAGTAGTGTGAAGTGTATAGAAAGAAGTACATTTAGAACCATTAACAAAGAACAACACAGTTTTTTATATTATGCAAAAAACAGCATTAATAGAAAGTGTAACAAAAACACAACCACTTTTTTATTTATTTTCTTCCCATTTCAAGAATCTTGTTTGTTTTTCCCTTCCTTCATGCTTTTATTTCAAAAGCGAATGCAACTTTTGTGTTGTTTTTAAGCGGCGCCATTTAGTTGGAAAAGTGTAAAAATATTTAGGAATGGATCCTTGAAAAGATATTTTAGGTTAATTATAAAGTTCACACATCTTTAAATGTTTCAAGCACTTGTGTACTCAGAAACATTGCAAAACTTTGAAAAATACTACTTAGGGTGACTCGTCGTGCTTACAATTCTATACTCGCACATAGCCATATTCATTTTCAAATATTTTGTTGGATCTTATTCTGTGTAGTATGTAACACATATATATTAATATATGTTATAAACTTTATATATTTGTGAATGCACAATGCTACAAATCAAGCTCTGTAATATTTTTGTAATATTTTGACAACCTGTGAGTAATTCAACTTACCTGATTTGTCTCCAATTTGATATTGTGGATGCTTATTGAAATTTATTTAAAAATTTATAAATTCATTTTCCAATCCAACAATTCAATCTTACCAAAAATCATGTAACATCTACTCAAACTTTTGGCAAGAAGGGCAATGTCATGTTGTGATAACTTATTGTAGCACAAACTGAAATTGTTGCCGATTGTCTTTGTACTGTACGTCAGACGAAGCTTGCGTAATTCCGGCAGATTACTCAGAATGCAATCAAGCGGAATATGATCTGTTTACCAAAGTGTATACGCAAATATATTGAAATAAATTTCTTTTTCACCAACATTCCTAATGAATCACCATTATGTTCGGCCAACGTATACTGCAGGCAATTTATTTCCAATAGATTTATGTACTTCGCACAGATGTCCAATGTCGCCTGAACCCCCTCCACCCTATACACACATGTTTGCATATTTTCATTAAACTCTTGCAGATGTCATTCCATGTAAATGTTAATCCAGGCGCGCTCTGCGAATTTGCGTATGAGATTCTTCCAACAGTGTTGATAGCTACGCTTCCAAAAGAAATCTTCATTTCATACCAAGCAACTTCATGGGTATGTTTACGTTAAGCTCGCTTAGCATATAGTTAAGATCTTCTTATAAATTGGAAATTCTATAGAATTATAAGGTAGAAGTAAATGTATGTAAGTATACATGCTCATATTATTATTTCAATAGAAAACACTACAAACTTACCATTCCAATTTCGATTTCCCATTCCAGTATCAAGCACAATATGCTTTTTGGTTGGTTTGTATACAGTTTGTGTACAGTTTGCCATGTATTTTCGGAAGGTTGGCATCAGTAAAATTGAATTTGCCTTTCAAATATTTCAAATCTAATGTTGCAGGAAATTCTATTGCAATCTTTCTTGTACACATTATAGGTTCATTATTATTTACAACTGCTTGTTAATTTGTAGAATCAATCAAAATATCTTAGATAACCACATCATTTTGACTCCCTTATAACTTTCAGTTTTTTATACATTTTACACGAATAAATTATACATGCAATGATCAAGGTGATGAGTATATTGATTGAGCCAAGTCCGTTTGTCTGAGTTTATATATACAGTATGATGAGATAAACTTAAATTTTTGTTATCCACGAAACTCATCTTGGCCATCCCAACTCTAGGTATTTTATGTTGTTCTTAAAACTTCAGGCTCAATAATCTCAAGGATCTACGCATTGCATTTTCCTAACGTAAATGGTTATTTAAGCCAAACATAATTGGTACGCTGATAACAGTAAATGAACTGATGTTTCAGTTGGTTATGACAAATATTTGAGCGAAATTTATATCGTGGTTTAATTGCTGTAGATTTACAGGTTACATTAGGATTTACACACTTGCAGCGTTCTTGAGCAGATTAACGTATTTATAATGATAGTCACTGTTAGTATGCATATTGACATATTATATTGTCAATATCTAGAATAATTGGCCTCAATAATTTGTTTTAAAAATATATTTTGTGCAGAATAGATCACACACATCCAGTGTCGTGCATTGAACAACAATCTTAACTAAAAGAAATTAAAACCTATAGCTCATCTGCACCATCATTTTCAATTGCTTATAATAAGGTGAATGAATTTGGTAAGGTCTTTGATATGGTGACATCCTAAAGAAGGGTACCTTACAGACGGCTGTAAATATAATGGCCACAGTTTCTTGGAATACACGTCGTATAATTCATATTGATTATCATCTGTCAATATAAATGATAAAGTGCAGAATTATTTATTGTAATTTATTTTTAAAAGATAAAAGATACTTTCCCTATTAAGCAAATAAAATAAAGTGCTTATCCCTTAAGACAGTACACGCAATTACAGTTGTCCGGCGCCGATGTCCAAAATGTACAAATTGCTTCCGTATTCTGCATATTCCTCAGAATTAGCTTTCTACTAAGTATAACTACTATACTTCAAAGAACTACTATCTCTTACAGGTGAGTATCACAAAAGCTAATTTTGAGGACCACGTCAATTTTTATTATATGCTTGGAATGGGAGAATCGTTGGAATACGAATATATATGTTTAAATTCCTTCGTATCTTTTGTAAAACTATGTTACTTAAGAAAAATCCATTTCTTGCAGCAACTTAAATGATGCTGTAAAGAATGCTGACACAATCAAAAGGAATAACAAAAAGAAAATAACAGAGTTATTTTAGTAGAAGACATACACCTTTCAAAATGTATCGTTGCCTGCCATGAATACACTATACAAATAAAAGAAATTCAAAATAATTTGTTTAAAAAATAATTGATCATAACGCTGTGGCAGCATCTTTGACGGTTCCTTGAAAGTGACTATGATTATGACTGAAAACATTACTGGAGCTAGCTCACTTTGCTGGTACCACAATGGGCCATAATGTGCCTAAGTGAGCCTTTCGTCGGAGGGCTGCCACGTTAACCTAACCTATTACTGGAGCTATTTTCTATGAGAATTATAATTTGTCAATAACAATGCATTGCGTGAAATACCACACAAAAGTTATTGTGGTTTATATTAATGTTACGTTCTAAAGAGTGTTACAAAGCTAAGTACATAAAAATAAAAACTTTTCTTTGCTAAATATTTGCATAAATTCATGTGTCATCCATAATATAAAGAAAAATGAGTTTAAGTTTATTCTTGCAACTTAGGTGAAATAACCTAAGCATGAAGTCTTAGTTTGCTGCTCCTTATTATTTTTTATCTTACAAAGTCATGTCAGCTGCCATAATCACAACCTAAGCCGAAAGGTAAATTTGAGTTTGTGACTGAATGGGAGTAGTTGAGAAGAAAAATGGTAGGTGATAAGATAATAATACGGATGGATTGATGAATGGATAAATGTATTTATTTCTCTTATATACATAATTCCAATTGCTTATTAAGGATGAGTTTGCAAAGTTATAGAATAACTTTGTTACAAACTGATGTTATTTAAGCAAATAGACGATTAATGATAAAGTAATAACATCGCTCATCTTTCATTGGTACAAAATAAAAAAAAATTTTTGAGACTTTTGTGAACGAGACGAGAAATTTTGAACATCCAAAACTCATTTAGGAGCACAATAAAGATTCACTAATTTCTATCCTCAAGTTGAATGTACACATATACATATATGATAATGTACTAATTGGAAAATCCATCTCAAGCACGAGTTTAACAAGCAATTCACATATCATTTTTGTTCCTACATATAAAAAACAGAATTAACGTTCTCTAAAATCTAAATGAAAAAATATTTCTAAAAGATTTTTAAACTTTCCTTATTCCACCAATCACACAAATACATACAATCATATAAATTGTCTTAAATTAAATGTTGTATAGTATATATATGTACTCTTGGTTGATATCATACTAAACAAACTGCTATATTATTGTAAAATTAATTTCCGCATCTCTATAATTAAAAAAAATTTCAACCCACATAGACAAAAATTTCATAGTTTTAAAAAATAAAGTATTATTCTAGACATTATCCAGTATTTTATGGGCGTAAACTAGGAAATACTAAGGAAGAAGTAGACATAAACAACAATGACATTAACATAGTTTATCTAGTAATGGTGAATTTTGAAATGGGATCACATTGAATAGGAAATCTACAACCATTGCCGACAATATAAAATAATTAAACTCAACTTTAACACACCCCACATAAATGATACACATAGTCTATTTAAAGCTACATCTTTTCGTTCTACAAAAAAAATTTATTTCAGTTAGTTTAATTCACCGATACACGGCAAATAAGATTCGTTTTGTTCCGAAATGCTTCCCAACATTACTAGTTCTCCGTGAGATTATTTCTCTGTGGTTTTTATGAGTAATGTCTATTTGGAGCATATTTATAACCATTCCTTTTTTTTTGAAAGTTTGAAGCCGTAAAACTTACATTTATTGGAATAGTATCATGGTCATGGGTTTATCAAGTCTCCTGCTAAATTTCATTCTCACTTTATAGTAGTATGTATGTATATATTAGGCACGGCTCTATGTACATATATCAAACTTTAAAGAAAATGACAATACCTGTACACGCTTATGTGACAGTCATTTAAAATGAACGGTCAGACAAATATGGCAAACAGCAGTCATATTAAAAATCAGATCAAATTTATGTTTTTTTATATAAATGTGTCTACATCGTATATTAAGTATTCAGTTAAATGATTCCAAATGGACTAAGTATGTAGTAGTAGTATGTTACTTTCATACAAACGAAAAGTTTTTCAGTATAAATACATCTTTCTTGAATGAATCGATTAAGGATAATTGAAGTTATCATTTTGTCATGTTTAATTAAAACTGATTATTTCTGGTTTGCTTAAAGAGGCAGTGAAAAATCAGAAAAATATGGAGAATTGTTAAACGACACTTACACAACTTTGCTGTTGGAACTTATCTTAGTAATAATTTTTCAAGCTTTTCAAATAATTTTTATATTACACACCTCATATGACCTCTTTAAAATTGGGTTGAGAGCTCATTAATTTCAACTTGACATTGTTATACATTTTGATTTGATAAAAAAATAACAAAAATAACGCGATAAAAACGTGCCAACTTTTATTGACACGTATGTAAGATGTGAAGTGTCAGAGGTTAGATGTTTCGTATTTTTCGGTAATGTTGGCACGACATCACAACATCTTTGCCTTTCGAGTTCAGTTAATACTAGCTAACTGGTCTTATTTTTATTCAGGTGCGCTGTCTGATTTTTGTCACCTTTTAGGCTGGTTTGCTATAGAAGAATACCATATTTTATAAAAATACTTTATGAAGGTTACTTTGTTGATCGTATCTGACCTCAAGATACTCTGCAAATTGCTTAATACTTAATAGAAACTTCAGTACTCTATTTACAATGAAATAGGAGGTATATCGACATAATATTATTTTTATTATTTTCACAAGCGCATTTTGCCAGGATACGTCAAGATCATAAAAAAATGGAGGAGGTTTCATTTGTGATACAGTTTGACAGATGTAATGTGCTCAACATAAAATTGAGAGACAAAAGAAAATATTAACACAGAATACTTATATGTATAAATCTATGCTTTTACTTCCTTTCTATTTTATGTATGTTGTTAGTAAACTTTTTAAGTTTTTTAATAATGAAATATTGCGCAAACGTGCTTTACCGATTTCACTTAACTTGCAACAAAGTAAAAATGCTACAAAAAACGAACGTTTTTTGGAGCAACGACTTCTGTACCTCTCTTATGCAAATAAAGCGTTTTAACATTAGAACTGTATCCTCTATTATAGAGAATATTCCATACTCCAACGCCTATTCGTGCTTAAAAAAAAAAAAAATTAAAAGTGCGTCTATTCATGTTTATATTTCATATTGCATAATTAATATACATAATTAAAAACCCATTCCTTTCAATTCCTATTTATGAATTTTGTATACTCTTCACGCAGTGAATAGTATTATAAGTTTATCATGAAGTTTGTATCACACAGAAGACCACATAAAGTATATATATTCTTGATCAGCGAAATGAGAAGAGTTGTCCATCTGTCTGTCTGTATATATGCAAACTAGTCCCTCAATTTTTGAGCTAGAGAGCTGAAATTTTACACGGAGCTTCTTTTTGCCTGACGTAGTAAATTTGTCGGAATCAGCCGAATGGACCACTAGGGGGTACCCCCCATACAAACCGGGATCCAAATGAAAGTTCTTATTATAAAAACTTTTTTGTTTCTTGCACTATGGAACTGAAATTTTTACAATATAAGTGCCTGATCTATATCCATCAACCTTATAAATTTCCTCAGACTACTACCAGGTGAAGAGTATTACAACTTCGGCATATCCAAAGTTAGTTTTTTTTTATATTTACTAACATAATAAGTGTGTTCAAATCGTCGAGGACCATACCAGTATTCATATTGTTTAATGTTCATCTCTCCATGCTGATAATCCGGACAATGGCTAATCCGGACTACGCGATATTTCGGACAATCAATTGTTTTCCATGATAGACTCTGTAATCATGCATGGTGTGGATGGTTATTAAATATTTAGAGGTTCAATTTAATTTATATTAAATGGCAACCGACACATTATCATATTGTCGTACAAACCTACATTGAAAAGATGCACATAGAACTTTTCAGAAATGGGCATCACATTATTTTGGAAGAATCTGCCAGAAAAAGTAATTGCATTGCATACTGAGATATTTACATTTCGAAAGAGTATCTCATCTGTTTTGCTTATGATGATTAAATTACTTATGATAAGAAAAACCAAAAATCCAAAGCCTTTCAAAAAGTCGACATAAGATTAGAATATGCAAACTCTAAAGATATTTGAATGATTAACGACTGTTGAAAAATTGGTTTGATAATTTAAATATTTATAAAAATAACTTTCGAAACAAATCACTTCTACTGTCCGGATTATCGAGTTAATAAGGTGTGTACTTTATGTATATTACTGATTTCCTTGTACGTGTTCAATACAGATTGAAGTTCATTCAAACTTTTTTAATTTTTATGACAGTATTACCCCCTTTTGTTGTTTTTAAATCATGCCGGTGTTTTATCAACACTAATCAACTTCAGCTTTCTTACTTGATCGTATGAACAAATATCTATACGAGTAAAACAATTTTGAGATAACCACTAGTAATTTGAAAAAGCTTATCTTAGTGCTCTAAAAATGAATTTCATGTAAATGACAATTTAAACAATAACTTTGAACTTTTGGAACAATTGTTTTCAAGAATTTTTGCAGTCTTTGTATATTGATGAATGTGTAGCCTTTGCAAAAATCGTTCAAACTTACTCTTCACAATAAGGTCTCTAAGCTAAACAAAGTTATAAATTTAATTTCCGTTCCCTTTCAATGCTAAACTATCTCGCCTGCACGAAAGTCACCTGTGCAAAGAACTATTTTTCTAAAAATAATATTACTCACTGGTCAATGATACGCGCTCTATTGTTTTCAAAGAAAATACCACACTATTCCTAACCATAAAGTTGCAAAAATGACAAATAAACAATCTTACACAAACATTTGTGAAAGTGCAGATGCTTTTGTATATTTCTCTACGCTTTTCTGAACTCTCTTACGTTCTTTAACAAGAGTTTGCGAGCTTGAAGTTGAGCTATCATTCTTTCATGTTGATGTGTTTTGTTTGCTGTCCAATCTTTATTTATTTAGATGCCAAGAGTATCTAGAACATTCCCTTGTTAGCGTATCCTGCAGCTCTCTTATTATTATCACAAGATATAGCTAAATAATAAATGGTCAGCAGAATACTGCTTTTTTGGAGTGTAACTTCAATTCAGAATTGTGATGAAATTTCCTACGATGACCGTAGTCAAGTGGTGTTGAGTTATTTCATGTATGTATGTATGTATGTGGTGTACGCATATATGTGGCTACATCCATTAAGCTTAAGGCTTTATTTACTAAACAGTTTGGTTTTTATACCATCCACACTAGTAAAACAACATCATAACTTCGCACCACATCTTTATCAAAACTGAGTTGTTTTTGTTATATCTTTCGCACATAGTGTGTATGGTACTATTATGTTGTCAAGATGTTTGTAACGCATCTTACTGTAGATATTTCACAAAGATCTAATGAACAAGGGGAATCTACTAAATAGGTCTATAGGTCCGATATAAGTCGATTTAAGATTTTAAGCCTACACTTTGAATATGGACTTTTTATTTTGTTATTACATGAAGTAGGGCATATAATATAGCCATTAATGATTGTGTTTCAGTTTTCAATCTATCTAGTTGAAATTTGTACATACAATCAGCATTTATTTACCTATTGCTTTTAACACTCTGTATCCAAAGTATGATGATAAAAAGTGAACACAATATACAATACATTTGTTAAATTTTAACGATCTTGCTTCTATAGTTTTTGTAAATAAATTATTGGCTTTGCAACTCTTTTCTTAAATATATGTCTATAGTATGCAAGGTATTTCTTTTTCGGTGGAGTTCGAAGTAAACTTTTTTTCTGTTTTTTCCTTTCTAATGGAAAGAAAACAGTCTCATAACTTACATTAACAATGTGCTGCTGCTACTTATATTCTTATGCCTAAAATGCTTGAACCATTTTACATACTATACATATACGGTTCTCTTGAATCATCTTTTGCACGTGTATCTATGATGTTTTTGATTAGAATGCTGAGTTTGTTTTTGCAGATTGTGTTAAATTGCGGTATAAAAAAGGAGTGCACCATTTTCTAGATAACTTTTTATATTTCTTCTGGATATAAAAAATGGATATATGTACATTTATTTTTGTTGTTTTTTAATTTTATCTTCGACTGTTTAAAGTGGCAAACGTACTATTTTTCAATTAAAATTGTATTGTTTTCTTTCCCATTGTCCATTTTTTTGTTTATTTAGGATTCGAAGCAAAGAGATTGAATTCGAGAAAGGTAAACAGAGCAAGTCAAGCATAAACGAACTTGCATGAACTTCGTTAAAAATACTTGTCTGATTAAGTGATTGATCGAAAAGTGGTCAAACGAATCTATATGCAGTCCAAATACTTGCCCAAAAAAAAGTATCTACTTTTATATTATTAAATCAGCCAAGTGTGAGTCGGACTCGCAGACGGAGGGTTCCGTACCATCGTACAAGATTTTTTGCTTAAAATATAAAATTATGTTTATATTTAATAGCCTAAAAGTATACTATAATATTTTATGTCGCTGGCTATGAGTTTTGATAATCTTTTAAGCAAATGACGGATTTCCAAACGAAAGGATCCTTCCTTCTTTGAAGCAACCCACAACACGTATCCTTTTCTCGACGTCTTCGAAATAATAGAGGTGTCACTCGGAAAGTGAATAACCCATCGACGGAAACAAGGGGTAATCGAAAAACTCTTAGTTTTGCGAAAAAACCAGGTAGCACATCCCTGCGAAATTCTGCCAACACGTCCTTTACTGCATTAACCTCACTCGGTCGAGGATTGTCTTAGAGCTAGAGTAATTTGCAGTTATTTTTCGAATACTACTAAGTTGAAACAGATAGATATTTTTTTTATAATCCACTCATAAAATGATTGAACAAAAGTTTTATTATAAGTTTGGTTTTTAGAATTATTCGAATTTGTGCTTTTCTATAATTTTATTATTTTTATGTTTAAAGTCGAAGGCCCTCTTGCTCTAAGTTATATATTAGTTATAGTATTATTTGTAAATGTATTATAATTAGGTTTTATAAATAAAAATAAGTAAATAATTTTATGTTTATAAGTATGTATATACATAATTTCATTATATGTTCATAAGCAATTACACCACTTACCATTACAATTTTTTTATTTATGCAATTCGAGTTAAGTACATTGACAAATTGCTAAATGCCATTAATAAATATGTCCTTTAATTTTAAGAAAAAAAAATGAAACTAATTTTTGAATATTCCAATTATAAGTTGGAAAGGATATCATACTTCACAAAAAAATAAAATGAATCTTGATTGTGATTTAATAAACATTTAAATTGTTTATTTTTTTCAAAACATTTTCTCATCATACATATATAATTTAAAGTGGAAGTCATTTGTTTTACTATTGCTTGTTATTTTTTCCGTTTCGTTTCCATATTTAATTTTGAACACATCATCCACTGTATTTGGATTTCAATTTACTTCTACTATTCCAATGCAACACGCTTTCGTTCTCGCATTACAACACACTTGCGATTGTGCTTTTCAACACACCTTCTTCCGGTGTTAAACACACCTCGTCTACACTACCATGTTGGTTAGAATGTCCTCGATAAATAGGGATAAAAGTGAGAAACTTTTCCCTGGTATGTGGATATGATTTCTATTAAATCATCCCTCGGTGGTATGGATAATTTTTACTGATTCATCCCTGGAAGTAGTGATGATTTTATTGAATGTTCCCTGGCGGTAGTAAATAAGCTCGCACCCACCACCTCAGCAACATAATGTTCTCTCTGTAAAAGGTGTTGCGTTGCTGTCAATAACAGTTACTCAGAGAACACCAAAAATATTTTTAACGCACCCTTTAATATTGGAAAATTTGATTACCTTTCTAAATCAAATTTTGATTTAAATAAACATATGTTTCAAGTTATTTTAGCAAAAAAAAAAAGCAAATATTACAACAGACATTTCCTCGGTATCGTATTTGGTGATAATGTACTTAAAAGAAGATACTACTTTAACCTTAACACAAATGATTATTTTAATTTTTCAAGAATATTCGCAATTTTAAAAATCAACAAATGTGAAAGAAAAAACAATGCGTTGTGTATGAAACGTTATCACTATTTGAATTTTTCATAGCATACTTAACAATGCTAAATTAAACATTAACATTCAAAAAAAAGTCAGACATATAATAATATAAGACCTCAACAACATATTGGTAGAACACACGACTGCGGTGCACAGGCTAACGGAACGCAGGTTCGAACCCAGGATAGAGTCAATTGTGTTTTTTATGCTACCGTCAGCATGGCTATGCGGGGCCGAATGGCACATGGGTAGAACACACGACTGCGGTGCACAGGCTAACGGAACGCAGGTTCGAACCCAGAACAAGGTCAATTGTGTTTTTTATGCTACCGTCAGCATGGCTATGCGGGGCCGAATGGCACATGGGCAGAACACACGACTGCGGTGCACAGGCTAACGGAACGCAGGTTCGAACCCAGGATAGAGTCAATTGTGTTTTTTATGCTACCCGTCAGCATGGCTATGCGGGGCCGAATGGCACATGGGTAGAACACACGACTGCGGTGCACAGGCTAACGGAACGCAGGTTCGAACCCAGAACAAGGTCAATTGTGTTTTTTATGCTACCGTCAGCATGGCTATGCGGGGCCGAATGGCACATGGGCAGAACACACGACTGCGGTGCACAGGCTAACGGAACGCAGGTTCGAACCCAGGATAGAGTCAATTGTGTTTTTTATGCTACCGTCAGCATGGCTATGCGGGGCCGAATGGCACATGGGCAGAACACACGACTGCGGTGCACAGGCTAACGGAACGCAGGTTCGAACCCAGGACAAGGTCAATTGTGTTTTTTATGCTACCGTCAGCATGGCTATGCGGGGCCGCATGGCATATTGGCAGAACACACGACTGCGGTGCACAGGCAAACGGAACGCAGGTTCGAACCCAGAACAAGGTCAATTGTGTTTTTTATGCTACCGTCAGCATGGTTATGCGGGGCCGCATGGCATATTGGCAGAACACACGACTGCGGTGCACAGGCAAACGGAACGCAGGTTCGAACCCAGTACAAGGTCAATTGTGTTTTTTATGCTACCGTCAGCATGGCTATGCGGGGCCGCATGGCATATTGGCAGAACACACGACTGCGGTGCACAGGCAAACGGAACGCAGGTTCGAACCCAGAACAAGGTCAATTGTGTTTTTTATGCTACCGTCAGCATGGTTATGCGGGGCCGCATGGCATATTGGCAGAACACACGACTGCGGTGCACAGGCAAACGGAACGCAGGTTCGAACCCAGTACAAGGTCAATTGTGTTTTTTATGCTACCGTCAGCATGGCTATGCGGGGCCGAATGGCACATGGGCAGAACACACGACTGCGGTGCACAGGCTAACGGAACGCAGGTTCGAACCCAGAACAAGGTCAATTGTGTTTTTTATGCTACCGTCAGCATGGCTATGCGGGGCCGAATGGTACATGGGCAGAACACACAACTGCACTGCAAACCAACACATAATGCTGCGAGTACAAACCACCCACACAATATTGATATTACAAAATAATATTTATATACATAAATGTATACTATGCGGTATGCGGTATACGGGCGGGCGGGCGGTAATGGTGGATGAGTGAGTGAGTGAGTGAGTGAGAGTGATTGAATGAACATGGACAGACGAAACGAAACGAATCAAAAAGGAAGACAGACGAGAAAACGATGACGAAGACGAAGACGATACGATACGAGACGTGTGTTGGTTGGTTGGTTGGTTGTGTGTGTATGTGTGTGTGTGTGTTTCTTTCGCATTGGTGGTGCATTGGTTGCATAGGTGTATGTATTACAAACAGTGGAAGTGTGGAAGTGGAAGAAGTTGAAGATGATTATGATTATGATGATGATGATGATCATAGCGATGGGTAAGCACGTGTTTGTTTGTTTGTTTGTTTGTTTGTTTGTTTATTATTATATATTTATTATATTTATAATACAATTATCGATTGATGGATGATTTTGTATTAACAAATATGTATGTATGTATGTATTATTAGACATGGACTTTTATGCAAAATTCCGTTGATACAAAAACTATAAATAAAGGTCGGTTGGTTGGTCGATCGGTGGTCGATCGGTTATCATGAAGTGTGTCAGATGGATGGATGGATGGATGGTTGATTGGATGAATGTATGTATATAATGGATAGATGATAACAAAGTGTGAGAGACTATTTTAAACAAAAATTAATGAAAACTAAAGGGTTAAAGTGTGAATGGTAATGAAGTGTTATTATATGATAGACTTTATTAATACATAAATACTTATCTATAACTTTTAGTGATCGGTTGCTATTATAAATAAATGTATACTATGCGGTATGCGGTATACGGGCGGGCGGGCGGTAATGGTGGATGAGTGAGTGAGTGAGTGAGTGAGAGTGATTGAATGAACATGGACAGACGAAACGAAACGAATCAAAAAGGAAGACAGACGAGAAAACGATGACGAAGACGAAGACGATACGATACGAGACGTGTGTTGGTTGGTTGGTTGGTTGTGTGTGTATGTGTGTGTGTGTGTTTCTTTCGCATTGGTGGTGCATTGGTTGCATAGGTGTATGTATTACAAACAGTGGAAGTGTGGAAGTGGAAGAAGTTGAAGATGATTATGATTATGATGATGATGATGATCATAGCGATGGGTAAGCACGTGTTTGTTTGTTTGTTTGTTTGTTTGTTTGTTTATTATTATATATTTATTATATTTATAATACAATTATCGATTGATGGATGATTTTGTATTAACAAATATGTATGTATGTATGTATTATTAGACATGGACTTTTATGCAAAATTCCGTTGATACAAAAACTATAAATAAAGGTCGGTTGGTTGGTCGATCGGTGGTCGATCGGTTATCATGAAGTGTGTCAGATGGATGGATGGATGGATGGTTGATTGGATGAATGTATGTATATAATGGATAGATGATAACAAAGTGTGAGAGACTATTTTAAACAAAAATTAATGAAAACTAAAGGGTTAAAGT
Source organism: Amiota mariae (assembly GCA_035041805.1). Taxonomy (NCBI): domain Eukaryota; kingdom Metazoa; phylum Arthropoda; class Insecta; order Diptera; family Drosophilidae; genus Amiota; species Amiota mariae. The sequence goes on along the minus strand of JAWNKV010000332.1, from coordinate 24,860 downwards.
GTGAATGGTAATGAAGTGTTATTATATGATAGACTTTATTAATACATAAATACTTATCTATAACTTTTAGTGATCGGTTGCTATTATAAATAAATGTATACTATGCGGTATGCGGTATACGGGCGGGCGGGCGGTAATGGTGGATGAGTGAGTGAGTGAGTGAGTGAGAGTGATTGAATGAACATGGACAGACGAAACGAAACGAATCAAAAAGGAAGACAGACGAGAGAAGACGACGACGAAGACGAAGACGATACGATACGAGACGTGTGTTGGTTGGTTGGTTGGTTGTGTGTGTATGTGTGTGTGTGTGTTTCTTTCGCATTGGTGGTGCATTGGTTGCATAGGTGTATGTATTACAAACAGTGGAAGTGTGGAAGTGGAAGAAGTTGAAGATGATTATGATTATGATGATGATGATGATCATAGCGATGGGTAAGCACGTGTTTGTTTGTTTGTTTGTTTGTTTGTTTATTATTATATATTTATTATATTTATATACAATTATCGATTGATGGATGATTTTGTATTAACAAATATGTATGTATGTATGTATTATTAGACATGGACTTTTATGCAAAATTCCGTTGATACAAAAACTATAAATAAAGGTCGGTCGGTTGGTCGATCGGTGGTCGATCGGTGATCATGAAGTGTGTGAGATGGATGGATGGATGGATGGTTGATTGGATGAATGTATGTATATAATGGATAGATGATAACAAAGTGTGAGAGACTATTTTAAACAAAAATTAATGAAAACTAAAGGGTTAGAGTGTGAATGGTAATGAAGTGTTATTATATGATAGACTTTATTAATACATAAATACTTATGTATAACTTTTAGTGAGCGGTTGCTATTATAAATAAGTGTATACTATGCGGTATGCGGTATACGGGCGGGCGGGCGGTAATGGTGGATGAGTGAGAGTGATTGAATGAACATGGACAGACGAAACGAAACGAATCAAAAAGGAAGACAGACGAGAGAAGACGATGACGAAGACGAAGACGATACGATACGAGACGTGTGTTGGTTGGTTGGTTGGTTGTGTGTGTATGTGTGTGTGTGTGTTTCTTTCGCATTGGTGGTGCATTGGTTGCATAGGTGTATGTATTACAAACAGTGGAAGTGGAAGTGGAAGAAGTTGAAGATGATTATGATTATGATGATGATTATGATGATGATCATAGCGATGGGTAAGTACGTGTTTGTTTGTTTGTTTATTATATTTATAATACAATTATCGATTGATGGATGATTTTGTATTAACAAATATGTATGTATGTATGTATGTATTATTAGACATGGACTTTTATGCAAAATTCCGTTGATACAAAAACTATAAATAAAGGTCGGTCGGTTGGTCGATCGGTGGTCGATCGGTGATCATGAAGTGTGTGAGATGGATGGATGGATAGATGGATAGATGGATGGATGGTTGATTGGATGAATGTATGTATATAATGGATAGATGATAACAAAGTGTGAGAGACTATTTTAAACAAAAATTAATGAAAACTAAAGGGTTAAAGTGTGAATGGTAATCAAGTGTTATTATATGATAGACTTTATTAATACATAAATACTTATGTATAACTTTTAGTGAGCGGTTGCTATTATAAATAAGTGTATACTATGCGGTATGCGGTATATGGTCGGGTGGGCGGTAATGGTGGATGAGTGAGAGTGATTGAATGAACATGGACAGACGAAACGAAACGAATCAAAAAGGAAGACAGACGAGAGAAGACGACGAGAAAACGAAGACGATACGATACGAGACGTGTGTTGGTTGGTTGGTTGTGTGTGTATGTGTTGTGTATTTCTTTCGCATTGGTGGTGCATTGGTTGCATAGGTGTATGTATTACAAACAGTGGAAGTGGAAGTGGAAGAAGTTGAAGATGATTATGATTATGATGATGATTATGATGATGATGATGATGATCATAGCGATGGGTAAGTACGTGTTTGTTTGTTTATTTGTTTATTATATTTATAATACAATTATCGATTGATGGATGATTTTGTATTAACAAATATGTATGTATGTATGTATGTATTATTAGACATGGACTTTTATGCAAAATTCCGTTGATACAAAAACTATAAATAAAGGTCGGTCGGTTGGTCGATCGGTGGTCGATCGGTGATCATGAAGTGTGTGAGATGGATGGATGGATAGATGGATGGATGGTTGATTGGATGAATGTATGTATATAATGGATAGATAACAAAGTATGAGAGACTATTTTAAACAAAAATTAATGAAAACTAAAGGGTTAAAGTGTGAATGGTAATCAAGTGTTATTATATGATAGACTTTATTAATACATAAATACTTATGTATAACTTTTAGTGAGCGGTTGCTATTATAAATAAGTGTATACTATGCGGTATGCGGTATATGATCGGGTGGGCGGTAATGGTGGATGAGTGAGAGTGATTGAATGAACATGGACAGACGAAACGAAACGAATCAAAAAGGAAGACAGACGAGAGAAGACGATGAGAAAACGAAGACGATACGATACGAGACGTGTGTTGGTTGGTTGGTTGTGTGTGTATGTGTGTGTTTTTCTTTCGCATTGGTGGTGCATTGGTTGCATAGGTGTATGTATTACAAACAGTGGGTGGAAGTGGAAGAAGTTGAAGATGATTATGATATTATGATGATGATGATGATTATGATTATGATCATAGCGCGATGGGTAAGCAAGCAGACTGTACACGTGTTTGTTTGTTTGTTTGCTTGTTTCTTTCTTTGCTTATTATATTTATAATACAATTATGGATTTATGGATGATTTTTTATTAACAAATATGTATGTATGTATGTATGTATTATTAGACATTGAGTTTTAGGCAAAATTCCATTGATACAAAAACAAAAAATAAAAGTCGGTTGGTTGGTTGATCGGTGATAATGAAGTTTGTGAGATGGATGAATGAATGGATGTTTGATTGTATGCATGTATGTATGTATGTATTTAATGGATAGATAATAACAAAGTATGAGAGACTATTTTAAACGAAAATTAATGAAAACTAAAGGGTTAAAATGTGGATGGTAATGAAGTATTATTATATGATAAACTTTATTAATACATACATACTTATGTATAACTTTTAGTAAGGGGTTGATGAATAAACATTTAAAAAAATGATTAATATTATACATAAGTGTATACTATGCGGTATGCGGGTAGGCGGGCGGTAATGGTGGATGTGTAAGAGTGAGTGAGTGAGTGATTGAATGAACATAGACAGACGAAACGAAACGAATCAAAAACGATGACCGAGAAAACGAAGACGATACGATAAAAGACGTGTGTTGTTGTTGGTTGGTTGTTGTGTCGCATTTTGTGCATTGGTTGCATTGCATAGGTGTATGTATGTATACAAACAGTCGAAGTGAAAGAAGTTGAAGATGATTATGATATTATGATGATGATGATGATTATGATTATGATCATAGCGCGATGGGTAAGCAAGCAGACATTCGTACACGTGTTTGTTTGTTTGTTTGCTTGTTTCTTTCTTTGCTTATTATATTTATAATACAATTATGGATTTATGGATGATTTTTTATTAACAAATATGTATGTATGTATGTATGTATTATTAGACATTGAGTTTTAGGCAAAATTCCATTGATACAAAAACAAAAAATAAAAGTCGGTTGGTTGGTTGATCGGTGATAATGAAGTTTGTGAGATGGATGAATGAATGGATGTTTGATTGTATGCATGTATGTATGTATGTATTTAATGGATAGATAATAACAAAGTATGAGAGACTATTTTAAACGAAAATTAATGAAAACTAAAGGGTTAAAATGTGGATGGTAATGAAGTATTATTATATGATAAACTTTATTAATACATACATACTTATGTATAACTTTTAGTAAGGGGTTGATGAATAAACATTTAAAAAAATGATTAATATTATACATAAGTGTATACTATGCGGTATGCGGGTAGGCGGGCGGTAATGGTGGATGTGTAAGAGTGAGTGAGTGAGTGATTGAATGAACATAGACAGACGAAACGAAACGAATCAAAAACGATGACCGAGAAAACGAAGACGATACGATAAAAGACGTGTGTTGTTGTTGGTTGGTTGTTGTGTCGCATTTTGTGCATTGGTTGCATTGCATAGGTGTATGTATGTATACAAACAGTCGAAGTGAAAGAAGTTGAAGATGATTATGATATTATGATGATGATGATGATTATGATTGATGATCATAGCGCGATGGGTAAGCAAGCAGACATTCGTACACGTGTTTGTTTGTTTGTTTGTTCTTTTTTGTTATTATATTTATAATACAATTATCGATTATGGATGATTTTTATTAACAAATATGTATGTATGTATGTATATTAGACATGGTTTTACAAAATTCCTTGATACAAAAACAAAAAATAAAAGTCGGTTGGTATGGTTGATGGGATGATAATGAAGTTTGTGAGATGGATGAATGAATGGATGTTTGATTGTATGCATGTATGTATGTATGTATTTAATGGATACAGAAGAACAAAGTAGGAGAGACGAGCTAAAGAAAGATATGATACTAGAAGTGTGTTATTGGATGGTTGAGTTTGTAGTGCGAACTTTCCATTGATACATAGGCATAGTTATGTATAAACAGTCGGAAGGTTGAGTTGATAGAAGTTGAAGATGATTATGATTATGAGATGAGATGATATGAGATGGGTATACGTGGGTTGGTATGTGTATGCATGTATGATATGTTATAGTCATTATGAGATGGATAGATGATAACAAAAGTATAAGAAAGAAGACTATGCAAAATCCGGAAAAATACTATAAATAAACGTGGTTAATTGGTGGATGGTGGTGATGTTATCTATTGCAGATGGATGGATGGATTGGTTGATGGATGAATGTATGTATATAATGGATAGATAAACAGTTGAAGATATTAAACATTATGACAATAAATGATTAATGATGTATTATATGATAGACTTATAATACGTAAGTGCGTTGTATGATTTAGTACTATTTAAATAAATGATGATTGCGGATGATGTATACATAGAGTGTATGATGAGTGAGGTGATTGAATGAACATGGACAGACGAAACGAAACGAATCGGGACAGAGAACGATGACGAGACGAAGACGATACGATACGAGACGGTGTGTGTGGGTTGAGTCGATCGGTTGAGTGATGATACATAGTGAATGACGAATAAGATATATGAATGAGATATGATGACATAGATGGGTAAGCACGTGGTTTGTTTGTTTGTTTGTTTGTTTGTTTATTATTATATATTTATTATATTTATAATACAATTATCGATTGATGGATGATTTTGTATCAACAAATATGTATGTATGTATGTATTATTAGACATGGACTTTTATGCAAAATTCCGTTGATACAAAAACTATAAATAAAGGTCGGTTGGTTGGTCGATCGGTGGGCGATTCGGTACATGAAGTGTGTCAGATGGATGGATGGATGGATGGTCGATTGGATGAATGTATGTATATAATGGATAGATGATAACAAAGTGTGAGAGACTATTTTAAACAAAAATTAATGAAAACTAAAGGGTTAAAGTGTGAATGGTAATGAAGTGTTATTAGATGAGAGACTGATTCATACATAAAGACTTATCTATAACTTTTAGTGATCGGTTGCTATTATAAATAAATGTATACTATGCGGTATGCGGTATACGGGCGGGCGGGCGGTAATGGTGGATGAGTGAGTGAGTGAGTGAGTGAGAGTGATTGAATGAACATGGACAGACGAAACGAAACGAATCAAAAAGGAAGACAGACGAGAAAACGATGACGAAGAGAAGATGATACATACGCAGAGTGGTTGGTTTGTTGGTTGGTGTGTGTGTTGTGTGTGTTTCTTTCGCATTGGTGGTGCATTGGTTGCATAGGTGTATGTATTACAAACAGTGGAAGTGTGGAAGTGGAAGAAGTTGAAGATGATTATGATTATGATGATGATGATGATCATAGGATGGGTAAGCACGTGTTTGTTTGTTTGTTTGTTTGTTTGTTTATTATTATATATTTATTATATTTATAATACAATTATCGATTGATGGATGATTTTGTATTAACAAATATGTATGTATGTATGTATTATGACATGGACTTTTATGCAAAATTCCGTTGATACAAAAACTATAAATAAAGGTCGGTTGGTTGGTCGATCGGTGGTCGATCGGTTATCATGAAGTGTGTCAGATGGATGGATGGATGGATGGTTGATTGGATGAATGTATGTATATAATGGATAGATGATAACAAAGTGTGAGAGACTATTTTAAACAAAAATTAATGAAAACTAAAGGGTTAAAGTGTGAATGGTAATGAAGTGTTATTATATGATAGACTTTATTAATACATAAATACTTATGTATAACTTTTAGTGATCGGTTGCTATTATAAATAAATGTATACTATGCGGTATGCGGTATACGGGCGGCGGGCGGTAATGGTGGATGAGTAGAGTGAGCTGGCGGGACGAATCAGGAAGCAGGAGTGAGCGGAGCCGGATCGAACTACAGACGACGAACGAATCAAAAAGGAAGAAGACGAGAAAACGATGACGAAGACGAAGACGATACGATACGAGACGTGTGTTGGTTGGTTGGTTGGTTGTGTGTGTATGTGTGTGTGTGTGTTTCTTTCGCATTGGTGGTGCATTGGTTGCATAGGTGTATGTATTACAAACAGTGGAAGTGTGGAAGTGGAAGAAGTTGAAGATGATTATGATTATGATGATGATGATGATCATAGCGATGGGTAAGCACGTGGTTTGTTTGTTTGTTTGTTTGTTTGTTTATTATTATATATTTATTATATTTATAATACAATTATCGATTGATGGATGATTTTGTATTAACAAATATGTATGTATGTATGTATTATTAGACATGGACTTTTATGCAAAATTCCGTTGATACAAAAACTATAAATAAAGGTCGGTTGGTTGGTCGATCGGTGGTCGATCGGTTATCATGAAGTGTGTCAGATGGATGGATGGATGGATGGTTGATTGGATGAATGTATGTATATAATGGATAGATGATAACAAAGTGTGAGAGACTATTTTAAACAAAAATTAATGAAAACTAAAGGGTTAAAGTGTGAATGGTAATGAAGTGTTATTATATGATAGACTTTATTAATACATACATACTTATGTATAACTTTTAGTGAGGGGTTGCTATCATAAAAAAATGTATACTATGCGGTATGCGGTATGCGGGCGGGCGGGCGGTAATGGTGGATGTGTAAGAGTGAGTGAGTGAGTGATTGAATGAACATGGACAGACGAAACGAAACGAATCAAAAAGGATGACCGAGAAAACGAAGACGATACGATACGAGACGTGTGTTGTTGTTGGTTGGTTGTTGTGTCGCATTTTGTGCATTGGTTGCATTGCATAGGTGTATGTATGTATACAAACAGTCGAAGTGAAAGAAGTTGAAGATGATTATGATATTATGATGATGATGATGATTATGATTATGATCATAGCGCGATGGGTAAGCAACAGACATTCGTACACGTGTTTGTTTGTTTGTTTGCTTGTTTCTTTCTTTGCTTATTATATTTATAATACAATTATGGATTTATGGATGATTTTTTATTAACAAATATGTATGTATGTATGTATGTATTATTAGACATTGAGTTTTAGGCAAAATTCCATTGATACAAAAACAAAAAATAAAAGTCGGTTGGTTGGTCGATCGGTGTATGTATCATGAAGTGTGTAGATGGATGGATGATGGATGGTTGTATTGGATGAATGTATGTATATTTAATGGATAGATAATAACAAAGTATGAGAGACTATTTTAAACGAAAATTAATGAAAACTAAAGGGTTAAAATGTGGATGGTAATGAAGTATTATTATATGATAAACTTTATTAATACATACATACTTATGTATAACTTTTAGTAAGGGGTTGATGAATAAACATTTAAAATGATATACTATACTGTGTATCTATGCGGTATGCGGGCAGGCGGGCGGTAATGGTGGATGTGTAAGAGTGAGTGAGTGAGTGATTGAATGAACATAGACAGACGAAACGAAACGAATCAAAAACGATGACCGAGAAAACGAAGACGAGACGATAAAAGACGTGTGTTGTTGTTGGTTGGTTGTTGTGTCGCATTGTTGTGCATTGGTTGCATTGCATAGGTGTATGTATTATCAAACAGTCGAAGTGAAAGAAGTTGAAGATGATTATGATATTATGATGATGATGATGATCATGGATGTAAGCATGTTTAGTTTGATTGGTTGTTTGCATGAATTCTACATTTATTATATTAAATACAATTATGATTATGGATGATTTGTTTACTTTATGTATGTATGTATTATTAGACATGGAGTTTTAGGCAAAATTCCGTTGATACAAAAACAAAAAATAAAAGTCGGTTGGTTGGTTGATCGGTGATAATGAAGTTTGTGAGATGGATGAATGAATGGATGTTTGATTGTATGCATGTATGTATGTATGTATTTAATGGATAGATAATAACAAAGTATGAGAGACTATTTTAAACGAAAATTAATGAAAACTAAAGGGTTAAAATGTGGATGGTAATGAAGTATTATTATATGATAAACTTTATTAATACATACATACTTATGTATAACTTTTAGTAAGGGGTTGATGAATAAACATTTAAAAAAATGATTAATATTATACATAAGTGTATACTATGCGGTATGCGGGCAGGCGGGCGGTAATGGTGGATGTGTAAGAGTGAGTGAGTGAGTGATTGAATGAACATAGACAGACGAAACGAAACGAATCAAAAACGATGACCGAGAAAACGAAGACGATACGATAAAAGACGTGTGTTGTTGTTGGTTGGTTGTTGTGTTTTTTGCTTGTTGCATTGCATAGGTGTATGTATTCACGGTGAAGTAAGAAGTTGGATGATTATGATGCATTATGATGATGATGATGATTATGATTATGATCATAGCGCGATGGGTAAGCAAGCAGACATTCGTACACGTGTTTGTTTGTTTGTTTGCTTGTTTCTTTCTTTGCTTATTATATTTATAATACAATTATGGATTTATGGATGATTTTTTATTAACAAATATGTATGTATGTATGTATGTATGTATTGACATTGAGTTTTAGGCAAAATTCCATTGATACAAAAACAAAAAATAAAAGTCGGTTGGTTGGTTGATCGGTATGATGTTTTATTAATGAATATGTATGTATGCATGTATGTATGTATGTATTATGGATAGATAATAACATTGAGAAATTTTAAACAAAATTAATGAAACAAAGGGTAAAAGTGGATGGTAATGAAGTATATTAATGTACTTTATTAATACATAATACTATGATAACTTTAGTAAGGTTGATGAATAAACTGTAATGATGATGTGTTGTTGTATCGCGAAGTGATGATAGTGAGATGTATGTGATGAATATGCAATGTATGATAGATGACATATGATTATGAAGTATGAGAGACTATGTTTAATGAAGAAACATTAGTACACGTGTTTGTTTGTTTGTTTGTTGTTTGTGTATATGTTATTAGTATTTATAATACAATTATGATTATGGATGACTTTATTAATACATACGTACTGTATGTATGAACTTATTAGTACATGGGGTTTGATGCAATAATTCCATTGATACAAAAACATGATTAATATTATACATAAGTGGTATGGTATGCGGTGATGCGGTGATATGAAGCGTGAGCTGGATGAATGGATGGATGTGTGATTGATGAGTGTATGTAGAGTGAGTGGATTGATATGAACAAAGTATGAGAGACTGAAACGAAACTAATGAAACTAAGGGTTAAAATGCGATGGTACCGAAGTATATTATACGATAGACGTTACTGATACAAAGACGTGTGTTGTTGTTGGTTGGTTGTTGTGTCGCATTTTGTGCATTGGTTGCATTGCATAGATGTGTAAGAGTGAGTGAGTGAGTGATTGAATGAACATGACAGACGAAACGAAACGAATCAAAAAAGACCGAGAAAACGAAGACGATACGAAAAAGACGTGTGTTGTTGTTGGTTGTTGTTGTGTGTTTTTGCATTGGTTGCATGCATAGTTATGTATACAAACAGTGAAGTGGAAGTGAAGAGTTGAAATGATGATGATGATGATTATGATTATGATCATAGCGCGATGGGTAAGCAAGCAGACATTCGTACACGTGTTTGTTTGTTTGTTTGCTTGTTTCTTTCTTTGCTTATTATATTTATAATACAATTATGGATTTATGGATGATTTTTTATTAACAAATATGTATGTATGTATGTATGTATTATTAGACATTGAGTTTTAGGCAAAATTCCATTGATACAAAAACAAAAAATAAAAGTCGGTTGGTTGGTTGATCGGTGATAATGAAGTTTGTGAGATGGATGAATGAATGGATGTTTGATTGTATGCATGTATGTATGTATGTATTTAATGGATAGATAATAACAAAGTATGAGAGACTATTTTAAACGAAAATTAATGAAAACTAAAGGGTTAAAATGTGGATGGTAATGAAGTATTATTATATGATAAACTTTATTAATACATACATACTTATGTATAACTTTTAGTAAGGGGTTGATGAATAAACATTTAAAAAAATGATTAATATTATACATAAGTGTATACTATGCGGTATGCGGGCAGGCGGGCGGTAATGGTGGATGTGTAAGAGTGAGTGAGTGAGTGATTGAATGAACATAGACAGACGAAACGAAACGAATCAAAAACGATGACCGAGAAAACGAAGACGATACGATAAAAGACGTGTGTTGTTGTTGGTTGGTTGTTGTGTCGCATTTTGTGCATTGGTTGCATTGCATAGGTGTATGTATGTATACAAACAGTCGAAGTGAAAGAAGTTGAAGATGATTATGATATTATGATGATGATGATGATTATGATTATGATCATAGCGCGATGGGTAAGCAAGCAGACATTCGTACACGTGTTTGTTTGTTTGTTTGCTTGTTTCTTTCTTTGCTTATTATATTTATAATACAATTATGGATTTATGGATGATTTTTTATTAACAAATATGTATGTATGTATGTATGTATTATTAGACATTGAGTTTTAGGCAAAATTCCATTGATACAAAAACAAAAAATAAAAGTCGGTTGGTTGGTTGATCGGTGATAATGAAGTTTGTGAGATGGATGAATGAATGGATGTTTGATTGTATGCATGTATGTATGTATGTATTTAATGGATAGATAATAACAAAGTATGAGAGACTATTTTAAACGAAAATTAATGAAAACTAAAGGGTTAAAATGTGGATGGTAATGAAGTATTATTATATGATAAACTTTATTAATACATACATACTTATGTATAACTTTTAGTAAGGGGTTGATGAATAAACATTTAAAAAAATGATTAATATTATACATAAGTGTATACTATGCGGTATGCGGGCGGGCGGTAATGGTGGATGTGTAAGAGTGAGTGAGTGAGTGATTGAATGAACATAGACAGACGAAACGAAACGAATCAAAAACGATGACCGAGAAAACGAAGACGATACGATAAAAGACGTGTGTTGTTGTTGGTTGGTTGTTGTGTCGCATTTTGTGCATTGGTTGCATTGCATAGGTGTATGTATGTATACAAACAGTCGAAGTGAAAGAAGTTGAAGATGATTATGATATTATGATGATGATGATGATTATGATTATGATCATAGCGCGATGGGTAAGCAAGCAGACATTCGTACACGTGTTTGTTTGTTTGTTTGCTTGTTTCTTTCTTTGCTTATTATATTTATAATACAATTATGGATTTATGGATGATTTTTTATTAACAAATATGTATGTATGTATGTATGTATTATTAGACATTGAGTTTTAGGCAAAATTCCATTGATACAAAAACAAAAAATAAAAGTCGGTTGGTTGGTTGATCGGTGATAATGAAGTTTGTGAGATGGATGAATGAATGGATGTTTGATTGTATGCATGTATGTATGTATGTATTTAATGGATAGATAATAACAAAGTATGAGAGACTATTTTAAACGAAAATTAATGAAAACTAAAGGGTTAGTGGATGGAATGAAGTATTATTATATGATAAACTTTATTAATACATACATACTTATGTATAACTTTTAGTAAGGGGTTGATGAATAAACATTTAAAAAAATGATTAATATTATACATAAGTGTATACTATGCGGTATACGGTCGGGCGGGCGGTAATGGTGGATGAGTGAGTGAGTGAGTAAGTGAGTGATTGAATGAACATGGACAGACGAAACGAAACGAATCAAAAAGGAAGACAGGCGAGAGAAGACGACGAGAAACGATGACTATACGATACGAGACGTGTGTTGTTGTTGGTTGGTTGTGTGTGTGTATTCTTTCGCATTGGTGGTGCATTGGTTGCATAGGTGTATGTATTACAAACAGTGGAAGTGGAAGAAGTTGAAGATGATTATGATATATGATGATGATTATGATGATGATTATGATGATGATGATGGTCATAGCGATGGGTAAGTACGTGTTTGTTTGTTTATTATATTTATAATACAATTATCGATTGATGGATGATTTTGTATTAACAAATATGTATGTATGTATGTATGTATTAGACATGGACTTTTATGCAAAATTCCGTTGATACAAAAACTATAAATAAAGGTCGGTCGGTTGGTCGATCGGTGCGATCGGGATCATGAAGTGTGTGAGATGGATGGATGATGGATGTGATTGGATGATGTGATGTGATGTGATGTATGTTAATGGATAGATAACAAAGTATGAGAGACTATTTTAAACGAAAATTAATGAAAACTAAAGGGTTAGAGTGGATGGTAATGAAGTATTATTATATGATAGACTTTATTAATACATACATACTTATGTATAACTTTTAGTGGGGTTGTATGATAAATGTGTATACTTGCTATGCGGATATGGTGGGTGGGCGGTAATGGTGGATGAGATGAGAGTGATTGAATGAACATGGACAGACGAAACGAAACGAATCAAAAGGAAGACAGACGATAGAAGACGATGAGAAAACGAAGACGATACGATACAGACGTGTGTTGGTTGGTTGGTTGTGTGTGTATGTGTGTGATATTTATTATCGCATTGGTGGATGATTGGTATGCATAGGTGTATGTATTATCAAACATGGAGTGGAAGTGGAAGAAGTTGAGATGATTATATGATATGATTGATGATGATGATGATGATCATATGATGGTAGTACGTGTATGTATGATTGTTTATTCATTGATAATACAATGTATCGATTGATGGATGATGATAACGAATATGATGTATGTATGTATGTATTATTAGACATGGACTTTTATTGCATAAATTGTATGTATATAATAAACTATATAATAAAGTCAGTGGTTGATGATCGTATGATTTAATCATAAGTGTTAATGGATCGCAGGCGGGCGGTAATGGTGGATGAGTGATGAGTGAGTAGTGAGTGATTGAATGAACATGACAGACGAAACGAAACGAATAACAAAAACGTGAGCCGAGAAAACGAAGACTATACGATACGAGACGTGTGTTGGTTGGTTGGTGGTATGTGTGTGTCGCATTGGTGTGCATTGGTTGCATGGATGATGATACAAACAGTGAAGTGGAAGTGAGATGAGATGATGACGATGAGAGATGAGATGATTATGATGATGATGATGATGATCATAGCGATGGGTAAGTACGTGTTTGTTTGTTTATTATATTTATAATACAATTATCGATTGATGGATGATTTTGTATTAACAAATATGTATGTATGTATTATTAGACATGGAGTTTTAGGCAAAATTCCGTTGATACAAAAACTATAAATAAATGTCGGTTGGTTGGTTGATCGGTGATCATGAAGTTTGTGAGATGGATGAATGAATGGATGTTTGATTGTTGATGTATGTATGTATGTATATAATGGATAGATAATCAAAGTATGAGAGACTATTTTAAACAAAAATTAATGAAAATTAAAGGGTTAGAGTGTGGATGGTAATGAAGTGTTATTATATGATAAACTTTATTAATACATAAATACTTATGTATAACTTTTAGTGAGCGGTTGCTGATCTATAAATAAGTGTTATATTATGCGGTCATGCGGTATATGGTCGGGTGGGCGGTAAGTGAGTGGAGTGAGTGAGAGTGATTGAATGAACATGGACAGACGAAACGAAACGAATCAAAAAGGAAGACAGACGAGAGAAGACGATGAGAAAACGAAGACGATACGATACGAGACGTGTGTTGGTTGGTTGGTTGTGTGTGTATGTGTGTGTATTTCTTTCGCATTGGTGGTGCATTGGTTGCATAGGTGTATGTATTACAAACAGTGGAAGTGGAAGTGGAAGAAGTTGAAGATGATTATGATTATGATGATGATTATGATGATGATCATAGCGATGGGTAAGTACGTGTTTGTTTGTTTGTTTATTATATTTATAATACAATTATCGATTGATGGATGATTTTGTATTAACAAATATGTATGTATGTATGTATGTATTATTAGACATGGACTTTTATGCAAAATTCCGTTGATACAAAAACTATAAATAAAGGTCGGTCGGTTGGTCGATCGGTGGTCGATCGGTGATCATGAAGTGTGTGAGATGGATGGATGGATAGATGGATAGATGGATGGATGGTTGATTGGATGAATGTATGTATATAATGGATAGATGATAACAAAGTGTGAGAGACTATTTTAAACAAAAATTAATGAAAACTAAAGGGTTAAAGTGTGAATGGTAATCAAGTGTTATTATATGATAGACTTTATTAATACATAAATACTTATGTATAACTTTTAGTGAGCGGTTGCTATTATAAATAAGTGTATACTATGCGGTATGCGGTATATGGTCGGGTGGGCGGTAATGGTGGATGAGTGAGAGTGATTGAATGAACATGGACAGACGAAACGAAACGAATCAAAAAGGAAGACAGACGAGAGAAGACGACGAGAAAACGAAGACGATACGATACGAGACGTGTGTTGGTTGGTTGGTTGTGTGTGTATGTGTGTGTATTTCTTTCGCATTGGTGGTGCATTGGTTGCATAGGTGTATGTATTACAAACAGTGGAAGTGGAAGTGGAAGAAGTTGAAGATGATTATGATTATGATGATGATTATGATGATGATGATGATGATCATAGCGATGGGTAAGTACGTGTTTGTTTGTTTATTTGTTTATTATATTTATAATACAATTATCGATTGATGGATGATTTTGTATTAACAAATATGTATGTATGTATGTATGTATTATTAGACATGGACTTTTATGCAAAATTCCGTTGATACAAAAACTATAAATAAAGGTCGGTCGGTTGGTCGATCGGTGGTCGATCGGTGATCATGAAGTGTGTGAGATGGATGGATGGATAGATGGATGGATGGTTGATTGGATGATTGTATGTATATAATGGATAGATAACAAAGTATGAGAGACTATTTTAAACAAAAATTAATGAAAACTAAAGGGTTAAAGTGTGAATGGTAATCAAGTGTTATTATATGATAGACTTTATTAATACATAAATACTTATGTATAACTTTTAGTGAGCGGTTGCTATTATAAATAAGTGTATACTATGCGGTATGCGGTATATGATCGGGTGGGCGGTAATGGTGGATGAGTGAGAGTGATTGAATGAACATGGACAGACGAAACGAAACGAATCAAAAAGGAAGACAGACGAGAGAAGACGATGAGAAAACGAAGACGATACGATACGAGACGTGTGTTGGTTGGTTGGTTGTGTGTGTATGTGTGTGTTTTTCTTTCGCATTGGTGGTGCATTGGTTGCATAGGTGTATGTATTACAAACAGTGGAAGTGGAAGTGGAAGAAGTTGAAGATGATTATGATATTATGATGATGATGATGATTATGATTATGATCATAGCGCGATGGGTAAGCAAGCAGACATTCGTACACGTGTTTGTTTGTTTGTTTGCTTGTTTCTTTCTTTGCTTATTATATTTATAATACAATTATGGATTTATGGATGATTTTTTATTAACAAATATGTATGTATGTATGTATGTATTATTAGACATTGAGTTTTAGGCAAAATTCCATTGATACAAAAACAAAAAATAAAAGTCGGTTGGTTGGTTGATCGGTGATAATGAAGTTTGTGAGATGGATGAATGAATGGATGTTTGATTGTATGCATGTATGTATGTATGTATTTAATGGATAGATAATAACAAAGTATGAGAGACTATTTTAAACGAAAATTAATGAAAACTAAAGGGTTAAAATGTGGATGGTAATGAAGTATTATTATATGATAAACTTTATTAATACATACATACTTATGTATAACTTTTAGTAAGGGGTTGATGAATAAACATTTAAAAAAATGATTAATATTATACATAAGTGTATACTATGCGGTATGCGGGCAGGCGGGCGGTAATGGTGGATGTGTAAGAGTGAGTGAGTGAGTGATTGAATGAACATAGACAGACGAAACGAAACGAACAATCAAAAACGATGACCGAGAAAACGAAGACGATACGATAAAAGACGTGTGTTGTTGTTGGTTGGTTGTTGTGTCGCATTTTGTGCATTGGTTGCATTGCATAGGTGTATGTATGTATACAAACAGTCGAAGTGAAAGAAGTTGAAGATGATTATGATATTATGATGATGATGATGATTATGATTATGATCATAGCGCGGATGGGTAAGCAAGCAGACATTCGTACACGTGTTTGTTTGTTTGTTTGCTTGTTTCTTTCTTTGCTTATTATATTTATAATACAATTATGGATTTATGGATGATTTTTTATTAACAAATATGTATGTATGTATGTATGTATTATTAGACATTGAGTTTTAGGCAAAATTCCATTGATACAAAAACAAAAAATAAAAGTCGGTTGGTTGGTTGATCGGTGATAATGAAGTTTGTGAGATGGATGAATGAATGGATGTTTGATTGTATGCATGTATGTATGTATGTATTTAATGGATAGATAATAACAAAGTATGAGAGACTATTTTAAACGAAAATTAATGAAAACTAAAGGGTTAAAATGTGGATGGTAATGAAGTATTATTATATGATAAACTTTATTAATACATACATACTTATGTATAACTTTTAGTAAGGGGTTGATGAATAAACATTTAAAAAAATGATTAATATTATACATAAGTGTATACTATGCGGTATGCGGGCAGGCGGGCGGTAATGGTGGATGTGTAAGAGTGAGTGAGTGAGTGATTGAATGAACATAGACAGACGAAACGAAACGAAACGAATCAAAAACGATGACCGAGAAAACGAAGACGATACGATAAAAGACGTGTGTTGTTGTTGGTTGGTTGTTGTGTCGCATTTTGTGCATTGGTTGCATTGCATAGGTGTATGTATGTATACAAACAGTCGAAGTGAAAGAAGTTGAAGATGATTATGATATTATGATGATGATGATGATTATGATTATGATCATAGCGCGATGGGTAAGCAAGCAGACATTCGTACACGTGTTTGTTTGTTTGTTTGCTTGTTTCTTTCTTTGCTTATTATATTTATAATACAATTATGGATTTATGGATGATTTTTTATTAACAAATATGTATGTATGTATGTATGTATTATTAGACATTGAGTTTTAGGCAAAATTCCATTGATACAAAAACAAAAAATAAAAGTCGGTTGGTTGGTTGATCGGTGATAATGAAGTTTGTGAGATGGATGAATGAATGGATGTTTGATTGTATGCATGTATGTATGTATGTATTTAATGGATAGATAATAACAAAGTATGAGAGACTATTTTAAACGAAAATTAATGAAAACTAAAGGGTTAAAATGTGGATGGTAATGAAGTATTATTATATGATAAACTTTATTAATACATACATACTTATGTATAACTTTTAGTAAGGGGTTGATGAATAAACATTTAAAAAAATGATTAATATTATACATAAGTGTATACTATGCGGTATGCGGGTAGGCGGGCGGTAATGGTGGATGTGTAAGAGTGAGTGAGTGAGTGATTGAATGAACATAGACAGACGAAACGAAACGAAACGAATCAAAAACGATGACCGAGAAAACGAAGACGATACGATAAAAGACGTGTGTTGTTGTTGGTTGGTTGTTGTGTCGCATTTTGTGCATTGGTTGCATTGCATAGGTGTATGTATGTATACAAACAGTCGAAGTGAAAGAAGTTGAAGATGATTATGATATTATGATGATGATGATGATTATGATTATGATCATAGCGCGATGGGTAAGCAAGCAGACATTCGTACACGTGTTTGTTTGTTTGTTTGCTTGTTTCTTTCTTTGCTTATTATATTTATAATACAATTATGGATTTATGGATGATTTTTTATTAACAAATATGTATGTATGTATGTATGTATGTATGTATTAGACATTGAGTTTTAGGCAAAATTCCATTGATACAAAAACAAAAAATAAAAGTCGGTTGGTTGGTTGATCGGTGATAATGAAGTTTGTGAGATGGATGAATGAATGGATGTTTGATTGTATGCATGTATGTATGTATGTATTTAATGGATAGATAATAACAAAGTATGAGAGACTATTTTAAACGAAAATTAATGAAAACTAAAGGGTTAAAATGTGGATGGTAATTGAAGTATTATTATATGATAAACTTTATTAATACATACATACTTATGTATAACTTTTAGTAAGGGGTTGATGAATAAACATTTAAAAAAATGATTAATATTATACATAAGTGTATACTATGCGGTATGCGGGCAGGCGGGCGGTAATGGTGGATGTGTAAGAGTGAGTGAGTGAGTGATTGAATGAACATAGACAGACGAAACGAAACGAAACGAATCAAAAACGATGACCGAGAAAACGAAGACGATACGATAAAAGACGTGTGTTGTTGTTGGTTGGTTGTTGTGTCGCATTTTGTGCATTGGTTGCATTGCATAGGTGTATGTATGTATACAAACAGTCGAAGTGAAAGAAGTTGAAGATGATTATGATATTATGATGATGATGATGATTATGATTATGATCATAGCGCGATGGGTAAGCAAGCAGACATTCGTACACGTGTTTGTTTGTTTGTTTGCTTGTTTCTTTCTTTGCTTATTATATTTATAATACAATTATGGATTTATGGATGATTTTTTATTAACAAATATGTATGTATGTATGTATGTATGTATGTATTAGACATTGAGTTTTAGGCAAAATTCCATTGATACAAAAACAAAAAATAAAAGTCGGTTGGTTGGTTGATCGGTGATAATGAAGGTTTGTGAGATGGATGAATGAATGGATGTTTGATTGTATGCATGTATGTATGTATGTATTTAATGGATAGATAATAACAAAGTATGAGAGACTATTTTAAACGAAAATTAATGAAAACTAAAGGGTTAAAATGTGGATGGTAATGAAGTATTATTATATGATAAACTTTATTAATACATACATACTTATGTATAACTTTTAGTAAGGGGTTGATGAATAAACATTTAAAAAAATGATTAATATTATACATAAGTGTATACTATGCGGTATGCGGGCAGGCGGGCGGTAATGGTGGATGTGTAAGAGTGAGTGAGTGAGTGATTGAATGAACATAGACAGACGAAACGAAACGAAACGAATCAAAAACGATGACCGAGAAAACGAAGACGATACGATAAAAGACGTGTGTTGTTGTTGGTTGGTTGTTGTGTCGCATTTTGTGCATTGGTTGCATTGCATAGGTGTATGTATGTATACAAACAGTCGAAGTGAAAGAAGTTGAAGATGATTATGATATTATGATGATGATGATGATTATGATTATGATCATAGCGCGATGGGTAAGCAAGCAGACATTCGTACACGTGTTTGTTTGTTTGTTTGCTTGTTTCTTTCTTTGCTTATTATATTTATAATACAATTATGGATTTATGGATGATTTTTTATTAACAAATATGTATGTATGTATGTATGTATGTATTATTAGACATTGAGTTTTAGGCAAAATTCCATTGATACAAAAACAAAAAATAAAAGTCGGTTGGTTGGTTGATCGGTGATAATGAAGTTTGTGAGATGGATGAATGAATGGATGTTTGATTGTATGCATGTATGTATGTATGTATTTAATGGATAGATAATAACAAAGTATGAGAGACTATTTTAAACGAAAATTAATGAAAACTAAAGGGTTAAAATGTGGATGGTAATGAAGTATTATTATATGATAAACTTTATTAATACATACATACTTATGTATAACTTTTAGTAAGGGGTTGATGAATAAACATTTAAAAAAATGATTAATATTATACATAAGTGTATACTATGCGGTATGCGGGCAGGCGGGCGGTAATGGTGGATGTGTAAGAGTGAGTGAGTGAGTGATTGAATGAACATAGACAGACGAAACGAAACGAAACGAATCAAAAACGATGACCGAGAAAACGAAGACGATACGATAAAAGACGTGTGTTGTTGTTGGTTGGTTGTTGTGTCGCATTTTGTGCATTGGTTGCATTGCATAGGTGTATGTATGTATACAAACAGTCGAAGTGAAAGAAGTTGAAGATGATGATTATGATATTATGATGATGATGATGATTATGATTATGATCATAGCGCGATGGGTAAGCAAGCAGACATTCGTACACGTGTTTGTTTGTTTGTTTGCTTGTTTCTTTCTTTGCTTATTATATTTATAATACAATTATGGATTTATGGATGATTTTTTATTAACAAATATGTATGTATGTATGTATGTATGTATTATTAGACATTGAGTTTTAGGCAAAATTCCATTGATACAAAAACAAAAAATAAAAGTCGGTTGGTTGGTTGATCGGTGATAATGAAGTTTGTGAGATGGATGAATGAATGGATGTTTGATTGTATGCATGTATGTATGTATGTATTTAATGGATAGATAATAACAAAGTATGAGAGACTATTTTAAACGAAAATTAATGAAAACTAAAGGGTTAAAATGTGGATGGTAATGAAGTATTATTATATGATAAACTTTATTAATACATACATACTTATGTATAACTTTTAGTAAGGGGTTGATGAATAAACATTTAAAAAAATGATTAATATTATACATAAGTGTATACTATGCGGTATGCGGGCAGGCGGGCGGTAATGGTGGATGTGTAAGAGTGAGTGAGTGAGTGATTGAATGAACATAGACAGACGAAACGAAACGAAACGAATCAAACGAGATGACCGAGAAAACGAAGACGATACGATAAAAGACGTGTGTTGTTGTTGGTTGGTTGTTGTGTCGCATTTTGTGCATTGGTTGCATTGCATAGGTGTATGTATGTATACAAACAGTCGAAGTGAAAGAAGTTGAAGATGATTATGATATTATGATGATGATGATGATTATGATTATGATCATAGCGCGATGGGTAAGCAAGCAGACATTCGTACACGTGTTTGTTTGTTTGTTTGCTTGTTTCTTTCTTTGCTTATTATATTTATAATACAATTATGGATTTATGGATGATTTTTTATTAACAAATATGTATGTATGTATGTATGTATTATTAGACATTGAGTTTTAGGCAAAATTCCATTGATACAAAAACAAAAAATAAAAGTCGGTTGGTTGGTTGATCGGTGATAATGAAGTTTGTGAGATGGATGAATGAATGGATGTTTGATTGTATGCATGTATGTATGTATGTATTTAATGGATAGATAATAACAAAGTATGAGAGACTATTTTAAACGAAAATTAATGAAAACTAAAGGGTTAAAATGTGGATGGTAATGAAGTATTATTATATGATAAACTTTATTAATACATACATACTTATGTATAACTTTTAGTAAGGGGTTGATGAATAAACATTTAAAAAAATGATTAATATTATACATAAGTGTATACTATGCGGTATGCGGGCAGGCGGGCGGTAATGGTGGATGTGTAAGAGTGAGTGAGTGAGTGATTGAATGAACATAGACAGACGAAACGAAACGAATCAAAAACGATGACCGAGAAAACGAAGACGATACGATAAAAGACGTGTGTTGTTGTTGGTTGGTTGTTGTGTCGCATTTTGTGCATTGGTTGCATTGCATAGGTGTATGTATGTATACAAACAGTCGAAGTGAAAGAAGTTGAAGATGATTATGATATTATGATGATGATGATGATTATGATTATGATCATAGCGCGATGGGTAAGCAAGCAGACATTCGTACACGTGTTTGTTTGTTTGTTTGCTTGTTTCTTTCTTTGCTTATTATATTTATAATACAATTATGGATTTATGGATGATTTTTTATTAACAAATATGTATGTATGTATGTATGTATTATTAGACATTGAGTTTTAGGCAAAATTCCATTGATACAAAAACAAAAAATAAAAGTCGGTTGGTTGGTTGATCGGTGATAATGAAGTTTGTGAGATGGATGAATGAATGGATGTTTGATTGTATGCATGTATGTATGTATGTATTTAATGGATAGATAATAACAAAGTATGAGAGACTATTTTAAACGAAAATTAATGAAAACTAAAGGGTTAAAATGTGGATGGTAATGAAGTATTATTATATGATAAACTTTATTAATACATACATACTTATGTATAACTTTTAGTAAGGGGTTGATGAATAAACATTTAAAAAAATGATTAATATTATACATAAGTGTATACTATGCGGTATGCGGGTAGGCGGGCGGTAATGGTGGATGTGTAAGAGTGAGTGAGTGAGTGATTGAATGAACATAGACAGACGAAACGAAACGAACTCAAAAACGATGACCGAGAAAACGAAGACGATACGATAAAAGACGTGTGTTGTTGTTGGTTGGTTGTTGTGTCGCATTTTGTGCATTGGTTGCATTGCATAGGTGTATGTATGTATACAAACAGTCGAAGTGAAAGAAGTTGAAGATGATTATGATATTATGATGATGATGATGATTATGATTATGATCATAGCGCGATGGGTAAGCAAGCAGACATTCGTACACGTGTTTGTTTGTTTGTTTGCTTGTTTCTTTCTTTGCTTATTATATTTATAATACAATTATGGATTTATGGATGATTTTTTATTAACAAATATGTATGTATGTATGTATGTATTATTAGACATTGAGTTTTAGGCAAAATTCCATTGATACAAAAACAAAAAATAAAAGTCGGTTGGTTGGTTGATCGGTGATAATGAAGTTTGTGAGATGGATGAATGAATGGATGTTTGATTGTATGCATGTATGTATGTATGTATTTAATGGATAGATAATAACAAAGTATGAGAGACTATTTTAAACGAAAATTAATGAAAACTAAAGGGTTAAAATGTGGATGGTAATGAAGTATTATTATATGATAAACTTTATTAATACATACATACTTATGTATAACTTTTAGTAAGGGGTTGATGAATAAACATTTAAAAAAATGATTAATATTATACATAAGTGTATACTATGCGGTATACGGTCGGGCGGGCGGTAATGGTGGATGAGTGAGTGAGTGAGTAAGTTAGAGTGATTGAATGAACATGGACAGACGAAACGAAACGAATCAAAAAGGAAGACAGGCGAGAGAAGACGACGAGAAAACGATGACTATACGATACGAGACGTGTGTTCATTGGTTGGTTGTGTGTGTGTTTCTTTCGCATTGGTGGTGCATTGGTTGCATAGGTGTATGTATTACAAACAGTGGAAGTGGAAGAAGTTGAAGATGATTATGATTATGATGATGATTATGATGATGATTATGATGATGATGATGATGATCATAGCGATGGGTAAGTACGTGTTTGTTTGTTTATTATATTTATAATACAATTATCGATTGATGGATGATTTTGTATTAACAAATATGTATGTATGTATGTATTATTAGACATGGACTTTTATGCAAAATTCCGTTGATACAAAAACTATAAATAAAGGTCGGTCGGTTGGTCGATCGGTGATCATGAAATGTGTGAGATAGATGGATGGATAGATGGATAGATGGATAGATGGATGGATGGTTGATTGGTTGATTGGATGAATGTATGTATATAATGGATAGATAACAAAGTATGAGAGACTATTTTAAACAAAAATTAATGAAAACTAAAGGGTTAGAGTGTGAATGGTAATCAAGTGTTATTATATGATAGACTTTATTAATACATAAATACTTATGTATAACTTTTAGTGAGCGGTTGCTATTATAAATAAGTGTATACTATGCGGTATGCGGTATATGGTCGGGTGGGCGGTAATGGTGGATGAGTGAGAGTGATTGAATGAACATGGACAGACGAAACGAAACGAATCAAAAAGGAAGACAGACGAGAGAAGACGATGAGAAAACGAAGACGATACGATACGAGACGTGTGTTGGTTGGTTGGTTGTGTGTGTATGTGTGTGTATTTCTTTCGCATTGGTGGTGCATTGGTTGCATAGGTGTATGTATTACAAACAGTGGAAGTGGAAGTGGAAGAAGTTGAAGATGATTATGATTATGATGATGATTATGATGATGATCATAGCGATGGGTAAGTACGTGTTTGTTTGATTGTTTATTATATTTATAATACAATTATCGATTGATGGATGATTTTGTATTAACAAATATGTATGTATGTATGTATGTATTATTAGACATGGACTTTTATGCAAAATTCCGTTGATACAAAAACTATAAATAAAGGTCGGTCGGTTGGTCGATCGGTGGTCGATCGGTGATCATGAAGTGTGTGAGATCGATGGATGGATGGATGGATGGATGGTTGATTGGATGAA